>CM040427.1:151522947-152722947 GCA_022702705.1 Papilionanthe hookeriana x Papilionanthe teres | reverse complement strand
CATTTGTTGTTTTATTAAAAAGTTATGTGGGTAGACTCTCTTAGAGGTAAATTAGATTACTAAGAAATCTTTACCCTTTAAAGTAAAATTGAGCTTGTAATGTTTTAAAAAGATACATAATTGGTTATATTTCTTTTCTAAACCACATTAAATGGTTATAAATCAATCTTGGTTCACTACCAAGTTCTTAAGACTTTACGAGTAAATTTGTAATTTTGAAAATATTTAAATTGATTTAATTCTCATTGAAAGATTATTTTATCACATAACCATTGGTATGAGACTTCAAAGTAGTGGTTTATTATTTCCTTAAATCAATTCCATTCACATTAGCATCATCCAACTTAATTAACTTCCAAACCACAATAATTTAGAAATTATATTTTCACCCTTTATAGAAAACAACATGAATTCGCTTCTACCCTTTAACCATTTGTGTTTAAATTATTTCAGAGAGTTAATTAGAGTCAATATTACCCATTTATCCTCTAGTACGAGTTCAAAATCCCATAATTAACATTTTGCCCCTAAGGCTTTCCACTTCATAATTCTTTTAAAATGAACTCAAAAGACTTTAAAACTTTATTTTTACCCTACGCATGGGTTAATTGAAACATCAGAGATAATTTTATATTTTTATGATTTTTATTTTATTTTTATTAATTATTTTATTTTAAAAATAAGAATTTTCAATGTTATTTAATTTACCTAATAAAAAAAATCTTTTATTGTTAGGAAAATTTTTGGAGGTTCACTTACGTTAGGAGGCCACTAAAGATGAGTTCTGTAAATTTCTTAATTATATTTTAACTTTTATAATTTTTTGTTGATTTTAATGAGAAAATAAATATAAAATACATTTTTTTAAAATTTTATTTAAGTCTCTCGGACTTAAGAGAACTTAGAGAATTTTTTTTTAAATTTTTGTGTTTTTAATTTTATTTTTTATAATTATTTTATGTTTAAATAAAGAAAAATAAATTTATATACTAAAAATATATTTTTACATTTTTAAAAATTTTCAAACAAAATTTTAAGTTTTTCTCTATGATTAGGATGATATTTGTGATGATTTCAAGCATTTTTATATGTTTGATAATTATTGATATTTTAATTATTTTAAAATTAGAAAAAGGCTCAAAAATAAATTTTTTATTTTTACTTTGACTTTATTTTTATTAGATTCTTCTGATCTCAAGAAACACTCCAAACTAATTTTCTTATTTTTCTAATTTTTATTTTATTTTTTATAATTATTTTAAGCTAAAACTATTATTTACATTAAAAAAAATACATTTTTAGATTAAAAATAATTTTTATGAATTTCAAATATTTACAGAGGTCTCCTAAAGAGATTTCCTTCAATTTGGCTAATTTTGGTGATTTATTAAATTATTTTTTATTTTTCTAATTTTATTAAATTTCATCGATTTTAAAATAAGAAAATACATTTTAAATTTTTAAATCTGGTTTTTATTTTTCTAAGGTTCCCTGACCACAGTAAACCTATCTAAACTAATTTCACATTTTTTTTGCTATTATTATATTTTTTAATAATTTTTTTAAGTTAAGATAATGCAAAAAATTCTATAAATTAGGGCTTTCAATCATAAGAGTGCTCTCTGACCTTGGAAACATTAGAATACAACCCTAAGATCCTTAAGAACAAACCATTAAAATCACTTTAAATTTTGATAGTTATTTACCTAGTTATGATTTAATTAAGCTTTGGAGTACTTGATTAATTTAAAATAAAATACTTAATAAATATTCTTTATATTTCGTTCCATAAATCATCCTCTGTTCACTGAGTGCAGATGTATTTAAATTTTAGTTTTAAGATTTTTTTGCACCAAGATAAGAATTTGTAAAGTTTTTATAATGTTTTTAATTTTAAAATACCCTAATATTGTACTTATCTACATCATCCTCAGATCTATCGAAAGACAACGCAATGGTAATTGATTTGTTATACTTTCCACATAGCCTATTGACTGTGGCCGTGCTTCGCGTAATGTTGCGCTGTCTAGCTCCATCTCGATCGTAAGTCTAATACACGCGAAAATGGACTGAATCTGTTAATCGTCCTTGATCATCCTAACCCGATAACCGTCTGTGTTCTAACCTTAAAATCTCGCTCAATACTAAACCAAATCACATGGTGTGATTTTCTACACCTTCATCTAAGTGAGGCGAACCTTTCAATAAGGTTAAGTACATATTCAATACGAGTTTTCTTTATAAAGGCCTAAACCAGAGTAAGATTAATGGATTTTGGGTTCTACCTTTGCCTAAGAGGTGAGGAATTCATTAGATTTGTTCCTGAGCTACACCTTGAGTTCAAAAATGTCCTCAAAGTGTTGATTTGGGATGTGATTAAGCCTATGTAAGAGTTTTGCTAGAGAGTGACTCGGGCTTGGTCATGAATTATGGTGGAGGGCACTGAAGAGGGGGCTTTTGATTGAGGAAGTTGTTTTAGACTATGGTGAAGCTAATGGGATGATCATTTTGAGGTTTTATGGAGTTTGATTCCAATGTCAAAAAATGCCCTTGATTACAGAGGATAAATTGGGCTCTAGTGATGGAAATGGTGGGATTGAGCTTAGAATTGATGCAAGGAGCTCTGGGAATAATTTGGAAGAGTTTCCCCTTAGTTTTTACACCACTTTCCATTTTTTGCAATGTAGGGGGCTATTTTTAATTTCGGCCAAGGGGGAGGCTCTGAACAGCCTTTCACTGGTCCCATATGGCCAAGGTGGAAAGGCAAACAACGAACCTAACCAATTAGGAATTGCCACAGGGGATGGGTTAAATTTTGGGTTTGATCCAAGGTCATCCTTCTATGGTTTGGGATTTTCGGCCACTAGATTGGCCGACCACACGAAGGGTGGTGGACAGCTGGCTCAGCAAGGTCGGTGGAAGTTTTATTGGTGACTAACTTTGATATTAATTTATTTGATGACATGAGAAAGTCATTTAAACAAATTAGTAAGGGGTTTACACATTATGGGGGACCAAGTAGGGTTGGTTAGGTGATGTGATTAACATCTCAGGGCTTAAGACATGGTTTTAGTAATTAAGATTTTGATTAATCTAAAAGTTTAGATCAAATTTTGATTTTAGGTTTAAAGCTAGGTTTGGGCTTTAAATTTGATTTGAGCTAGCTTTAGGTTTGAATCCAAACAATATGAAGGCTTAAATTGGTTTTGAAAAATGTCATGATGATTTTGGTAAATAAATTTTATGGCATTGGATTGATCATGTGCCTCAATTTGGTGGGAGGTTGGATTTGGGGTAGTTGCCTTAGGCATGGAATTTGGGTATAAAATTAGTGGAATTTAGCAAGAATTTGGTTTAAATTAGGTTTGAATATAAATGATAATTAATTTGGGTTTGAAATTGGGTGAGTTTTAAATGACCTTGATAATAATTGAGGGTAATTTAAGAGATTTGAATGCTTATGGGCTAGTTGGTAATTTTGGTCAATTTTGGTGGGTTTGGGAAATTTTGAGTGCAATTAGGGACACTGGATGGTCAAAATTGGTTTTGGTAAGGATTTGGCTAAATTTAGTTATTTTAACAATTTTTTGAGGTATTTTAGTAATTTTGGTGGTATAGGGATATTTTGGTAATTTTGGGGACTTTGAGGTTAAATTTTGGCAACTAGAGTAATTTAAGGTAGTTTAACATAATTTTTGGTGAAGAAGTGGGAGTATGGGAAATTTTTTGAATTTTAGGGGTGCAAAGTCATTTTGGTAAATTTCGGAATTTTATGGGGGTAAAAGGCTAAAGTGGGAAGTTTTTGTGGAATTAGAATTAGTTGGATATGATGCTCATGCCAACAATGCAAATTATGTAACCCCCACCCCCATCCCCTTGTCGATCGCTAAATTAGAAATTGTCAGTAACCGAAATAGAAATCTCATCGCCTGCTTTAAAATTTATTTAATTTAATATATATATATATATATATATATTTGAAAAGTAGTATTTTAATTTTGAAAATATGAGACTGAACTGATCCCATGTGTCCAATAGTTTAAATAAATGAGCACTACACTGTAAACCATGCATTTACCCCGAAGATCAGATCCATTGCTTAATAATGAGGCTTGATTAAATATACTATGGAAATTATGACAACCATTTTGATCTATGAAAACCTTTATGTTGATCGACAAGTTCCCCTATCTAATATAAAGGATTAGATAAGGTTTATATTAAGTTGGGTCCTTCAAGTTTTCTATAAGTGCAAGCCCCTATAGTTAATTACATCTTATGCAACCGAAGTCACTTAAGAAAACTCTTAATTTGATCAAGAGATATTGCTTCATGAATTTCAAAGTTTATGATTTTCATGGTCTGATATAGGAAATTCAAATGTGAAAGGATCAAATTTGGAAGAGTTATTGTGGAATCCAAAGGAAGAAAAGCTAGGGGATGCTGCTGATTCTAAGGAGAACCATGGTGACTTCCCAAAATATCCTATGGTTTAGCTTCAATTTTGAAAAGATATTATTTATTGTTTTATCTTGCCAATTTTATTATTTAGTGCTTACATCTGTATTATATTGATCGTACAAATAGCTGGAAGATAAAGGAATTATGTCCTTCTTTTCTAAAAGTAAAAGTTTATAAAAATTGAGCTCAGAGAATAACCCTAAATTGAAGGAATTATGTCAGCTTAAAAGTGCTCAGAGAACAACCCAAAAGATCATAAAAGTGCTCAGAGAACAACCCTAAAAAAACTTTTAAAATCCTTTGAATCGTTTCGGGTTCTTTTAAACTTACTATGTCGATAAAACATTCATCTGAACTTAGTATTTAAGCTATACTCATTGTTATATCTAAATTAACCCAAGAGGGAGGGAGATAAGCAATCTTGAGCTTGTAGCATTTGAGGGAAGTTAATTATGTTTTACCTTCCAACTCACCCTTAGCTATTTTAGATTAAACATAGCTCACTACACAGCTTAAAAGGCATCAGGGGTAAATGTATAATTTAGGAAAAGTCATATTAAGAATGTTTAATTCATATTGAAAGATCAATCTATAGCTCAACCACTTGATTGGAACTTTAGGTTGGTGAATTATTCACTTCCTGATTCATGCCCAAACATTTATATCATCCAAATTGATTTATTCTTCCAAGACTTAATAATTGAATAATTGTAATTATGCCCTTCTTTTCTAAAAGTAAAAGTTTATTGGTTCCTACCTCTTACCTTAAAGTTTCAATCACCCTACAATATTGTTTGTTATCAAAATATTATCCCTTAAGTTTATAGCCCATCCAAAGTTTTAATTATGGGTGAGAAAGTGGAAATTACAATTCTGCCCTAGAGCTCATATCTCAATAAATCTTCTAAATTAATTCATATAAGCTCGAAAATATATTGAACTATCTCTCATGGGTTAATTGAAATACCAGAGGAAAAATTAAGTTTTCTTATCTTTATTTTAATTTATATAATTATTTTAATGAAAAATAGGAACTTTCAAGGTTAATTCATATAATCAATCAAAGTAAAGTTTATATCCTTAGAAAAATTTTTAAAGGTTCACCTAGGTCAGATAACCTCTAGGAATAATTTTTGTGAATTTTTGAATTATATTTTAATTTCTAAAAATATATGTTTATTTTAAGGATTAATTATATAGAAAATACAAATTAATTTCAAAATTTACTTTTCTATTTTTACTAAATCTCCCTATGAGCAAATAACTCAGAGAAACAAAATTTTCATTTTTATGATTTTTATTTCGTCTATTATAATTATTTTAATGAGAAATTAAGAAAAATACATTTTTTAGCATTTAAAAATTCATAATTAAATTAGGAAAATTAGAAAAAATACTTTAAATGGTCTCAAATCACTAGGCGACAATTACTAATACTTCGGTATATTTTTGTAATTTTATGATTTCTTATTATCTTTACATATTTAAAATTTTGATGATATGTTAAAAATGAATTATTTTTTTTAACCTCAAATTTATTTTTCTAAGGTTCCTCTTATCTTAAAAAACACTCCAATCCAACTTTTTGTATTCTTGTATTTTATTTAATATAATCATTTTAAACAAAAATTCATATTTACTTAGAAAATCAAATTTTGTATCAAAAAAATTTTAATGGCCTTAGGACTTTTACAGGAGCCTCATGAGGTGATGAGCATCAATTTGGCCTGATTTATTTTATTTTTTCAAATTTTTTATATTTTTGTTAATTATTAATTAGAAAAATATATCTTGAATCTTTAAAATTCTATTTTTATTTGTTTTTAAGTTTCTCTAACCATAGTGAACCTATTAAAACCATTTTTATAATTTTATGATTTATAATCTATTTATTATAATTAATTTAAGTGAAAAATAATAATTTAACTTGAAAGTTAAGGCTTACCATATTAGAGATGTTCTTTGGCATGGGAAAAATTAGAGAAACATCCCTAAACATGAGAGGATAAAACCCCAATAGTTTTCTTTTTATTATTTCATTATATATAATAAAAAAATGACATGACTATTTAATTAATTAAAAAAATAACATTTTAATTTTTATTCAATAATTTTCTCCTCTATTTTCTGAGCATTAAGGTGTTTTTATTTTATTTTTATAATTTTTCTACACCAAGTTATGATTTTTTGAAGTTTATGAAATTAATTAAATCAAAAATAGCCATTTTCCTACTTATCCACGTCGGTGCCACACAATCCTCGTACGCCCGAGCTTTCCACACTGCCATCTCCCATTCAGCGCCGCCTTCTAAGTAGCCCACCTCACGGCTCCGCTTTTGAGCACTGAACATGGTGTGTATGGCAGTGAAAATATCATGTTTTGAGCTCTAAAATTGAGCTCGAACAAGGGGAATGGGGGTTGCAAAATGGTGGGAATGAGCTTCTATGGGTTGCTGGGAGATCTGGTGAAATTTTGGCAGAGTTTGGTTAAGTTTTGTGAACACTTTATACATTGACTGTGAGGGCTGTTCAATATATAGAGGAAGCCATGGCTATCCTCAAGGCAGTCCGAGGTGGCAAGGGGGGCACTTAGGTGGAGGGAAGAAGAGCTCCTGTGGCCAATTAGGTTGACACACATCAAGTGGGTGTAATTTTAGATTTAAGCCATTTGGGACCTCTTAGGCATGGTGTTCGCCGGTGGCTATGGTGGTTGTCATGCCAGGGATAAGTCACCTCCAAGTTCAGCTGAGCCAAAGTGATTGAGCGGTCAAGCCAATTTGGTTCTATGGTGGCTCCATGGTAGAAATCCAATGAAAAGGTAATGTTTTTGGCCAAGTTGGCTAAGTTGGGTTCAACCCTTTGGTCACATGGCTAATCATGGCCCCAACATGGTTAAGGCTGATCATACGGTTCTCAAGTAGGTTTAGGTGATGTCAATTGGCTGGCTGGTTCTCAAGTAGCTTATAACAAAATGAAGAATTGTGTGAGATTTGTTTTTGCTGGGGAATACGCAGGAGTGTTTTTAAGTTTTAGTTATGAATTTAATTTCTACATTTTAGCGTATCTTTTGTATTTTACATAGTGATTCTACTTTTCATTTATCTTTTTGAAGGGGTGTTTTATGAATTTACAGAGGCAACCATCAGGATTTTTTATCGAAAATCTGACAGTCGGGGAGAACTTAATTATTTTATTTAGATTCTCATTTTGACTTTAATTTTAATCTTTTGATTTCTTTTAATTCTAATTATGATTTTGGTCTTCATTTTGAATAAAAATTTCTTGTGATTTTTGAAGCCTTAGATTTGAAAAGGTGAGGGGAAGGAGTGCTACATTGGGAAGGAATGCACTGGACACACATTCATTCCAAGAGGTAGCGGTGAGGCTGAGAATATCACAATAGGAAGGAATGCTCAGGGACTCACATCCGACATAAGGGTGAAAAAAGTGCAAAGAAGATAATCGTATGCCTTACTCCTTTAAAGGATCTCATACATATCTCAAAGTACTGAGAAGAGAATTAGAATTTAAGTACCGATCTCGAAATGTTGAAATGAGGACTAGGATGCCTTGCTCCTTTTATGGGGGTCTCATACCTGCCTCGATGTACTGAGAGTGTCACATTATGAAGGAAAGCACAGGGACTCATATCAAATGTAAGAGGTGACAAAAGTGCAGAGAAGAGAATTTGAGAAGGGGGTCTCATACTGATCTCAATGTGCTGAGAAAAAAATCAAAATTTAGGTACCGATCTCAAAATGTTGAGATGAGGACTAGGATGCCTTGCTCCATTTAAGGGAATCTCAAACCAAAATTAAAGTGCTGAGAGTGTCATATTAAGAAGAAAAGCACATAGACTCACATCCAACCTAAGAGGTGATGAACTACAGTGTGATGGAAAGCTCAGAGACTCACATCCATTCCAAGAGGTAGTAAAATGCTGAGAGGGAGTAGGACAAGTCCTATCCCGAGTGCTGAGATTGCTAAGTGCTGAGAGGGAGTAGAAGGAGGCCTATCCTGATACTGATATTACTGCGCATGTTTGTAGAAGTTCATGTAGTGCAAAATTTTTTTGAAATGTCTCTGTAGAGCTCTGTAAAAATTTATGAAGTGCAGAGTTCTGTGAAAATAGAATTTGTGTTGAGTGGTGTCATTGAAAGTATAGAATTCAGAGTAAGATTTTCTTTATTTATATAAAGATTTTTTCTGAGTTTATATTTTCTTTCTTTCTTTTTGATTTCATATTTTTTGATTCTACATATTTTTAAATTTCAGTTATATCATTCCTTGTTCATTGTTGTTTAGGACCAAAGCATGGTCATGTAACTTTTCATCGATTTCACAATCGAGGCAATCAAAAACTCATGCTAAAATCAAAGTAAACTTTACTGATTCTAATCTATAAAAGTAGTAAAACTAACTGTATACTGAAAGGTATCCAAAACATCAGGAGTACAATCATTTGGAAACACAAATCTCACATATCATATGCTTTCTACTCTTACACATTAAAAAAGTAGCAAAAATCTGCCTCTATTACGTGATCATTTAATGATCAAGCTAACCTTCTAAGCCATGCTCTGGAACTAATGTTCTCTTGCATATACATAGAGGTACGACTATCTCACAACACCAGTGGTTAAAGACCCTCTAAATCCGAGTTGGGTTGATATCCATACGGCACTTTGCTATCGTCCATTCTATGAAAAGTAACTGAGACTCTTCTGCATGGCACTCTAGGGATGTAGTGCTTTGCCAAATCTACTAAATTTCCTTTTAAAGAAAGTACTGATCCAATCAGAAGAGGTAACTCAACAAATCTTCAAAATTCCTCGGGACCATTAATCAAGATTTCTTTACCAAACAAGATGTTGCTCTGACTAATAAATAAATGAAACTTTACAAAAGGGAATAACAAAGACATGATGGTCAATGTGTGGTGGAATGCAGTCCCCTTCTTCATAAATGTCGATGATGCAGTTGTTGGGAATACAGTCTGCGAGCAAGATGTATCATGCCACCATCCTTTTGATCATCTTTTTTATTATGGATGGCATTAGATCTACTTCATCATATCTCAGAATCCCCGGGAATCCCCTTCCTATCCTCTACAAAATTGTAGAAGCAACCGCACTAAATAGTGATCCTACCTTTTCCTCTCTTCCATTTATTTGGTTCAGAATATGTTCCCTCCCTCAAATTCCTTGTCTGTCCCAAATCTCTGAGGTTGAACACGCAGTCCAAAATCTTGCTCTCATCCCTGGCTGTGAATACTCCAATATGTAGCTTAAGACCTTCCAGGATGTTTACAAACTTTCCTTCAATTTGCTCATAATGCTCAAACTCTTGTTTCTAACCTTGGGTATTTTTGTCAATTCATAATTTGAAATAGTCGGCAGTCGTTGAGGCTGTACTCCTGACTTATCTTTAGAAATAGTCCTCGATCGTCATGGCTCAACAAACTGTGGCAGCTATGGCTCCACTTTGGGGTGCTGATGACTCCTAAGCACCCTCAGAGCCGTTGTATACTCCTAGAAAGTCACTCCAAGTAAAGAACGTTACACTCAGGGAACTCCGTAAAGGCTCCTTTCGATGAAGGCACTCTCAGCATATCCACATTGCATCTCAGGCATCTGCGCACAGCTCCTCTGGCAGGTTCTCTGGCGGTACTGGCTCATCTTCTCTGTCCGTAAAACTTAAAGGGATGCTTTTCAACGACTGAATCTGAATACTACTGGAGACTATCTCCAACAAGCTAACCTGGCTCTACTTCTTTGATTGAACCAGAAGCTGCTCCTCAGAAAATGAAACATGAATTGCGGCTGCCTCTCATGCCTGCCTCATCTGAAGTTTGTCTAATGTTATATGCTTGCGACAGTTAGCATTTCGGCGTTGAAAACTAATGCACCAAAAATATGTTGTATTTTTCACCTATATTTAATACTTATTTTTTGTAATATTGCGCTTTAAACAAGGTTATTCTTAATTTTTTGTTCCATGTATGTGATTTTTAGCAATTGGAGCAAAAGAAAGCAAAAAGGGTGAAATTTGTAGTCAAATGAGGTGATTTTTGGAAAATTGGCCATGAGCACCAGGCAGCGCCAGGAAGGGCGCCGACGACACCCTCATTTACAAAGAAAAAATTTAGAAATGTTGTCCGACACTGACGACACCATTCAACAGATCCATAGCGCTGTCGATGCCCAAATCCAGCGCCAACGGTGCTAGGAGAATTACATGCAAATTTTTCATAGATTCGACATATTTGGACAAATTTTGGGGTTTGTTTGAGGCATCTCTTAGGAAATTAGTCCCTACACTAAGTTAGAGTGCTTTAAAAGCCAGAAAAGGGGAGAAATTTGTGTGTTAGCTGTTTGTGCGAGGGAAAAATCAGTGTAAGTGGAAAAGGGTTTTCCTTAGAATTGTAAGAGAGGGAGGAAAGTGAAAGATTTCTTCTTCCTTACTTTTCTAAGAGAGAATTAAATGTTATTGTAAGGAGAGAAAGAAATTTTAAGTAACTTCAAGTGATTTACTTTGAGGAAGAGTTTCAGATAAGTTTTGTTTGTTTATCATTATTTGTATGATCTTTCTTTTACATATAAAATCCATGTTTTATTCGTTTCTTCCTCATGAATTTTGAGTAGATTTCTTTGTCTTTCTCCTTGCAAAGAGATTTGGGGAAATGAAGAGATACATTAGATATGCTAATTAAATCTTAAATACTTGTGATGGTTTTACACTCAATTCTTCATTTACTTTTCAATATGGCCAGTTGAAATGCTAAAATTTATTGTGAAACATAAGATCCAAAAGGGCTATGAGTTCTACAACAAAGTGGGAATCACATTCAATTCTATGGATGATATTGTAGTTCACAGGGTTGATTCTGAATAAATAGGAAAATATACTTTATTGGGCGTAAAATTGGAGATTTTAAGGGAGACAGACTAAAATTCTGAATTATGTCCTAGTGATTGGAAACTAAAGCGAGAGTTTCCCCTCAAGCGATGGGAAGGTGGGAGCTCTAGAGTGGGAGCCAGTATCTAACCAAGGATTTAGGGACCAATCATAGGATTATCCAAAGTTCTTTATGCACCAGAAAGAGGAAGAAGAATAAGAATGCTCCTATTTGGCAATACATTTTCCAAAAATCTAAATCATTCAATAACCGTAAACTCATTACAAGGGGAAGGATACTGTCTCAAATTTAAACTTTTCATTTTAAAATATTTAATCTTTGTTTAGAATTAGTAAATTTACTTTGAAGTTTAGAAAGTAGTTTGGTAAAAATTTTTCTATTAGCATAATTAAACATTGTCAACTTGTGCTTTTCACTTCTAAGTTTTATATAGTTTGAATATCGTGTTTTAGTACTGTTATCATAACCATGACATCTATAACTAGGACACCATTAGAGCCATGTATTACTTGTGTGATACGTATACTTGCATTTGTAGTCCGGTGTCTATAAGAAAATACATTGAAATATAAAACAATGCATCAAATTTTTGGTGTCGCTATTGGGAAAAGGTAACGGTAAATTTGGTAGTGATTAAAAAAGTTTTTTTTGATTTACAAAATTTATTTTTGTGTTATTTCTTATTTTTAAAGTGTGATATTTGTGTTTGTTTATGCGTAGTGTTGGATCTGAAGGTTTAATACCTTATGAACCTGAGTTAGAACTTATTGTTAGAAAAATTCAAAAATAACAAAAATATAAAAATTTTAACAAAATGGAGAACAACCTGGATAATCATAGAGTTGAGAATAATCATCCACAGAAACCTTTAAGAGATTATGCTAATCCTACAGCAGATGAAATCCACTTAACTATTCAAACTCCTATTGTTGTTGCTAATTCATTTGAGCTTAAATCTGTTATTATCTAAATGGTACAAAATAACTAGTTTGGGGAAACATCAACTGAAGATCCTAATTTACATCTTGCTAGTGTTTTAGAATTGTGTGCTACTATTTAATTTGACAGAGTGTTGAATAATGTCATTAAACTTAGCCTTTTTTTCTTTTTCATTAAGGGATAAAGATAACACGTGGTTAAGTATTTTAGCACTTAGATCTATCAGAAGTTGGGGAGAACTATCACAAAAGTTTTTGGCTAAATATTTCCCACATTCAAATACTGCTAAACTTAGAAACAATATTACATCTTTTTGTCAGTTGGAAGGGGAATTAATATATGAAGCTTGGAAAATATTTAAAGACCTCCTTAGAGAGTGCTGTTGGTGGTTCATAAATGTCAAAGCCTTTTGTTGAAGCTTATTCTTTAATTGAGGAGATGGCTAATAATAATTTTTAATGGCCTGCTGAACGGGTAAATCCTAAAAGAGTAGCTAGTGTCAATGATTCTGATGCTATAACTATTTTTGCGTTTCAAATTGTTGTTATATCTAAGAAAATTGATCAAATTGGAATGAACTATTCTTAAACACCCCTTGTGTTATAGGAAAATTTTTTGGTAGAAATTATGGAATCTTAAACTTCTTATGAGACCTTGAATTCCATAAATAACAGAACCAATAAACCCTATTCTAATTATTATAACCTTGGTTGGAAGAAAACACTAACTTAAATTGGAATAATAATAATTCGGGGAACTCATTAAAAAATTCCAACAACCAAGGAAATTCTAACTATAAACCTTATTATCCTCCTGGTTTTATCAGTAACTCACAAGTAAAGGAGAAGAAATTTTCAATTGAAGAATTGGTGTTAAATATGGGAATCAATTACAGAGTCAAGGTAATCAATTACAAAGTCAAGGAGCTACTATTAAAAACATTGAAAATCAATTGGGGCATATTTCTACTTCTCTTAGTAACCGACTTTCAGAAATTCTTCCAAGTAATGTCGAAATTAATCCAAAAAATGAAAATAAAGAGAAAATTAAGGCCTTTCAACTAAGAAGTGGAAAGGAATTTGAAACAAGAGTGCAAAAAGAAATTGAGATTGAAAAGGAAAGGGTGAAAATTGAAAAAGGTAACGATGATACATTTCCTGATTTAGAATATCCAATTAAACCAATTAAAATTACTGTAGAAAGACCTCCACCTCCATTTCCTCAATGATTGAAACAACAACAGAGAGAAACAATTTTCAAAATTTTTGAAAATTCTGATAATTTTAACTATAAATATTCCTTTTGTTGAAGCCTTAGAATAAATTCCAAATTAACCATATGCAAGTGTTTGATTTTAAAATAGTGGATAGAAAAGGATATGATAATTAAATAGCTGATGAATTATCTAGTATGGAATAAAAAAAATTATCTGATTTTGCAAATAAAATTTTGGGAACTTTCCGGGATGAGAAATTGTAAAGTATTAATGGAAAGGATATACCATGGTATGCTTCTATTGTTAACTATATTGTTAGTGGCCTTTTATCATCTGAGTTAATAAATCAACAACTGAAGAAATTTATTTATGCTGCGACATTTTACTACTGGAATGACCCATATCAATTTGAATAG
This sequence comes from Papilionanthe hookeriana x Papilionanthe teres, assembly GCA_022702705.1. Lineage (NCBI taxonomy): Eukaryota > Viridiplantae > Streptophyta > Magnoliopsida > Asparagales > Orchidaceae > Papilionanthe > Papilionanthe hookeriana x Papilionanthe teres. The sequence goes on along the minus strand of CM040427.1, from coordinate 152,708,996 downwards.
TGTAAGGATCTAAATATGAGGAGATGTGTGCCAATTGAATAAACTAAATAAATTATTCAAAGATGTCATGATTCTGAATTTAGAAGACATTTTGAAACTAAAAGAACTGCACATAAGATTTTAAGAAAGAAATTTGAACATGGACAAGAATTGTTGTTATATAATACAAGATTGAGATTACTTCCGAGAAAATTGAAGTCTAAGTGGTTAGGACAATTCATTGTTATTAAAGTCTATATTTATGAAGCTATTGATAGTGAAGATCCAAGAACAAAAAATATATTTAATGTTAGAGGGCATAGATTAAAACCTTATTGTGAGGGACAAATACCACATTCTAAAGAGGTTTTAATGTTAAGTCATCTCGAGTAAAAATTGGAAACTTCAGGCTGACGACGTTAAACCAAGTGTTTTATGAGGGCCAACCCATAGTTATGTTTGTTATTTTCATTAGTTTTAGTGGTTGTTGTTGATAATATTAGGATTTAATTTTTCTTTGGAGCCCTACTCACTCTTTTATGTCATAAATGATGTCAATTATTGGTTTAAATGGAAGATTTGGAATTTATTCAGATAAAAATGAAACAGTGAGCAAACCTACTCTATGCGCTAACGGCACCGAGATAGGCACCGACGACGCCTTCTTACATAGACTGGGCACTGAAGGTGCCCAATTGCGGCACCGACAGTGCCATAGTTATGAGGATAAGCGTTCAAAATGTGGTTTTTGTCAGATTTTGGTGGGTGTCTTCCCCAAAAAACTCCATAAACTCATTTTTAAAGCCATTTTGGACAGAAAAATGTCAAGAGATTAAACATTTGACAAATTAAATGGCTCCCAATTCCAAATATACTTCAAGAGATGGAATTTTCAATAGATGAAAGTTCATCAGTTTTGAGGCCCAAAACTTTACGACAAATTTCTTGTGAAGAAGAGACTAACCAAGGAAAGAGGCTTCGTGAATCAAGGATTGAGTAATCCAAGTACTCCAATGGAAGAGATGATTGTGCAAAGTTGTTAGGAAGTATTGTGTTACACTACTGTTGTGGTAGTCGTTTCTGCGGTGAAAGAATTTGATGTCAATCTTCATGGAATCAACAAAGGAGTCATCTATGTTTGAGGCAGTGGGTACCATTTACTCCTAGGTTAAATGATTATTCATGATTGAAAGTGTTCCAATTTGCCACTACACAAATTTCATCCCAATAAGAGATATCATGAATGAGTCTATAGATACTTGACTAATGAAATTTATAATTGGGAGACAAGAGAAGATGGGCATGTTAGTTTTTCATCTACACTCTTGAATTTTTTGCCGAAGCAATGACATTTCATTATCTCTGCAAAGTTGCTCCCTACTACAAAAATCAGTAAAGTTACAAAGGAGTGTCAATTTGAACTATTGCATTCAAATGGGAAAATCTATTGATGTGAGTTCTATAATTATGAAGTCTATTTTGTGCTTGATTGTGCATGGATCTACTTATAGTTTTCGACATCCTTCTATCATATTCTTGCTTTGTAGTCAGTCACAAGAACCTTATGAACATTGAGAGAAAATTCTTTTGCCTTCAAAGCTCATGGAGCCATCAGATTATTATAACTACATTGGGAATGGGAAGGAAAATGATATGAACATTATTTTGGATCAACCATCTCAGAGTTCAACACCTTTACTTCCCTGAATTCCTAATAGTTCGTAAGTTATTCTAAAAAGTATCAAGAAATTAGAGAAAGAAGTTCAAAATATTATGAATGCGATTAATAATATTTTTGAATTATTTGATTATCTTGATTGGCGGATGAAGGAGCATTTTGATCACACTGAACGCATTAAAGAAGGAATGATATGTATTTTCAAGAAGAATGCTTGGATTGAAGTAGACTCCACCGATGAATATTAGTACGGACCTTTTTATAGCCTTTATGTGCATCACCAAATCATAGGAGACATTCTAGAAGAAGTTAGTACTGATGTTGAGGAGGAGGAGTGACTTTGAAGGCAGGATTTCTAGTAATTGAACGTATATGTTTTGTAATTATTATAGATTTGCTTTATATTTATGATGCTTATGTTTTTCAACGTTAGGGTTTCGTTGTTTAATTTTGACATTGAAATTTTATGCTGTGTGGCTTGCATCACTTGTTTTGGTGTGGATTGGAATATTGCTTGTAAGTGTTGGATTTTATATATAATTGTAATGTATTGTGTTGATTGTAGAAATTATTGTTAGTAGACTACTTAATGATGAAAATTAATGCTTAATTAGGTTAATTAAATGATGGTGTGATGAAGAATTGTCTGAATTCATGAAAATTTGAGATATTTTAAAATCTTCTCTGTGCACTGACTGTGTCAAAATGGGCTTTGATGATGCCCGAAGGTGAAAACTCTAGGTTTTCTTAAGAACTACGAAATATTTTCAGGTAAAACCATCTTTATGCCTTTTAGTCGTCTTCTACCTCTAATCTATGCAGAAAACTCCTCTAGGACTTGATTATACTTGAATTTGAGGTGATTTGAGGAAAAGGACTTGGATTTCATCTTCCCTTGGTAAGAGCTTTAGTTTGCACTTAAAATTTATGATTTTCAACGTAGATTACTCCTACATTTTGGAGATCCAAAATTTTGAAGTTTTTGGAGAATACTTTGAGTGAATCCACGGTGGAAAGTTCTTCATCATTAGAATAATCATCTTTGAATTTATGTGAGTTTATTTTCACTTTTATAGATTTTACCATGGCTCCAAGAATGAGTAAGGGGAAGAGGAAGTTAGATTTTGATGAAAAGAGATTTGTGAATATAAAGGTTCAATACCACTACAATACCTTACTTAGAATAAAGAAGATTTTTCAAGATCGCACTTTCCAAAGTCCAGGCAAGTCATTAAGAAGGTGATTGTTGACTGGAATTAGGAAATTTTTGCTACTTTACTTCCGAGGCTATTGTTGGCATGTGTGAGAGTTCTATGCTAATCTGAGGGAAACTTTAATGGATCATGTTTCTGTACGTGGATAAATCGTAGAGTTTACCCAAGATCAAATTAATGATTTATGACTCTTAAGGGTTTCATTTTGTGAGTACACCAGGTTCAGTGCTACTGATGCGACTTTAGATGAAGTGATTTCTTATCCAAATGCAGGAAATGGAGTTTAAAAGATGAAGCACAATCAAAAGTTAAAATTTTCGGCTTCAAACTTAAATGTTCCATCTAAAGCCTGGTACTATATCATTTCTAGAATATTATTACCTACTTATCACCATAGCGAAGTTACTAGGGATAGAGCCATTTTAAATTTATTTATTCAACAAATAAAAAGGATTAATATTGGCTTTATCATTTATCAAAACATCCGTACTATTGCTATGGGAGAGACTATTGGTTGTTTAGGACTTCATGCCCTAATTTTCACACTATGTGAACAATCAAAAGTTGATTTTGGAATGGATGAAGAAAAGGATGTGCCTTTAAAGTCTATTAGAAAGGCCAATATTAAGATTTATGAATTTCATGTTGGATGGAGATCTGGGGGGTAGTAGTCGTGATAGTCCATCTACTTCTGGTACCCCGCCTACTCTCCATGTTGTTATGGAACAACTTATGATCTAGCAGGGAGATATTTTAACAGTTTAGAATAAGATCGAAGGTTTGGAGGCTAGAAATGCATATAATGATGATTTTATGGTGAGAAAAATGGACCATTATGCTGCTTATAATGAAGTTATGGTCAGATTCATCAGGGGTGATCCTATTGTGGAATTTCCTACTTACCCCAATTTCAGTCTGTATCAACAGCAAGACCTCGATGTGGATGAAGAAGAAGAAGAAGAAGAAGAAGAATAAGAGGAGCAGAAGGAGGAGGAGAGTGATGGTAGTAATTACTGATAGTGGTTTACTATTCTATTGATTTGTTCTGTTATATTATTTTTGTTGGAACTTTAGATTTGTTTTATGTTGTATTGATTGGTGAGACTTTGTGGTTTGTATGGATGTGTTTACTTTCAGACTGTTTGTTTATATTTGGATCTTAAACTATTTTATGTTTTCATGTTTTTGTTAAATGTTTAGTTTATGTTTTAAACATGTCTTTACCATGTAAATCTTTGATATATCATGTTTAGCACACTTTCTTATTGTTATCTTCCTGTTATTGTGAATGCTTAATCAATACCTACATAGCTTAAAGAGAAAAGAAAAGAAAGACCTTGTACACAATGTTTAGTAATTTTTATTCTTTCTTCCTACTTTTATATTTCTAAAGTGTTATATGTTAAAAATTTAAAGTTTGGGACGGAAGAAGACTAAACATTATTTGTCCTAAAATGATCTATTATTTTTTAAAAATATTTTAAACATGATTTGCCGTAAGAATTTAACTTTAGAATTTTATATTTTTTTATTCAAATATTATAGTTGACTTGAAAATTAAGTTTTAATAATGGAAGTTAACTTTAGGGATAAGATATTTTAGTATAAGAGTATAAGACGATAGTTTACTATTTAAAGTAAAGGAAAGGGTATTTCTAAAATGTCGAGAGTCTTAGGATTACATTTAAGAAGATAGAAACTTTATAAAGTAATATTTATATTGATATTGATGTATAAAGAATGAAATTTAATGTGTTATAACTATAGGAAGAGGATAGTGAAGTTCAAAATCATTAAAGGCTATCCAAATATTGTAATCCTCACATAAAAAACGAAAGAGTAAGAAAAGAAAAGAAATGATTGAAAAACAATTCATATATATGAAAAGAAAAAGAAAAAGGGAAAAGCAAAAGAAAAGAGAAATATGTGAGGATAAGCTAGAAAAGATGTCTAATTAAAATTGGCTTCACTTGAATTAACCTAATGGAAAGAGCTTAACCACATTTCTGGATTTAAATTGATGCGTTAGTGTCTTTATTATAGAGTCTTCATGATAGTTCTTTTTCATATGATTTTTCTAGGTGTTCTTAGTATGAAAAATTGCTCTAATTATTGAAATCAATAGAAGACTATCTCTTAAACTTGATTACTAAACACTCTTACCTAAATTTTGACCAAAGTTTTTAAAATTGATTTAAAAGGACTTTTTTTTATATTTATGAATAAAAATTACATAAATTATAAAGATAAATTCAATACCATAAGTCATTATTTTTATGTAGTAAAAGAGTTACTTGAGGAGAAGTAACAGTTAAGTTTGGGGGATTTTGATGCACCAAAAAAATGTTCAAATTTTCACCTATATTTTATACTAATTTTTTGGTGATATTGTGCTATTAGAGATGGGTATTTTTCATGTTTTGTTGTAGGTATGTGATTTTTGGCATTTTGAACAAAAGAAAGTAAAAAGTGTAAAATTTGGAGTCAAATAAGGTGATTTTTAGAAAACTATCCCTGCGCCGACAGCGCCAGGCAAGGATTCTACGGTGCCCTTATCCAGAAAGTAGATATCTAGAAATGCAGTACAACACAGACTGTGGTAGGATGGGCTACGCGCAAATTTTTCGTAGCTTCGACGTATTTGGATGACTTTTGGAGGGTTTCTTAAGGCATCACTTGAAAAATTCTTCCCTACACTATATTAGAGTGCTTTAAATGCCATAAAAGGGGAGAAAAGTATGTGTTAGGTGTGTGTGTGTGTGAAGGAAAAATCAGTGTAAGTGTAAAAGTGTTTTCTCTAGAGTTGTAGGAGAGGGAGGAAAATCAGAGATTTTTTCTTCCTTACATTTCTTAGAGAGAATTGAATGTTATTATAAAGATAGAAAGACATTCAAAAGAACTTCAAGGGATTTGCTTCGGGGAAGAGTTTCAAATAAGTTGTGTTTGTTTATCGTTGTTTGTATGAACTTTCTCTTATATATAAAATCCAAGTTTTGTCGTATCGTTCTCATGAATTTTGAGTAGATTTATTTGTTTTTCTTCTTTCAATGAGATATGATGAAATGAAGACATATATTGGATATTCTATTTAAATTTTAAATACTTGTGATGGTTTTACACTCAGTTCTCATTTACTTTTCAATGTGGCTAGTTGAAATGTAAAATTTTTTTGTGAAACATAAGATCTGAAAGGGCTATGAGTTCTATAACAAAGTGAAAATCACATTCATTTCTATGGATGATAATATAGTCCATAGGGTTGAGTGCGAATAAATAGAAAAATATACTTTATTGGTCATACAATTAGAGATTTTAATGGTAACAGACTAAAATCCATAATTTGGTCCTAGTGTTTGGAAAGTAAAGAAATAGTTAGCCCTTAAGCGAGGGGAAAGTGGGAGCTCTAGAGTGGGAGCCCGTATCCTCTTAGACTAACCAAAGATTTAGGGACTAAACATAAAATTAGCCATTGTTCTTTATGCATGATCCCTGAATATTTATACTAACGTTTTATATCTGAAATTACACTTTTTATTTCTTCTCAACAATAATATCTCTTTCTTTACAGCGACACTAAAAATTTGATTTCAAAGCAAATAAGAGATCAACTTTAATTATTTACAATATGGGATTCTATGCAAGTATATGTATCGTATATTAAGTAATATAAGACTTTCTGATTAAGCCCTGAGATATCGAATCCACAAGGAAATGTTCTAAAATTTTAAAGAAAGTAGAAAAACAACTTCTTTACTTTTCAAAATGATTTTATAAGTTGTATTTTATAAATATAAAGTTGAAAATTTTTTTGATAATTTTTAAGAAAAAGTAAAATAAGTAACTAAAATTATCAAGACTATTAAATGATATTAAAGCAAATGAAAATAAAATATTTTTTTTCTATTTGTGAATCAGTAATAATTATAGAATTTCATTATGGAAGTATTTAAATGTATTGTGTCAAATAGGAGCATTTATTTTCTTTACCCTTACTCTGTTCTATAAAGAACATTGGTTAATATGATGCGTTGAAATCTTGAAGATGGGTTAGGCATGGAAGATACTAGCCCTCACTCTAGAGTTTCCTCTTCTCCCTGCACCAGGGTTCTAACATCTGATACAAAACTTAAAACATCAAACCAAATTGGGGGCTTTTGCCTGTCACTCTAAAGTCCTCTAATTCTACACCCAATCAAAAGCATATCTCCCTATTTATTTGAACTCAAATAGATGGACTACAATTCCCACCCATATAATTTCATGTGATTCTCTCCGATTTTTTATTAAGACAATACTGCATTGGTTCTTACATGTTCTTACAATAAATTTTTACATCTCAATTGGCTAAATCAAGAGGTAAATGAAGTGCAAGGTAGTTGAATCATCACAACTTCTTCCAACATTAAACATCTATACTTCACACAACTTCCATACCTAATTTAATTACTTCATCATCTAAAAGGAAAAAGATAAATAAAACTACTCCGAACTCCTGGAGAAAACACAAAAATAATTTGATTTGAAAGTAAAGATCATAGTAGAAACACAACAAGTCTTACTTTAAAACTAAATGTAAAAAAAAAGTTAAAAACTTATTTGAAAATCCTCTCCACATAACTCTTGAAGTTCCATTGAAACTTTGCTTTCCACTAAATGACTCCTCAGAGTAGGTCGCCCAACTCCGTAAATAACAAATTTGACTTTAAACTTAAATACAAACTAGATAACTGGATGAAAGAATATTCGTGAGAAGAAAGGTTCAATACCAACTCTTTCCCCTTTAAAACTCTCAAGAAGACTCCAATGACTTCCGGGAGTCTCTAAAGACTCTTTAAAAACTACAAAAAAAAAACTCTCAAAAAACTCTCTTTCTGATTACAAGTCTTCATTTTAATAATTCATCAAAAGGTGCTTTGGTGTCTCCTCAATTCATGTTCAGATTAAGTGTATCTATCAAAGGGTACATCTCTTCATTCAAATTTGTCGACCAAAAGAAGTTAAGGAAGTTTAAACCAAAGGTTGCTTCAAACACCCCTTGAAAATGATGTTAAATTTGATTTAATTCATCAATTTTAACTGTCGCAGCTATGCGCTAGTCCTTGGCGCTTAGCAGCCAAAGGCTAATTTTGCACACTTTTCCTTTTTGCTCCAAATTCGATCCTTTTTTTTCTCCTTTCATCATAATCATTCATTTTAATCATATCTGCAAGAAAAAACATGAAACTACGTTCCCTTAAACTGCAATATCATAAAAAATTTGTATAAAAAAGTGCATAAAAAATTATATATTTTAGGTGTATCAAAATCCCCCAAACATAAAATGTTACTTGACCTCAAGTGATATTATAATCATATAAAAATTTTACATGCAAATTATGTAAATGAGTTTCTTTAGGATGGTTTCAAAATTTTGTTCTAGAAATGAAATAGTCCAATTTAGAAAAAATTTTAGTAAATGACACTAACCTAAAGTTTAGAAAGTTCTTGAGTAAAGGATCATGAGAAATATGAGTTCCTATCTAATTCAGAAATACTTGTAGATTTTCCAAAATATCGGATTTAAACATTTTATTTTCCTCACTTAAAAATTTTTATTAGAAAATACTTTTAGTTGCTAAATTATATTCTTATGCTTTATATTTTCTCAATACTTGTATTTTAAAAAATTAGGTGTGAGACCAATTTTTTATTAGGCCCTTAAATCCTCAAGCTTCTCCTTCTTTTTTTTACATACTATACTTTTTCTCTTTTTTTTTCTTTTCTTTTCAGGCAATGATTACTATATCTGGATATGCCTTAAATGATTTTGAATCCCACCCTTCCATTTAATCAAAGGTTTGATATATATCCTTCACTCAAAAATCATAATAATAGTGTTGAAAATTATTTTTCAATAAAAGAAATTGATGTTTTGAAAAATAAAAGTCAGATCTTCTATTTTTCCAAAAATACAATATTTCCTACTAGTTATAGTTTCACTATACTTAACATTTCTTTACTAAGAAAATTTTAACTTTAAATTTTTCTTCATTACTATAGATTTTAACTAAATTCTCATATTCATTTCTATGTTCAAATATTTGATTCCCTAATATATATTCATATACATAATTATTTTAAATCAAAAATCAAATTTATTTATAGTATTCTTGAGAACAAATAAAATTTTCGTTGTTGGAAATTGTTTTTAAATTCCCCCCAAAATTTAAATTTTAATTAGGATAAAACATTTAAGCATAAGAAATGATACATGGGTAAGAATTAAAAACTAAAATAACATTCTTACAGGAATCTTTATAACTTAAATATGCAAGTATAACAGTTTAAAAATAGGAGTAAACAGAAAACAAACTCAGTTTTTTAGTTTTTCATAAAATAGAAATTTCAAAGGACTTCTAAAGTAGTGGAGGTTTTCAAATAAAATACATACAAACTTAACATAAAAACATTGAAAAAAATCTATAAAATATATGGTAGAAAATTTTGAAAAGTTTAAACATGCAATTTAAATAGTAGTTTCTAATAGTGTTCTAAATTTTCCTAACAGTTTTTGGAATTAAATTATACACTACTAAAAACACAATATACTATAACTAAATTAAAACATTTGCTACCACAAACACATCACAAATATCATAACTATCACAAACATTAATCCACACAGATTTATCTGAATGTGCACAACATAAATAGTCCAATTACAATCCACACATATCAGTCTTCAAAACATAATACAACAAACAATAAAAGTTCAAACATCACAAAACACAAATACAAACATCACAGGCTCATCATATAAAAATCCTAGTCATCATCTCCCTCATCATCATCTCCTTCGTTTCAATCTCTGGAAGGCTCATATGGGATAAAATATGAATGAGGAGGCATCTCAACACTGTCATCTCCTCTAATCAGTCTGCCCATATATTGCTGATAAGTCTCTCAATGTTTTCCACCTTCCCATCTATATCCTTAACTTGTTCTCTAGTTAGACTAACATTCTTTAATATACTTTGTAACAATTCAGTCCGTAAACTAGAAAACTGACCTCTAGATGATGTTGCGTGCGAAGTAGAAGCAGCAGTAGCAGATGCACTGGGTGCTCTAAAAGATTCTCCTGTCCAGACAAATTCTGAATGTACACTGTATGTTCTCACATTTACATTGGTAATAGGTCTAAGTGGCTGAAGAACCTCTTCCTAAGTTTCAAAATTTACACCAGACTGCTCACAAATTGAATGGATCAGGGAAGGAAATCCCATACCTGCAGTAGTGACAGCTCTGATACAATTGATAATCTAATAAAAATAATCACTCCAATGTCTATCGTCCTTCCCTGCTGAATACAATAGTTGAGAACAGCTCTCTCCCTCGTAACTTTGCTAACATGACTCGAAGGTAATAACTTGGATGAGATAAAAAAAATTTCAGGCCTTGGAGGTGGCATTTAACTTTGACGCTTGGAAATTCACTCTTAGGTCATTTATGATTTCCAGAGACCTATTCCATTAGTATGAAAAGACATAATCTCAACTAATTCCCCTTTCATGGGATGATAATTAGCATAAAAACATAATATTCCAGGAGGCAATAAGTAAAAAGTATTGATTACCGCAGGAGAAAAATCAATTTGTTGTCCTCGAACCATCACTAAATTTTCCTCTGCTGCTGGCAAGTTAGCATAGAACTCTCTCACCATAGAAACGACAGCAACAACTGTGAAGCAACAATAATTTCTCCAATTTCTCCGAGAAATCATTTCATCATTATCTCCTTTCGGTCTAATAAAGGCTCACTCAGGAATCAACTTACGTGATAAAAGCGCATCAATGTAACGATCCTCAGCTTTTAAACTGACAAACTTGTCCAAATTGAATCTAGTCTTCCCCTTTGAACTCTTCAATCTTAGAGCCATTTCTAAAAGTTAAACAAATATTCACGATAAATTTCAAAATTAAACTTAACTTGCTAAACCTAACTTCTAAAGGTAAAATCTACTAAATCCAAGCAATTTCTCAAGCTTTTTCTCAAATTTTCATCATGAATTGTGATTTTGGGATTTCTCAAGAATGTACTCAAAATACATGGTGAAAATCATTTTTATTTTTGCTTAGAAGAAGTGCCCATACCTTAAGGAGTTGAAATCTAACAAATTTCGTCGAAAATGGCTCTAAAATGATCAAAATAGATGATGTTATAGAATGCTTATTCGTGAACTTTGGAGGTTAAAAGTGACGGTGGGGAGAATAATGTAATTTTTTGGGTTCTTATCGGCTGTTAACCAGTTCTCATGAACCGGCACCTGTGCATGACATGACGTCACTTAGCCGCAATTTATGGCGCTGAACCACCAAGGGTTTGGCGATTAGTTGTGAGTGAGCAGATTTTGACTATTATGTTTAATCACACTAATACATCTAGTTAATCACCCCCAAACAATTTAAATAATTATTTCTACCCCATACACACTTTTAATACTCCAAAATTACACTTTAGTATCTTTTTCGATTCAAAAAAAATTTCACACAAACATAAATTTCATTAAAATCAAAACACTTAATACAAACTAAAAATTTCAATCCAAAATCCTTAAATGAAATTTTCCAAAAGACAAGTTCATAACACATATAACTAGACACAAATCCACATCTTTAAGATACAACAAACTTTTGAAACAAACATTACAATAATCAAAAACACTAAACATAGTTACTTATTCAAAAGAACACACTTAAATTTAATTCCACTCTCCAGTAGGTGGAATATTCTTGAACCATCATTAGTTTCATTTGAACCATCTAGAATGTAAATATAAACTCTCACTGAATCTTCTTCTATCCATTTATTCTTCAGAAACATCGTTTTATCCGCTTCTTCCACATGACCTGTATGATTGAATTGCATTTTGAGTTGACATCCAATGTGCACTAAATGTGTGTTTATTTCATTTACCTTTGTATTGATTGAAGCCACATCAACCTCTATCTTTGCAATCTTCTCTGTAATTCCTTGGATACTAATGGCTAGAAACTCGCTCTATAACTCTTGTGCACTCTCACAAATAAACCTCTTCTTGTTGGCTTCCATTTTCCTCTTAATTTCGCTATCCCAAGAAGACATTTTGGCTCTCAAAATGCTCTTCTTGAATACTCAGAAGTGAAAATGCGATCTGGGGCAAGTATCTCCTAATTCTAGGTCTGTTTATAGACTTTGGAAGTCTCAAAAATCGAACATAGACATTTTTAAACTCCCAATAACTCCCAAAACCTCTTACCCACGAATTATTCTTCTAGAACCACATTTTTCACATTTTTTTTTGTAACTCCGACACTCAAGAGCCAACTTCCGGTGCGTAGCCGCCAGTGTTCATTTTAGCACAGGTCTGCTAAAAGTCCAAATCTTTATTCTTACTCCTATAAGTCATCAAATAAGGTCAAATAAACACCACTATAACACAAAAACTTCAAAATACTACCACATTTTCTCAAATCAAACCAAACAAAAGCACACAAAGCAAAGTTAAAGCAAAGCACATCGATAACTATTGGTTGCCTCCCACAAAGCACTTGGTTTAACGTCTTCATCCTGACATAGCCAGATCTTATTCTGAGTGACCAAACATCAGATTATCATCGAGTTTAGATTGATCAACTGAAAAATAGTGTTTTAGTGTATGATCATTGTCTTTAAATATTTTTCCAGTCTTAGGATCTTTAATATCCACAGTTCCATAAGAAAAAACTATCATCACAATAAATAGGCCCATCCACCTGGACTTACGTTTTCTAACAAATATATCAATCTAGCATTATATAACAAAATTTGTTTTCCAGACTCAAGATTTTTAGTAAGAATCTTCCAATCATGCCACAACTTCATCTTTTCTTTATAAATCTTAGCATTTTTGTAAGATTCCTTCCTTATTTCTTCAAGCTCATTTAATTGAAACAATCTCATTTTACCAGCATGTTTCAAATTATAATTGAACTTTTTAATAGCCCAATATACTTTATGCTCAAGTTCAACTGGTAAATGATAAGCTTTCTCAATAATTAGCCTATATGGAGACATTCCTATAGGGTTTCTATATGCAGTCCTTTAGGCCCACAAAACATAATCCAATTTGATTGTCCAATCCTTTTTGTTTGGATTAACAGCTTTTTCCAATATTCTTTTAATTTCACAATAGGATAATTCAACCAAACTTCTTGTTTACGGATGATAAGCAGTAGCAATGCGATGGTTAATATGATATTTATTTACTAGTTTTTCCATAATAGCATTTCTAAAAGGACATCCCCCATCGGTTATGATCACTCTTGGTATTCCAAATCTACAAAATATATTCTTTCTTAAAAATTTTGCAACACTTTAAGCATCACATCGAGGTAAAACAATAGCTTCTATCCATATGGATACGTAGTCTATCGCTATTAGAATGTATATATTTTTGAAAGATGGTATAAATGGTCTCATAAAATCTAATCCCCAAACGTCAAATATTTTAACTGCCAACATATATTGTAGGGGCATCTCATTTCTTCTAGAAATATTGCCTACACTTTGACATCGATCACAATTTTTAATATAAGCATTAACATTCTTAAGAATTATAAGCCAATAAAATCTATATTGTAAGATTTTATATGCAGTTTTATCAACACCAAAATGTCCCCCATAATCAAAATTATGACATTTTTGAATAATTTCATAATTTTCTTCTAAAGGCACACATCTTCGAATAATCAAATCCTTTCCTTGTTTATATAAAAATGGGTCATCCCAAAAATAAGTCTTAGCTTCAGATAAAAATTTCTTCTTCTCTTTTATTTCAAGCCATAGGGTAAAATATCACTGACAATAAAGTTTACAATTTCAGCATACCACAGAACACACCACTCATTGATAGTGAACAATTATTCATCAGGAAAGTGTTCTTTGATTTCATTTTCATAGCAGAGAGAGTATTCATAGTCAAGCCTGGATAGATGATTGACAATTTAATTATCAGCACCCTTCCTATCTACTATTTCAAAATCTAAATCCTGCAAAAGAAGAATCCATCTTATCAATCTCAGCTTTACATATTTCTTTTTTATTAAGTATTTAATAGCATAGTGGTCAGTATGCACCACATATTTTGCTCTAATAAATATGATCTGAATTTATCAAAGGCAAATAATATTGCTAATAACCTTTTCTCAGTTGTGGTATAATTAATTTGAGCTTCATTAAGAGTTCTAGTAGCATAGTAGATCACTTTAAAAATCTTATCATATTTCTAACCTAAGACAGCTCCAATAACATAATCACTGGCATCTCACATCAATTCAAAAGGTTTTTTCTAGTTTGGTGATACTATAACAGATGCAGTGATTTATTTTTCTTTTAATGATTTAAAAGCTTTTAGGCATTCTTCATCAAAATAAAAAATCACATCTTTTCCAGTAAACAACATAAAAGCTTTGAATGTTTTGAAAAGTCTTTATTACAGCGCTTGTAAAATCCAGCATGTCCTGAAAAACTTCTAATTCCCCTTACATTTGTTTGGCAAGGTAAATTAGAGATAACTTAAATTTTTGTAGGATCTACCTCCATTTCATTTTCTAATATACAATGTCCTAATACAATTCCTTCTACTACCATAAATTGGCATTTTCCTAGTTAAGGACTAACTTTCTTCACGGCACTTAAGAACTCTTCTTAGATGTTCTAAGCATGATTTAAATGAAATTCCAAACACTGAAAAGTCATCCTTAAAAACTTCAATCCCTTTTTCAATTAAATCATAAAAAATTACCATCATACGTTTCTGAAATGCAGTAGGGGCATTACATAAACCAAAGGGTATTCTTCTAAAATAAAATGTATTATAAGGACTGGTAAATGATGTTTTCTCTTGATCCCCAGGAGCAATTTTTATTTTGTAGTAACCAGTATATCCATCTAGAAAATAAAACTATTTATGCTCGACCAGTCTATCCAACATCTGATCTAGAAAGGGTAGTGGAAAATAGTCATTCCTAGTGGCAAAGTTTAATTTTATATAATCAATTCATATTCGCCACCCTGTAACTTGTCTCATTGGTATTAATTCATTCTTCTCATTAACGGTCACAGTAACTCCTCTTTTCTTATAAACACAGTGAATAGGACTAACCCATGCAATATCTGAAATAGGATAGATAATTCCAGCATCTAACTACTTTAAAATTTCTTTCCTAACAACATCTTTCACGATAAGATATAATCTCCTTTGAGGATCAGCCCGAGTCTGCAGTTCTCTTTCATAAGGATTCTATGCATACAAATTGAATGACTGATTCCTTTAATATATGATATTATCCATCCAAAAGCTTTCTTATATTTCTTTAGAATTTCAAGCAAACTCCCTTCTTCTTTTTAATTCAATTCAGAGGAAATTATAACTGACAAAGTTGAGGAATCACCTAAGAAAACATATTTTAAATGAGTATGAAGTGTATTTAATTCAAGTTCAAGAACTATTCCAATTAATGTACTAAAAGATTCATATTTTTCAGTCATGTCCAAAAATTCAAAATTTTCATGAACAAAATTTAAATCTTTCTCATGAAAATCTTCAGAATGTTGTAATTTCTCTTCTTGCTCGTGTTCCAATTTTTCAATATTATGTTTCTCTTTATAACTTGATTTGAAATGACATTCACTTAGAAATCTGATAACACCCATCCTATAACATTCATCATCTTTATCTCTTGCTGGATATTTCATTGACTTTATGATATTGAATGTAAAAGTTTGATCATTGACACACTTAGTTAATTCTTCTTTTTACACATCTATCATTGCTCTGTCTGAGGCTAGGAAAGGTCTCCCTAAAATTATGGGTATTTCTTTATCTTCCTCCATATCTAGCACAATAAAATCAACAGGAAAGATAAATTGATCCACCTTTAATAAAACATCTTCTATAACTCTTTCAGGATATGTGATCGAGCGATCCACAAATTCCAGAGTTACAGTAGTCGAGGTTATTTTTCCTAATCCCAGTCTTTTGAATAAAGATAATGGCATTAGGTTAATTCTTGAAGCTAAATCACGTAAATCTTTCCCATAAAATCTATCTCCAATCACACATGGAATCATGAGACTACCAGGATCTTTAAGCTTTTCAGGAAACTTTTCTGAATTATAGCACTGCACTCCTCACTAAGTGCAATAGTTTCATTATCTTCAAACTTCCTTTTTCTATTAATAATATCTTTCATAAATTTCTCATAGCTTGGCATTTGTTCTAAGCCTTCAGCAAATGGAATGTTAATTGTAAGCTTATTAAATATTTCCAAGAACTTTGAAAGTTGCTTATCCAACTTTTGTTATCGAAGTCTCTGAGGAAATAGGTGGTGGCTTTTCTAAATCAATCTTAGGTGGAGAAATTTCCAAACATTTTGGAGCATCATTTTTTTTGTTCTTCAATCTCTTCTTTGTCTACTTCAATCTCTTTTAGAACTCTACCTTCCAACTCTCTTCCACTTTTTAGTTGAACTACTTTTACTTGCTCTTTATTCTTGTCTCTTGAATTTACTTATGTATTACTACGAAGTGTTCCTTAGGATATATTACTTAATGAATTCTTTATTTTTCCAAATTGATTCTTAATACTTTTGATTATAGTTCATTAACTTTGCAATTGATTTCTCATTTGTAACACCACTTCTTCTATAGACAACTTCTTCTCCTTAAACTGTGAAGTTTTGTTAAAACCTGGAGGACAGGTTTTTCCACCAATGTTGATTACTACCACCCGGATTATTGCTATTCTTGTTAAAGTTTCGATGGTTTTTCCAACCAGGGTTATAATAATTTAAATATGGGTTATTAGGATTATTTATGACATTAAAAGTTTCTAATGATGTTTGAAAATCAACTATTTGTGCTAATGAATTTTGTTCAATCATGGAATTGGCTGATAAAAATTTATTCAAATTGGTCTATCTTCCTTGAAATTGCAGTAACTTGATTTGCTAGAATTGCAAAAGCGTCATTTTCATGAATATTGGCTACCTTCTTAGGATTTAACCTTTCAGAAGGTCATTGAAAATTATTAGTAGAAATTTCTTCTATTAAAACATAAGCATCAATAAACTGTTTAGACATCAATGAACCACCAGCAGTAGCATCGAAAATAGATCTAAGAGATCCAACAAATCCATTGTAAATAGTTTGAATTATTAAGCAATCTAGTATCGAATGATGTGGACACTTTCTTAGGAGATATTTAAATCATTCCCAAGCTTTATATTTAAATTCTCCTTCAAATAGACACAAAAATGTAATATCATTTATAAGTTTTGAAGACTTTGATGGTAGAAAATATTTAGCAAAGAATTTTTGTGCTAATTACCTAATGTTCTGATAGATTCAGGTGCTAAAGAATTTAACCATATCTTAGCCATATCCCTCAGGGGAAAAGGAAAAAGTCTAAGTTTAATAGCAACGTCCGAAACACCATCGTATTTAAAAGTAGTACACAATTCTAAGAACTTAGCAAGATGTAAATTAGGATTTTCAGTTGGTGCTCCCTCAAACTGATTATTAGATACATTTGGATAATAACAAGTTTATGTTCAAATAAATTAGCCGCTACAGTAGGGTTTTGAATACTACTGTCGGCATATTTTTAGATTGTGTGGTATTTTGGAAAGGGGTCACCAAACAAAAATTGTCGGTGAATTTTAAAATTTTAAATTTAATTTAAATATACATATAATTTAGAAAAGTAGCATTTGATTTTGAAAATAATTTTAAGTTTGAAAATTTTACGATATGAAATCAAACCGATATTACATCCCAAATAATTTATATAAACGAGCACCACACTATAAACCGTGTATCTATCCCGAAGAATAGACACACTGCTTGTTGATGGGGCTCGATTAAATTAACTAGAAGATTTGTGACATTCGTTTGGCCTGCGAACCAATTTTATAAGCCTACAAATTCCTCTGCTTAATATAAAGGAATTAAGCAGGGTTTATATTACCTGGGTTCTTAAAGTTCCCTATAAGGGCAAGCCCCTATAGTTAATTACATCTTAAATGATAGAAATCATTTAAGAAAACTCTCGATAATGATCAGTTGTTTTGGTCTCAAGAATTTCAAAGATTAAGGTTTCAAAAAAATTAGATTTTGGAAATTTCAATAAGGAATAACTCAAATTTGGAACAGTTTATTTTGAGAGTCCAAAGGGAGAGAAGTAGGGGATGTTACAGACCCGAAGTGAACTTCGGTGACTTCCCGACTATCCTATTTTTTGGCTTCAAATTGAGAGTTTATTTAATGTTTCAATCCTACCAATTTTTATTAATTAGGACTTATATTTGTATGACACAGTCATGCAAATAGCCTGTGAGGGTTTATGTCGTACCAAACGACTACCTCAGAGTCCTAAGACTGGTTAGAACTTAAATTACATAACATGATTATGCAAATGCCTAACAGAAAGTTAAGGATTTATGTTGCACTAGGCAAACTACCTCGAAATCCTATGGCTTGGTTATTTAATTCTAGGAAAGGTTTAGCTGATGTAGACCCGAGTTTTGCTGAAGAAGATGGCCGTGCTGCCCACCGTGCTCCAAGCTCCTTGTTGTTGCAGAGGTTTAGTTTTAGAAGTCATAAATCAAAGGATGAGAGAAGTGTTCTAGTTTAGAGAAATCTTAAAATTTAAGTGTCTTTAATGTTTTATTAGGGAAATCACAAAGTTGATTATAACAACACCGGTTAAGATTCCACGGTTCCATCATTCCTGCACCGTTATTTTTATCGGATTCACTTAGTCCAGATGAATTTGCTAAACTCAGTTGAATGAGTTCCATACTTTCATTTAAACCGTGGGAAATCCCGTTAGCAACAAATAGGTTACATCATCCGAGGTATTCCAGATCATCTAACGAGATGTTTTAATTTAGTTACAATTGTAGTTTTGTTGTTCTGTTTGTGATTAAATTTTGAGTTGTTTTATATTTTGAATGTTGTGGCGGTGAATTTTATCTTGTTGTGACTTTTAATTTAATTTTGGGTTTTAGTTTTTTAGCTATCCTAAAGGTTTTGGTTTTCATGCAACAATCTTGTTTAACATGCAAGAAGAGTAAAGTGCAGTGTAGAAAATGCAATAGAGTAGATTGCAATAAGATAAAATAGTACCTGGAGGGTCCTCCAGTTATTCCAAGCTACACTTTAAAACACATATTAAAGCATTTAAATATTTCAGAAAATACCTAGATAAAGACTAAAGGAAGGGTTTTGGTTGTCTACCAGAATCCTAATCCTATAGCTAGTCATTTCCTATGCCGTCTAGGTTCTTGATTTTGGTTAAGGATGATTTTCTTTATCAAAGAGAAATTAAGTTCAATTGTTCTTTAAAACAACCCATCGTATTGAGGAAGTGTTTAGAATAAATCCTAAACATCTTTCAATACCTCTGGGACAGTTTTGAGTCCAAGAGGATTTAATTACACGGGTGAATTAATCATCCAAAGGTTTAGTTACGTTTTGTTCCCTTGCTCAGTGAATTAGGATGTTTGATTATCCTTATGAGTGAAGTGACACTTCACTTAACGCTTCATTTAATAGTTATAATAATTTAAAGCTTTCAGGGGCAAGTTAATTTGTTAAAGATTTTAATGATTTGAAGTTAAAGGTTGATGATTTACATTAATGTGATTTAATTATGAAATTTTAATCAATGATTTTAAGTTTGGAATAATGTTTGATTCATTTAAGTTAAACTTTTTATAAATGATATCGATATTTCATGTTAATTTAAATTTTAGATTTAACTTAGGTTAAAAGAGGTGTTCAAATTACTTATTAAATTTTGACGATTTAATTAATTTAATTTTTACATTATGTTTTAAGGTGAGTTGTCTTAAAATTATTTAAAATTTGTAATTTTTGATGATTTTAAATTAGTTTCAAATATTTTAATTTACTTTTTAATTATTCAACATTTTAGGCTTTAATCAATTATTAAATTATTTAATAATGTAGGTTTTAATTAAATTAAGAATTATTTACTTTTAATCATTTAATTATTAATTCCACTTATCCTCTAAAGTTAAGAGTTAACTATTATTAGGTGATTTATTTAGGGATTTTTAAATTAAAGAATCAATATCCTCTTAAGTTATATCCCCATTTCAATAATCCAATTTCACTTAATCTTCCAAAATTTAAATCACTCAATTAATTAATGTTTCATTTTTTGGGTTTATTAAAGTGATTAATGGCTTCCTACCCTTTGACTTCCCAAAGTTTAAATCATCTGAGATAAAATTAAAATCAGACATTTTACACCCCATTCTGATTAAACCTAAAGTTTTGGTTAGGGGTTAAAATCTTTTAATTACCTTTATGCCCCTTTAAGCCTATTTATTTTATAACTCATTAAATTAAGCTTAAATGAACTTAAAATCTTTATGCTACTTCACTCATATGTCAATTAAGACATTAGAGGAGAAAATATGATTTTTCTGAATTTAATTTATTTATATAATTATTTTTAATGGAAAATAGGGGTTTTCAAAGAAAATTCACCAACATGACCAAGGTAAAGTTTCTGTCCTTAAGAAAATTATGGGATGTTCCTAATGACTAGAGGACCACTTGGACCAATGTTGGTTATTTATCCAATTATATTTTATTTATTATATTTATTTTATGTTTTAGAGTGTTAATTAATTATAAAATAAAATAAAAGTTGAAAAATGAATTTTATATTTTTCCAAAATCCCTCTAACCTCAAGAAAGTCAGAAAAATAAATTTTTCATTTTTTTTATTTTTCTTTTGATTTATTAGAATTAATTTAGTGGAAAGGCTAGAAAATGCATTTTTTTAATTCAAAAAAAATTGTTTTAAGGCTTTGAAATTAAATTTCTTAACCTAGAGACTTAGGAAAAATATTTGATTGGTTCCTAAGTGATTAGGGGACCAAATATGACATTTTTATGATTTTTATTATTTTTGTGATTTTTATTATTTTTTAATTATTAAAAATATTAAAATATGCTTAAAAATGAAAGTTTTTAGAAAATTCCAATTTTATTTTTCTTAGACTCCTCTGATACCAGAGAAGTCTAAAAATCAATTTGGTGAATTTTTGAAATGTATTTTTGAGGTTATGAATTTTTAAAGTTTCATTTTGGTTATGTGACTTAATTAATCCATTTAGTGGGGTTAAACATTTCCAATTGACTTCAAATTTTTATGTGAGGGTCCCCTCTTCCTAAAGATCAGTGGAGAATTATTTTCAAGTCATTTTAATGTATGATTAACTCTAACTAATTAAAGTTCAATTTAGAGTGATTAGGCCAATTAGGATTATTTTTAAGGAATTAAATCAAACCATAATTTTCCTAGGGCCCTCTGGTCCTAAGAAACTTCACCAAATTTTCCTGGAATTTTCTAAGCAACATGCTGACTTTTGGAATAAAAATATAAAAAACAGTGACATAAACTTGAAAAATACATAACTTCTCATAGGGATGGCCTCTGACCTTGAAAAATTCAGGGAATGTTCCCAAGATCAGAGGCTTCAAAAGCCCTATGGTCTCATGCCATGGAGAAATGACTTTGCAAATGGAGAATTAAAATACTAAAATGAGTAAATAATTAATTAAGAATAAATACTCATCAAAATAACTTAATTTCTTTTCCACATTATTCTCCTCTGTTCACTGAGCAAGATGGTATTTTTCTTTTATTTTTATGATTTTTCTATGCAAATATACGAATTTTAGAAGTTTCCGGTATTTAATTAAATAGAAAATAACCTAATTTCCTACTTAAACCAGTCAGCGCTGCGTCAACCTCGGCGCTCCGAAGCCCTACATGTCGCGCTCCCATTCGACGCCGCCACCTGAGTCAGCAGCCAAGCGTCCCGTGGTCTCGCTCTGTCTTCTGGTCTGACTTGATCTCCACCGTTCAACCAATACTCAATTGATCGGACGGCTCCTGGTCATCTTCTATGACTGGTGCGTCCCGTGAGCTGTCGACCTTCTAACCCTACGATCTCTCACGTTTCTCAACGAATTTTTGAGTTCTTATGCTTTATGGATTCGTCTTGAGGAGATGAACACATCCATATGGATAACATGCCATGAAATTAAGCTAAATTAAATGGAGGATTCACAGAATCTCGGGAGGAAGGCAGAGTTTATACCTTGGTTCTGAGAGGTGAAGCCTCAATCAAAAATGTTCCGCACGTTCGTTGTAGTCCAAGGAGGCTAGGGATGAAGCCTGCAGCTGTGGTAAAATGCCTAGCCTTGACTTCCACCAGGCCTGATCACAAAGCTTTTAGACTGGAAC
Organism: Papilionanthe hookeriana x Papilionanthe teres; assembly: GCA_022702705.1. NCBI lineage: Eukaryota > Viridiplantae > Streptophyta > Magnoliopsida > Asparagales > Orchidaceae > Papilionanthe > Papilionanthe hookeriana x Papilionanthe teres. Next base: position 152,686,777 of record CM040427.1, on the reverse strand, counting down.
AACTGGGTGGCCTGGAGAGGGGGTTGTTGAGAAAAAATTCAACACCTTTCAGCACCATTCCCATGGCCGAGAAGAGGTGTTTAAATGGCCAGGGCCATTGTGCTGAGCTTGGGCTCAATTGGTGGGTGGATTCCATTGCTTAGGTGGAGGGCAGTGGAGTTCCAAAGTTTGATTTGGCTGAGGTGGCCAATTGGGTGAGTTTGGGTTTGTTTCACTTGGTTGTGGCTCTCGGTTTTGACCCCCTGTTGACCTCAATTTTGGTGAGGTCTTTTGCTTCTCTCTTTAGTACTTAGGATCTAGCCTTAGGCTTTTCCTTTGACTAATCTTAGAGGACTAGAAGTGGAACCCACCCTTTAGAAGTTCAAACACCTCTTAACTCCCTGCAAACCCTACAAGCTTGATTGTAGACCCCTAATCACCTAGAGGGTTGAAGTCAAATGTGGAGGTTTAAAGGATGAGTTCCCTATAGGACCTTTTGGGCCTTAGGAATACCCTGGGTGGCCTGGTCTGGTGAGGGTTGACTAGCACATACACTACACTATCACACACATTCCAAGTCCTAAAACCGCACTCTCACCCAACTTGACTTCCTGACTCATGTAGGTAATTCTTATGGATGGTCCTTAACCCCTAAGCCCCTAGCTAAGAGGGTTAGGAACAACATAGTGAATGCCTTAAATGAGTCCTCTCATGGCTCTTATGGGCTTAATATGGCTTCATAGCTAAACCAAAGTGATTCCATTCTACTCAAATTTGATCAATCTTCATTTTTCCAAAATTTCAATTTTTGACCCCCGGGGCCCTACACCTACTAAACCTATCAAATGCCCTTGGAACTACCCAAAATTTGCAAAATCACCTAAATTACCCAAAATTCCTTGAAATCAATCCTAAACATTTCCCCCCACTCAAATTGATCATCCATAGCCAAAAATACCAAAAATTCCAAAAGTGCCCCCCAATACCCTCCAAATACCCAAAATGCCCTTCTTAGCCCAAAAATCCAAAAATTCGGAAAATTCCCAAAAAAACTCCAGAAAATCCCAAATATTCCCAATTTCATTTTGTTCAACTACACCATGGGCCAATTTTTCCAATTTACCCCACTTTTACCAAAACCCCCAATTTGACCCATTTTTTAAACCAAGTGAACCCAATGTCAAACCAAACCACCCCAATTGACCTCAATTCAGGTCCAATTCAATTCTAAACTTCAATTCAATATCCCCAACATCAATTTAGACCAAATACAACTCCAATTTGATTGACATTTGGACCCAATTTCAATTTGAAGCCTAAGGCCCAATTTTGGCCCATGACCAAAACCTAACCCAAACCAACCCAACTCAACCCCAATTGGCCCCAAATCTTTTCTAAAGCCTTCATAACATCCCCATAAACAAAACACTAACTTTATTTGCCCAAAATTTGAATCTAAACTCCACCCAAACCTAACCCAAAACAAAAATCCCTTAAATTGACCTCAGCCCAAACCTAACCCAAATGGGCCCAAATCCCAAAATCAAAGCCCAACCAAAGTTGAAAACTCTTTGTGACACTCCCATGAACATTTCTCAACATTAATTTCACATCAAATCCAACTTTAGCCCAACCTTAACCCAAGTTAGCCCAATTTGGCACACCTTGGCCCCTTTACCAAAAGACCCCACATTAAACCCAATTCAATTCAAAATCACTTTAAACTTGTTCCAAAACACTCATGACACATGCCTAAACCAATTACAACATTTATTTGACATGGTCCTTCACAAAATTTTCATCCAAAACCCCATTTTAAAATCCAAAAGCCCACTTCCTTAAACCACTTTAAAAGCCCATCCAAAACCATTTTAAAAGCCCAAAATCTATCCTAAAGCCCACATGACATTTTCATTTGTCATTCTTTTTAATCAAAACCACCCCCTATGTCCAAAATCCATAATGTTGATCAAACCAAAATGGCATCATGACAAGTCCCATTAAAAGAATTCAAAATTTTTAAAATTCCAAATAACACATTTCCATGAAATTGAGCCAAGCCATGAGCAAGCCATAGACAAGCCTTGGAGCCATTATTAAGCCACATGGAAGCCATGAGAATCTTAGGATTTTCAACCCTCCCTAAATGGCAAAAGGAGGAGATCCTTTAAACACTCCCTAAAAGTCATTAGCCATAACCATGTTCCACCCTAACCAAAAATTAATCAAAATATATTTGGATGGGGACTTCTCCACTCCAAACCAGCTGACTCATCTGACCTCCCTCAGCCTAAATCAGTCGCTTGGTGGGTGCACAAAACCAAAATACATCAATTGACCAAAATCAAGCCAAAATGACCCTTACCCCATGCCATTTTAATCAAACCTCCTTACACATGGCAATAGCCAATTGCTTGCACCAAACCCCAGCCCTGACCTAACTGGTCAAGATGGTGACCAATGCCTGACCGGCCAGCCGCCTGGGTCACCGAAAAACACCATGGCCGAGAGCTCCATCTGAGCCAAAATTTTCAATTCTCCCTGGCTGAGCTGTCCCAACCCAAATGGACATCATGGTTGTTCTTCTCCTCCCCTGAGCAGCTGATCCCAGCCTCCAATTGCCCCTGGGAAGCCCTCCAGCCACCTCTATTTAAACACCACCACCTCTCTGCCAAATGAGGTGTTGAACCAAACCTTACCAAAACTCTGCCAAAATCATTCCAGACCCCTCTCCAGACATAGAGAACTTGATCCCCATTGAAATCCAGACCTAAAAACCTCTCTCGTGAGCTCAATTTCTGAGTTAAAAATCCACCCAAAAACAGGACACTTCACCACAGCTGAGCCAATCTCCAAATTTATTGATCCTACACCTACACCGGACCAAGAGGAGAAGTTCCCCAAGCAAAGCCCCCTCACCGGGCCGGCCATTGCTTCCAGCCTCCAAGCTTTGTGATCGGCCTTGGTCACTTTCATACTTAGACAATTCCCCAGAGCAGAGACTTCATCTGGAGCTTGCCTGGACTCAATCGAAGGTGACACAACTCTCAGATCGAAGCTTCACTTCTCTGAGTAAAGGTATGAACTGATTCTACCACCCGAGCTTCCATCAGTTCTCCATTTTGTTTGGGTTAATTTCATAGCCTATAAACCATATGGATGTGCTCGTCTCCTCAAGACGAATCCATAGAGCATAAGAACACCAAAATCCATTGAGAATCGAGTGAGATCTTACGGTTTTAATGTGGAAGGTCACGGGTGCACACCAGTCATAGACGATGACCAGGAGCCGTTGCATCACGCATGTATCGAGCGGACGGTCAAGATCAAGTCAGACAATGCAATGGTACATGAACCGCGAGACGCGTGGCTGCTGCCTCAAGTGGCGGCGTCGAATGGGAGCGCGACATGTAGGGGCTTCAGAGCTGCCAAGGTTGACGTGGTGCCGCGTGGATAAGTAGATAAATCCCTATTTTCTGAATTAATTAAATACCCAGAACTTAGAAAATTCATATCTTTGCATAGAAAAATCACAAAAATAAAAAAAATACCCTCTTGCTCAGTGAACATAGGAGAATAATGTGGAAAAGAAATCATGTTAATTGGATGAGTATTTTATTTTTAATAGTTTATTTACTGTTTTTAGTATTTTGATTCTTCATTTGCATAGACAATTCACCATGACATGAGACCATAGGACTTTTGAAGCCTCTAACCTTGGGAACATTCCCTGAATTTTTCAAGATCAGAGGCCATCTCTGTGAAAAGTTATTGAATTTTGAAGTTCATGTCACTATTTTAGGTATTTTAATTCCAATCATTAGCATGTTGTAAAATAAATTCTAAGAAAATTTAGTGATGTTTCTTAGGACCAGAGGACCCTATGAAAAATATATTTTGAGTTAATTCATTCATAATAACCCTAATTAGCCTAAACCCCTCAAATTGAATTTGAATTAATTAGGGTTAAGCACACATTAAATTGACTTGAAAATAATTCTCCATTACTCTTTAGGGTCAGAGGAACCTTACATAAAATTTTGAAACCAATTGGACTTGATTAACCCCACCAAATGGACTAATTAAGCCTCATAAGCAAAATGGAACTTTAAAAATTCATAACTCCAAAAATACTTTTCTAAAATTCACAAAAATAATTTTGGAGCTTCTCTGATATCAGGGGAGTTCAGGAAAATTAAAATTGAAATTTTCTAAAAAAAGTTGATTTTTCACAATATTTTAATATTTTAATAATTAAAAAATAATAAAAATCATAAAAATATTAAAAATCATAAAAATGTCACATTTTGACTTCTAATCACTTAGGAACAAACAAAATATTTTTCCTAAGTCCCTAGGATAAGATATTGAATTTTAAAGGCTTAATGTAATTTTTAATATTAAAAAATAAATTTTTAACCTTTTTCACTAAAATAATTATAATAAATCAAAGAAAAATTTTAAAATTTTAAAATTTGTTTCTATGGACTCCTTGAGGTCAGGGAAATTTAAGAAAAATATAAAATCTATTTTTCAACTTTTATTTTATTTTAAAATTAATTAATACTCTAAAACTCGAAATAATTATAAAAAATAAAATATAATTCAAAAGATCACTAAAATTGGTCCAAGTGGTCCTCTAGTCATTAGGAATATCCCATAATTTTCTTAAAGGTAATTAAAATTTTAACCCTTAATTAAAACTTTAGGTTTAATCAAAATGGGGGGTAAAATATTTGATTTTAACTTTCTCTTGGATGTTTGAAACTTAGGGAAATTAAGGGGTAGAAACTCATTAAACACTTTAAAAATATCAAAATGAAACTTTAATTAATTAAATGATTTAAATTTTGGAAAGAATATATTTAAAATTTGGATTATTAAAATAGGGATATTATTAAGAGAATATTTATTTTTAAATTTAAAAATCCCTAAATAAATCACTTTAACAATATTTAGTTCCTAATCAAGAATTAAAATAATAATCCAAATTAACAATTAAAATTAACAATTAAAACTAAAATTAAAACTAAAATTAAACTAAATTAAATTAAAATTAAAATTAAACTAAAATTCGAACTAAAATTTAAATTAAATTAAATTAAAATTATATTAAATTAAATTAAAATTAAATTAAAATTAAATTAAATTAAAATTAAATTAAATAAAATTTAATTAAATTATATTTAAAATTAAATTAAAATCAAATTAAATTAAATTAAATTAAAATCATTTAACAACAAACCTAAATGAAATCATTAAGAATTAAAACATATCAATAATTTCAACACCTCTTTCTATTTAAGTAAATTTAAAACATGAACATCAATTTGAAATACTAAGATAATTGAAAATGTAAAGATTTAAATTATATATAAAATAATTTGAACACTATTCCAAACTTAAAATTATTAATTAAAACCTCACAATTAAATTAAAACATTTTGAATCATTAATTTAAACTTTTAATTAAGAATGATTAAAATTCTCGATAAACCAACTTGCCCCTAAAGGCTTTAAATATTATAACTCTTGAATAGAGTATTAAGTGAGATGTCACTTCATTCATCAGGTAATCAAATACCCAAGTTCACTGAGCAAGAGACAAAGTTTAACTAAACTCCTGGATGATTAATTCACATGTGCAACTAAATTTACTTGGACTCAAAACAATCCCAGAAATATTGAAAAGATGTTTAGGACTCATCCTAAGCACTTCCTCAATATGATGGGATGTTTTAGAAGAATAACTGAATTTAATTGTTCTTTGATGAAGAAAATCATCCTTAAATCAAACCAAGAACCTAGACGTCATAGGAGTTGACTAATTATAGGATTAGGAATTTGGTAGACAACCAAAACCCTTCCCTTAGCTTTACCTAGGTATCTGTTGAAATATTTAAATGCCTTATCATGTGTTTTAGGTGCAGTTTCGGGTGATGGGAAGACCCTCCAGGTACGTTTTTATTTTATTGCAATTTATTTTATTGCAATTTACTTACACGCACTGTACTTTATTTTTCTTGCATGATAAATAAAACTGTTGCATGAAAACTAAAACCTTTAGGATAGTCCCTGAACTGAAACCAAAACTAAATTAAAAGTCATTGGAAGATAAAATTCACCACCACAACATTCCAAAATATAAAATAACTCAAAATTTAATCACAAACTGAACAACAAAACTACAATTGCAACTAAATTGAAACGTCTCGATGAATGATCGGGAATACCTCGAATGATGTAACCCACGTGTTGCTAACAGGATTTCCCATGGTCTAAATGAAAGTGTGGAACTCATTCAGTTGAGTTTAGCAAATTCAACTGGACTAAGTGAATTCAATGAAAATAACTGTGCCGGGATGACGGAACCATGGGATCTTAATCGGTTCTGTTTAAACAACTTTAAGATTTGTTTTAATTAAAATATTAAAAACACTTGGATTTTAAGATTTTCTCTAAACCAAAACGCTTCTCTCATCTCTTGATTTATGAATTCTAAAACTAAACCTCTGCAACAACAAGGAGCATGGAGCACGGTGGGCAGTATGGCCATCTTCGTCAGTGAAACAACTCTACATCAGCTAAACATTCCTAGAATTAAACAACCAAACCGTAGGATTTCGAGGTATTTTGCCTAGTGCAACATAAATCCTCAACTCTTCGTTAGGCATTTGCATGGTCATGTCATGCAAATTAAGCCCTAACCGGTCTTAGGACTCCAAGGTAGTTGTTCAGTACGACATAAACCCTCATATCTTCGAGGCTATTTGTATGATCATGCCATACAAATATAAGTCCTAATTAATTAAAATTGGCAAGATTGCAATATTAAATAAATTTCCAAATTGAAGCTAAACAATACGATAGTTTGGGAAGTTGCCAAGATTCTTCTAGGATCCTCAGCTTCTCCTACTTTTCTTTTTTTTGAACTCCTGAAATTAACTGTTCCAAACTTGATCCATTCCCTATTGAAATCTCAAAATTCAATCCTTTGAAACCTTAAACTTTGAAATTCTTGAGAGCAAAACCACTAATCATTATCGAGAGTTTTCTTAAATGATTCCTGTCATTTAAGATGTAATTAACTATAGGGGCTTGCCCTTATAGGGAACTTTAAGAACCCAGGTAATATAAACTCTGCTTAATTCATTTATATTAAATAGAGAAACTTGGCGGCTTATAAAATTGGTTCGCAGACCAAATGGATATCACAAATCTTCTAGTTTATTTAATCGAGTCCTACCATCTAGCAGTGTGTTTATTCTTCGGGATAGATACACGGTTTGCGGTGTGGTGCTCGTTTATATAAACTATTTGGGATGTGAGATCGGTTTCATTTCATATCTTAAAATTTTTAATTTTAAAATTATTTTCAAAACCAAAGGTTACTTTCAAAATTATATATATATATATATATATATATATATATATATATATATTTAAATTAAATTTATAATTTAAAACTCGCCGCCAACTTTTGTAGGCGACCCTTTTTTTTAAAATACAACACAACCTAAAAATATGCCGACAATTTCTGGCGACTCTGCTGGGGATTAGTTCCTCTCTCCATTTTGATTAGATGGTTTTGCTTTCATAAATCGGTAGTAAGTCCATATCTCTAGTGGACCAAAACTACCATTCTTCTGTTGGAATACCCCGTTCATTTCTGTCTTGAACGAGTATAGCCAACTCCTCTCGGATTTAGGAGCCACTGTTTAGACACCCATAAACGGAGAGGTTCCGAGATCCTTTTACCTCTTTTCTGAGGTGGGGTGGACCCCCAATAAGTGTTAGTTTAGGAGCGGTCCTTCGAGTCGAGAAGTCTTGCATAAGACTTTCTCTTCATTTCCAATTCTAAATCGGGCCCTTTACCTTTTCTATAACCTTTTTTCCTTTAATCGTTTTGTTTCTAACAAACGAACCTCCTAATAAACAATCTCTCTTAAAAATCACAAGTACACTAAGATAAATGAAAATGTGTTTGGACTCTCTCTTTTTCGTCCTAAACTTTACGACGAAAGGAAGCATAATTCGGGACTAATATTCGGAATTTGCCCAGCAGAAAATGACTGCCCCAAAGTTAATTTTCTCCTTCACCAATGGAATGGACTTTGCCGTGTTGACCTCATTTTTGATGAGGTCTTCTCTTCCCTCTTTAGTGTTTAGGATCTAGCCTTAGGCTTTTCCTTTGACAATCTTAGAGGACTAGAATTGGAACCCATCCCTTAGAAATTTAAACCACTTCTTGTCTCCCCGCAAACCCCACAAGCTTGATTGTAGACCCCTAATCACCTAGAGGGTTGAGATCAAATGTGAGGTTTAAAGGATGAGTTCCCTATAGGACTCTTTGGCCTTAGGACTACCCTGGGTGGCCTGGTCTGGTGAGGGTTGACTTACACACTTACTACACTCACACTCTACACTCTCACACACACAATCCAAATCCTAAAACCACTCCTATACCCAACTTGACTCCCTGACTCATGTAGGTAATTCATATGGATTGACCCTAACCCCTAAGCCCCTCGCTAAGAGGGTTAGGAACAACATAGTGAATGCCTCCAATGAGTCCTCTCACGGCTCATATGGTCTTAATATGGATTCATGGCTCAACCAAAGTAATTCCATTTCACTCATATTTGATCAATCTTCATTCTTCCAAAATTTCAATTTTTGACCTCGGGGACCCTACACCCATCAAACCTACCAAAAGCCCTTCAAATTGCCCAAATCCTCCAAAATCTCCTAATCACCCAAAATTCCTCAAAACCAATCCCAAACACTTCCACATCACTCTAATTGATCATCCAGAGCCAAATATACCAAAATTTCCAAAAATACACTCCAAATACACTAAAAATACACTTTTGGCCAAACTTTTATAAATTCCAAAAATTCCCAGAAAATTTCAAAAAATTCTAAATATTCTCAATTTCATTTTGTTCAACTACACCATGGGCCAATTTTACCAATTTACCCAACTTTTACCAAAACCCCCAATTTGACCCATTTTTTAACCTAAAGTGAGCCCAATGTCAAACCAAATCAACCCAATTGACCCTAATTTTGGTCCAATACAATTCTAAACTTCAATTAAATATTCCTAATGTCAATCTAGACCAAATCCAAGCCTGATTTGATTGACATTTGAATCCAATTGCACTTTTGACCTTAAAGCCCAATTTGGACCCATGACCCAAACTTAGCCCAAACTAACCCAATTTAACTCCAATTAACCCCAAACCTTTTCTAAACTTTCCCTAACATCCCCACAATCAAAACACTAACATGATTTGCCCAAAATTTGAACCTAAACTCCACCCAAATCAAACCCAAAGCCAAAATTCCCACTTTTGACCTAAACCCAAACCTAACCCAAATGGGCCCAAATCCCAAAATTAAAGCCCAACCAAAGTTGAAATCTCTTTGTAATACCCCCATAAACATTTCCCAACATTAATTTTACATCAATTTCAACCCTAGCCCAACATTGGCCCAAATTAGCCCAATTTGACCTATATTAGCCCATTTACCAAAGAAGCCCAAATCCAACCCAATTCAAACCCCAACCACCTCAAATTTATTTCAAATTACTCATGACACATCTCTAAACCAAACCAAACAATTATTTGGCCCAACCTTTTACAAAATTCCCATCCATAAATTTATTTTAAAACCTAAAGCCCACTCCAAAATGATTCCAAAAGCCCAAACTTCATGCTAAAGCCCATATGACAAATTCTTCTCATCATACCCTTAATTGAAATCATCCCTAAGTTCTAATTGAGCCATCAAATTTTTCTAAATTAAGCCATCTGCCAAATCCTATCAAATCACCCCTAAATTACCAAAATTCCTAAAAACCTCTTTCATGAAAGTTGACTTAGCTTCTTCTAAGCCAAAGGTGAGCCATGAAGCCATGCATGAGCCACATGGGAGCCATGAGGGCTTTGGGCACCTCACCATACCCAAGATAGGAAAGGAGGGAGGCTCTTTCCATAATTCCTAAAAGTCATTAGCCTTAATCATGTCTCCCTTAAACCCAAATTTAATTTAAATTTTCTTAGAAAGGGACCTCACCACCTTTGACTCGCTAACCCAACTCATTCCCTCAGCCTAAAACCAAGTCATGGGAAGGTGAACCCAACCCAAATGCATGAGTTGACCAAATTGAGCAAAAATTAGCCATGCCCTCATTCCATTTTGATCCAACCACTTTACACTTGGCAACTGCCAATTGAATACACAAAACCCCAGCCCTGACTCACCTGAACCTTAGGGTGACCCATGCCTGCGGACCAGCTGCCTAGATCGCCAGAAAAAACCACACCCGAAAGCACCATGTGAGCCTAACATTGAAATTCTCCCCTGTTGAGCTGCCCCATGCCCAATGGCCACCATGGCTATTCTTCTCTCCCCCTGAGCAGCTGATCCAAGCCTTCAAACCCCCCTGGGAGGCCCTCCAGCCTGTCCTATTTAAACCACACCTCTCTCGGCCATGAGAGAAGCTGAAAAAAAAACCTTGAGGAAACTCTGCGAAAATCACTCCAGACTCTCCCCCACACCTAGAGCACTTGATCCCCACTGAAATCCCCATGCCATTTCCTCTATGTGAGCTCAATTTCAGAGTTAAAATCCAATCCTAAAACCAGGACACTTCACCACAGTGAGTCAATCCCCAAATTGATTGGCTCTACACCTTCACCAGACCAAGAGGAGAAGTTTCGCAAGAAAAGCCCCTTCACCAGAGCCAGCCATTGCTTCCAGCCTCCAAGCTTTGTGATCGACTGTGGTCACTTTTGTACCTAGGCAATTCACCGTGCCAAGGGACTACATCCGGAGCTTGCTTGGACCCAATCGAACGTGACACAACTCTCAGATCGAAGCTTCACTTCTTTGAGCAAAGGTATGAACTCTCTCTTCTTCCCGAGCTTCTGGAGATTCTCCATTTGATATGAATCGATTTCAATGCATGTGTACCATATGGATGTGTTCGTCTCTTCAAGACGAATCCATAGAGCATAAGAACACAAAAATCCGTTGAGAATCGAGTGAGTTCTTAGGGTTTTAGTGTGGACAGTTACGGGTGCACACCAGTCGTAGACGATGACCAGGAGCCGTCGGATCGAGCGTGTATAAAGCGGACGGTAGAGGTCAAGTTGGACGTGCAATGGTACTTGAACTGCGGGCCCTTGAAGAGGTGAGTCGGATGGCGACGTCGAATAGGAATGCGCCGCGTGGGCGTTCGGAGCTGTCGAGGATTACGTGGCGCCGCGTGTATAAGTAGATAAATAGGGATTTTTTCTTATTTATTAAATACCCAGAACTTAGAAAATCCATAACTTTGTGTAGAAAAATCCTAAAAATAAAATAAAAATACACCCTTGCTCAGTAAACAGAGGAGAATAATGTGGAAAAAAATCAATTAATTTCATTAAGTATTTTATTTTTAATAATTTATTTACTCTCTGCACTATTTTAATTCTCCATGCACATAGACAATTCATCATAACATGAGACCATAGGGCTTTTAAAGCCTCTGAACTTGGGAACATTCCCTGAATTTTCCAAAGTCAGAGGCCATCCCTATGAGAAGTTATTGATTTTTCAATTGCATGTTACTGTTTTGAATATTTTAATTCCAATAATTAGCATATTGAGAAATAAATTTTAGGAAAATTTGGTGATGTTTCTTATGACCAGAGGAACCTATGAAAAATAAGTTTTGAGTTAATTCACTTGGAATAACCCTAATTGGTCTAAATACCCAAAATTAAATTTTAATTAATTAGGGTTAACTACACATCAAATTAACTTAAAAACAATTCTCCACTGATCTTTGGGATTAGTGGAACATCTCATAAAAATTTGAAATCAATTGGACTTGATTAACCCCACCAAATGGGTTGATTAAGCCTCTTAAGCAAAATGGGTAAAATTAAACTTTAAAAATTCATAACTCACAAAATACTTTTCAAAAATTCACAAAAATGGTTTTGGAGCTTTTCTGATATTAGATAAACTTAGGAAAATTAAAATTGTAATTTTCTAAAAAAGTTGATTTTTATGAGTATTTTATTATTTTTAATAATTAAAAAATAATAAAAATCATAAAAATATTAAAAATCACCAAAATGTCATATTTTGAATTCTAATTACTTAGGAACAAAACAAATATTTTTCTTAAGTCCCTAGGATAAGATATTGAATTTTAAAGACTTAATGTAATTTTTAATATTAAAAAATGTATTTTCCAACCTTTTCACTAAAATAATTCTAATAAATCAAACAAAAATCAGAAAAATGCAAAATTTGTTTCTCTAAACTCCTTGAGGTCAGAGAGATTTAAGAAAAATATGAAATCCATTTTTTAACTTTAACTTTATTTTAAAATTAATTAATACTCCAAAACTCAAAATAATTCTAATAAATAAAATATAATTCAAAAAAATCACCAAAATTGGTCCAAATGGTCCTATGGTCATTAGGAACATCCCATAATTTTCTTAAGGATAGAAACATTTCCTTGGTCATGTTATTAAATTTTCCTTGAAAACCCCTATTTTCCATTAAAAATAATTACATAAATAAATTAAAGACAGAAAAATCACATTTTCTCCTCTAATGTCTTAATTGACATGTGAGTGAGGTTACATAAAATTTCAAGTTTATTTGAGCTTAATTTAGTGTGTTATAGAATTATTAAGCTTGAAGGGCAAAAGGGTAATTAAAAATTTCAACCTTTAATTAAAATTTTAGGATTAATTAAAAAAGGGAGGGTAAAATATTTGATTCTAAACTGATTTTGGATGATTGAAACTTAAATGATTAAGGGTAGAAACTGACTAACCATTTCAAAAAATAATTAAAATACAGCTTTAATTAATTAATTAATTGAAATTTTGGGAGAATAATAGAAATTAGAATTAGTAAAGTAGGGATATTATTTAAGAGGATATTTATTCTTTAATTTAAAAATCCCTACATAAATCACTTCAATAATACTTAATTCTTAATTAAAAAAATTTAATTAAAATAATAATCCAAATTAAAATTAAACTAAAATTAAATTAAATTAAAATTAAAATTAAATTAAAACTAAACTAAATTAAAATTAAATTAAAATTAAATTAAACTAAAATTAAATTAAATTAAAATTAAAATTAAATGAAAATTAAATTAAACTAAAATTAAATTAAATTAAAATTAAAATTAAATTAAAATTAAATTAAACTAAAATTAAATTAAATTAAATTTAAAATTAATTTAAAACTAAATTAAATTGAAATTAAATTAAATTAAAAATAAATCAAATCATGTTAAATTAAATTAAAATAAATTAAATCAAATCAAATTAAATTAAAATTAAATTAAATTGAATTAAAGTTAAATTAAAATTAAATTAAATTAAAATCATTTAACTACAAACCTAAATGAAATCATTAAGAATTAAATCTAAAATAACTTGAACACTATTTCAAATTTAAACTGATTTTTTATAATCAAGTCAAAATTAAAATTAAATCATTAAGTTTAAATCATTAAAATACTTAATAATTTGATTTGCCCTTTTAAAGCTCTTATTATTATAACTCTTAAATGAGGCACCAAGTGAAGTGTTACTTCACTTATAGGATATTCAAATGTCCAAGTTCACTGAGCAAGAGAACAAAACTTAAACACCTGGATGATTAATTCACTTGTATAATTAAATTCTCTTGGACTTAAAACAATCCTAGAGGTATCGAAAAGATGTTTAAAGACTCGTCTTAAGCACTTCCTTAATACAATAGGATGTTTATAATAACAACTGGATTTAATTATTCTTGGGTGAAGAAAGTCATCCTTAAACCAAAACACAAGAACCTAGACATCATAGGAGATGATTAGCTATAGGATTAGGACTTTGGTAGATAACTAAAACCTTTCCCTTAGCTTTACCTAGGTACTTGTTGAAATATTTAAATGCCTTAACATGTGTTTTAAGTGCAGCTTGGGATGACGGGAAGATCCTCCAGGTAAGCTTTTATTTTATTGCAATTTACTTTATTGCAATTTACTTACATGCACTGTGTTTTACTTTTCTTGCATGATAAAGAACTGTTGCATGACAACCAAAATCTTCAGGATAGTCCCTGAACTGAAACCAAAACTAAATTAAATGTCATTGCAAGATAAAAATCACCGCCACAACATTTCAAAATATAAAACAACTCAAAATTTAATCACAAACAGAACAACAAAACTACAGTTGCAACTAAATTAAAACGTCTTGTTGAATGATCGGGAATTCCTCGAATGATGTAACCCAGGTGTTGCTAACGAGATTTTCCATGGTTTAAATGAAAGTGTGGAACTCATTCAGATGAGTTTAGCAAATTCATCTGGACTAAGTGAATTCAATGAAAATAACGGTGCCGGGATGACGGATCCGTGGGATCTTAATCGGTTCTGTTTAAACAACTTTAAGATTTGTTTTAATTAAAACATTAAAAACACTTGGATTTTAAGATTTTCTCTAAACCAAAACACTTCTCTCATCTCCTAATTTATGACTTCTAAAACTAAACCTCTGCAACAACAATGAGCTTGGAGCACGGTGGGCAGCACGGCCATCTTCGTCAGCAAAACAACTCTACATCAGCTAAACATTCCTATAATTAAATAACCAAGCCATAGAACATAGAGGTAGTTTGCCTAGTGCAACATAAATCCTCAACTCTTCATTAGGCATTTGCATGATCATGTCATGTAAATTAAGCCCTAACCGGTCTTAGGACTCCGAGGTAGTCGTTTAGTACGACATAAACCCTCACATCTTTGAGGCTATTTATATGATTTTATCATACAAATATAAGTCCAAATTAATTAAAATTGGCAAGATTGAAATATCAGATAATATTAGGATTTTCTTAAATTCAATCCAAACAATAGGATAGTTTGGGAAGTTGCCAAGATTCTTCTTGGATCCTCAGCTTCTCCTACTTCTCTTCCTTTTGCACTCCTGAAAATAAATGTTCCAAATTTGAGCTAATCCCTTTTGAAATTTCAAAAATCCAATCCTTTCGAAAACCTTAAACTTTGAAATTCTTGAAAGCAAAACCACCGATCATTATCGAGAGTTTTCTTAAATGATTCACTTCATTTAAGATGTAATTAACTATAGGGGCTTGCCCTTATAGGGAACTTTAAGAACCTGAGTAATATAAACCCCGCTTAATTTATTTATATTAAGCAGGGGAACTTGTCGGCTTATAAAATTGGTTCGCGAGACCAAACGGATGTCACAAATCTTCTAGTTTATTTAATCGAGCCCTATTATCAAGCAAAGGTGTCTATTCATCTAGATAGATACACGGCTTGTGGTGCGGTGCTCATTTATATAAACTATTCGGGATGTGAGATCGGCTTGATTTCATATCATAAAATTTTCAAATTTAAAATTATTTTCAAAATCAAATACTACTTTTCAAATTATTTATTTAAATTAAATTAAAAATTCGCCAACAATTTCTAAAGGCGACCTCTTTTCAAAAATACAACACTCAACCTAAAAATATGCCGACAATTTCTGGCGACTCCGCTGGGGATCTAGTTCCTCTCTCCATTTTGATCAGATGGTTTTGCTTTCATAAATCGATAGTGAGTCCATATCCCTAGTGGACCAAAACTACCATTCTTCCGTTGGGATACCCCGTTCATTTCTGCCTTGAACGAGTATACCCAACACCTCTCGGATTTAGGAGCCACTGTTTAGACACCCCTAAACAGAGAGGTTCCAAGATCTTTTTACCTCTTTTTTGAGGTGGGGTGGACCCCCAATAGGTGTTAGCTTAGGAGCGGTCCTTCGGGTTGAGAAGTCTTGCATAAGACTTTCTCTTCCTTCTCAATTCTAAATCAGGCTCTTTACCTTTTCTATAACTTTTTTCCTTTAATCGTTTTGTTTCTAACAAACGAACTACCTAATAAACAACCTCTTTTATAAATCACAAATTCACTAACATAAACAAAAATGTTTTCGGACTCTTTCTTTTTCATCCTAAACTTTACGATGAAAGGAAGTATAATTCGGGACTGACATTCAGAATCTGCCCTGCAAAAAATGGATGCCCCAAAGTTAATCTTCTCCTTCACCAATGGACTGGACTTCGCTGTTTACAAGGGTGAGCTGCCCGACAATGGGATCATCCATTTTGGACAAGGATTTGGCAACACAGATGTCAAGATCGCTGACGTCACTCTCTTCACACTAATGGACAAAATGTCAGAAACTCGAAGAGCCCGTGATCGAATTCAACCTGAAGTCAGCTCAAGAGTTCCCTCCCCGACAAAGGGTTCCAGCTGAGAAGAATACTACTGTTCGTAGGAGGACTGTTGTCTCTACCCCCACCGGTCTAGTCATCTCTGCACCTACCCCGGCTCCCGCTAAACTAAAGGGGAAGGAAGTCCAAGTTTGTAATGAGCCTGTTATCGTGGAGGGTACAGATCTCCCTGCGAGACCTTTTATTTTCGAAATTGGGTCCAGCTCAAGGGTTCCACCCCTAACACGACTCAGAGGAGAAACAGAAGTAGAAAGATTGCCAGAAAGGCCAGAGCTGCCGAAGTCGATTTCTTAGAAGAGATCCCTGAGTACACACCATTGCCTGAGTACATACCATTGCCTGAGTATACACCGCTTTTGGAAGGAAGTAGATTCCATCCCCTCTCCGCCGCAAATCGACGAGAAAAATGTCCGCAAGATTGCTTTTACATTACCTCAACTCCGCCTACTATAGCAACGACCGAAAGAAAAGGGCTAGGATTACACCATTTGCTCGACTGCAGACTGTGATAGATAAGTTAGCAAAGAAAGAGAAATGTCCTGTATCAGAGATTTTAAGAAGGATAGGGCGGGTGCCAGCCAAATCTCGTCTTGGATCGCGAGTAGAACCCGTTAGCGCCACAAAAAAGCCGAATAAGAAGATGAAAGCTAGTCCACCTGTTGTTGTTTCAGGTTTACAGATCAGGGAGGATACCACCTTCCAGCATTCAGCCGACAAACCATCCGGTCCTGGGCCTTCGCCGCTAGAAGGATGGTATGGCGTCCTACTACTGACCAATTAAGACCGAAACAACGACCTGAAAAGGAAAGTCTCGTCAGGAGACTCGAGTTCGAAGAGAGCGCCACTGCGATGAAGGGGACTCCCAAGAAGGAAATCCAACAGCCATCTCATGATAACTGTGAAACCATATGAAAAAGACCATTGGAGGACGCTATGGAAAAGCTAAGAACCGACATTCAACGATTAACAAGAAAAAGAGAAGAAAAGTTTGGAGATGAAGTCGACTCGTCGGAATTCATGGATGACGAATATGTGGAGATCAACATGGTTGAGGCACGAGCATCATCAGCTTCGCAAGGTGCTCCGGCAGCTGCGGAAAGAGATGGACCGGAAATGTTAAGAGCACAACTTCGAGAAAAAGATGATACAATCTCTCAAATGGAGAAAAGGATGGAAGAGATGGCTGCAGCCCTAGCCACTCTTCGGAGTCGAGTTCAACCCCCAAGAGAAACGCCTCCGTGAAGTTATTCATATTACGTACGTGAGGAAAAGATATTATATCCGTTAACGGAGACGATCAGCCGAAGAAAGATTCTACCCAGAATATGATTCCAGAGAAAGACATCAAGAGTATGGTAGAACAACAGGTGCGAGAAGCCTTAGCACAGTCTAAGAGCGGAACATCTATTCAGACGGGTAGACCTTACCTCGAGGAATTTGATGCAGTACAATACCCAAAAGGCTTCGTACCACCTCTGTTCAAGACTTTTGATGGTACCGGAAAACCCTCGACAGCATGTTGCACATTTTCGCACTAGTTGTTGCAACGCAGGTGGAAGTGACGCCTTACTCTTCCGACAGTTCGTCAACAACCTGTCAGGGATCGCCTTCGATTGGTAGGCAGAGTTACCGAACAGTTCGGTAAAGACATTTTCAGAATTAGAGAACCTCTTCGTGAAACGGTTTGCCGGAGCTCAACACCAGATCACCATCGGTGATCTAGTGGTGGAGAAACAGAAATCGAACGAAACTTTAGTGGACTACATACTTCGATGGAGGAATCTAAGCATGAAGTGTGAGCCACAGCTACAAGAGCAGCATGCAGTCGGTATCTTGCTTAAAAGCATTCAAGGCCCGATAGCACTTCTCCTTAAGGGATTTACGATTAAGACTTTCGAGAAGTTGTTAAGCAAGGCCAGAAGCTTGCAAGCGGAAGTAAAACAACTAAGTTTTGTCGACAAGACAGACAAACAGAAGCCTGTGAAGACATTTGAAAAGAAATCCGGGATCGTCGTGGCAGTCGATAAGGACAAGCAGCCAATGCAAATACGAATGGAGCGACCGCAGCCCGCCTATCAACAACCTCGACAGAACTACCAACAACCTCGACCCGGTTATCAGCCAACTCAACAGTATGAGCAACCGCCTCGCCCGCAGCGTACGTTAAAGGAGCTTATAAATAGAGAATATCCATTCAAGAATGAGGCAGTGCCAAAGATGTTCCGCAGTTTGATGAAGACTCCGGATTTTCAACTGCCAGAACCTAGGAAGCCAGAAGAACTCAATAAGAAAGACCATCCCATCTATTGCCCTTACCACCAGATGCTCGGGCACAGGATAGAGGATTGCATTACCTTCAAGACTTGGCTCTACGACAATCTCCGAAAAGGGAACATAACGATTCCGAAGGAATACATGAAGGAACCCCAGAAAGGCGGTTCCGTCAATGTTATTTCAACGGATCCTATTGTTCCTATCGATCCCTACACGACGAATGATGGATGGAGTACCGCTTGGACAAAGTCATCGAAGAAAATTTTGGATCGCATCCAAACTGCTTCGGTGCGTGCTTCGATTCAAAGATCGAAACCTGTCAAGCTGGCCCTATCGCTTGCGATTGAAGAACCACCCCAGGAAGAAAAGATCGTAGAAAAGAAGGAGATCGTAGAAGAAGAAAAGACCGAGGCTCTAAAGGCTAGACTAGGGGCCGCTTATCCTAGGATGGTTGCTTCCAATTAGGGGGAAATTTCCTCGAACCTCTGACTCTGTATGATTATTTGCTCGCTTCATCGGGATCTTATAATGATAAGAGTTATGGCGTTGGCTACGTTTTGACTGTTTCTAACAATAACGCAACTAACGTCAACCAACCTAATCCGGATCTCGATTCCGATATAAATAACAATTCTCAAATCATACACAACCTAGACAATCACGATGACAAAGAAGACATTCACCAAGAAGGATACGAAAGTTCAACATGCAATGAATCTATTTGTGAATTTCAAGGAGCTCCAATCATAATAGAGTTAGATCTTTCAGATTCCGAAGCGACTCCAGAAGAACCTGTCATGCTGATTCAAAAGGACACACCAGTAAACTCAGTACCAAATTCAGAAGAAATCACAGAAGTTAACTTAAGGAGCGGAAGGGTTCTACCTCCGAGAATGGGTCTAAAAGACAAAGGAAAGTAGGTGGTTGTTCAGGAAGAATCAACCCCAGCAGAAGAATTGCCCATTCGGGAAGAAACTGAAACACATGGTAACAAAGTAGACTATAACGTGCTAGCCCATCTTAGGAAACTACCAGCCAAACTGAGCATCTACGACGCTCTCATCTTATCAAAAGAGATGAGGGAAGCTCTGATCAAGGCCTTACCTGATCCAGAGATTTGTTTAGCTCAGATGGCCGGAGATTCCATAGACGAGGTTTGCTCGTTAAAGGAACAACGAGGTGTTACCTTCACGGACAGTGATCTACTACTTGGGATAGCCGATCACAACCGACCGTTGTACATTTCAGTCACAATTGGAAAGTTTACGCTCTCCAGAGTATTGGTGGATCCAGGAGCGTCAATCAACTTTATGAATCTTCGGACGTTAGCATACTTGGAAATTGATGCTCGCGAGCTTGAAGCGGACAAGATGTTACTAAGAGGATTCAACCAGAAAGGAGAAAGAGCCCTCGTATCAATAAAGCTATTGATGAAGACCGGTGATTTAGCAAAGACAACAGCAAAATTCCATATAATTGATTCTGAAACATCGTTTAATGCACTACTGGGCCGACCGTGGATACATGAGAACCGGATGGTACCGTCGTGTCTGCAATAGTTCATAAAATACTACGATGGAGGAGAACAGTGCATTAAAGGTGACTTGCAACCTTTCTCCATACATGAAATTGGAATTCATGAAGATGCAGCCTACTACGCGCCTCCAAAGAAAACAATCTTCTCCAGAAATACCATGCCAAATGAAGCAAAAGAAGTTCAAGACGACGAAGAGCCTGAAGTTCTAGTCCAATAGTCACTCACCACTCCCTTACGGCGAGATGGTGAAGGTTTCTTCACAACTTGCACCCGAAGTCGAGGCCGGGGATGAGTTCGTGGCAGATACGTTGGGACAGTTGGACAGAAAAAGCCGGTAATCAACGTGAATTGGGAGAATAGCTATAAAGAAGAAGAAGAAATCAAAAAAGAAGCAGCTACAATAAACCAGAAGAAACCACAATTCAAGATCTCCCTCGAAGATGAAAAGAATGAAGAATATAGATCAATGTACGAGAACATTAACTACCATGTACACACTATGGCCCTGACCCCAATCCAGTCTAATAAGATCGAGGGTATGGTGATCAAGGAAGTGCATGGCGGTGGTGCTAAACCAATCAAATTTTACCGTGGTACTTCTTCTTCTAATAATGAAATAGATGTACAATTTGAAGATGTCACTTCTTCCGAATTAATGGAATTACCTTTTGAGTGGTACTCTCCCTGTGTTCAAAATTTAATTCAACGTGGTGTCTTTCCTCTACAATGGACAAAGGGTCAATCACAATATTTTGAAAGACTATGGAACAATGTCGGTCGGCCTCCCAATTCAAAACATGGTCTCAGATTCGGCACAGTAGGTTCAGTTGACGATACGGAATTTTTCTTGGTTGTCACTTGCAAGCCTAATAAAGACTGCTTGGAAGCTTCAGAGGACCTCGAAGATATACCAATCGGAGATGCTCCACCAGAATTCGAAGAAGAAATCAAATCTATAATAGACGAGTTAATGGAAGTTAACTTAGGTACTAGAGAAAAGCCTAGACCAACCTTTGTTAGCTCCTTACTCAATAAAGAAGATTCCGAGGAAATGATCAAGCTATTAATGGAATTCAAGGACTGTTTTGCTTGGAGTTATGAAGAAATGCCAGGATTAGCTCCAGAAGTTGTAGTTCACAAGTTAGGAGTAGATCCTACTTCTGTTCCAGTCAGACAAGCTCCCAGAAGAATGCCTCTAGAAATTGAACAACAAGTAATAGCCGAAGTTAAGAAGCTAATCGACGTTAAATTTTTCCGTGAAGAACAATACCCTACTTGGTTAGCCAACATGGTACCAATTAGAAAGAAAAATGATCAGATCAGAATCTGCGTAGACTTCAGGGATTTAAACAAAGCATGTCCAAAGGATGAATTTTCACTGCCAATCCCAGAACTGATGATCGACATTGCTTCAACACATGAAATATTTTCATTCATGGATGGATCATTAGGATACAACCAGATAACGATGGCACCAGAAGATGAAAAGCTCACAGCTTTCAGAATGCCGATCGGAGTGTATTGCTACACAGTAATGTCATTCGGACTAAAGAATGCAGGAGCAACATATCAAAGAGCAATGACAAAGATTTTTTATGATCTCATTAACAACCAAGTCGAGTGCTACGTGGACGATGTGGTCATCAAAAGCAAACCGAAGGAAGATCACCTGTATGATTTGAGAATTGTTTTCGAGCGACTAAGGCAATACAACCTTAAGATGAATCCCTTAAAATGCGCCTTCGGCGTCACCTCCGAGAAATTCTTAGGATTTTGTTGTCCGACATCGCGGAATCGAAATTGATTCTGAAAAGATTAAATCTATCTTAGAGATGTCGCCTTCCAAAACCTTAAAACAGCTACGATCCTTTCAAGGGAAGCTGGCATATCTTCGACAGTTTATCTCGAACTTGTCAAGTAGGTGTCAGCCCTTCTCGGCATTAGTTAAAAAGGACGCCAAATTCGTTTGGGAAGAGAAATTCCAACGGGCCTTCGAGGACATTAAGCAATATTTAATGACACCTCCTGTCTTAGTAGCCCCAGTCTCGGGTAGACCGTTAATACTTTATACCGCGGCTTTAGACGACTCTCTCGGAGCCCTGCTAGCCTAGGTCAATGATGAGGGAAAAGAAAATGCTCTTTATTACTTAAGCCGTCGTCTAATCCTGACGGAAGTAAAGTATCCTCCAATTGAGAAGCATTGTTTAGCCCTGATCTTCGCCTCATAGAAACTCAGGCACTACATGCTTTCTCATAAGGTCAACCTCATTTCGAAAGTTAATCCGTTGCAATATTTGATGACCCGACCGACACTTTCTGGCAGACTTGCCAGGTTGTCGATGATACTATTGTAATTTGACATAACTTTCGTTTCTCTTCGCGCCGTAAAGGGACAAGTACTAGCTGACTTCCTTGTAGCACATCCTTTACCAGCAGATTCGCCTCTCGACGATGACTTGCCAGACGAATAAATAATGAGTTTAGAAGACACCGATAATCGATGTTGGGAACTATACTTCGACGGAGCGTCCTCAGCACAGAAAGACAAAGAATCACAAATGATAGTGCCCAATAAGGCAGGAATCGGACTAATCTTTATAACACTGGAGCGGGGGATGTTAAGATACTCCTACCACTTAACAGAATGTGCACAAACAACGAGGTAGAATACGAAGCTCTCATAGCAGGATTAGAACTGACCGTTCAAATGGGAATAACGGATATCAACATCTACAGAGATTCTCAGTTGATCATTCAACAGGTCGCCGGACAATACAGAATTTTAAAGCCAAGACTCGAGCAATACTTTCAGTATGCCATGAAACTGTTGGAACAAATTCCGAATGTAACAATCTACAAGATCCCCAGAAGAGAAAATGCTCTCGCGAATGCGCTAGCTCGCCTTGCAAAAGAATTTGCCTGCTTACAAGATGAGTCATTTGAAGTGTCAGTTCAAGGACGACAGGTCCTATCACAGCTCGACATGGATATAATACAAAAATCAGAAAAAGTAGAGGAATTAGTTGCAGCAGTGACAGAAAACACAGGAGATTGGCGTCAATCGCTAATAGACTACCTGCAAACAGGTAAATTACCGGACGATAAGTCATTAGCCCATCAAATCAAGAAAAGAACTCTGTCTTACGCATTAATAAACAATACGTTATACAGAAGGTCTTTTGACCAGATGTGGCTAAGGTGCCTGAGTGAGTCCGAAGCTCGTGAAATTGTCAAAGAGGTACACTCAGGACTTTGTGGCGCTCATCAGTCAGGTTCGAAAATGAAAATGAAAATTAAAAGACTAGGGTACTACTGGCCCTCAATGATGACCGACCGTATGAAAGTCGCCAAGAGCCGTCACCGTGCCAAGTGCACGGAGTGGTTCTACACCAACCTCCAAATGTGCTACATCCGACAATTGCGTCGTGGCCATTCGAGTTTTGGGGCACGGATATAGTGGGTTCGATAGAACCGCCTTCTTCAAGAGGACATCGCTTCATCCTTGCGACTACGTACTACTTTTCTAAATGGGCGTAAGCGGCTCCACTCAGAGAAGTAAAGGCACACCACGTGCTACAGTTTTTCAAAAATTAAGTTGTCTACCATTTCAGAGTACCGCGCAGAATCATTTCAGATAATGGGTCCGCATTCAGAAGCACAAAAATCAACAATTTTGTTGGGAGACATGGAATCGATTGGTGATACTCAACAATCTACTACCCAAGAGCAAACGGCTTGGCCGAGGCTTTTAATAAAACTCTCTTTCAGATTTTAAAGAAAACTTTGGACGACAACAAGAGAAATTGGCACAAAAAGTTGTTAGAAGCCTTATGGGCCTACAGGACAACTTTCAGGACTCCTACTCAGTCTACGCCTTACACTTTAGTGTACGGGTCCGAGGTAATTTTACCTTTGGAGGTTCAGCTTCCATCACTCAGGATAGCAGTTGCAAATAAAATTACTACACAAGAAAATGCCAGATTACGACTGGAAGAAATGGAAAACTTGGAAGGGAAAAGACTTGCAGCGCAACAAAATTTAGAACTGTACCAAGCTAAGATGATCCAGGCCCATGATAAACTGGTCCGCCCAAGAACTTTCAAAGTTGGTGACTTAGTTCTTGTTCTCAGAAGACCTATTCTTGCACATAGCAAGATAGGAGGAAAATTTGAACCGACTTGGGAAGGGTCGTTTGTGGTCGAGGCAGTGTACTCAGGATGCTCCTACCAACTTTTGAACTGCTAAGGAGAACGACAAATGCTTCCAATCAATGGACGGTTTTTAAAGAAGTATTACACAACCTGATGTTTCGAAGGGTGGCCTCTAAAATAGAGTCTTATCCCTAGAAACACGGGTGAAGCAATCACTTTGTGACTGGGTCTGAACCCAAAAAACATAAAAATGGATAAAAAAAATCACCAAAAAAACAATATGTGCTAAAAATGAAATATGTGAAATCATAATAAGTTTTACCCTTCCTTTCAAATCAAATCTTGTTCCTGATCTTTCTTCATCTTTGCCTACTTTCCTTAAAAATTAAAATTAAAATTGAAATAAGAATCTTGAACAACAAGAAAAGAAAGACAAACACCGAGGAAAGTAAGAAAATTAAGTCTGTAGTTGCCACGGCAGAGGGCAGGCTTGTCAGCGCCGCGCCCGCAGAAATTCAAGGGGTAAGGAGAGCTACTCTCACTGCTACCCAAAGAAGGAATAAGAATCACCGTATTCGCAAGATGTTGACTAAACTAGCAGCAGATCAACACGAGGAAACAACCACCTTCGCCAATACAGACATTTCAAAGATACCGGTTCATCAAAAACCTGAAAAGAGGGAACAAACTCCAAGAACAACAAAAAAGATAAGGGGAACTCTAAGAAGATCAGAAATAGAATCAGTGCCTCGACGGAGGACAAAGATGCCATACCTAAAGAACCTTGTTGCGGAAGCAACCCCGGAGGATGTCCCGACAGAGACAATCCCCGAGGAGCCAAGGTATGCAGGAGAACGTGACAGGATTGAGCCATACATCCCACAATACGTTACTAGGCCTCGTCACTTGCAGATCATCCCAGAATATGAGCTAGAAAGAATGCAAAGTGTTGAGAAGAAGACTTTCAAATACTTTGAAAGGATTAGAGGCAAAAGAATCAACATTTTGGAAGGCCTCGAGTTACACACAGGTGTATTCTCAGAGTACGAGCAAGAACAAATTGTGGATTGCATCTTAGAACTTCAGAAAATGGGTCGAGCAGGCCGTCTGAGAGAAAAGACATATTCCGAACCCCGGAAATGGATGCCAGGGAAAGGAAGAGTCACAATACAATGTGGATGTTGCTATAACTTCGCAGAGGACAGAAAAGGAAATCCACCAGGGATACTCCGTCACGGTGAGGTGGATCCAATGCCGAGGATAATTAAAAGAATGGTGAAAAGAATGATAACATGGAGGGTACTGCCAGCAGACCGCATACCCAACAGTCTCATCATCAACATTTATCAGAAAGGCGATTGCATACCTCCACACATAGACCACCATAACTTTGTCAGACCTTTTTGCACAGTTTCGTTCGTCAACCAATTCAATATCATGTTCGGATCTAACCTCCGGATAGCAGGCCCGGGTAAGTTCCGAGGGCCGCTGGAGATACCACTTCCGGTAGGTTCCGTCATGATATTACAAGGAAATGGAGCAGACATCACAAAACATTATATACCGGGAGTACCAGTGGAGCGGGTCTCCTTCACTTTTAGAAGGATGGACGACGAAAGGCACCATACCACTTCCAACCGTATCCGGAATTGGAGAGTCTCCAGCCTTACGAGCCGTGAGTTACACAGAAATAAGCACACCTCCAATGCACATCCATGCGGCATTCCCGCCAAGGATGGCTTGGAAGGTGATGTTATCGACCGTGTATCTCATTATTCGTACATGGATTTTTTAACGTATACTTTTTGGATGGATCAACAAGAATCATACATAGTCCTTTTTGAGTCATGGATTGTATGAGAAATATTCCAGATCGAGTTGTATGATGTATCTTCAACAAGATTGGAATGAAAGTGACCATGTCACATTTTTCCTTCACCTCTTTTTGTGCAAATTGACTGGGAAACGCCATTAGAGTTAAATGAACTTTGAACAAAGAACAGAAAAGAAAAGAGAAATAAATAAGAACCTTTCTTAGAAATCCAAATAATCAAAAGAACATCAAATCCACATGAACACCAAATAAAATTCACGTGAACATCAAATAAACAACAAAAATAAAATTGGATCATTAAAGGACAAAAAAATGAAAAATGAATCTCAAATGGAATTACAATCTCAATCTATCTCTTTCAAATCCTTCAATTCTTCCTCAGATCAAAATCTACTTTATACTACTTTGAAACCCTCTTTCGGGATGGTTCTTCCTCGTGGAAAACTCACACTTCAAATTTCAAAAATCCTACACCTTTTTCGTCACATCGAGATCCTTTTGATTTTCTGTGATCTCCTTTCCCTCTTGTACGGAGATTGACTAGGTCTATTGACACAGAGCCACGAACTTAGTTTGGTTTGGTTCTGATGGCATGAGACTGGGTCCTTCTTCATACATTACAACTTCCGAGACTGGTACCTAAATTCCAGTTATCACTTCGAGGTCGGTACCTAAATTCTGACTCTCCTTTCGTGATCGATACCTAAATTTCGATTCTCTTTCGAATTGATACCTAAATTTCAATTCTAAACTTCCGAGACTGGTACCTAAATTCCAGCTCTCATTTCGAGGTCGGTACCTAAATTCCGACTCTCCTTTCGAGATCGATACCTAAATTTCGATTCTCTTTCGAATTGATACCTAAATTTCAATTCTAAACTTCCGAGACTGGTACCTAAATTCCAGTTCTCATTTCGAGGTCGGTACTTAAATTCTGACTCTTCTTTCGAGATCGATACCTAAATTTCGATTCTCTTTTGAATTGATACCTAAATTTTAATTCTAAACTTCCGAGACTGGTACCTAAATTCTAGTTCTCATTTCGAGGTCGGTACCTAAATTCTGACTCTCCTTTCGAGATCGATACCTAAATTTCGATTCTCTTTCGAATTGATACCTAAATTTTAATTGTAAACTTTCGAGACTGGTACCCCAATTCTAGTTCTCATTTCGAGGTCGGTACCTAAATTCTGACTCTCCTTTCGAGATCGATACCTAAATTTTGATTCTCTTCCAGGATTGATATTTAAATTTCTATTCTCGCTCATTCGGATCAGTACCTAAATTTTGATTCTTATCTTTTCAATCGACACTTAAACTCTGATTCTCACTCCGCGGCTGGTACCTAAATTCCAGTTTTCTTCATAATCCCGAGGTTGAAACCTAGGTTTCAATTCCCATTTCAAATCCAAATTTCAAATTCAAAATTTCCTCAAATTGATTTTAAACCAAACTTCATTCTAAATTAAAACTCAAGCTAAAATCTAAACTCACACATCAAAGCTTGAACATGAAATGAAATGAAATCTAAATCGAATTTCCTGCATCATGTGATTTGGAGTTCACCTCCTTTTCCATTCCCTGCCGAGAGTTCGAGAACCTCCGGCCTTGGAGATATACCCGATACTCCCCAGCGGAAGTTCTTCTACTCTGTCCCAAGTTTATCATTTGGTAATCTGTGTTGGTTTTGTTGATCTCTTCGGTCAACGCCAATACGCGCGGTGTGCTCCATCAGCACACCACACCTATTGGGGGTCCATTTGTTGACCTCATTTTTTATGAGGTCTTCTCTTCCAACTTTAGTGTTTAGGATCTAGCCTTAGGCTTTTCCTTTGACTATCTTAGAGGACTAGAATTGGAACCCATCCCTTATAAATTTAAACCACTTATTGTCTCCCTGCAAACCCCACAAGCTTGATTGTAAATCCCTAATCACCTAGAGGGTTGAGATCAAATGTGAGGTTTAAAGGATGAGTTCCCTATAGGACTCTTTGGCCTTAGAACTACCCTGGGTGGCCTGGTCTGGTGAGGGTTGACTTACACACTCACTACACTCACACTCTACACTCTAACACACACAATCCAAATCCTAAAACCACTCCTATACCCAACTTGACTCCCTGACTCATGTAGGTAATTCATATAGATGGACCCTAACCCCTAAGCCCCTGGCTAAGAGGGTTAGGAACAACATAGTGAATGCCTCCAATGAGTCCTCTCATGGCTCATATGGGCTTAATATGGCTTCATGGCTCAACCAAAGTAATTCCATTTCACTCACATTTGATCAATCTTCATTCTTCCAAAATTTCAATTTTTGACCCCGGGGACCCTATACCCATCAAACCTACCAAAAGCCCTAGAAATTGCCCAAATCCTCCAAAATCTCCAAATCACCCAAAATTCATCAAAACCAATCCCAAACATTTCCACATCACTCAAATTGATCATCCATAGCCAAATATACCAAAATTTCCAAAAATACACTCCAAATACACTCCAAATACACTAAAAATACACTTTTGGCCAAACTTTTATAAATTCCAAAAATTCCCAGAAAATTTCAAAAAATTCTAAATATTCTCAATTTCATTTTGTTCAACTACACCATGGGCCAATTTTACCAATTTACCCCACTTTTACCAAAACCCCCAATTTGACCCTTTTTTAACATAAAGTGAGCCCAATGTCAAACCAAATCAACCCAATTGACCCCAATTTTGGTCCAATACAATTTTAAACTTCAATTAAATATTCATAATGTCAATCTAGACCAAATCCAAGCCTGATTTGATTGAAATTTGAATCCAATTGCACTTTTGACCTTAAAGCCCAATTTGGACCCATGACCCAAACTTAGCCCAAACTAACCCAATTTAACTCCAATTGACCCCAAACCTTTTCTAAACTTTCCCTAACATCCCCAAAAACAAAACACTAACATGATTTGCCTAAAATTTGAACCTAAACTCCACCCAAATCTAACCCAAAGCCAAAATTCCCACTTTTGACCTAAACCCAAACCTAACCCAAATGGGCCCAAATCCAAAAATTAAAGCCCAACCAAAGTTGAAAACTCTTTGTATTACCCCCATAAACATTTCCCAACATTAATTTTACATCAATTTAAACCCTAGCCCAACATTGGCCCAAATTAGACCAATTTGACCTATATTGGCCCCTTTACCAAAGAAGCCTAAATCCAACCCAATTCAAACCCAAACCACATCAAATTTATTTCAAATTACTCATGACACATCTCTAAACCAAACCGAACAATTATTTGGCCCAACCTTTTACAAAATTCCCATCCACAAATTTATTTTAAAACCTAAAGCCCACTCCAAAATGATTCTGAAAACCCAAACTTCAAGCTAAAGCCCATATGACAAATTCTTCTCATCATACCCTTAATTGAAATCATCCCTAAGTTCTAATTGAGCCATCAAATTTTTCTAAATTAAGCCATATGCCAAATCCTATCAAATCACCCATAAATTACCAAAATTCCTAAAAACCTCTTTCATGAAAGTTGACTTAGCTTTTTCTAAGCCAAAGGTGAGCCATGAAGCCATGCATGAGCCACATGGGAGCCATGAGGGCTTTGGGCACCTCACCATACCCAAGATAGGAAAGGAGGGAGGCTCTTTCCATAATTCCTAAAAGTCATTAGCCTTAATCATGTCTCCCTTAAACCCAAATTTAATTTAAATATTTTTAAAAAGGGACCTCACCACCTTTGACCTGCTAACCCAACTCATTCCCTCAGCCTAAAACCAAGTCATGGGAAGGTGAACCAAACCCAAATGCATGAGTTGACCAAATTGAGCCAAAATTAGCCATGCCCCCATTCCATTTTGATCCAACCACTTTACACTTGGCAACTGCCAATTGAATACACAAAACCCCAGCCCTGACTCACCTGAACCTGAGGGTGACCCATGCCTGCCGGCCAGCCTCCTGGATCGTCTGAAAACACCACACTAGAAAGCACCATGTGAGCCTAACATTAAAATTCTCCCCTACTGAGCTGCCCCATGCCCAATGGCCACCATGGTTGTTCTTCTCTTCCCCTGAGCAGCTGATCCAAGCCTTCAAACCCCCCTGGGAGGCCCTCCAGCCTCTCCCATTTTAACCCCACCTCTCTCGGCCATGAGAGAAGCTGAAAAAAAAACCTTGAGGAAACTCTGCCAAAATCACTCCAGACTCTCCCCCACACCTAGAGCACTTGATCCCCACTGAAATCCCCTTGCCATTTCCTCTCTGTGAGCACAACTTCAGAGTTAAAATCCAAGCCTAAAACCAGGACACTTCACCACAGTGAGTCAATCCCCAAATTGATTAGCTCTACAACTTCACCAGACCAAGAGGAGAAGTTTCCCAGTAAAAGCCCCTTCACCAGGCTAGCCATTGCTTCAAGCCTCCAAGCTTTGTGATCGGCTGTGGTGACTTTTGTACCTAGGAAATTCACCAGGCCAAGGGACTTCATCTGGAGCTTGCTTGGACCCAATCGAACGTGACTCAACTCTCAAATCGAAGCTTCACTTCTCTGAGCAAAGGTATGAACTCTCTCTTCTTCCCGAGCTTCTGGAGGTTCTCCATTTGATATGAATCGATTTCAATGCATATGTACCGTATGGATGTGTTCATCTCTTCAAGACGAATCCATAGAGCATAAGAACACAAAAATCCGTTGAGAAACGAGTGAGTTCTTAGGGTTTTAGTGTAGACGGTCACGGGTGCACACCAGCCATAGACGATGACCAGGAGCCGTCGGATCGAGCGTGTATCGAGCGGACGGTCGAGATCGAGCCGGACAGCGCAATGGTACATGAACAGCGGGCCCCTGGAGCGCTGAGTCGGATGGCGGCGTCGAATAGGAATGCGCCGCGTGGGCGTTCGGAGCTGCCGAGGATTGCGTGGCGCCGCGTGGATAAGTAGATAAATAGGTATTTTTTCTTATTTATTAAAAACCCAGAACTTAGAAAATCCATAACTTTGTGTAGAAAAATCCTAAAAATAAAATAAAAATACCCTCTCGCTCGAGTGAACGTAGGAGAATAATGTGGAAAAGAAATCAATTAATTTCATTAAGTATTTTATTTTTAAGAATTTATTTACTCTCTGCACTATTTTAATTCTCCATGCACATAGACAATTCATCATAACATGAGACCATAGGGCTTTTAAAGCCTCTGAACTTGGGAACATTCCCGAAATTTTTCAAAGTCAGAGGCCATCCCTATGAGAAGTTATTGATTTTTCAATTGCATGTTACTGTTTTAAATATTTTAATTCCAATAATTAGTATATTGAGAAATAAATTCTAGGAAAATTTGGTGATGTTTCTTATGACCAGAGGAACCTAGGAAAAATAAGTTTTGAGTTAATTCACTTGGAATAACCCTAATTGGTGTAAATACCCAAAATTGAATTTTAATTAATTAGGGTTAACTACACATCAAATAACTTAAAAACAATTCTTCACTAATCTTTGGGATTAGAGGAACATGTCATAAAAATTTGAAATCAATTGGACTTGATTAACCCCACCAAATGGGTTGATTAAGCCTCTTAAGCAAAATGGGTAAAATTAAAATTTAAAAATTCATAACTCACAAAATACTTTTCAAAAATTCACAAAAATGGTTTTGGAGCTTCTCTGATATCAGAGGAACTTAGGAGAATTAAAATTGTAATTTTCTAAAAAAGTTGATTTTTATCATTATTTTAATATTTTTAATAATTAAAAAATAATAAAAATCATAAAAATATTAAAAATAACCAAAATGTCACATTTTGAATTCTAATTACTTAGGAACAAATGAAATATTTTTCTTAAGTCCCTATGATAAGATATTGAATTTTAAAGGCTTAATGTAATTTTTAATATTAAAAAATGTATTTTCCAACCTTTTTCACTAAAATATTTCTAATAAATTAAAGAAAAATCAGAAAAATGCAAAATTTGTTTCTCTGAACTCCTTAAGGTCAGAGAGATTTAAGAAAAATATAAAATCCATTTTTTAACATTAATTTTATTTTAAAATTAATTAATACTCCAAAAGTAAAAATAATTCTAATAAATAAAATATAATTCAAAAAAATCACAAAAATTAGTCCAAATGGTCCTCTGGTCATTAGGAATATCCCATAATTTTCTTAAGCACAGAAACATTTCCTTGGTCATGTTATTAAATTTTCCTTGAAAACCCCTATTTTCCATTAAAAATAATTACATAAATAAATTAAATACAGAAAAATCACATTTTCTCCTCTAATGTCTTAATTGACATGTGAGTGAGGTTACATAAAAATTTCAAGTTCTTTTGAGCTTAATTTAGTGAGTTATAGACAAATTAAGCTTGAAGGGCAAAAGGGTAATTAAAAATTTCAACCTTTAATTAAAATTTTAGGATTAATTAAAAAAGGGAGGGTAAAATATTTGATTCCAAACTGATTTTGGATGATTGAAACTTAAATGATTAAGGGTAGAAACCTACTAACCATTTCAAAAAATAATTAAAATACAACTTTAATTAATTAATTAATTTATATTTTGGGAGAATAATAGAAATTGGAATTATTAAAGTAGGGATATTATTTAAGAGGATATTTATTCTTTAATTTAAAAATCCCTAAATAAATTACTTCAATAATACTTAATTCTTAATTAAAAAAGAAATTATTTAAAATAATAATCCAAATTAAAATTAAACTAAAATTAAATTAAATTAAAATTAAAATTAAATTAAATCTAAATTAAATTAAAATTAAATTAAAATTAAATTAAACTAAAATTAAATTAAATTAAAATTAAAATTAAATTAAAACTAAATAAAATTAAAATTAAATTAAAATTAAATTAAACTAAAATTAAAATAAATTAAAATTAAAATTAAATTAAAATTAAATTAAACTAAAATTAAATTAAAATAAAATTAAAATTAAATTAATACTAAATTAAATTGAAATTAAATTAAAGTTAAATTAAATTAAATTAAAATTAAATTAAATCAAGTTAAATTAAATTAAATTAAACTTAAATCAAATCAAATTAAATTAAAATTAAATTAAATTGAGTTAAAGTTAAATTAAAATTAAATTAAATTAAAATCATTTAACAACAAACCTAAATGAAATAATTAAGAATTAAATCTAAAATAACTTGAACACTATTCCAAACTTAAACTGATTTTTTATAATCAAGTCAAAATTAAAATTAAATCATTATGTTTAAATCATTAAAATACTTAATAATTTGATTTGCACTTTTAAAGCTGTTATTATTATAACTCTTAAATGAGGCACCAAGTGAAGTGTTACTTCACTTATAGGATATTCAAATGTCCTAGTTCACTGAGCAAGAGAATAAAACATAAACTCCTGGATGATTAATTCACTTGTATAATTAAATTCTCTTGGACTTAAAACAATCCTAGAGGTATCGAAAAGATGTTTAAAGACTCGTCTTAAGCACTTCCTCAATACAATAGGATGTTTATAAGAACAGCTGGATTTAATTATTCATGGGTGAAGAAAGTCATCCTTAAACCAAAACACAAGAACCTAGACGTCATAGGAGATGATTAGCTATAGGATTAGGACTTTGGTAGATAACCAAAACCTTTCCCTTAGCTTTACCTAGGTACTTGTTGAAATATTTAAATGCCTTAACATATGTTTTAAGTGCAGCTTGGGATGACGGGAAGACCCTCCAGGTACGCTTTTATTTTATTGCAATTTACTTTATTGCACTTTACTTACATGCACTGTATTTTACTTTTCTTGCATGATAAACAACTGTTGCATGAAAACCAAAACATTCAGGATAGTTCCTGAACTGAAACCAAAACTAAATTAAATGTCATTACAGATAAAAATCACCACCACAATATTTCAATATATAAAACAACTCAAAATTTAATTACAAATAGAACAACAAAACTACAGTTGCAACTAAATTAAAACATCTCGTTGAATGATCGGGAATACCTCGGATGATGTAACCCACGTGTTGCTAACGGGATTTCCCACGGTCTAAATGAAAGTGTGGAACTAATTCAACTGAGTTTAGCAAATTCATCCGGACTAAGTGAATTCGATGAAAATAACTGTGTCGGGATGACGGAACCGTGGGATCTTAATCGGTTCTGTTTAAACAAATTTAAGATTTGTTTTAATTAAAACATTAAAAACACTTGGATTTTAAGATTTTCTCTAAACCAAAACACTTCTCTTATCTCCTGATTTATGACTTCTAAAACTAAATCTCTACAACAACAAGGAGCTTGGAGCACGGTGGGAAGCACGACCATTTTCGTCAAGAAACAACTCTACATCAGCTAAACATTCCTAGAATTAAATAACCAAGCCATAGGACTTCGAGGTAGTTTGCCTAGTGCAACATAAATCCTCAACTCTTCGTTAGGCATTTGCATGATCATGTCATGTAAATTAAGCCCTAACCGGTCTTAGGACTCCAAGGTAGTCGTTTAGTACAACATAAACCCTCACATCTTCGAGGCTATTTGTATGATTTTATCATACAAATATAAGTCCAAATTAATTAAAATTGGCAAGATTGAAATATCAGATAATATTAGGATTTTCTTAAATCCGAGCCAAACAATAGGATAGTTTGGGATGTTGCCAAGATTCTTCTGGATCCTCGACCTTCTCCTACTTCTCTTCCTTTTGGACTCCTGAAAATAAATGTTCCAAATTTGAGCTAATCCCTTTTGAAATTTCAAAAATCCAATCCTTTGAAAACCTTAAACTTTGAAATTCTTGAGAGAAAACCACTGATCATTATCGAGAGTTTTCTTAAATGATTCACTTCATTTAAGCTGTAATTAACTATAGGGGCTTGCCCTTATAGGGAACTTTAAGAACCCAGGTAATATAAACCCCGCTTAATTCATTTATATTAAGTAGGGGAACTTGTCGACTTATAAAATTGGTTCGCGGACCAAACGGATGTCACAATTCTTCTAGTTTATTTAATCGAGCCCCATTATCAAGCGAAGTGTGTCTATTCTTCGGGATAGATACACGGCTCATGGTGCGGTGCTCGTTTATATAAACTATTCGGGATGTGAGATCAGCTTGATTTCATATCTTAAAATTTTTAAATTTAAAATTATTTTTAAAATAAAATACTAATTTTCAAATTATTTATATAAATTAAATTAAAAATTCGTCGACAATTTCTGTAGGCGACCTCTTTTCAAAAATACAACACTCAACCTAAAAATATGCCGACACACCGTTTACAAGGATGAGTTGCCGATAATGGGATCATCCGTTTCGGACAAGGAATCGGCAACACAAATATCAAGTTCACTGACGTCACTCTCTTCACACTAATGGACAAAGTGTCAGAAACTGAAAAGCCCATGATTGAGTTCAACCTAAAATCGACTCAGGAATTCCCTCCCCTGCAAAGGATTCCAGCTGAAAGAAGTACTACTGTTCGTAGGAGGATTGTTGTCTCTACGCCCACCGGTCTAGTCATCTCTGCACCTACCCCAACTTCTACCAAACTGAAGGGGAAGGAAATCCAAGTCTTTGATGAGCCTGTCACCGTGGAGGGTACAGATTTTGCTACAATACCATCTGTCTTTGAGATTGGGTCCAGTTCAAGAGTTGCACCCCTAACTCGGACTCAAAGGAGAAATAGAAGTAGAAAGATCGCCAGGATCGAGAAAGCCAGAGCTGCTAAAGTTGCTTTTCTAGAAGAAATTCCTTAGGAAAGAGAGGAATTGCCTAAGTATATACCTCTGTTGGAAGGGAGCAGGTTTCACCCTCTCTCTGCCGCATTAGTTGAAGAGAATGTCCGCAGGATCACCGCTGCATTACCCTGACCTGCGTACTACAACAATTACAAAAGGAAAAGGGAGAAGACTACGTCATTGGCTCAACTGCAAGCTGTTATAGAAAGATTGGTAAAGAAAGAAAGATGCCCTGTGTTAGAAATCTTAAGAAGGATAGGACGGGTGTCAGCTAAATCCCGCCTCAGACCGCGAATAGAGCCTATTGCTACCACAAAGAAACCAAAAAGAAAATAAAAGCCAGTTCACCCATTGTTGTATCAGGTCTACAAATTAGGAAGGATACCACCTTCCAGCATATAGCCGACAGATCATCCGGTCCTAGGCTTCCGGCTGCGAGAAGGATGGTATGGCGACCTACTACTGGCAAGTTAAGACCAAAACAATGTCCTGAAAAGAAGAGTCTCGTCAGGAGACTTGAATCAGAAGAAAGTGCTACTGCAATAAAGGGGACTCCCGAAAAAGAAGTTCAACAACCATCACGAGACGACTGCGAGACCGTGTGGAAAAGGCCATTAGAGGATGTCATGGACAAGTTAAGGAGCAACATCCGACGGTTAGCAAAAGAAAGAGAGGAAGAACTAGGAGATGAAGTTGACTCATCAGAGTTCTTGGATGAGGAGTATGTCGAGATCAACATGGTTGAAACGTGAGCATCATCAGCTTCACAAGGTGCTCCAGCAGCTGCAGAAAGAGATGAACCGGAAGTGATGAGGGCACAACTTTGGGAAGGAGATGACATAATTTTTCAGATGGCAAAGAGGATGGAAGAGATGGCTGCTGCCTTAGCCACTCTCCAGATTCAGGTACAACCTTAGAAAGAGACACCCCCAGAAATTATCCATATTGCAGATGGAGGAAAAGAGATCACATCCTTCAACAGAGACGAACAACCAAAGAAAGATCCTTCACAAAGCATGATTCCAGAAAGGACATTAAGAACATGGTAGAACAGCAGGTGCGAGAAGCCCTAGCACAATCTAAGAGTGGAGCATATATTCAGACGGGTAGACCTTACCCTGAAGAATTTGATGCGGTTCAAAACCCTAAAGGCTTCGTACCACCTCTATTTAAGAGTTTTGATGGGACAGCAAACCCCCGTCAGCATGTCACACATTTTCGTGCTAGTTGTTGCAATGCCGGTGGGAGTGACGCTTTACTCTTCCGACAGTTCGTCAGCAGTTTATCAGGGATTGCCTTCGACTGGTACACAGAATTGCCGAACGGTTCGAAGAAAGACCTTTTCAGAACTGGAGAATCTCTTCGTTAAAAGATTTGTCGGGGCTCAGCACCACATCACTATCGGTGATCTAGTGGTGGAGCAACGTAAGCCGAACGAGACTTTAGTAGATTACATTCTTCGATGGAGAAACCTAAGCATGAAGTGTGAACCACAGCCTTCAAGAACAACATGCGATTGGCATCCTACTTAAAAGTATCCATGGCCCGATAGCACTTCTTCTTAAAGGATTTACAATCAAGACTTTCGAGAAGTTGCTTAGCAAGGCCGGGAGCTTGCAAGAAGAGGCAAAGCAGTTAAGTTTCGTGGATAAGAACGATAAGAAGAAGCCTGTGAAAACATTCGAAAGGAAATCCGGGATCATCGCGGCAGTAGATAAGGGCAAGCAGCCGGTTCAGATACAGTTAGAGCGCCCACAGCCTAGTTATCAACCACCACAGCGGACTTATCAGCAACCTCAGCAGGGCTATCAGGAACCTCAGCAGGGCTATCAGCAACCTCGTCCTAGCTATCAGTCGCCTCAACATTATGAACAACAGCCTCATTCATCGCGTACCTTAAGAGAACTTCTAAATAAAGAATATCCATTCAAAACTGAAGCAGTAGTGAAGATGTTCCGCAGCATAATGAAGACACCGGATTTTCTGCTGCCAGAGCCCAAGAAGCCGGAGGAAGTCAATAAGAAAGATCATCCGAACTATTTCCCTTACCACCAGATGCTCGGACACAAGATAGAGGATTGCATCACTTTCAAGAGTTGGCTTGATGACAATCTCCGGAGAGGGAACATAACGATCCCAAAGGAATACATGAAGGAACCCCAGAAAGGAGGTTCCGTCAATGTTATTTCCATGGATCCCATTGTTTCGATAGACCCGCACACGACTGATGATGGATGGAGTACTATTTGGACAAGATCATCGAAGAAAATTTTGGATCACATCTAGACCGCTTCGGTACACGCTTCAACTCAGAGTTTGAAACCTGTCGAGCCGGCACTATCACTTGCGATTGAAGAACCGCTCCAGAAGGAGGAGAAGATCGTGGAAGAAAAGAAGACCGAGGCTCCAAAGGGTAAACTAGGGGCTGCTTATCCTAGGATGGTTGTTTTCGATTCGGGGGAGAAATTCCTCGAACTCCTAACTCTGTATGATTATCTGCTCGCTCCGGAGGGATCTTATAATGTTAAGGGTTATGGCGTTGGCTACGTTTTGACTGTTTCTAACGATTACGTAACTCGCGACAACCGGCCTAATTCGGATCTCGATTCCAATACAAATAACGATTCTTAAATCATATACAACCTCGACGACCACGACGAAGAAGATGTTCACAAAGGAGGCTACGAAAGCTCGACCAGCGAGGAGTCCATTTATGAATTCCGAGGGTCTCCGATCATGATAGAATTAGAACCATCAGACACCGAAGCAACTTCAGAAGAGTCAGTTGTTCCAATTCAAGTGGATACACCGACAGATTCAGCACCAAATTCAGAAGAAATACCTGAAGTAAATTTAAGAAGTGGAAAAGGTTCTACCCCCAAGAATGGGTCCAAAAGATAAAGGAAAGCAGGTGGTTGCTCAGGAAGAGCCAACCCCAGCATAGGAAATTCCCATTCGGGAAGAAACCGAGGAACATGGTAATAAAGTAGACTACAACGTGCTAGCCCATCTTAGGAAGCTACCAGCCAAACTAAGCATATACTATGCTCTGATCCTGTCAAAGGAGATGAGGGAGGCTCCGATCAAGGCTTTACTAGATCCAGAGATTTGTTTAGCCCAAATGGCCGGTAATTCCTTCGACAAGGTTTGCTCGTTAAGAGAACAGCGAGGTGTTACCTTCACGGACAATGATTTATTACTGGGAACAGAAGATCACAACCGACCGTTGTACATTTCAGTCACTATTGGAAAGTTTACGCTCTCGAGAGTGTTGGTTAATCCGAGAGCATCGATCAACATAATGAATCTTCGGATGCTAGCGTATTTGGAAATCAATGCTCACGAGCTTGAAGCAGACAAGATGCTATTAAGAGGCTTCAATCAAAAATCAGAAAGAGCTCTTGGATCGGTGATTTAGCAAAGACAACTGCAAAATTCCACATAATTGATTCTGAAACATCGTTCAACGCTCTACTGGGTCGACCGTGGATCCATGAAAATTCGATGGTACCGTCGTCTCTGCACCAGTGCATAAAGTATTACGAAGGAGGGGAACAGTGTATCAAAGGTGACTTGCAACCATTCTCCGTACACGAGATTGGAATTCATGAAGATGCGGCCTACTACGCGCCCCCGAAGAAAACAATCTTTTCCAGAAATACCATACTAAATGAAGCAAAAGAAATTCGAGACGATGAAGAACCTGCAGTTCTAGTCCAACAGTTACTCACCACTCCCTTACGCGGAGATGGTGAAGATTTCTCTATGAGGCTGGGGATGAGGACGTGGAAGAAATGTTGGAACAGTTGGATAGAAGAAACTGGTCATCGATGTTGATTGGGAGAACAGTTCCGAAGAAGAAGAAGAAATTGAGAAAGAAGCAGCAACAATAGATCAGAAGAAACCACAGTTCAAGATCTCTCCCGAAGATGAAAAGAATGAAGAATACAAATCAATGTACGAGAAGATTAACCATTATGTACATACTATGACCCTGACCCCGATTCATTCTAATAAGATCGAGGGTATGGTGGTTAAGGAAGTACATGGTGGCGATACTAAGCCAATCAAGTTTTACCGTGGTGCTTCTTCTTCCAATAATGAAAAAGATGTACAATTTGAAGATGTTACTTCTTCCGAATTAATGGAATTACCTTTTGAGTGGTACTCTCCCTGTGTTCAAAGTTTAATTCAACGTGGTGTCTTAGCTCGACAATGGACAAAAGGCCGATCACAACACTTTGAAAAATTATGGAATAATGTCGGTCAGCCTCCCAATTCAAAACATGGTCTCGGATTCGGCACAGTAGGATCAGTTAATGATACGGGATTTTGCTTGGTTGTCACTTGCGAACCTAATGAAGACTGCTTGGAAGCTTCAGAAGATCTTGAGGATCTACCAATCTGTGACGCTCCACCAGAATTCGAAGAAGAAATCAAATCTACAATAGACGAGTTAATGGAAGTTAACTTAGGTACTAGCGAAAAGCCTAGGCCAACCTTTGTTAGCTCCTTACTTAATAAAGAAGACTCTGAAGACATGATCAAGCTACTAATGGAATTCAAGGACTGTTTTGCTTGGAGCTACGACGAAATGCCAGGATTAGCTCCAGAAGTCGCAGTTCACAAGTTAGGAGTAGATCCTACTTCCGTTCCGACGACAAGCTCCCAGAAGAATGCGTCTAGAAATTGAGCAACAAGTAATAGCCGAAGTTAAGAAGC
Source organism: Papilionanthe hookeriana x Papilionanthe teres (assembly GCA_022702705.1). Taxonomy (NCBI): domain Eukaryota; kingdom Viridiplantae; phylum Streptophyta; class Magnoliopsida; order Asparagales; family Orchidaceae; genus Papilionanthe; species Papilionanthe hookeriana x Papilionanthe teres. Next base: position 152,646,221 of record CM040427.1, on the reverse strand, counting down.
TAATAGACGCTAAATTTGTCCTTGAAGAACTATACCCAACTTAGTTAGCCAACGTGGTACCAGTCAGAAAGAAGAATGGTCAGATCAGAATCTGCGTGGATTTCAGAGATTTGAATAAAGCATGTCTAAAGGATGAATTTCCACTATCAATCCCAGAGCTGATGATCGACATTGCTTCAACACATGAAATCTTCTCTTTCATGGATGGATCATCAAGATAAAACCAGATAAAGATGGCACCAGAAGACGAAAAGCTCACGGCATTCAGAACGCCAATCGGAGTGTATTGCTACACAGTAATGCCATTCGGACTAAAGAACGCAGGAGCAACATACCAAAGAGCGATGACGAAGATTTTTGATGATCTCATTCACAACCAAGTCGAGTGCTATGTAGATGATGTGGTCATCAAAAGCAAACTGAAGGAAGATCACCTGTATGATTTGTGAATTTTTTTCAAGAGACTAAGACAATACAACCTTAAGATGAATCCCTTAAAATGCGCCTTCGGCGTCACCTCCGGGAAATTCTTAGGATTTGTTGTCCGACATCGCGGGATTGAAATCGATCCGGAAAAGATTAAAACTATTTTAGAAATGCCTCCTCCCAAAACTTTGAAACAACTACGATCTTTTCAAGGGAAGTTGGCATATCTTCGACGCTTTATCTCGAACTTGTCAGGTAGGTGTCAGCCCTTCTCGGCATTAGTTAAAAAGGACGTAAAATTCATTTGGGATGAGAAATGGCAGCGGGCTTACAAGGACGTTAAGCAATTTTTATTGACACCTCCTGTCTTAGCAGCCCCAGTCTCCGGTAGACAGTTGATATTTTATACCGCGGCTTTAGACGACTCCCTTGGAGCCCTGCTAGCCCAGGTCAATGATGAGGGAGAAGAAAATGCTCTCTACTACTTAAGCCGTCGTCTAATTCCGACGGAAGTAAAGTATCCTCCTATCGAGAAGCACCGTCTGGCCCTGATCTTCGCCGCACAGAAGCTCAGGCATTACATGCTTTATCATAGAGTCAACCTTATTTCGAGAGTTAATCCGTTGCAATACTTGATGACCCGACCGACACTTTCTGGCAAAATTGCTAGGTGGTCGATGATACTATTGCAATTTGACATAACTTTCGTTCCTCTTCGCGCCGTAAAGGCACAAGTCCTAGCAGACTTCCTTGCAGCACACCCTTTACCGGCAGATTCGCCTCTGGACGACGATTTGCATGACCAGCAGATAACGAGCCTAGAAGACCCCGATGATCAACGTTGGGAACTGTACTTCGACGGAGCGTCCTCAGGACAGAAGAATAAAGAATTGCAAACGATAGTGCCCGATAAGGCAGGAATCAGACTAATCTTTATAACACCGGAGCGGGGGATGTTAAAATACTCCTAAAACTTAACAAAACCGTGTACAAACAAAGAAGCGAAATACGAAGCCCTCATAACAGGACTGGAATTAACCATTCAAAGGGAAAAACGGACATCAACATCTACGGAGATTCGCAGTTGATTATTCAACAGGTCGCCGGACAGTACAAAATTTTAAAGCCAAGGCTCGAGCAGTATTTTCAGTATGCCATGAAATTGTTGGAACAATTTCCAAACGTAACAATCTACAAGATTCCCAGAAGAGAAAATGCTCTCTCCGATACGCTAGCCCGCCTTGCAAAGGAATTTTCCTGCTTGCAGGATGAGTCGGTTGAAGTGTCAGTTTAAGGACGACATGTTCTATCACAGCTCGACATGGATACAATACACAAATCAGAAAGAACAAAAGAAACAATTGCAGCAGTGACAGAAAATACAGAAAATTGGCGGCAACCACTAATAGACTACTTGCAGACAGGAGACCTACCTGACGATAAGTCGTTAGCCCATCAAATCAAGAAAAGAACTCTATCTTACGCATTAATAAATAATACATTATACAAAAAGTCTTTTGATCAGATGTGGCTAAGATGCCTGAGCGGGTCCGAGGCTCGTGAAATTGTTAAAGAAGTGAACTAAGGACTTTGTGGTGCTCATCAGTCAGGTCCGAAGATGAAAATGAAGATTAAGAGACTAGGGTACTACTGGCCCTCAATGATGACCGACTGCATGAAGGTCACCAAGAGTTGTCACCAATGCCAAATGCATGGAGTGGTTCTACATCAACCTCCAAATGTGCTACATCCGACAAGCGTGTCGTGGCCATTTGAGTGTTGGGGTACAGATATAGTGGGTCCAATAGAACCGTCTTCTTTAAGAGGACATCGCTTCATTCTCGCAGCTACAGATTACTTTTCCAAGTGGGTAGAAGCAGTACCGCTCAGAGAAGTAAAGAGACATCACGTGTTACAGTTCTTCAAGAACCAAGTCGTCTACCGTTTTGGGGTACCGTGCATGATCATTTCAGATAATGGGTCTGCATTCAAAAGTATAAAGATCAACAATTTTGTCAGAAGACACGAGATCGATTGGCGATACTCAATGATCTACTACCCCAGAGCAAATGGCTTGGCTGAGGCTTTTAATAAAACTCTCGTTCAAATTTTAAAGAAGACTTTGGACGACAATAAGAGAAATTGGCACGAGAAGTTGCTAGAAGCCTTATGGGCCTAAAGGATGACTTTTAGGACTCCTACTCAGTCTACACCTTATGCTTTAGTGTACAGGTCCGAGGCCGTCTTGCCCCTAGAAGTTCATCTTCCGTCACTCTGAATTGCAGTTGCAGAAAAGATCACTACAGAAGAAAATGCCAGACTATGACTGGAAGAGCTTGAAAGCTTGGAAGGGAAAAGACTTTCCGCGCAACAGAATTTGGAACTGTATCAAGCCAAGATGATCCAGGCCCATGATAAACTGGTCCGCCCAAGAACTTTCAAAGTCGGTGACTTAGCCCTTGTTCTTAGAAGACCTATTCTTGCACATCGCAAGATAGGTGGTAAATTTGAAACAACATGGGAAGGGCCATTCTTGGTCGGGACAGTCTACTCAGGAGGTTCCTACCAGCTTGTGAACTGCCGTGGAGAACGACCCATGCTTACAATCAATGGACTGTATTTAAAGAAGTATTACACGACCTGATGTTTCGAAAGGTGGCTTCTAAAATAGAATCTTATCCCTAGAAACACGGGTGAAGTAATCACTTTGTGACTGGGTCCAAACCCAAAACAAAATAAAATGGATGATAAAAAAAATCTCATCAACAAAAATGTTAAAAAGAAAACATGGGAAATCATAATAATAAAACGTCAATCTTTCCTTTTAAATCCATTCATTCCTGATATTTTCTCATCTCTTCCTACTTCCTTTAAATTTAAAAGAAGTGAATAAGAATTTTTAAGTGTTTTTCTTATTGTTCTTGTTCTTAGTACAGCCCCTGATCCTTTCCTTATTTTTTCGCAGAGAAATGTCGAACGAGCAGTTGGTTCTAAACTTTAGAAATGGCGTGAGTCTAGCACTTGATGAAAAGAGGGTGAGGGATGGAGCAGTGATAGAGATTGACTCAGACTTCACACCAGCCGGCTTACAATACGAAGAAGATGATTGGATCCCGACTGATCGAGAAGAACTTCACAGCCAAACAGTGATGAAAATGGGTGGCCCGAGCCACCAATCCAGCAACAAGAAAAGAAAAGCAAACGCCGCGTATGCAACCGGAGAAGATAAGAAAGTTAAGTCTGTGGTTGCCATAGTAGAGGGTAGGCTTGTCAGCACCGCACCCATAGAAATTCAAGGGGTAAGGAGAGCTACTCTCACTGCTACCCAGCGAAGAAATAAGAATCGTCGCATTCGCAAAATGTTAACCAAGTTAGTAGAAGATCAATATGAACAGACAGTGGATACTGTTAGTGCAAATGCTCTAAGGAGACCAGTTCGTCAGGAACCAGAAAGAAGAAAGTCAATTCCAAGAAGGTCAGAACAGATAAAAGAAATACCAAAAAAAACAGAAATAGAGTCGGAACCTCTACGCCGAGCATATGTACCGGATCCGAAGAATCTTGTTGCGAAAGCAACCCCGGAGGCATGAAACCCCCTTACCATGGTTAATGGTAATGATGAAGGCTAGGCATATGTGTCACCATTTGCCTAAGAAGTGAGGTGTAAGCTCATTAGCAAGTGAAACAATAAACATAAGTAACCCTCCACAATGGCCAATGGACAAGAGACAAAGAGATGAAATTCATGACGATAAACTTAGTGGAGAAGCATCCAAGCCTATCTCCAGCTAATTGATCACCCAATCAGCTAATAGAGAGGTAAGTAACTTTCAGGAATGCCCCTAAGCTAAGCTAACACCATCCCCTTGCTATATATAGACCCCATGGCCGAAACAAGCAAAGAGGGAGAAAAATATTTAGGGAGGTCCATAAAGCCAAGTCAAAACCCTCTTGCTCCCAACACAAAACTTCTTCTTCCTAAGAGCTTCCAAAAATCTTTAGGATTAATTCCAAGTCTTAGTTTCAGCCCATCTGAGTCAATTTGATCAATTTTCAAAAACAGCCCAAATTAGGCATCTCTTTCAAATTCCTCCTAAAGCCTGACTTTTGAACAAATCGCTGTAGCAACTATCTTCCACGGGGTCCTAGAAGGCAACCATAAAGTCCGATCTAGCTTGATTTGCTTGTGACCAAGGTATGGAATTTATCTTTGCAAAATAAATCATGTTTTTATAAATCATGTGCAATACTAAATTTCAAAAGTGTATCATCACCGTATGGATAGATACCTCTCATCCAAATGAGCATTTAAAAAAAATCACTCAATTTCGTCAAGAAATGAGCGAGATATTAACATATTGCTTAGGGGTTTTGACTTTGAATTAAACACTCAATTTTCTCACCGTCCGATCTCGCGCCTTTGGGATGGATGGCGCCGATCCTCGCGCACGGTGTCCGCCCTCGGCCCGCACGTTGCACGGGATCCTCCCCGCTCTTTCGACGACGCCGAGGACACGCATCGTCCCCGGAGCTTCGGCCGCGCAAAATAAAAAAGAAAAAAATTTCTTTTTAACTCCCTCAAACTTCAAAAATTCATATCTTTTTAACCAGAGGTCCTAAAAATAAAATAAAAATACCTCCGGAAAGTTCTCAATATAAGAACATTATAAGACTAAAATTATAATTTTATTCTCAGTATTTAATTTTTAATTAATTAAATACTCTCTGGAGTATTTTAATTATAAAAAATTATTTACAAATCAAAAAATTATGAAACTTCGAGGCATTTATCTTTATGTTCTTAGAGACCTTCCATAATTTTTCTAAGGACAGAAAACATGCCTAGGATACTTTTCGAATTTTCAAGTTTCTTTGTAATTATTTCAAATAATAATTATTAAAATTTGAAAATTAAGAAAATAAAAGGTTAAAATATTTTAGGAATGATAGGGCAACAAACAATGACCCTAGGAAAAAATATTTCTAAGTCGAAGAAACAATTTTGAATGACATTTGAAAATTTAGGTTAAAACTATTTATTAATTAAATAATTTGAATCCTAAAATAACCCTTGTAAAATTAACCATTTTCATCATCAATCTAAGTTTAAAAATGGTTCTAGCCTATGATAAAGTTAACAATAAACCTCACTTGTGTCTAAAATGACGAGATTAGATTCAATTAAGGTTTAAATACATTTAAATTCGTTAAACTTTACCTAAATTAGGTTTAATAAAATTAAACTTTTTAATTAAGTTTAAGGACACACTAAACTTAATTAATCCGTTAAACTCACTTAAATTAGGTTTAATAAAAATTAAACTTCTTTAATTAAGTTTAAAGACACAATAAACTTAATTAACCAATTAAACCTTACTCTTAAATTAGGTTTAATAAAAATTAAACTTTTCGATTAAGTTTAAAAGACACACTAAACTTAATTAACCAATTAAACCTTACCTAAATTAGGTTTAATAAAAATCAAACTTCTTTAATTAAGTTTAAAGACATAATAAACTTAATTAACCAATTAAACCTTTCCTAAATTAGGTTTAATAAAAATCAAACTCCTTTAATTAAGTTTAAAGACATAATAAACTTAATTAACCCATTAAACTCCTACTTAAATTAGGTTTAATAAAAATTAAACTTCCTTTAATTAAGTTTAAAGACACATCAAACTTATTTAACCCATTAAACCTTACCTAAATTAGGTTTAATAAAATTAAACTCTTTAATTAAGTTTAAGGACATATTAAACTTAATTAACACAAAACAAACTCCCTTAATTAAAGCCTAAAGACATACTAAACTTAATTAACCTCCTTAAACATAAGGTTTAATCAAACCTAAACCCCACTCATTAGGTCTAACCCTTAGACCTAATTAAACCATTAGACCTTAACTAACAAAGGTCTGACCAAACATAAACTCCCAATTGTGTCTAACCCTCGTACCCACTAAAACCATTGTATCTTAATTAACTAAGTTCTAATCAAACTCAAACTCCTAATTAGTCTAAACCATTGTGAATTCCAATTAAACTATTAAACCTTAACTAACTAAGTTTTAATCAAACTAAACCCTAATTAGCTCCAACTCCTTAGACCTAATAAAACCATTAAGCCTTAACTAACTAAGGTTTAATCAAACTCAAACCCTAATTGGTGTCTAACCCTTGCACTCAATTAAACCATTAGACTTGTACCAACTAAGGTTTAATAAAACCTAAACTCCTAATTGTGTCTAACCTATTGGGGACGACTAAACCATTAAACCTAACTAACTAAGGTTTAATCAAACCCAAACCTTAATTGTGTCTAACCTACCCACTAAACCATCGAGCCTTAACTAACTAAGGTTTAATCAACCCAAACTCCTAATTAGCCCAACTCCTTTACTCAAATTAAACCATTAAGCCTTAACTAACTAAGGTTTAATCAACCAACCCTAATTGTGTCTAACCTTATACCTAATCTAACCATTGCACTAACTAACTAAGGTTTTATAAAACCTAAAACTCCAATTGTGTCTAACCCATTGACTCCAATTAAACCATTAAACCTTAACTAACTAAGGTTTTAATCAAACTCCAAACCCTAATTGTGTCTAACCCTGCACTCCAATTAAACCATTAAGCCTTAACTAACTAATATTTAATCAAACCAACCCTAATTGAAGTTCAACCCCACCCAATTAAACCATTAAGCCTTAACTAACTAAGGTTTAACAAAAATCAAACTCGACTTAGTCTAAACCATTAGACCTAATTAAACCATTAAACCTTAACTAACTAAGGTTTAATCAAACCTAAAACCCTAATTAGATCTAACTATTGGGATCTAATTAAACCATTAAGCCTTAACTAACTAAGGCTTAACTAAATTCAAATCCCACTGAAGTTCAAACTCAGACTTAATAAGACCATTGCTTGATAATTAACTAAAATAATAAAATCAAACTCCGATTTAAGTCTAACCCATTTAGACTTATGTCAAACCAAACTTAGTTGGGGATCTAAGTCAAACTTAAGTCCAATTTACACCGAACCTAAATCAAACCTAAATCTAACTTAAGTCTAATTCATTAATTTAAGTCAAACCAAACTTAGGGTTCAACCCACACTAAACCTAAATCAAATCCCAACTAACTTAAGTCTAATCTACATTAATTTAAGTCGAACCAAACTTAAAGTTCAACCCGACATGAACCTAAGTCAAAATCAAACCAAACTTAAGTCTAACCTATACGAGACTCAAGTTAAACCAAACTTAGCCAAACATAACCTAACTCGAGTCCAATCCAACTCGAACTCAAGTTAACCTAAACCCAGTTCGACCCACATCGAACCTAACCTAAACCTAACCTAACTCGAGTTCAACCTAACTCGAACCCAAGTTAACCTAACTCAGTTCAACTCATATTGAACCTGCAACCAAACCTAATCTAACTCGAGTCCAACCTAACTCGAACTCCAAGTTAATCTACAACCTTGAAGTTCAACCCGCATTGAACCTAACCTAAACCTAACCTAACTCGAGTCCAACCCAACTCGAACTCAAGTTAACCTAAACCTTAAAGTTAAACCCACATCGAACCTAACCTAACCCAACCTAACTCGAACTCAAGTTAACCTAAATCTTAGCTTAAACCCACATTGAACCTAACCTAAACCCAACCCAACTTAAACTCAAGTTAACCTAAACTTTAGGTTCAATCCACATCGAACCTAACTCAAACATGACCCAACTTCAATCCAATCCAATCCCGAACTCAAGTTAACCTGAATCATAGGTTCAATCCACATCGAACCTAACTTAAACTCAAGTTAACTTAAACTTTAGGTTCAATCCACATCGAACCTAACTCAAACATGACCCAATCCTGAATCCAATCCAACTCGAACTCAAGTTAACTCCAAATTCAGTTCAATCCATATCAACCTAACTTAAACTCAACATAACCTAACTCTAGTTCACAAGTTCAACTCGAACTCAAGTTAACCCAAATCTTAGGTCCAATCCATATCGAACCTAACTTAAACTCAAACATGACCTAATCAATTCAATCCAACTCGAACTCAAGTTAATCTAAATCTTAGGTCCAATCCACATCAACCTAAATTCAACCCAAACCAAAGTTAAGTTCAATCTACATTAGATTTAAAATAAACCGGGACCTCAGTTCAACCTCAATGAACTTAATCCTAAATCTAAGTCCAACAAAATACTCGATTAAGACTTAAACCTTACCTAAAATGGATTCGAATTTCCACTATATTTCTAATTAAGTCTAATTTATTGTGCTCGATTAACCTTTAAATCCTATTTAAACAAGGTTTAAAATTTAATTAAGTCCATCCAAAACTAAACCTATTAACTTAAGTTCAGCCGTACATGAACTCGAGTTAATCAAATTCAATCAACATTGAATTTAACTTAGATTCAATCGTACATGAATCCAAGTAATCTAATCAATATTGAATTTAACTTTTAAACCTATTAACTTAAGTTCAAACAGACGTGAACTCAAGCCAATCAAATTCAATCAACATTGAATTTAACTTTTAGATCAATCGTACATGAATCCAAGACCAATCAATATCAATTTAACTTTAAACCTATTAACTTAAGTTCAAACAGACAATTTAACTCGAGTTAATCAAATTCAATCAACATCAACTTAACTTAGATTCAATCGTACATGAATCAAGTTAATTCAATCAATATTGAATTTAAAACCTTTAACTTAAGTTCAAATGCATATGAACTCGAGTTAATCAAATCAATCAACATCGGACTTAACTTAGATTCAATCAGACATGAATCTAAGTTAATTCAATCAATATCAATTTAAACCTTTTAACTTAAGTTCAAACGTACATGAACTCGAAGTTAATCAAATTCAATCAACATTGAATTTAACTTAGATTCAATCGTATACGAATCCAAGTTAATTCAATCAATATCGAATTTAACTTTAAACCTTTTAACTTAAGTTCAAACAAACAAGAACTCGAGTTAATTAAATTCAATCAACGTCACTTTAACTTAGGTTCAACTGTGAGAACCTAAGTTAGCTCAATTAATATTGAATTTAACTAAATCTTTTGATAGACACGAATCTGAAATTTAAGCTCAAACTCAAGATCAATTCAAATATAATTTGACATTCTAAAACTATAACCTATGATAAACTATATCGATATAATCAATAAAAATTTGACATTTTAAAACAACATGATTGGTAGTTTAGATTTCAAAATAACTTAACATTTAAAAAAAAATTCTGTGATATTATTTCTCCACGATATTTTCTTCGCAGATGAAGACAAGAAATGCCGTTTAGATTTTCGCATGTTATAAAGTAACTCTGTTTTCGTTATGACGCCGATGACTCGAATATTAGCAACAAAACAAAACAAAACTTTGTGTTCGATATATAACTTGAAACTTTCAATAAGACAACAACATTGAAAACAAAACAAAACTTTTAGGTTAGACATATAACCTGAAACTTTTCAACAAGACAACAACATTGAAAACAAAACAAACTTTAGGTTAGATATATAACCAAATCAAACAAGACAATGACATTGAAAACAAAACAAAACTTTTAGGTTAGACATATAACCTGAAACTTTTAAACAAAAAATGACATTGACAACAAAAACAAAACTTTTATGTTGACATATAATCAAACTTTCAACACAACAACACATTTATTAATAAAAACCAACTTTATGTTGCATACAATAATTTGTGCGTATTCAATGTAACATGATATAACGACATTTGTGAGTGATAGTGGTACATCTCTCCTTAAAATAAATCTTAGAAAACAAATGATTAACATTAATCGTAAGTTTTCTTAAACAATCGGGAATCGTTTAAGACGTAATTAACTATAAAGAGCGCTTACCGGGCAGAGATCTAAAAGAACTAAAATGTAACTTCAAGTCATATCAGTGATTTTCTGACATAGCACTGAATATATTATTCTAGAATATGCTCATATAAGAATTATCATAAATACCCTTTTTCATTATTATTCTAAAAATTCTCTAAATCCTTCAGGATTAGAGCATTTAAGGCACCAGCTAATACTGTATTGCTTGTTCGAAATTGATATGATATATTTGGATACATGACATGACATCATCCATGATATTTTTCCATCGCCACCAGCCCCGTATCAGAGATCCTATGAAGGATGGGGCGAGTACCAATCAAATCCCGCCTCGGACCACAAGTGAACCCTTTCACTACCCCGGAGAGGCCAAGGAAGAAAGTAGCTAGTTCGTTCGTTGTCGACGGACACCATATTAGGGAGCACACCACCTACCGATGCATAGCCGATGTACCATCCTGGCCTTAGGCATTCGACCGCAAGAAGGATGGTGTGGCAACCTATTATTGCCGAACCGATACAAGCATAGTGTTCGGAAAGAAGAGTATCGCTTAAAGCCGAATCCGAAGAAAGTGCTGCCGCATTAAAAGAAACTCTCGAGAAAGAAGTCACTATCACATGACAACCGTGGGAAATCGTTTTGAAGAGGCCACCAGCTGATTCCATAGCAAGCTAAGAACCGACATCCGATGGGCTTGGCAAAGGAAAGAGGAGAAATATTGGAAACTCGAAGTAGATTCATCGCAGTTTATGGATGAAGATTGAGGCCGAGATCAACATGGCCGAGACACGAGCATCGTCGGCTTTGCAAGGTGCTCCGACAAGAGGGAGGAGATGAACCGGAAGTGATGAGAGCACAACTTCAAGAAAAGGATAACACAATTTCAAACGGCAAGGAAGATGGAAGAGATGCATGATCGCCTTAGCCACTCTCTAGAGCCGCAACCTCGTAAAGAACACCCCGGAGATCATCCATGTCAAGCAGATCATGAGGAAAGGAGATCACATCCGTTAACGAAGACGAACAATCGAAAAAGGATTCCGCGCAAAGCATGATTCCCGAAAAGGATATCAAAAACATGGTGAACAAAGCAGTGCGAGAAGCCCAGTAGCATGTTTGCGACGGAGCTTCTGGCCCGCACGGGTAGACCTTACCCTGAAGAATTTGTTGCGGTCCAATACCCAAAAGGCTTCATACCACCTCTGTTCAAGACCTTTGATGGGACGGGAAACCCCCGGCAACATGTCGCATATTTTTGTGCTAGTTGCTGCAATGTCGATGGGAACGATGCTTTACTCTTTCAACGCTTTATCGTTGTACCATCGTGATTGCCTTCGAATGGTATGCGGAATGCCAAATGGTCGCGCTTAAGACCTTTTTCAGAAAGAAAACCTCTTCGTTAAGCGGTTTGTCGAGTTCTCAAGACCATATCACTATCGGTGGATTTAAAGGGCGAGCAAATGTACTGTAATAAAATCTGGTGATTACATATCAATGGAGTAAACTTAAGCATGAAGTGGGAACCACAACTCGTGAATAAAGATGAGATCGGTATTTTGCCGAAAAGTATCCATGGCCCGATAGCACTTCTCCTTAAAGGATTTACAATCAAGTCTTCGAGAAGTTGCTGCTGCCGAGCTTGCAGAGGAAGCAAAAACAACAGTTTGCATAAACCGACACGCGTGCTTCGTAAAGCATTTGAAAAGAACTGAATCGTCGCGGCGTAGATAAAGGCAAGCAAACATTGCACATATAGCCAGAGCAACCACAAGCCCTAGTTATCAACCACCACAACGACTTACCACTACTACAATAAGCTGACAAGACCCCAAGCAGTAGCTATCAACAGCCGACCGAGCCATCACCATGGCAAAGAAAGTCAATCACTACCTCGTTCGTCACGTCCTGAGGAACTTCCGAACAAGGAATATCCATTTGCTAGTCAGCGCGTAGCTAAGATGTTTCGCAGCTTGATGAAGACACCTGATTTTCGGGGCCACTTAGCCTAAAAGCTGTAGAGAAGTCAACAAGAAAGATCATCCGAACCATCGCCCTGCCACCTGATGATCGACACAAGATCAAACACTACTTCACTTTTAAGAATTGGCTCGAAGGTAATCTCCGAGAGGGGAACATAAAGATCCCGAAGGAATACATGAAGGAACCCTCAAAAGGAGGTTCCATCAATGTCACTCAATGGATCCCATTGTTCCGATAAAACCCATAAACGACCAAGGATGGATGAAATACCATCCGAGTCTTCAAAGAAAATCTCGGAACATATCCGTAAAGCTTCGTGCGCGTCTAACTCGTAGTTTGAAACTGGCCGAGCTGAAGTATCTTCGCGATCAAGAACCACCCTTAAGGAGGAGAAGATCGTGAAGAAAAGAAGACCGAGGTTCTGGCGTGCGACAAGGGACCGGCGATCCCAGGATGGCTGCTTCGTATCTGGGAGAAATCCCTCGACCCTCCGACTCGTATGATTATCTGCCGTCTCGCGGGATATTATAATGATAAGAGTTTCGTGTCACATGCTGAATTGCTTCTAACGATTACGTAACTACCATAACCAACCTAATCCGGGTCTCGATTCCGATACGATAAATGATTCTTAAATCATACTAAACCCCAATGACCACGACGAAGGAGAAGACGCTCACAAAGATGGCTACGAAAGCTCAACAAGCAACAACTAGCTCAGTGGAATTCGAGGAGCTCCAATCACTAGTGTAACTGTAGTTAATGTATCTCCGAAACAACCTGTGAGTTTCGCTCTTCGATTCAAGAGGAGACACCCTAGAGAGTCACCACCGCATTCGTAACAAGTAATGGAAGTCAACCTAAGAAGCGGGAAAGTTCTACCTCCGAGAGCTTGTCCAAAGATAAAGAAAAGTGCGTGGTTTCGTGAGGAGCCAACACCAACAAAAGAATCACTCCGTTCGAGAAGAAATCGAGGAACATGGTAATAAAGTGGATTATAACGTGCTAGCCCATCTTAGGAAGCTACCGTGCCCAACCGAGCATGTACGAGGCTCTTATTCCGTCAAAGGAGATTTAGGAAACTCGATCAAGGCCTTACTCGATCCAAAGATTCGTTTAGCCTGGGCCACCGGTAATTCCTTAGAAGAGGTTTGCTCGTTAAAAGAACAACAAGGTGTTACCTTCACTAGACAATGATCCGCTACTTGGAATGTACCGATCACAACCGACCGTTATACATTCTGGCCTACTATTCGAAAGTTTACGCTCTCGTACGCTCGTCGATCTGTGAGCATCAATCAACATAATGAGCCTCCGAACGTTAGCATATTTGGAAATTGACGATCGTGACCTCGCGTATAAGATGTTATTAAGAGGGTTCAACGAAGGGAGAAAGAGCTCTTGGATCGATAACACTATTAATGAAGACCGGTGATTTAGCAAAGACAACTCCAAAATTCCACATAATCGATTCTAAGACATCGTTCAACGCTCTAATCGCTGGTCATGGATCCAAGGAAAACCGTATTGGTACCGCTCGTCTCTACACTGCCACAGTATTATGTATGAGGAAAAATGTTGTATTAAGGGTGACTTGCAACCATTCTCCATACACGAGATTGGAATTCATGGAGATGCAAAACCCCTATTACGCACCTCCGAAGAAAACAATCTTCCACAAATACCGTACCAAATGAAGCTGTGCAAGAAACAAGCACACAGAGAACTCGAAATTTAGTCCACACGGCCACTCCCTTACGACAGATGGTGAAGGTTTCTCCGGTAACTCGCACTCGAAGCCGAGGCCGGGGACGAGGTCGAGGCAGCAGACGCCGAACAGCTTCGACGAAGAAACTCATCATCGACATTGATCGGGAGAATAGTTCTGAAGAAGAAGAAATCAAGAAAGAAGCAACAACGCAAATCAAAAGAAACACAAGTTCAAGATCTCTCTCGAAGATGAAAGGAATGAAGAATACTAAATCAATGTACGAGAAGATTAACCACTATGTGCATATTACCACTCCCCGACCCCGATCCATTCTAATAAAATCGATGGTATGGTGGTCAAGGAAGTACATGGTGCTTCTTCTTCCAAAACTGAAAATGATTTACAATTTAAAGATTTTGCTTCTTCTGAATTAATGGAATTGCCCTTTGAGTGGTATTCTCCCGTGTTCGAATTTAATTTAACGTGGTGTCTTACCTAAATAATGCGACAAAGGTCGATCACAACACTTCTTCGAAAATTACGCGAATAAATGTCGGTCGGCCTCCCATCCAAAACACTGCCTTGGACAGCACAAGAGAATCAGCTTGACGACTCAAGATTTTGCTGATCGGCACTTGCGAACCAATGAAGACTCGCATAGAAACCCTCGATGATCTCAAGATCTACTACCGGAGACGCTCCATTGCACTAAGAAATTAACTCATCGTAGATGAGTTAATGGAAGTTAACTAATGTACTAGCAAAGAGCCTAGCCGACCTTGTTAGCTCCTTACTCAATAAAGAAGACTTCAAGAAATGACTGCTTACTCGATTAATTCAAGGATCGTTTTTCGAGTTACGATGCAATGCTGTGATTGGGCTTCTGTGAGGTTGCAGTTCACAAGCTAGAAGTGGATCACACCGTCGTTCCAATGTGCAAGCCCGAGAAGAATGTCTAGAGATTGAAAAAATGGTAATAGCCGAAGTTAAGAAGCTAATAGATGCTAAATTTGTCCATGAAGAACAATATCCAACTCGTTAACAATCTGCACAATGTGAAGAAGAAATCTTGATGATCGTATCCGCGAAGATTTCATATTCGAACAAAGCGTGTCCGAAGGATGAATCATCATTCTCCCGTAACCGATGATCGACATCGCTTCGACATATGAAATCTTCTCTTTCATGGATGGATCATCAGGATACAACCAAATAAAGATGGCACTGTAAGATGAAAAGCTCACAGCCTCTAACGCCCAATCGGAATATACCGAAGCACAAAGAATGCCTTCGGATCGAAAAATGCAGGAGCAACATACCAAAGAGCCATGATGAGAATTTTTGATGATCTCATTCAATGCATCAAGTTGAATGCTACGCGGATGATGTACTCATCAAAAGAAAACCGAAAGAAGATCATTTATATGATTCGAGAACTGCTTTCGAGCGACATGCAATATAACTCCAAGATGAATCCCTCGAGATTGCGCCTTCTGCCGTCGCCACCGGGAAATTTTTAGGATTTGTTGTCCGATATCATGGAATTGAAATTGATCCTCGAGAAGATTAAAGCCATCTTGTGAAATTCCGTCTTCCCAAAACTCGAAAACAATTACGATCCTTTCAAGGGAAGCCGGCATATCTTCGACGCTTTATTTCGAATTTGTCGTGAAGGTATCAACCTTTTTCTGCTTTATTAAGAAAGATGCCAAGTTTACTTGGGACTCCAAAATGTCAACATGCCTTCAATGACATCAAAATGACATTGAATGACACCTCCCGTTCAAAGAGCCCCGCCTCGGGTGTACCGTTGATGCTTTATACCGCAGCCTTTGCACGCACCCTTGGAGCCCTGCTAGCCCATGTCAATGACGAGGAGAAAGAAAATGCCCTCTACTACTTAAGTCATCATATAATTCTGATGAAAGTAAAATATCCCCGATCGAGAAGCATTGTTCGCCCCCGATCCTCGCCGCTCAAAAGCTCGTATCACAGCGGCGTTTCTCATAAGGTCAACCTTATCTCGAAAGTTAATCCATTGCAATATTTCCGATGACTCGCCGTTTTTAAGAGACTTCCTTGTGTGGTCAATGATATTATTGCACTGATATAACTTCGTGTCGCTTCGGCCGGAAGGACAAGTCCTAGCGTACTCTCCTCGCACACCCTTTACCTATGTAGAATCGCCCTCAACGACGACTCGACAAATGAGTGACACGTAGAGTCTAAAAGACCCCGACGATCGACGTTGGGAACCATATCATCCCGAGCATCTTTCAAAGACAAGAGAAAAAAAAAAAAAAAAAAATAAAGAATTGCAAGATAAAGTGCCCGGTAAGGCAGAATCGGGCTAATATTTATAACACCGGGGAGCGGGGAATGTTAAAGTACTCCTACCACTTACCGTGTCCGTGTACAAACAATGAAACAGAATACCAAGCCTCTTATAACCAGATTGAAATTAACCATTCAGATGGTGATAACGAATATCAACATCTATGGGATTTGCGCTCGATAATTCAAGGTGTCGAGGACAACATGCCGTACCCTAAAGCCAAGACTCGAGCAAGATTAATATGCCATGAAATTGTCGGAGCATATTCCGAATGTAATGATCTACAAAATTCCCAGAAGAGAAAATGCTCGGGCAGAGCGTTAGCCCACCTTGCAAAAGAATTTGCCCGCTCGTTGTGATGAATCAGCTTGAAGTGTCACCAAAACGGACGCGGTTCTCTCACAACATACGGACACGATACACAAGTCGAAAAGAAGAAGAAACACCATGCGTACGAAATGCAGAAGATCGGCGTTGGCCGCTAATAGACTACCTGCAAACAGGAACCTACTAGACAACAAGTCACAACCCATCGCATCAAGAAAAGAACTTCCGTCTTACGCATTAATAAATAATACGTTACATGTAAGGTCTTTCGATCGATGTGGCTAAGGTGCCCGAGCGAGTCCGAGGCTCGTTAAATTGTTAAAGAAGTGCACCCTAGACTTTGTGGCGCTCATCAGTCGGGTCTGAAGATTAAAATGAAGATTAAGAGACTAGGGGTACCACTGCCCTCGATGATGACCAATTGCATGAAAGTTGCCAAGAGTTGTCACTCAATGCTAAGTGCATGGAGTGGTTCTACATCAGCCTCCGAATGTGCTACATCCGACAATCGCATCGTGGCCATTTCGAGTGTCAGCGTCGTATATTGTGGGTCCGATAGAACCGCCTTCAAGAGGACATCGCTTCACTTCGCAACAACACATTACTTTTCCAAGTAGGCAGGCGTACCGGCCAGAGAAGTGAAGGCACACCACGCGCTACAGCTCTTCAAGACTCAAGTTGTCGACTATTTCGAGGTACCGCGCAGAATCATTTCGTATAATGGGTCTGCGTTCAAGAGTACGAAGATTAACAACTTTGTCGTGAGACACCTGGATCGACCTGCACTATTCGACGACGACTCGCCCAAGAGCAACCATTGGGCCAAAGCTTTTAATAAAACTCTCGTCCAAATATTAAAGAAAATTTCGATGACAACAAAAGAAATGCACGAGAAGCTGTTAAGCTTTATGGGCCTGCTTAACAACTTTCGTAACTATTACCCACTATGCCTTACGCCTTAGTGTACGGGTCCGAGGCTTGCCATCTTTTGTGAGGTTTATTTCCGTCACTCAAAATCGTTAGCCAGAACAAGATCACTACGTAAAATGCCAAATTACGATTAGAAAAATTGGAAAGCTGAAGGGAAACGACTCTCAAGACAGCAGAATTTGAAATCAGATTGGCCAAGATGATCCAGCCCACGATAAACTCGTCCGCCCAAGGACATTCAAAGTCGCTGGATTCGGTTCTAATACTCGTAAGACTCATTCGCACACCACAAGATATGAGGTAAATTCGAACTGGGTCTGGGAAGGGCCGTTCGTGGTCGAGACACTTCAATTGTAACTCCACGTCTTGTTAACCCGTCGTGGAGAATGACCTATGCTTCAAATTAATTATCGATATTCAAGAAATATTACGCAACCTCGATGTATCGAAGGATGGACTTTTAGTATGGAGTCTCATTCCTAGAAACACGGGCGTTGTGAATAACTTGTAAATTGTGTCCGAACCCAAAATATAAGAAATATACGATAACATAAAAAAATCATTAACAAAAAATGTGTTAAAAAGAAAATATGTGAAATGATAAAATTCGATCTTTTCCTAACAACTCTCATTCCCCGATCTTTCCTCATCTCTTCCTACTCTCTTTAAAATTTAAAAGAAGAATAAAATTTTTCATTAATAAATGTTTTCTTATTATTCTTCTGCTCTTAGTTCAACTCCTGATCTTTTCCTTGTTTTTCACAAAGGGAAACGTCGTAACGGCGGTCGGTTCTAAACTTTAAGAATGGCGAGTCTAGCACTCGGGCTTAAAATGTGATGAAAGATGGAGCGCGATCAAATTCACTCTGATTTCACACCGACCGGGCTACAATATGAAGAAAATGATGGGACTCGATCGATCGTAATATTCCTATTGTACCGCATAAAGGATGGAAATTAGGTGGCCCGAGTCGCCCGTCTACTAACAAGAAGAGAAAAGCAAACACCGCTCATGCAACGGGAGAAGACAAGAAAATAAAGTTCGTGGTTGCTACAACAGAGGGCAGGCTTGTCAGCGCCATGCCTACAGAAATTCAAGAGGTGAGGAGAGCTTCACTTTCACTCCTACTCAACGAAGAAACAAGAATTGTCGATCTACAAGATGCCGACTAAGCTGCGCGTATCAACATGAAGAGACAAATGCTACCGTCAATGCAAGAACTTCGAAGAAATTGGTTCATCAGGAGCCAGAAAGGAGGAAGTCAATTCCAAGAATAAACATAAAGGATGAAAGAAATCCCAAGGAAAATAAACGGAAAGCGTACTCACGATGCCGTACAGAGCTACCGCTTGAAGAGTCTTGTTTGCTGGAAGCAACCCCGAGGATATCCGTACAGACTATCCCCGAGGAGCCGAGACATGCAAGAAAGCGTGATGGTGTTGAGCCGCAGACCCGCAGTATGTTACGGTACCTCGAGGACTTCGTATAATCCTGAAATACGCACTGAGAAATTACAACAAGTCGAAAGAAAACTAATACTTCGAAAGAATTCGAGGCAAGAAGGTCAACATCTGAAGGCCTCGAGCGTATACGGATGTGTTCTCAGATTACGACCACGCAGATTGTGGACTCCATTATCGAGTTTCAAAAAATGGGCCGAGTTGGTCTTCCGAGGGAGAAAACCTAGTCTTAACCCCGCATGATGCTGTGAAAAGGAAGAGTTACTATTCCGCCGGGTGTTGTTACAACTTCGCAGAAGACAGTAAAAGGAAATCCACCAAGGACATCATTACGTAGAGGTGGATCCGATGCCGAGAATTATCAAAAGAATGGTAAAAAGGATGGTGACATGGAGGGTGGCTTCTGCATCGTATACCCAATGTACCGCATTATTAACATTTACAAGGAGGGCGATCGCATACCTCCACACATAGACCATCATGACTTGCTGCACTTCGCACAAGCCTCTTTTGTGAATCAAAGGTAATATCATGTTCAAATCTGACCTTCCGGATAGTGGGCCCTCGAAAATTCCATGTGGCCGGTGGAAATACCACTACCGTAGTGTTCCATCATGGTATTAAAGGGAAATGATAGTAAAATAAAAACATTGCATCCCAGGAGTGACCGTTGAACGAATCTCCATCACCTTCTCAAGGATGGATGATGTAAAGATGCCTTTTCATTTTCACCGTATCCAGAGTTAGAGAGTCTCCGACCCTACGAGCCGCGAGTTACATGGGAGATAGCACACCTCCAATGCACATCCGTACGACATTCCCCGCCAAGGGTGGCTTGAAGGTGATATTGTCCATGTGCCTTACTATTCAGATACATGGATTTTGACAAATGCTTTTAAGAATCTTACACAACTGCTTTGGATTTTATGAGGATTTTGTATGAGATACTGAATTTTCGAGGAAAATATCATCATGTTTTGGATCAAGTCGTATGATGTATTTTCTGGGCCGTATCGGAAATCTAGAACACTGCGTCATGTTCTGCCATCACCTCTTTTTGTGCAAATTGATAAGGAAACGCCATTAAGCTAAGTGAACATCGAACAAAGAATTCAAAAGAGAAAGAAAATGAATAAGGAATTCCTTCTTTTTAAGAATTTGAATGTCAAAATAAAACTATAAAAAAACACGAACTCCAAATGGACGAAAATGAAATCAAATCACTAAAACAAATCTAAACCCCGATCGATTTTCATTCTCGAATCCTTCAATTCCAACCTTTTCATTCTCCTTCCTCCGTGGGTTAGAGGATCGACGTGTCCTATTGAAACCGAACCACGAACTTGTTCAATTTGGTTCGATGGCATGGGATCGGGGTCCCTCTTCATATAGATTAAATTTCTGAGGGTAGAGCTGAACTTCCAGTTCTCTTCGAGGCTAGAGCCGAACTTCTAGCACTCTTTCACACTTCCGAGGCTGGAGCCGAACTTCTAGTCCTCTTCGAGGCTAGAGTCAAACTTCTAGCTCTCTTGAAACTTCGAGGCCGGAGCCAAACTTCCGCCCTCGAGGCCGGAGCCGAACTTCTAGCTCCCTTTCAAACTTCCGAGGCCGGGATCCGAACCCAGCCTCGAGGCTAGAGCCGGAACTTCTAGCTCTCTTTCAAATTTCTGAGGCTGGAGCCGAACTTCCAATTCTCTTTGAGGCTAGAGCCAAACTCTAGCTCTCTTTCAAACTTCCGAGGCCGGAGCCGAACTTCTCCAAGCCTATTCGAGCGAGAGCCAAAGTTCAAGCTCTCTTTCAAATTTCGAGGATGGAGCTGAACTTTCAGTTCTCTTCGAGGCTAGAGCCAAACTTCTAGCTCTCTTTCAAATTTCCTAAGGCTAGAGCCGAACTTCAGCTCTTTCAATTTCCGAGGCTTCGGAGCCTAAATCTAACTCTCTTCTTCGAGACTAGAGCCTAAATTCTAGTTCTCTTCAAATTCCAACTCTCTTCTTGAGGCTAAATCCTGAATTCTAATTCTCTTCAAATCCCGAGGTTGGAACTTAGGTTCCAACGCTCACTTCAAATCGAGGATTTCCATGAAATCCCTCTTGAAATAAATCTTGAATCGAACTTCAATCGGAATTGAAACTCAAACAAAAATCCAAACTCACAAATTAAAACTTGAAACATAAAAAAATGAAATAAATCTAAAATCAAATCTCTCTAGATCTTGTGATCTGAATTTACTTCCTTTTCTTTTCCCTAGGAGAGTTCGGGGATCCTCAGTCTTGGAGGTTTACCTGTTACTCCCCAGTAGAAAATTTTTTATACTTCATTCTAAGTGTGTCACTTCGTACGTCCGTGTTAGCTCACACATCTTTTCGGTCAACGCGTCACGTGCGGTGCGCTTAGTTAGCACACCACACCTATGTGGGGTCCATTTGTCGACCTCATTTTATGAGGTCTTTCTCTTCTCTCCTTATAAGATTTCACATCCAGTTAAAGAGGCCTCTCCTCGACTATCTTAGAGGATCAGAAATGAGACCCATCACTTAGAAATTCAAACACTTCGGGCTCCCTTCAAACCCCATAAGTTTGATTATAAATCCCTCATGGACTCCCATTTTCACGAGGTCTTCTTCTCCGTTTAAAAGATTCAGTGGGATCTGAAATTTCAAAGCTTTTCCTTCGACTATCTTGCAGGACTAGAAATCGACCCACCTTTCAGAATTTCAAACCACTCTTAACTCCTGCAAACTCCACAAACTCGACCGCAGACCCCTAATCACCCAGAGGGTTGAAATCAAACGTGGAAGTTTAAAGTTGACGAGTTCCTATAGACTCTCCGGCCTTGGGGACCGCCCGGGTGGCCCTCATTCGGTGAGAGGCCGACTTACACACACACTACACTTCCACATACCTCCTAAAACCACACCCATACCCAACTTGACCTCCCGACTCATGTAGGTGATCACATGGATGGTCCCAACCCCTAAGCCCTCGCGCAGGGTTGTGAACAACATAATGATGCATCAAATGAGTCCCTTCATGGCTTAAGTGGGCTTCGAAATGGCTTCATGGCTCAACCAAAATTATTTCTTTCCACCTAGATTCACCCAATCTTCAATTTCCCAAATTTTCAATTTGACCCCGGGACCCTACACCTACTAAACCTACCAAACCTCAAATTACCTAAATTTTTAAAATTTCCAAATTACTCAAAATTTTCCAAAATCAATCCCAAACATCTCCACACCACTCAAATTGATCATCCATATCCAAAAATACCAAAGATTCCAAAAATACCTCCCAATACCTCTCCAAATACCCAAAATTATTCTCTTTGCCTAAAAATCCAAAAAATTCAGAAAATTCCCAGAAAATTCCAGAAAATCTCAAATATTCCCAATTTCATTTTGTCCAACTACACCACGTCAATTTTGTCAATTTCATTTTACTTTTGTCAAAACTCCCCACTCTCACCCATTTTAACCCAAAACAACTTTAATGTCAAACCAAACCTATCCAATTGACCCAAATTCTGGTCCAATTCAATTCTAAACTTCAATTCAACATTCCCAATACAAATCTAGACCAAATCCAAGTCCAATTTGATTGTACTTGATCCAATCTCACTTTTGCCTTAAAGCTCAATTTGGACCTACGACCTAAACTTAACTCAAACTCACCTAATTCAACTCCAATTAACCTCAAATCTTTCTAAATCTTCCTTAACATTCCCACAAACAAAACCCTAACATGATTTGCCCAAAATTTGAACCCAAACCCCACTCAAACTCAACCCAAGGTTAAAAGGCCCATTTTTGACCTAAGCCCAAACCTAACCCAAATTCAACCCAATTCAAATCCAAATCACCCCCAATTTGTTTCAAATCACTCATGACACATCCATGAGCTAAACCCAACAATTATTGGCCCAACCTCTTTACAAAATTCCCATCCATAAATTCATTTTTAAACTTAAGGGCCCATTCCTTAAACCATTTTAAAAGCCCACTTCCACCAAATTAAACTTTAAAAATTCTCAAAGCCATATGATATTTCTGTCACATTTTCTTTCATTAAAACTCATCTTAAGTTCTAAATTAATGATCAACATTTCTAAAATAAACACACCCAATTTACGGAATTATCCAAAATCCCTAAAATCCATTTTCATGAAATTGACCAAACTTTTGCCGAGCCAAAGGTGAGCCATGGAGCCATGCATGAGCCACATGTGAGCCATGAGAGCTTTGGACACTCCACCATGCCATATTGGGTAAGAAGAGGAGGGCTTTCCTTAATCCCTAAAGCTCATTAGCCTTAATCATGTTTCACACTAAACTTAAATTTAATCCAAATATATTTGGATGGAGACTTCTCCATGCCAAACCAGCTGATCCCTTTGATTCCCCACAGCATCCAAAGCCACCTTGAGGGGTGCACCAGGCCCAAATGGGTGGGTTGACCCATTTAGACTCAAAATTAGCCCTTCCCCATTCCATTTTGATTCAAACCCTTTACACATGTCCATGGCCGATTGACTGCACAAACCTCTGAGTCCGACCCACTGGACACGAGGGTGACCCATGCCTGCCGGCCAGCCGCCTGGATCGCCGGAAAACACCATGGCCGAGAGCTCACATGTGAGCCCAACTTGGAATTCTCACTTGCTGAGCTGCCCCATCCCCAGTGGCCATTGGAGCTGTTCTTCTCTTGCCAAGAGCAGCTGATCCCAAGCCCTAACTCTCCCTGGGAGGCCCTCCACCCTCTCCTATTTAAACACCACCCCTCTCGGCCATGAGAGGTGCTGAAACAAACCTTAAGGAAACTGCGCAAAATTGTTCCGGACTCCTCCCCATACACGAGCACTTGATCCCAGGTGAGATCCCCTGCCATTTCTTCTGCGCGAGCTCGATTTCGGAGTTGAAATTCCACCCAAAACCAGGACACTTCTCCACGAGTGGACCAATCCTCAAATTGATTGGTCCTACACCTTCACCGGACCAAGGGAAGGTGTCCACCAGCAAAAGCCCCATCTCCAGGGCCACCCGGTTGCTCCGGCCTCCAAGCTTTGTGATCGGGCGTGGTCGAAATCACATCTGAGACAATTCACCGAGACCAGGAGACTTCATGCGGAGCTTGTCGGGATCCGATCGAAGGTGCAACAAACTCTCGGATCGAAGCCACACTTCTGCGAGCAAAGGTATGAGTTAATTCTTCATCCCGAGCTTCGGAGATTCTCCATTTCGAATGCTTTAATTTCAATGCATGATAACCGTATAGATGTGTTCGTCTTCTCGAAGACGAATCCATAGAGCATAAGAACATGAAAATCCATTGAGTATCGAGTGAGATATTAGGGATTTAGTGTGGACGGCTCTCGGGTGAGGACACTTGGGGACGATGAACGGATGCCGTCCATTTAATACACGCGCGGACAGACGGCTCAGATCGCGTCGGACCAGAAGACGGAGCGATACAGCGGGCCCCGGAAGCGCTGAGTCAGATGGCGGCGTCGAATGGGAGCGCGACGCGTGTGCGTTCGGAGATGCCGAGGATGAGTTGGCGCCGCGTGGATAAATAGAAAATTAGGGGTATTTTCTATTTATTTAATTCCCTAAACTTCAAAAATTCATATCTTTGTGTAGAAAAATCAGAAAAATAAAATAAAAATACCCTCTTGCTCGGTGAACAGAGGAGAATAATGTGGAAAAGAAATCATTTAATTTCATCAAGTATTTTATTTTTTATAATTTATTTACTCTCTGCATACTTTTAATTCTCCATGCATGTATACAATTCACCATGGCATGAGACCATAGGGCTTTTGAAGCCTACTGAATTTGGGAACATTCCCTGAATTTTCCAAAGTCGGAGGCCATCCCTATGAAAAGTTATTGATTTTTCAAATTCATGTTGCTGTTTTGAGTATTTTAATTCCAATAAATAGCATGTTGTGAAATAAATTCTAGGAAAATTTGGTGATGTTCCTTATGACCGGAGAACCACTAGGAAAAATAGGTTTTGAGTTAGTTCATTTAAAACAACCCTAATTGGCTTAAACACCCAAAATAGGTCTCTAATTAATTAGAGTTAACCATACATCAAATTGACTTGAAATCAATTCTCCACTGACCTTTAGGATCAGAGGAACCCATCATAAAAATTTGAGGTCAATTGGACTTGGTTAGCCCTATTAATTGGGTTGATTAAGCCACTTAGTCATTTTAAACTTTAAAAATTCATAACTTTCAAAATATCTTTCAAAAATTCACCAAATTGGTTTTGGAGCCTCTCTGATATTAGGGGAATTTAAGAAAATTAAAATTTCAATTTTCTAAAAAAGTTGATTTTTAATATTATTTTAATATTTTTAATAATTAAAAAATAATAAAAATCACAAAAATAATAAAATTCACCAAAATGTCACATTTTGAATTTTAATCACTTAGGAACAAACCCCATATTTTTCTTAGGTCTATTTAGTGAGATATCAAATTTTAAAGCTCTAGGGTAATTTTAAAATTAAAAAAATGTATTTTCTAGCATTTTCACTAAAATAATTATAATAAATCATAGAAAAATCAGAAAATTGCAAAATTTGCTTCTCTGATTTCCTTGATATCAGAGAGATTTTTGAAAAATATAAAATTCATTTTTCAACATTTATTTTATTTTTAAATTAATTAATACTCCAAAACTTAAAATAATTATAATAAAAATAATATAATTCAAAAAATCACCAAAATTAGTCCAAGTGGTCCTCTGGTCATTAGAAATGTCCCCTAATTTTCTTAAGGACAGAAACTTTCCCTTGGTCATGTTATTAAATTTTCCTTGGAAATCTCTATTTTCTACCAAAAATAATTATATAAATAAATTAAATACAGAAAAATCACATTTTCTCCTCTCATGTCTTTATTGACATATGAGTGAAGTCACATAAAAATTTCAAGTTCATTTGAGTTCAATTTAGTGAGTTATGAAATTATTAAGCTTAAAGGGTAAAGTGGTAATTAAAATTTTTAATCCTTAATTAAAACTTTAGGTTTAATAAAAAAATTAACAAGTAAAATATTTGATCTTAATCTGATTTGGATGATTGAAATTTAAATAATTAAAGGGTAGAAACCCATTAAGCAATTTAAAATGATTAAACCTTAATTAAATAATTGATTAAATTTGGAAGAATAATAAAATTGGAATTATTAAAATAGGGATATTATTAGGAAGAGATTTATTCTTTAATTTAAAATTCCCTAAATTAATCATTTCATTAATGTTTAATTCTTAATTAAAATGATAATTCAAATTTAAAATATTAAAAGGCTTAATCATTAAACTAAAATCAAATTATTGAACTCTTTTAAAATTTTAATTAAAATTAAAATAAATTAAAATTAAATAAAATAAAATAAAATTAAATTAAATTAAATAAATTAAAAATTAAATTAAATTAAATTAAATTAAATTAAATTAAAATTAAATTAAAAATTAAATCAAATTAAATTAAAAAATTAAAAATTAAATTAAATTAAATTAAATTAAAATAAGTTAAATTAAAAATAAAATTAAATTAAAAAATTAAATTAAATTAAATTAAATTAAATTAAAATTAAATTAAATTAAATTAAATTGAATTAAAAATTAAATTAAATTAAATTAAATTGAATTAAAAATTAAATTAAATTAAATAAATTAAATTAAATTAAGTTAAATTAAATCAAATTAAGTTAAAATTAAATCAAATCAAATTAATTTAATGTAACATCAAATCAAACTGAATTGAATTAAATTAAATTAAATTAAATTAAATTAAGTTGAATTAAATATAACATCACCAAAGACAAAGAATTCAAAATAAATCTAAAATAACTTGAACACTATTCCAAATTTAAACCCGTTAATGGAAATTGAACTAAATCACAAACCATTTGAATACCGATTTACCTCGAAAGCTTTAATTATCATAACTCCTAAACGAGAATATTAAATGAAATGTTACTTCACTCATAGGATATTCAAATGTCCTAGTTCACTGAGCAAGTTAACAAAACTTAAAACCTCGGACGATCGATTCATTTATATAATTAAATTCATTTGGACTTAAAATAATCCTAGAAATATTGAAAAGATGTTTAAGATTCCTCTTAAGCACTTCCTCGATATGATAGGATATTTATAAGAACAATTGAACTTAATTGTTCTTTGATGAAGAAAATCGTCTTCAAACCAAAAACACAAAAAAAAACCTAGACGTCATAGGAGATGACTAGCTATAGGATTAGGAATTTGGTAGAAAACCATAACCCTTCCCTTAGCCTTACCTAGGGACTTGTTTAAGTATTCTAATTGTGTTTTAAGTGCAGCTTGGGATGACGGGAAGACCCTCCGAGTACGCTTGTTATGTTATTGCAATTTACTTTCCTGCAATTTACTTTCTTGCAATTTACTTTATTCGCAAATGCACTTTACTTTTCTTGCATGATAAAACAACTCGTTTCATGAAAACCCACACCTTTAGGATAGTCCCTAAAACTGAAACCAAAACTAAGTTAAAAGTCATTGCAAGATAAAATTCACCGCCACAACATTTCAAAATATAAAACAACTCAAAATTTAATCACAAAAGAACACAAAACTACAATTACAACTAAATTAAAACGTCCTGTTGGATGATCGGGAATACCTCGGATGATGTAACCTACGTGTTGCTAACGGGATTTCCCACGGTCTAAATGAAAGTGTGGAACTCATTCAGTTGAGTTTAGCAAATTCTTCTGGACTAAGTGAATCCGATAAAAATAATGATGCCGGAAGGATGGAACCGTGGGATCTTAACCGGTGTCGTTATAATCAACTTTAAGATTTGTTTTAATTAAAATATTGAAAACACTTGGAAATTAAGATTTTCTCTAAACCAAAACACTTTTCTCATCCCCTGATTTATGACTTCTAAAACTAAACCTCTGCAACAACAAGGAGCTCGGAGCATGGTGGGCAGCACGGCCATCGTCATCAGCAAAACCTGAATCTACATCAAAGAAACTTTCCTGGAATTAAATAACAAAGCCATAGGACTTCGAGGTAGTTTGCCTAGTGCAACATAAATCCTCAATTCTTCGTTAGACATTTGCATTGCAAATTAAGCCCTAACCGGCTTTAGGATTCCGAGGTAGTCGTCCGATACGACATAAACCCTCACATCTTCGAGGCTATCTGCATGACTGCGTCATGCAAATATAAGTCCTAATTAATTAAAATTGGCAAGATCAAAACATTAAATAAACATTAGGACTTTCCTAAATCCAAACCAAACAATAGGATAGTCGGGAGATTACCGAAGTTCACTTCGAATCCGTAATTTCTCCTACTTTTCTTCCTTTGAATTCTCAAAACAAAATGTTCCAAACTTGATCCATTCCCTATTGAAATTCCAAAATTCAATCCCTTGAAAACCTTAAACTTTGAAATTCTTGAGAGCAGAATTATTGATTATTATCGAGAGTTTTCTTAGGTGATTCCTGTCACTTAAGATGTAATTAACTATAGGGGCTTGCCCTTATAGGGAATTCTAAAGAACCCAGGTAATATAAACCCTGTTTAATACTTTCATATTAAGCAGGGGAATTTGTCGGCTTATAAAATTGGTTCGCAGACCAAACGGATGTCACAAAACTTCTAGTTTATTTGATCGAGCCCCACCATCAAGCAGTGTGTCTATCCTTAGGGATAGATACACGGTTTGTGGTGCGGTGCTCGTTTATATAAACTATTTGGGATGTGAGATCGGTTTAAACTCATATCTTAAAACTTTCAAATTTAAAATTATTTTCAAAAATCAAATACTACTTTCTAAATTATATATATTTAAATTAAATTTAAAATTTAAATTCGCCGACAACTTCTGTTATGGCGACCCCTTTTCAAAATAAACACACAGACCTAAAATAGTGCCGACAACTTCTGGCGACTCCGCTGGGGAAAATTCCTCTCTCCATTTTAATCAAATAATTCTGCTTTCAAAAATCGGTAGTGTATCCATGTCCCTAATGGGTCAAACTACCCTTCTTTCCGTTGGAATACTATGTTCATTTCTACCTTGAACAAGTATAGCCAACATTCTCTCGGATTTAGGAGCCACTGTTTAGACACCCCTAAACAGAGAGGTTCCGAGATCCTTTTACCTCATTTTTGAGGTGGGGTGGACCCCAATAGGTGTTAGTTTAGGAGTGATCCTTCGAGTCGAGAAGTCTTGCATAAGACTTTCTTTTCCTTTCCAACTCCGAATCGAATTCCTTACCTTCTCTACACCTTTGAACATTCCGTTCTAAATAAACAAACCCTCTAATAAGTGATTCTTTTAATAAATGATTCCTTCTTATAAATACATGAACAAGAATGAGTTCGGACTCTTTTCAATTCCTTTCTTTTCGTCCTAAAGAAAAGAAGCATAACTTGGGACTGACAACCGAATCTACCCCGCGAAATGGAAGCCCCGAAACTGATTTTCTCCTTCACCAATGGATTGGACTTCGCTGTCTATAAGGATGAGCTGCCCGACAATGGGATCATCCGATTTGGACAAGGATTTGAAAATACGAATGTCAAGATCACCGACGTCTCCCTCTTTGCACTGACGAACAAGGTATCCGAAGTCGAGGAGCCGCCGCTCGAGTTCAACCTTAGGTCGACCCGGGAGTTCCCTCCTCTCGCAAAGGATCCCGACTAGGAGGAGTACCGCTCGTCCGGCAGAGGACCGGTTCTTACTACCCCCACCGGTCTAGTTGTTTCGCACCTACCCCGACTTTTGCCAAATCAAAGGGGAAAGAAATCCGAAGTATGGTAAACTCGTTACCGTGGAGGGTACGGATCTTCTCGTAAGACCTTCGTTTTCGAAATCGGGTCCAGCTTCAAGGATTCCGTCACCGACAAGGACCCAAAGAAGAAACAAAGTAGAAGGATCGCTAGAGAAGCCGTAGCTCGCCGAAATTGCTTTCCTAGAGGAAATTCCGACCGCCGAATATACACCGCTGCCAGAATATACACCGCTGCTTGACTACATACCACTTTTGGGAGGAAGCAGGTTCCATCCCCTCTCCGCCGCAGAGGACGAGGAGAATGTTCGCAAGATTGCTGCCACGTTACCTCAGCCCGCATATTACAACGATAGCCGCAAGAAAAGGACTAGAACTACGCCGTTTACTCGACTGCAAACTTTGGTAGAAAAGTTAGCAAAGAAGGAAAACTACCCCGTATCGGAAATTCTACGAAGGATAGGGCGGGTTCCGGTCAAATCCCATCTTGGACCCCGAGTAGAACCCGCCATCATGACAGAAAAGCCAAGTAAAAGAATGAAGGCTAGTCCGCCTGTCGTCGTCTCAGGATTACAGATTAGGGAGGATACCACCTTCCAGCATTTGGCCGACAGACCATCTGGTCCTAGACCTTCTGCTGCTAGAAGGATGGTATGGCGTCCCACTACTGGGCAGTTAAGACTGAAACAGCAGCCTGAGAGAGAAAGTCTCGCCAGGAGGCTGGAATCTGAAGAAAGTGCTACTGCGATAAAGGGGACTCGTGAAAAGGGGACCCGGCAGCTATCGCACGACAACCGCAAAGACACATAGAAAGCCCCGCTAGAAGATGCCATGGAAAAGTTGAGAACCGATATCCGACGGTTGGCAAAAGAAAGAGAAGAAAAGTTCGGAGATGAGATTGATTCATCGGAATTCATGGACGACGAATATGCGAGAAATCAACATGGTTGAGACACGAGCTTCATCGCCTTCGCAAGGTGCTCCCGCACTGCAGAAGAGAGGAGCCGGAACCGATGAGAAGGCAGCTTCAGGAAAAGACGACACGATCGCTCAAATGGCGAAAAGGATGGAAGAGATGGCCGTAGCTCTAGCCACTCTCCAGAGTCAAGTACAACCACATAGAGAGACACCCCCGGAGGTCATTCACATTGTAGACGGAGGAAAGGAGATTACATCCGTCAACGGGGATGATCAGTTAAAGAAGGATACAACACAAAGTATGATCCCTGAAAAGGATATCAAGAACTTGGTAGAACAGCAGGTGCGAGAAGCCTTAGCACAATCGAAGAGTGGGACATCCATTCGGACGGGTAGACCTTACCCAGAAGAATTCGACGCTGTCCAATACCCGAAAGGCTTCGTACCACCTCTGTTCAAGACCTTCGATGGAACCGGGAACCCCCACAAGCATGTTGCACACTTTCGTGCCGCTTGTTGCAATGCCGGCGGGAGCGATGCATTACTCTTCCGACGGCTCGTCGGCCAATCCGTCGGGAATCGCCTTCGACCGGTATGCGTAATTACCAAATGGTTCGGTGAAGACGTTCTCGGAACTAGAGAACCTCTTCATCAAGCGATTCGTCGGAGCTCAGCACCACATCACTATAGGTGATTTAGTGGTAGAGAAACAAAGGCCGAATGAAACTTTGGTGGATTACATACTTCGATGGAGGAACTTAAGCATGAAGTGTGAACCACAACTGCAAGAACAACATGCAGTCGACATTTTACTTAAAAGCATTCACGGCCCGATAGCACTTCTCCTCAAAGGATTCACTATTAAGACTTTCGAGAAGTTGTTAAGCAAGGCCGGAAGCTTGCAAGAAGAGGCGAAGCAATTAAGTTTCGCCGACAAGACGGACAAGCAGAAGTCGGTAAAGACCTTCGAAAAGAAATCCGGGATCGTTGCAGCAGTCGACAAAGGCAAGCAACCGATGCAAATACCACCAGAACGGCCGCAGCAACCACAACAGAATTACCAGCAACCCCGGTCCAGCTATCAGTCATCTCCACAGTATGAACAACCGTCTCGTCCGCAACGTACATTAAGGGAGCTTCTGAGCAGAGAATATCCGTTCAAGAATGAAGCAGTACCGAAAATGTTCCGTAGTCTGATGAAGACTCCAGATTTCCAGTCGCCGAGCCTAAAAGACCGGAGGAAGTCAACAAGAAAGGTGATCCCAACTTTTGCCCCTACCACCGGATGCTTGGGCACAAGATAGAAGATTGCATTACCTTCAAAAGTTAGCTCAATGACAACCTTCGGAAAGGGAATATAACGATCCCGAAGGAGTACATGAAGGAACCCCATAAAGGAGGTTCCGTCAATGTTATCTCAACTGATCCCGTCATTCCGATAGATCCCTATGCGACTAATGATGGATGGACTACCGCATGGACGAGGTCTTCGAAGAAGATTTTAGACAACATCCGAACCGCCTCGGTGCGAGCTTCAATTCATAGTTCGAGACCTGTTAAGCCGGTACTATCACTTGCGATAGAAGAACCACCTCAACAGGAGACGATCGAAGAGAAGAAGAAAATCGACGAAGAAGAGAGGACCGAGACTCCTAAGGCTAGACTAGGGGCTGCTTATCCTAGGATAGTTGTTTCCGATTCGGGGGAGAAATCCCTCGAACCTCTGATTTTGTATGATTATCTGCTCACTTTGGTGGGATCGTATAATGATAAGGGTGATGGCGTTGGCTACGTTTTGACTGTGTCT
Source organism: Papilionanthe hookeriana x Papilionanthe teres (assembly GCA_022702705.1). Taxonomy (NCBI): domain Eukaryota; kingdom Viridiplantae; phylum Streptophyta; class Magnoliopsida; order Asparagales; family Orchidaceae; genus Papilionanthe; species Papilionanthe hookeriana x Papilionanthe teres. The sequence goes on along the minus strand of CM040427.1, from coordinate 152,613,611 downwards.
AACGATTACGTAACTAGCGACAATCCGGACATCGATTTCGATACCAACGACAATTCTCAAATCATACACAATCTCGACGATCAAAATAACGAAGAAAACATCCATCAAGGAGGTTACGAAAGCTCAACAAGCAGCGGATCTATCTGTGAGTTTAGAGGAGCTCCAGTCACAATAGAGTTAGAACCTTCAGATTCTGAAGATAATCCGGAAGAGCCTGTCATTCCGATTCAGGAGGAGACACCGGCGAACTCAACATTAGATTCAGGAGAAATTACAGAAGTCAACTTAAGAAGTGGAAGAGTTCTACCTCCAAGAATGGGTCCAAAAGACAAAGGAAAGCAGGTGGTTGTTCAAGAAGAACCAACCCCAGCAGAAGAAATACCCATTCGAGAAGAAGCCGAGACACATGGAAATAAAGTGGACTACAACGTGCTAGCCCATCTTAGGAAACTACCGCCAAGCCGAGCATTTACGATGCTCTCATCTTATCAAAGGAGATGAGAGAAGCTCCGATCAAGGCCTTACTTGATCCGGAAATTTTCTTAGCTCAAATGGCCGGAGATTCCTTAGATGAGGTTTGCTCGTTAAAGGAACAACGAGGTGTTACCTTCACTGGACAATGACCTACTACTTGGGACAACGGATCACAACCGACCGTTGTACATTTCGGTTACAATTGGGAAGTTTACGCTCTCCGGAGTATTGGTGGATCCAGGAGCATCAATCAATATAATGAGTCTTCGAACGCTAGCATATTTGGAAATTGATGCTCGCGAGCTCGAAGCCGACAAAATGTTATTAAGAGGATTCAACCAGAAAGGAGAAAGAGCCCTCGGGTCAATAACGCTACTGATGAAGACCGGTGACTTAGCAAAGACAACCGCAAAATTTCACATAATTGATTCGGAAACATCGTTCAACGCTCTGCTGGGCCGACCGTGGATACATGAAAACAGGATGGTACCATCATCTCTGCATCAGTGCATCAAATACTACGATGGAGGGGAACAAGTGCATCAAAGGTGACTTACAACCATTCTCCGTACATGAGATTGGAATCCATGAAGACGCAGCTTATTATGCACCACCGAAGAAAACAATCTTCTCCAGAGATACCATAACGAATGAAGCAAAGAAAGTTCGGGACAATGAAGAACCTGAAGTTCTAGTCCAACAGTCACTCACCACTCCCTTACGGCGAGATGGTGAAGGTTTCTCCACAACTCGCATCCGAGGTCGAGGCCGGGGACGAGGTCGTGGTAGAGACGTTAGGACGATTGGACGAGGAAACCAGACCATCAATGTTGATTGGGAAGATAGTTCGAAGAAGAAAAAGGAATCAAACAAGAAGCAGCGACAATAAGTCGGAAGAAGCCGCAATTCAAGATCTCCTCGAAGATGAAAAGAATGAAGAATACAAATCAATGTACGAGAAGATTAACCACTACGTACATACTATGACCCTAACCCCGATTCATTCTAACAAGATCGAGGGTATGGTGGTCAAAGAGGTACGTAGCGACGGTACAAAGCCAATCAAATTCTACCGTGGTGCTACTTCCTCCAAAACTGAAAATCATGTACAATTCGAAGATGTCACTTCATCAGAATTAATGGAATTACCTTTTGAGTGGTACTCTCCCTGTGTTCAAAATTTAATTCAACGTGGTTTCTTACCTCGACAATGGACAAAAGGCCAATCACAACATTTTGAAAAATTATGGAATAACTCCGGTCGTCCTCCCAATTCAAAGCATGGACTCGGATTCGGCACGATAGGATCAGTTGACGATACTGAATTTTGCTTGGTTGTCACTTGCGAATCCAATGAAAACTGCATGAAAACTACAGACGAACTCGAAGATGTACAAATTGGAGACGCTCCACCAGAATTCGAAGAAGAGATTAAATCTACAATAGATGAGTTAACGGAAGTTAACTTAGGTACTAGCGAAGAGCCTAGACCTACCTTTGTTAGCTCCTTACTCAATAAAGAAGACTCCGAAGAAATAATCAAGTTATTAATGGAATTTAAAGACTGTTTTGCTTGGAACTATGACGAGATGCCAGGATTAGCTCCAGAGGTCGTAGTCCATAAGCTAGGAGTGGATCCTACTTCTGTCCCAGTCAGACAAGGTCCCAGAAGAATGCGTCTAGAAATCGAACAACAAGTCATAGCCGAAGTTAAAAAGGTAATAGACGCTAAATTTGTCCGTGAAGAACAATACCCGACTTGGTTAGCCAATGTGGTGCCAGTCAGAAAGAAGAATGGTCAGATCAGAATTTGTGTGGACTTCAGAGATTTAAACAAGGCATGTCCAAAAGATGAATTCCCTCTACCGATCCCAGAATTAATGATCGACATTGCTTCAACACATGAAATATTCTCGTTCATGGATGGATCTTCAGGATACAACCAGATAAAAATGGCTCCAGAAGATGAAAAGCTTACAGCATTCAGAACGCCGATCGGAGTATTTTGCTACACAGTAATGCCATTCGGACTGAAGAATGCAGGAGCAACCTACCAAAGAGCAATGACAAGAATTTTTTATGATCTCATCCACAATCAAGTCGAATGCTACGTAGACGATGTGGTCATCAAAGGCAAAGTAAATGAAAACCACCTGTAATACTTGAGAATTGTTTTCGAACGATTAAGACAATTTAACCTTAAGATGAATCCCTTAAAATGCGCCTTCGGCGTCACCTCCGGAAATTCTTAGGATTCGTTGTCCGACATCGTGGAATTGAAATCGACCGGAAAAGATTAAAGCTATCTTAGAAATGCCGCCTCCCAAAACCTTAAAACAACTAAGATCTTTTCAAGGGAAGCTGGCATATCTTCGACGCTTTATCTCAAACTTGTCAGGTAGGTGTCAGCCTTTCTCGGCACTAGTTAAAAAGGACGCCAAATTTATTTGGGAAGAGAAATGCCAGAAAGCCTTCGAGGACATTAAACAATATTTAATGACACCTCCTGTCTTAGCAGCCCCAGTCTCGGGTAGACCGCCGATACTTTACACCGCGGCTTTAGACGACTCTCTCGGAGCCCTGTTAGCCTGTGTCAATGATGAGGGTAAAGAAAACGCTCTTTACTACTTAAGCCGTCGTTTACTTCGACGGAAGTAAGGTATCCCGCAATTGAAAAGCATTGTTTAGCCCCGATCTTCGCCGCTCAAAAGCTCAGGCACTACATGCTTTCTCATAAGGTCAACGTAATCTCGAAGTTTAATCCATTGCAATACTTGATGACTCGTCCAACACTTTCCGGCGGACTTGCCGGATGGTCAATGATATTATTGCAATTCGATATAACTTTCGTGCCTCTTCGTGCCGTAAAGGGACAAGTCTTAGCGGACTTCCTCGCAGCACACCCTTTGCGGCCGAATCTCCTCTCAATGACGATCCGCCAGATGAACAAATAATGAACCTAGAAGACCCCGATGATCGACGTTGGGAATTATATTTCGACGGAGCATCTTCAGCACACAAAGACGAAGAATCGCAAGTGATAGTGCCCGGTAAGGCAGGAATCGGGCTAATCTTTATAACGCCGGAGTGGGCGATGTTAAGATACTCCTACCACTTAAGAGAACCATGTACAAACAACGAAGCAGAATACGAAGCCCTCATAACAGGACTGGAATTAACTATTCAAATGGGGATAACAGACATCAACATCTACGGGGATTCACAGTTAATCATTCAACAGATCGTCGGACAGTACAGAATTCTAAAGCCAAGACTCGAGCAATACTTCCAGTATGCTATACAGTTGTTGGAACAGATTCCGAATGTGACGATCTACAAAATTCCCAGAAAAGAAAATGCTTTAGCAGATGCGTTAGCTCGCCTCGCCAAAGAATTTGCCTGTTTACAAGATGAATCAGTGGAAGTGTCAGTTCACGGACATCAGGTCCTATCACAGCTCGACATAGACACAATACACAAATCAGAAAAAGGAAAAGAATCAGTTGCAGCAGTGACGATGAAAACACGGAAGATTGGTGACGACCATTGATAGACTACCCGCAAACGGGAAAGCTACCGGACGATAGGTTGTTAGCCCATCGGATCAAGAAAAGAACTCGTCTTACGCATTAATAAACAACACATTATACAGAAGGTCTTTTGATCAAATGTGGCTAAGGTGCCTAAACGGGTTCGAGGCCCGTGAAATTGTTAAGGAGGTGCATTCAGGACTCTGTGGCGCGCACCAGTCGGGTCCGAAGATGAAAATGAAAATTAAAAGACTAGGGTACTACTGGCCCTCAATGATGACCGACTGCATGAAAATCGCCAAGAGCTGTCACCAATGCCAAGTGCACGGAGTGGTTCTACACCAACCTCCAAATGTGCTGCACCCGACAATTGCGTCGTGGCCATTTGAATGTTGGGGCACAGATATAGTGGGTCCAATAGAACCACCATCTTCAAAAGGACATCGCTTCATTCTTGCGGCTACAGATTACTTTTCCAAGTGGGCAGAGAGCGTTCCACTCAGAGAAGTGAAAGCACACCACGTGCTACAGTTTTTCAAGAACCAAGTTGTCTACTGTTTCGGAGTGCCGCGCAGGATCATCTCAGATAATGGGTCAGCATTCAAAAGTACACAAATCAACCATTTTGTCAGGAGACACGGAATCGAATGGCGATACTCAACAATTTACTATCCAAGAGCAAACGGCCTCGCTGAGGCTTTTAATAAAACTCTCGTACAAATCTTAAAGAAAACTTTGGACGATAATAAGAGAAATTGGCACGAGAAGTTGTTAGAAGCCTTATGGGCCTACCGGACAACCTTCAGAACTCCTACTCAAGCTACACCTTACGCTCTGGTGTATGGGTCCGAGGCAGTGTTACCTTTAGAGGTTCAGCTTCCTTCACTCAGAATTGCAGTTGCAAACAAGATCACGACGGAAGAGAACGCCAAATTACAACTAGAAGAATTAGAAAGCCTGGAAGGGAAAAGACTTGCAGCGCAACAGAATTTGGAACTATACCAAGCTAAGATGGTTCAAGCCCATGACAAACTGGTCCGCCCAAGAACCTTCAAAGTTGGTGACTTAGTTCTTGTTCTCAAGAGACCTATTCTTGCACATCGCAAGATAGGAGGAAAATTTGAACCCACTCGGGAAGGACCGTTTGTGATTGAAGCAGTATACTCAGGAGGTTCCTACCAGCTAGTGAATTGCCAGGGAGAACGACATATGCTTCCGATCAATGGACGATACTTAAAAAAGTATTACGCTACCTGATGTTTCGAAGGAGTGAATTCTTCATCCCTAAGAAACACGGGCAAAGTAATTACTTATGATTGGGTCCGAACCCAAAAATAATAAAATGTGCTAAAATAAATAAAATCATGATAATAAAGTTTTCCTTGTTTCCTCTTCCAAATCAAAATCTCTTCCCTGATCTTATCCCGCTTCATCCCTGTTAAATTTTAAAATATAAGAGAAATAAAAAAAAATGTCTTTAATAAACATTTTCTTAATGTTCTTGTTCTTAGTACAGCCCCTGATCCTTTTCCTTGTCTTTTCGCAGGGAAATGTCGAACGGGCGGTTGGTCCCGAACTTTAAGAATGGCGTAAGCCTTGCACTCGATGAAAAGAGGGTGAAAGATGGAGCGATAATCGAGATCGACTCGGATTTCGCACCGGCAGTGCCTACAAGACGAGGAAAGTGACTCGGGTCCCGGTTGACCGAGAAGAACTACCCGGGCGTACAAGTGATGAAAGTGGGCGGCCCAAGCCACCAATCCAAGCAACAAGAAAAGAAAAGCAAACACTGAAGAAGATAAGAAAATGAAGTCTGTAGTCGCTACAGCGAGAGGGCAGGCTTGTCAGCGCCGCGCCCACAGAGATTCAAGAAGTTCGAAGAGCTACTCTCACGAGCAACGCAACGAAGAAATAAGAATCGCCGTATCCGTAAGATGTTAACAAAACTAGTCGCGGACCAGCGCGACGAGACAGATTGCTAATGCCGGTACATACACTTCAAGGACACCGGTTCACCGGAACCCGAAGAAAGGAGGCCAGCTCCTTGGATAACGTAAAGAACCAGGGAAATCCCCGAAGATTAGAAGAAAGAAGGCTACCACGCTACCGGATAGGACCACCAAGTGATGCATGACCTTGTTGCGAAGCAACCCCGGGGATGTCCCGACGGTGCATCATCCCCGAGGAGCCGAGGTATGCGGAGAACGTGAAGGGATTGAACCGTATATCCCACAATATGTTACCAGGCCTCGCTATCTGCAGATCATTCCGGAATACGAGCTGGAGAGAATGCAGAATGTTGAAAAGAAAACCTTTGAATACTTCGAGAGAATTAGAGGCAGAAGGATCAATATACTAGAGAGCCTCGAGCTGCATACAGACGTATTCTCAGAGTATGAACAACAGCAAATCGTGGATTGTATCCGGGATTTGAAAAGAATGGGCCGAGCAGGCCGCCTAAGGGAAAATACCTACTCGTAACCCCGGAGATGGATGCCGTGGAAAGGAAGAATCACAATACAATGTGGATGCTGCTACAACTTTGCTGAAGACAGGAAGGGAAACCCTCCGGGAATACTCCGTCATGGCCAAGTGGATCCGATGCCATTAGTCATCAAGAGAATGGTAAAAAGATTGATAACATGGAAGGTACTACCAACAGATTGCATACCCAATAGCTACATCATCAACATCTACAAACAGGGTGACTGCATACCCCCACACATAGATCATCATGACTTTGTCAGACCCTTCTGCACGGTCTCTTTCCTGAACGAGTGTAACATCATGTTCGGATCTGACCTCTGGATAGCAGGCCCGGGTGAGTTCCGAGGGCCAGTGAAGATACCTTTACTGGTAGGTTCCGTCATGATACTGAAGGGCAACAGAGCATATATCGCTAAGCATTGCATACCAGGAGTACCAGTGAAGCGGATCTCGATTACTTTCGAAGGATGGACGACAACGAAGACACCTTACCATTTCCACCTGCACCCGGAGCTAGAGAGCCTCCGGCCTTACGAGCTGTGAGTTACATGGAAAATATCACACCTCCAATGTACATCTATACGGCATCCTTGCCAAGGATGGCTTGGAAGGTGATGTTATTGACCATGTACCCCACTATTCAGACATGGATTTTTGACAGATACTTCTTTGGATGGATCGACAAAGATCATACGTAGTCCGTTTTGAGTTTACATGGATTGTATGAAATATATGCCAGATCGAGTTGTATGATGTATCTTCGACATGATTGGAATGAAAGTGACCATGTCACATTTTTGGCCTTCATCTCTTTTGTGCAAATTGATTGGGAAACGCCATTAAAGTTAAATGAACTTCGAACAAAGAACATGAAAGAAATAAAAAAGAGAATAAAAGAAAACTTTCCTTAAAAAAATATAAAATGACGAACACCAAATTCACATGAACATTAAATAAACGATAAAATAAAATTTGAATCATTAAAAAGATAAACGAAATCAACATAAATTTCAAATTAAATCTTAAATAAAAATTTCAACCGAGTTCAAACTCATCCTTCCAGATTCCAAATCCAATCTCGATCAAATTTCAAATTTGATCTTCCAAATGTCAAATCCAATCTCGATCAAATTTCAAATTTGATCTTCCAAATTTCAAATCAAATCTTAAATCAAATTTCAATCGAGTTCAAACTCATCATTCCAAATTTCAAAATTCAATCCTTCCAAATTTCAAATCAAATCTAAATCAGATTTCAAATTCAAACTTTTGGGTCGAGGATTTTACATCCAAGACTGCACTGCTTTAGGATTCTTTCCCTATTGCACTGAAATACATCAAATTCAAACTTTTGGGTCGAGGATTTTACATCGAAGACTGCACTGCTTTAGGACTCTTTCCTATTGCACTGAAATACATCAAATTCAAACTTTTGGGTCGAGGATTTTACATCCAAGATCGCACCTGCTTTAGGATTCTTTCCTATTGCACTCGAAATACATCAAATTCAAACTTTTGGGTCGAGGATTTTACATCCAAGATCTGCATTGCTTTAGGATTCTTTCCTATTGCACTCGAAATACATCAAAATCAAACTTTTGGGTCAAGGATTTTACATCCAAGACCGCATCGCTTTAGGATTCTTTCCCTATTGCACTCTGAAATACATCAAATTCAAATTTTTGGGTCGAGGATTTTACATCCAAGACTGCACTTGCTTTAGGATTCTTTCCTTATTGCACTCGAAATACATCAAATTCAAACTTTTGGGTCGAGGATTTTACATCCAAGACCTGCACCGCTTTAGGATTCTTTCCCTATCGCACTCTGAAATACATCAAATTCAAACTTTTGGGTTGAGGATTTTACATCCAAGACTGCACTCGCTTTAGGATTCCTTCCCTATTGCACCGAAATACATCAAATTCAAACTTTTGGGTCGAGGATTTTACATCCAAGACTGCATTGCTTTAGGATTCTTTCCCTATTGCACTGAAATACATCAAATTCAAACTTTTGGGTCGAGGATTTTACATCCAAGACTGCACTACTTTAGGATTCTTTCCCTATTGCACTGAAATACATCAAATTCAAACTTTTGGGTCAAGGATTTTACATCCAAGACCGTATCGCTTTAGGATTCTTTCCCTATTGCACTGAAATACATCAAATTCAAACTTTTGGGTCGAGGATTTTACATCCAAGACTGCACTGCTTTAGGATTCTTTCCCTATTGCACTGAAATACATCTAAATCAAACTTTTTGGGTCGAGGATTTTTTACATCCAAGACTGCACTGCTTTAGGATTCTTTCCCTACAGCAATGAAATACATCAAAATCAAACTCTTGGGGTTAAGGATTTTACATCCAATACCGCATTGCTCTGAGATCTCTCCTCATTGCAATGATTCAATTTGATCAATTCAATTTTCTTTCGAGGTTGGAGATGTTACATCTAAAACCTCAAAATTCCAATTTTCATTTCAAATCAAATCCCTTCAAATTAATTTTGACAAACTTCAATCTAAATTAAAACTCCAAATTGAAATCTAAACTCACACAACAAACTTAAACCGAAATAAAATAAAATCTAAATCGAAGTTCCCCCAGATCATGTGATTTGGGATTCACCTCCTTTTCCTTTCCCCAGCGAGAGTTCAGGAATCTCAGGTCTCAGAGATATACTTGACACTCCCCAGCGGAAATTCTTCTACTTTATCCTAAGTTTGTCACTTGGACATTTGTGTTGGTTTTGATTGATCGCTTCGGTAAACGCCAATACGCGCGGTGTGCTCCGTCAGCTCACCACACCTATTGGGGGTCCATTTGTTGACCTCATTTTTGATGAGGTCTTCTCTTCTTCTTTTTTGTGCTTAGGATCTAGCCTTATGCTTTTCCTTTGACTATCTTAGAGGACTAGAATTGGGACCCACCTTTTAGAAACTCAAACCACTTCTTAACTCCCCGCAAACTCCACAAACTTGACTGTAGACCCCTAATCACCTAGAGGGTTGAAATCAAATGTGGAAGTTTAAAGGATGAGTTCCTATGGGACTCTTTGGCCTTGGGACCGCCTCAGGTGGCTCGGTCGCAGTGAAGGGCTGACTTACACACACACTACACTTACACACTACACTTATACACTACACTTTCACACACTTCCTAAAACCACAACCATACCTAACTTGACCTCCTGACTCATGTAGGTGATTCACATGGATGGTCCTTAACCCCTGAGCCCTTGAGCAAGAGGGTTAGGAACAACATAGTGAATGCCTCAAATGAGTCCCTTCATGGCTCATATGGGCTTGATATGGCTTCATGGCTCAACCAAAATGATTTTATTCCACTTACATCCACCCAATCTTCAATTTTCCAGATTTTCAATTTTTGACTCCCGGGGCCCTACACCTACTAAACCTACCAAAAACCCTTGAAACTACCCAAAATTCTCAAAAATTTCCAAATTACCCAAAATTCTCCAAAATCATTCCCAAACATTTCCACATCACTCAAATTGATCATCCATACCCAGAAACACCAAAAATTCCAAAAATACCTCCCAATACCCTCCAAATACCCAAAATACCCCTCTTGACCCAAAAAATGCAAAAATTCAAAAAATTCCCAGAAAATTCCAGAAAATCCCAAATATTCCCAATTTCATTTTGTCCAACTACACCATGGGCCAATTTTGTCAATTTACCCTACTTTTGTCAAAACCCTCAATTTGACCCATTTTAACCCAAAGTGAACCCAATGTCAAACCAAACCTACCCAATTGACCCAAATTCTAGTCCAATTCAATTCTAAACTTCAATTCAACATTCCCAACACCAATCTAGACCAAATCCAAGTCCAATTTGATTGACATTTGGATCCAATTTCACTTTTGGCCTTAAAGCCCAATTTGGACCCATGACCCAAACCTAACCCAAACTCACCCAATTCAATTCCAATTAACCCCAAATCTTTTCTAAATCTTCCTTAGCATCCCCACAAGCATAACACTAACATGATTTGCCCAAAATTTAGACCCAAACCCCACTCAAATTCAACCCAAAGCTAAAAGGCCCATTTTTTGACCTAAACCCAAACCTAACCCAAATGAGCCCAAACCCCAAAATCAAAGCCCAACCAAAGTCACAACCTCTTTGAAACACTCCCATAAACATTTCTCAACATTAATTTTACATCAATTTCAACCCTAGCCCAACATTGGCCCAAGTTAGCCCAATTTGACCTACATAGGCCCACTTACCAAATAAACCCAAATTCAAACCAATTCAACTCCAAATCACACCAAATTGACTCCAAGCCCTTCATAGAACATCCATAAACCAATTATGACATTTATTTGACAAAGTCCTTCACAAAATCTTTACCCAAATGTCCATCCTAAAATCAAAAAGCCCATTTCCCATAAACTTTCCTAAAAGCCCACTTCCTGCAAATTCAAAACCCCAAATTCATCCAAAGCCCATATGACATTTCCCCTCATCATACTTTCAATTAAACTCAATACCTAAGTCCTAAATTCATCATCAAATAATTATAAATCAAGTTTCATACAAATTTCCATCAAATTACCAAAAATTCCTAAAATCTATTTTCATGAAATTGACCAAACTTTTTGCCAAGCCAAAGGTGAGCCATGGAGCCATGCATGAGCCACATGTGAGCCATGAGAGCTTTGGACACTCCACCATGCCATATTGGGTAAGAAGAGGGAGGGCTTTCCTCAATCCCTAAAGCTCATTAGCCTTAATCATGTTTCACCTAAACTTAAATTTAATCCAAATATATTTGGATGGAGACTTCTCCATGCCAAACCAGCTGATCCCTTTGATTCCCCACAGCATCCAAAGCCACCTTGAGGGGTGCACCAAGCCCAAATGGGTGGGTTGACCCATTTAGACTTAAAACTATCCCTTCCCCATTCCATTTTGATTCAAACCCTTTACACATGTCCATGGCCAATTGACTGCACAAACCTCTAGTCCTGACCCACCTGGACCTGAGGGTGACCCATGCCTGCCGGCCAGCCGCCTGGGTCGCCGGAAAACACCATGGCCGAGAGCTCACATGTGAGCCCAACTTGGAATTCTCACTTGCTGAGCTGCCCCATCCCCAGTGGCCATTGGAGCTGTTCTTCTCTTGCCAAGAGCAGCTGATCCCAAGCCCTAACTCTCCCTGGAGGCCCTCCACCCTCTCCTATTTAAACACCACCCCTCTCGGCCATGAGAGGTGCTGAAACAAACCTTAAGGAAACTCTGCCAAAATTGTTCCAGACTCCTCCCCATACACAGAGCACTTGATCCTCAGTGAGATCCCCCTGCCATTTCTTCTCTGTGAGCTCAATTTCAGAGTTGAATTTCCACCCAAAACCAGGACACTTCTCCACAGTGGACCAATCCTTAAATTGATTGGTCCTAAACCTTCACAAGACCAAGGGAAGGTGTCCACCAGCAAAAGCCCCATCTCCAGGCCACCCAGTTGCTCCAGCCTCCAAGCTTTGTGATCGGCTGTGGTCGAAATCACATATAGACAATTCACCAGACCAGGAGACTTCATCTGGAGCTTGCTGGGATCCAATCGAAGGTGCAACAAACCTCAGATCGAAGCCACACTTCTCTAAGAAAAGGTATGAGTTAATTCTTCATCCCGAGCTTCTGGAGATTCTCCATTTCGAATGCTTTAATTTCAATGCATGATAACCATATAGATGTGTTCATCTTCTCAAGACGAATCCATAGAGCATAAGAACATGAAAATCCATTGCGTATCGAGTGAGATATTAGGGATTTAGTGTGGACGGCTCTCGAGTGAGGACACTTGGGGATGATGAACGGATGCCGTCCATTTAATACACGCGCGGACAGACGGCTCAGATCGCGTCGGACCAGAAGACTGAGCGATACAGCGGGCCCCGGAAGCGCTGAGTCAGATGGCGGCGTCGAATGGGAGCGCGACGCGTGTGCGTTCGGAGATGCCGAGGATGAGTTGGCGCCGCGTGGATAAATAGAAAATTAGGGGTATTTTCTATTTATTTAATTCCCTAAACTTCAAAAATTCATATCTTTGTGTAGAAAAATAAAATAAAAATACCCTCTTGCTCAGTGAACAGAGGAGAATAATGTGGAAAAGAAATCATTTAATTTCATCAAGTATTTTATTTTTTATAATTTATTTACTCTCTCGCATACTTTTAATTCTCCAAGCATGTATATAATTCACCATGGCATGAGACCATAGGGCTTTTGAAGCCTCCGAATTTGGGAACATTCCCTGAATTTTCCAAAGTCGAGGCCATCCCTATGAAAAGTTATTGATTTTTCAAATTCATGTTGCTTGTTTTGAGTATTTTAATTCCAATAAATAGCATGTTATGAAATAAATTCTATGAAAATTTGGTGATGTTCCTTATGACCGAGAGAACCACTAGGAAAAATAGGTTTTGAGTTAGTTCATTTAAAACAACCCTAATTGGCTTAAACACCCAAAATAGGTCTCTAATTAATTAGATCTAACCATACATCAAATTGACTTGGAATCAATTCTCCACTGACCTTTAGGATCAGAGGAACCCATAATAAAAATTTGAGGTCAATTGGACTTGGTTAGCCCTATTAATTGGGTTGATTAAGCCACTTAGTCATTTTAAACTTTAAAAATTCATAACTTTCAAAGTATCATTCAAAAATTCACCAAATTGGTTTTGGAGCCTCTCTGATATTAGGGGAATTTAAGAAAATTAAAATTTCAATTTTCTAAAAAGTTGATTTTTAATATTATTTTAATATTTTTAATAATTAAAAAATAATAAAAATCACAAAAATAATAAAATTCACCAAAATGTCACATTTTGAATTTTAATCACTTAGGAACAAACCCCATATTTTTCTTAGGTCTATTTAGTGAGATATCAAATTTTAAAGCTCTAGGGTAATTTTAAAATTAAAAAAATGTATTTTCTAGCATTTTCACTAAAATAATTGTAATAAATCATAGAAAAATCAGAAAATTGCAAAATTTACTTCTCTAATTTCCTTGATATCAGAGAGATTTTTGAAAAATATAAAATTCATTTTTCAACATTTATTTTATTTTTAAATTAATTAATACTCCAAAACTTAAAATAATTATAATAAAAATAATATAATTCAAAAAATCACCAAAATTAGTCCAAGTGGTCCTCTGGTCATTAGAAATGTCCCCTAATTTTCTTAAGGACAGAAACTTTCCCTTGGTCATGTTATTAAATTTTCCTTGGAAATCTCTATTTTCTACCGAAAATAATTATATAAATAAATTAAATACAGAAAAATCACATTTTCTCCTCTCATGTCTTTATTGGCATATGAGTGAAGTCACATAAAAATTTCAAGTTCATTTAGTTCAATTTAGTGAGTTATGAAATTATTAAGCTTAAAGGGTAAAGTGGTAATTAAAATTTTTAATCCTTAATTAAAACTTTAGGTTTAATAAAAAAATTAACAAGTAAAATATTTGATCTTAATCTGATTTGGATGATTGAAATTTAAATAATTAAAGGGTAGAAACCCATTAAGCAATTTAAAATGATTCAACCTTAATTAAGTAATTGAATAAATTTGGAAGAATAATAAAATTGGAATTATTAAAATAGGGATATTATTAGGAAGAGATTTATTCTTTAATTTAAAATTCCCTAAATTAATCATTTCATTAATGTTTAATTCTTAATTAAAATGATAAATCAAATTTAAAATATTAAAAGGCTTAATCATTAAACTAAAATCAAATTATTGAACTCTTTTAAAATTTTGATTAAAATTAAAATAAATTAAAAATTAAATAAAATAAAATAAAATAAAATTAAATTAAATAAATTAAAAATTAAATTAAATTAAATTAAATTAAAATTAAATTAAAAATTAAATCAAATTAAATTAAAAAATTAAAAATTAAATTAAATTAAATTAAATTAAAATAAGTTAAATTAAAAATAAAATTAAATTAAAAAATTAAATTAAATTAAATTAAATTAAATTAAATAAATTAAATTAAATTAAGTTAAATTAAATCAAATTTAGTTAAAATTAAATCAAATCAAATTAATTTAATGTAACATCAAATCAAACTAAATTGAATTAAATTAAATTAAATTAAATTAAGTTGAATTAAATATAACATCACCAAAGACATAAAGAATTCAAAATAAATCTAAAATAACTTGAACACTCTTCCAAATTTAAACCCATTAATGGAAATTAAACTAAATCACAAACCATTTAAACACCAATTTACCCTCAAAAGCTTTAGTTATCATAACTCCTAAACATGATATTAAATGAAATGTTACTTCACTCATACGATATTCAAATGTCCTAGTTCACTGAGCAAGTTAACAAAGCTTAAAACCCCGGACGATCGATTCATTTATATAATTAAATTCATTTAGACTTAAAACAATCCTAGAAATATTGAAAAGATGTTTAAGATTCCTCTTAAGCACTTCCTCAATATGATAGGATATTTATAAGAACAATTGAACTTAATTGTTCTTTGATGAAGAAAATCGTCTTCAAACCAAAAACACAAAAAAAACCTAGATGTCATAGGAGATGACTAGCTATAGGATTAGGAATTTGGTAGAAAACCATAACCCTTCCCTTAGCCTTACCTAGGGACTTGTTTAAGTATTCTAATTGTGTTTTAAGTGCAGCTTGGGATGACGGGAAGACCCTCCAGGTACGCTGTTATGTTATTGCAATTTACTTTCCTGCAATTTACTTTCATGCAATTTACTTTATTGCAAATGCACTTTACTTTTCTTGCATGATAAAACAACTGTTGCATGAAAACCCACACCTTTAGGATAGCCCCTAAAACTGAAACCAAAACTAAGTTAAAAGTCATTGCAAGATAAAATTCACCGCCACAACATTTCAAAATATAAAACAACTCAAAATTTAATCACAAACAGAACACAAAACTACAATTACAACTAAATTAAAACGTCCTGTTGGATGATCGGGAATACCTCGGATGATGTAACCTACGTGTTGCTAACGGGATTTCCCACGGTCTAAATGAAAGTGTGGAACTCATTCAGTTGAGTTTAACAAATTCATTTGGACTAAGTGAATCCGATAAAAATAATGATGCCGGAAGGATGGAACCGTGGGATCTTAACCGGTGTCGTTATAATCAACTTTAAGATTTGTTTTAATTAAAATATTGAAAACACTTGGAAATTAAAATTTTCTCTAAACCAAAACACTTTTCTCATCCCCTGATTTATGGCTTCTAAAACTAAAACCTCTGCAACAACAAGGAGCTCGGAGCATGGTGGGCAAGCACGGCCATCGTCATCGCAAAACCTCGAATCTACATCAACAAAACTTTCCTGGAATTAAATAACAAAGCCATAGGACTTCGAGGTAGTTTGCCTAGTGCAACATAAATCCTCAATTCTTCGTTAGGCATTTGCATTGCAAATTAAGCCCTAACCGGTTTTAGGATTCCGAGGTAGTTGTCCGATACGACATAAACCCTCACATCTTCGAGGCTATCTACATGACTTCGTCATGCAAATATAAGTCCTAATTAATTAAAATTGGTAAGATCAAAACATTAAATAAACATTAGGACTTTCCTAAATCCAAACCAAACAATAGGATAGTCGGGAGATTACCGAAGTTCACTTCGAATCCGTAATTTCTCCTACCTTTCTTCCTTTGAATTCTCAAAACAAAATGTTCCAAACTTGATCCATTCCCTATTGAAATTCCAAAATTCAATCCCTTGAAAACCTTAAACTTTGAAATTCTTGAGAGCAGAATTATTGATTATTATCGAGAGTTTTCTTAGGTGATTCCTGTCACTTAAGATGTAATTAACTATAGGGGCTTGCCCTTATAGGGAATTCTAAAGAACCTGGGTAATATAAACCCTGTTTAATACTTTCATATTAAGCGGGGAATTTGTCGGCTTATAAAATTGGTTCGCGGACCAAACGGATGTCACAAAACTTCTAGTTTATTTGATCGAGCCCCACCATCGAGCGATGTGTCTATCCTTAGGGATATATACACGGTTTGTGGTGCGGTGCTCGTTTATATAAACTATTTGGGATGTGAGATCGGTTTAATCTCATATCTTAAAACTTTCAAATTTAAAACTATTTTCAAAAATCAAATACTACTTTCTAAATTATATATATTTAAATTAAATTTAAAATTTAAATTCGCCGACAATTTCTGTTATGGCGACCCCTTTTCAAAATAAACACACAGACCTAAAATAGTGCCGACAAGTATGAGTAGTAATATTCCTATTGCTAGCTAGGACATACCATTTACTTCTGAGACACCTACTTTGTATGATGTTATAGAACAACTAAGGATTCAGAGTGAAAGTATTGATAGACTCCATAGAATGATGGATGGATTAGAGGCTCGAAGCAATGTTAATGATGATTATATGAGGAGAGTTGAATATGGCATTGCTAACCATGATGCTCAAGTCAGATTTATGAGAGGAGACACCAGAGTGATATTTACTACCTGCCCTAGTTATGTTCCTTACCGACCTGATCATGCAGATGAAGCTGAAAAAGCTGCTGATGATGACTGGTAGCTATGTGATTTCTATTTTCACTGTGTTATACAGTACTTTTATGTGTTAGTTATTTGTTTTTCTGTGATGTGTATAACTTGCAAATGTATTGTGTTAAAAATGAAAATCTAATGAACTCTGTGTTAGTTTATTTAGTGATTTGGATTGAGATTGAGATGCTTATGTTGGATGTTTAAAGTTTAATTCTTTAATATTTCTTCACCCTGCAAATTTTTAATATTATATATATAGCATTGCTTCTAACTGTTTTATGCTTGCTAGCTTAAATTATTGATTAATACCAGCATAGTATTAGAAGATTTCAAAATCCCAGCACAAAAATGTTACTTTTCCTTTACTCTCTCTTTACAACTTTATATGTAATGAAAAACTTAAGTTTAGGGGACGGTAGAATATTAACTCTTATTTGTTCTCATTTAATATATTTTCAAAAACTATTAACATAACTTTTAGTTGTTGAACCTAACTTTAGATAACTATATTTTTTATTTCATTTAAATATTATGGTAGATTTGAATGAATGTTTTTAGTAATAAAGGTTAACTTTATAGGGTTAAGATATTTAGTATAAGAGGACTAGACTATAGATTACTATTTAAAGTAAAGAAAATTGTATTTTTGAAATGTTAAGAGACTTATAGAATTATGTGAGAAAAAGGATTGTGATTTTATGATGAATTATAAAGCTAATATGTATCTAGAAAGTAAGGAGGTGTTTCAAGTTTCAACTTTAGAAAGAGGAGAGTGAAATTCAAAACTACTAAATGTTATCTTGATATAGTAATCCTCACAAGAAAATAAAGAAAACTAAAATAAAATAAAAGGATGAAAAAAAATCCTAAGAAATAAAAAGAGAAAAAGAAAAAGAAAAAAAATATATGTGCGGAGAAGCTTGAGGAGATGCCTAATAAAAAATTGGCTTCACACCTAAACAAAGAATTTTGCTACATTTCTGAATTTATATTTAAAATATGAGCCTACTTTCTAATAGTGGTTGCATGAGCTTCTTTTTCATATAGTCTTTCAAGGCACCCTTAATGTGACAAATTATGGTTAATCTTGAAATGAATAGGAAACTTGATCTCTTAGACTTCACTACAGAATGATCTTATACCTATAGTTTTAAACTGAGTTATTGTAGTTCATTCTGAGAATCTTACTATTATATTCATTTAAATTAAAAATTATAGTATTCTATAAGTGAAAAACACACTACTTTGAGTTATATTTTTATGTATTAAAAGGTTTACTTGAGGACAAGTACCATTTAATTTTAGGGGTTATTGATGCACCCAAAATACGTTAGATTTTTGTTATATAATTTGTACTCACTTTTGGTGATATTGCACTTTAAAGGAATGTATTCTTCATGTTTTTTTAGGTATGATGATTTTAGGTGATTGGAGCAAAAGGAAGCGAAAAGGAACAAATTTGCAGCAAAAAGAAGCAATTTGGCAAAAAACAACACACTAGCATCGTCGGTGCCAGAATGGGTGCTGCCAGTGCCCAATTCCAGAGAGAATTTGAATTAAATCATTGGGGCAGCACCACCAGCACCCTATCCAGCGCCATCGGTGCCTTATGTTGGTGGAAGTTAAATTCAATGCATTTGGACGATTTTTGAAGGGTTGCTTGAAGAAACTCTTGGGGAATTTGTTTCTAAACTATCTCAAACATATTTGGACTCCAAAAAAGAGAGAGAAGAAAGGGAGAAGAGTTTTTTGGAGTGAGGAAAGTGTGTTAGGGTTTGTGGAGGGTGTGTTGGTAAGTGTGTTAAAGTGTGTAGAAGTCTTGTTTTGTGAGAGATTCTTCTCTAAAGAGTGTTGGAGATGGAGGAAAGTGAGAGATTGCTTCTTCCTTACTATTCTATAGAGAGAATTGAGTATTGTAGTGAAGAGTGAAAAGGATTCAAAGGAACTTCAAGGATTTTCTTGGGGAATAAATTGCGATAAGTTGTATTTACTTGTGGTTTGTATGACTTTGCTTTTATATATAAAATCTATGTTTTGTTATATCTTCCTCATGAATTCTGAGTATACTTCTTTATCTTTCTTTTTGCAATGAGATGTGGTGAAGTGGTGATGTAGATTTGATGTGTCATTTGAAATGCTAAGAAATTGTGATGATTTTTTACTTTGAACTTCATTTACTTTTTAATCTAGCCAACTGAATTGCTAAAACTTATTATGAAACATTCAATCTGAAACGACTAAGTGTTCTACAACATTAGTGGAGAATTTATTCAATGTCCATGAATTATTTGTGTAGTTCATGGGAATTGAGTGCAAATAAATAAGGAAATGTGATTTTATGGACGTCGAATTGGAGATTTAGATTGGCAAGCTGAAATCTCCAATTTGGTCCTAAAGTTTGATAACTAAAGTGAGGGTTAGCCTTCATGTGAAGGGATGTGGTGCTCTGAAGTGAGAGTCAGTATCCTCCCAACCTAACCATGGATTTAGGGACTAAGCGTAGGATTTGCCAATGTTCTTTACATAACTCTGAAGAGGGGGTACTCTGAAGAGGTTAAAGAATGTAAATGCTCCTATTTGGCACAATACAAGTTTATTATCAATCTATATCACTCGCTCATCATAGAATCATTGTAATAGGAAGGATGTTTTTCCATAGTTGAACCTTTCAACATAAAACTTAGTCTGTGTTAGTTAATTCTGTCTTAAATTTATAAAGTAATTTTAGCTAATTTAGCTTTAATCATCTTTACACTAGCAAATAAAATATTACTTAAACTTGTATTGTGAATTGAGTATTAGATTTCAATTTTATACTATACTTTGAAAAGTTCCAACCTTCCTCATGGGATCGATAACCAGGACTTCACTAGAGCCCTGTATTACTTGAGTGATATGTATACTTGCGTATATGAGGGACTGCCTAATTTTTAAATTGATCTTATTGTGAAACTGAATTAAAACTATATTTTTGAATACTTACGTTAGCGGCAACACACTCGAGGTCAGCAAGC
Source organism: Papilionanthe hookeriana x Papilionanthe teres (assembly GCA_022702705.1). Taxonomy (NCBI): domain Eukaryota; kingdom Viridiplantae; phylum Streptophyta; class Magnoliopsida; order Asparagales; family Orchidaceae; genus Papilionanthe; species Papilionanthe hookeriana x Papilionanthe teres. The sequence goes on along the minus strand of CM040427.1, from coordinate 152,593,510 downwards.
AATGGATTTGTTGGTAAATTTTGTAAGGTTGTTGTAAATTCTTCTATTTTTTGTTCAGGACGATTGATTTATTCATCCCACTATCGGATCACAGTTCGTAATTCTTCTGTCGTATCTTCTTCACTTAATTCTCATGTTAAGGAGGTATATTGTGTTTCTACCATGTTTATTTTAGCGACCTCCTCATTTGAACTATTTGAAGAATCATTCTTTTTTCATATTGAGATTGTTTAATATCATTTTTCAACTTTTTTAATCATTCCTTAAACAATTTTATAGGACACTCTTCATAAGTTCTTTCTTAAGAACTATCTGTCGAGGTACTCACAATGTCTGAGATTCCTTTCGATGAATCTTGTTTCCATACATTATTTTTATGTATAGGACGAGATATCTTGAGAGGTATATCATCATGCTGAGAGTAAGAACGATCTCCACTTTTTAACATTTAGACTAGAGCTATCATTTTAGCAGACGTGTCTTCTAATTCTGATAATAATTTGTTATTTCTGGTCCTATCTTTTGTGACATTTAGATCTTTCACTCTTGGCCTTAGACGAAATTTCACAGGTACCTGAGTACACTGACTGTCTAATGAGAATTTCTTGATAAGTAGGATCTTCAATTGCAGGAATTCTTCTTTTCATTGTCGTAGAGACTGCACATTGATCCCCGATAGATATAAGTGCAACAGATGCCAGAAACTTGGTTCCACTGGATAAATGGGCCGATGATTTAAGATATGAAAATAATGATTTTATAACATGGGATACTACGCAAGTATACGTATCATTTATCAAGTAATATATGACTTTTTTTATTAAGCCCTGAGATATCAAACCCACAGGGAAAATGTAAAATCTTTAAAGGAATCAGAGAAATTATATTTTTACTTTCCTTGATTGTTTTCAAAAAAGTATGTCTTGATTTTGAAAAGTTTTGAAGGTCGAAATGTCTTTTGAAATTTTCTTAATAAAATGCTAAACAAGAAATTAAAATTACAATAACTAATAACACTGGATGTAAAATACTATTAACTAGAATATTTTTTTCTTTCCTTTCATGAAGTAGTAATAATTCTTAAAATATTATTGTGGAAGAATTTAAATTTTTGTTGTGACATATAGAAGCAAATGTGTTCTTTTCCCTTACTTGGTTCTATAAATAACATATGTTAATTTAAAATTTATATTATTTTGAACATGGTCAGGCAGGGAAGATACCAGTCTCTCACTCTAGAGTTCCCTCGATTCCCACCACCCGAGGGCTAACTTCTCATAAGAAAACTCAAAATTTTGAACCAAATAAGGGGGTTTTAGCCTGTTACTCTAAAATCCTCTAATTTTACTCCCTTTTACAAAAATATCTTCTAATATTACATTCAATTATATGGAATACAATTCTCACCCATATAATTGTATGTGATTCTTAATAACTTTTATGAGAAAATACCGCATTGGATCTTACAAAATCTCAAGAAGTTTTACAACTTAAAAGGCCAAATTAAGAAGTAAACAAAGTTTTTAGAATCGATCTTCACAACCTCTTCCAACTTTTAAACTCTTATACTTCCCACAACAATTCTCTTTAAATTAATTCCTTCTCCATTTAAGAAAGAAAAAGATAATGTAAACTACTCAGAATGCATTGAGAAAATATAAAAACACATTGATTTGAAATTAAAAACAATAATAAGAATAAAAATAAACGAAAGAAAATATTAATAAACTAAATAAAAGTAAACACTTATCTGAAAATCCTCTCTACAAGACTAAGGAAGTTCCTCTGAAACTTTGACTCTTTGCTAAACTACTCATTAGAGCAAGTCTCCCAACTCTGTTGACTCAGAATACAGACTTCAGACTTCAATAAAAACTAAACTAAAAGAAAGAAAAGAAGTGGGAAGAAGAATACTTCACTCCGACCCTTTTCTCCTTTCTACTCTCTACTCCTACTCTAAAATAAAAACTCTTAAAAATGCAGTGGAAGAACAAAAGAAAGAAAGAAAGAAAGAACCCTTCAAAATGCAATAGAATAGTCTCCTAATCTTTCCTAAGACTCTCTTTAAATAGTAAACCAAAAGGTGCCTTGGTGTCTCTTCAAAATGTGTTCAGATTCAATGTATCTACCAAGGAACATACCCCTTCATTCATACTTGCCACCCAAATAAAGCTATGGACGTTACCACCAAAAGTTGCATCCCATCCCCTTTGAAATTGGCGATAAATCCATTTGAAATTCAATTTTTAACTGTGGCGGATAAGCACCGGCCCAACGGCGCTTAGCCGTCAGTGCCAAATTTTTTATTTTTCATTTATGTGCTCCAAATTTGATCCAATTTTGCTCTTTTCATCATGACCATCCATTTTCATCATACCTGCAAGAAAAACACAAAATACCTTCCATTAAAATGCAATATCATTAAAAATAAGTATAAAAATGTGCATAAAAATACTATATATTTTAGGTGTATCACACATCTCATTTTATCTAACAGTCATGCAATTGAACATTTATCTTTCTGTGCTAATCTTTTAAACACAAAATATATGGTGTGAATTACCAAAGGATTTCCAGGTTGAAAAGTATTATCCACATATTCGACAATCATTGGAAAATACTGATTTTTTTTTGAAAAAGACGGATCCCCGAAAGCACTATGTTCAAATTTAGATGTCTCAAAATTATCATCTTCATTCCACTTTCTTTTAAGAGAACGAATTTTATTTTTTTCATTGGGAACAAGTTTTTGGAACATTTTTGGAACAAGATCCAACTTCATATATAGATGGTGACAAAATATCTCTTTCTTGTTCAATATAAATTTTTTGTCCTTTTATGTCAAATTTTTCTTCCATTTCCTCAAAAATATATTGTTTTATGGGGATTTCTTGAGGTAAGACTTCTGAAAAGTGAAAAAAATCTTCATAAGAGAGTGAAAGGGTGAAAGGGTGAGAGTGAGGAGACTAAAGGAAAGAGTTAAATTTTGAATCCTCAAAAGATTGTATGTCAGTTATATCAGCTTTATATAGATTATTTAGTATAAATTCAGTTTCGTTAAAAAATCTAAAATCATTTTGATAAAAGTAAACGTCTTCATCAATTGGTGCATTGATATCTTGAAAGTAAGAAAAAATTGAATCTAGGGATTCCATTGTAAGGTTTCTAAAAATTTAAGGAGAATAAAATTTCATGGACTCATTTATAAAATGAAAATTTTTATTTTGTCTTATCTTGTTGTTATGAGATGTCAAGCATAACTCTTCAAAGAGTTAGATTTTGAAAGATTTGGTCCTATTTGTCAAAGGATGAAACATCTTTTGAAAACAAGCGATAAGAGATGAGAAGAAAGATTCTCCCCAGCAGAGTCGCGAAATAAAATCTCTTGGTGGCATCCAGAGTTGTGGGGTGCCGGCTTGTCGCTGACCCGTCGCCTCTGAGATTCTGTTGTGTCGATGTCAATGTCATTATTTGGAGTCACCACTCTGTTTGTCCATTTTATTACCCTCATCATCAAGAAATCTTATTTCTTTGGATCATGTACAGGATCCTCAAATTTTAATAAATTTGAAGAGAATAAAGGGTTGATAGATTAAAAACAGTAGAATAAGAAATGTGAGTGATAATCATTACACAAGGAGATTCTAGAATACCGTATTCCAAAACATTTTAAGTAAGGAGGATCTCATGTGAAATTTTGATAAACAAAGATTTTTAGGTGTCATACCTAATCTGAGTTCTTAAACTCCTATAGGAGCAAGCTCTTATAGTTAATTATATCTTAGAAAATTAGGTTTATCTAAGAAAAAATTTGATTAATGTTAACACTTGTTTTCTATAAGATTTTAAGAACAAGAATGAAACGTCAATGTTCAATCCTAGGGGTAATATGTTCTTAAGTGTCATGTACTACCCTAAAGATTTGAATTGGTCGATGTCATTTGTTATATTGATTTTTATTTTTGTTTTGTTGTTTGTCATTTTGTTATTGTTTCATCTTGTTTTTTGTTTTTTGTTTTTTGTTTGGTGGTTATCCTAAAAGTTTTAGGTTTTTTTACTATCCAAAAATTTTTAGGTTTTGTTGCATTATTAATGTTTTGTATTGATGTCATTTTGGTTTTGCTCTGTTGTCATTTCTTCCATCTTTAGAATGTAGTCCTACAAAAAAGAGTTAGCACACCCTAATAACATACGAAGTAAATTTAAAGAGGAATTTATCTTCAACCTATAAGAAAACTGTGTCAGAATGATTCTTACTAAAGAAATAATTTCAATTTTATTTCTTAAATTGTTAATTTAGTTGATTAAGTTTTAATTTTTGAAAACCCGATCAAGATGTCCATGACTCCATTGTCCCAAGGTTGTCGGATGCCTTGATTGAAATATTTCGAAAGGTGTTCAAACTAGGACTGGAAGACTCCTGTCAACAACCAAAATTACATCATCCAAGAAATCTTCGTATATCAAGAATAGTAGGGGTCAAGTTGCGTTTGGTGATCTTTGTTCATTAAGGTTTCGTTTAAGTTTTATTGTCTTTTCGGATTTAGGTAGGAAAAATTTAGGTTGTTTACAATTTATTATCGAATTAAAATTTTCCATGCGTCATTTTGATTATTTTTATATGTCGGTTTTGGTTTGTTTATTTAAGTTTAATGTAATTTACACCTAAAGAAAGGAGTCAAGTTTATTTAGATCTAATGTCTGTGAGATCTAAGTAGACTTGAGAATTTTAGATTTAGTATCGTTTGAATCTAATGTTTTCGAGTTAAATCTAGCATGAATTAGATTTAGGAATTTATATTCAAATGTCTTTTGAATCTAAAGGTTCTGAATTAAGTCTAATGCAAATGAAACTTGGGAACTTAAATTTAGTGTTTTTTAAATCTAATGATGTCGAGTTAAATCTAATATGAATTAGATTTAGGAATATAAATTCAAAAGACATAATTCTATCATCACCATATGGATCTCTACACCTCCTTCAGTTAAAGCTTTAGAGCTAAAAAAGATGAAAAACAATTAAGAATCCATCGAGATCTTAGGGTTTTCATACGGATGGCTCTCGGGTTAAGTCGAAAAAAAAGAGATGCACGGATGTCGTCTGTTTCTGTGTTTTGAAACGAATGACTCTGATTTAATCCTACCTGATCGCGTCTACTGAGCTGCGCAGCTGATCTAGCGCGTTTCGGGGAACATGAGGACACGTAGCGCCATTTGAATTATTATGTTTAATTATAATTTAATTAATTATAAAATAACCTAAAAAAAGAAAAAAATTCATATCTTTGGATTGAAAATTCAGAAAAATAAAACAAAAATACCACTGACCTCAGAACAGTGAGGAGAATAATGTGGAAACAAAACATGAAATTAAGAACTTATATTTAATTTTTAATTAATTAATTAATTTCAAGAGTAATTTAATTATTAAATATTATTTATAAATAAAAAAAATAAAAGAAATTTAGGTATTAATCTTTAATTCCTTAGGAACATCATCTGATTTTTCCATGGCTAGGAAAATTCACTAGTATAAAATTTCCTAATTTTTATTAAACTTTGTAATTATTTTTAACAATAATTATAAAAATTAGAAATTAAGGAAAACATTTTTTAAATTGGTTAAGAAATTTAGGGAGATAGACACAAACCCTAAAATGACAAATTTTAGTGATTTGAAAATTTAAAATTACATTTTTATTTAAGGTTAAAATTATTAATTATGAATTAATATTTTAAAAACCCTAAAATGTTTTTAAGACCTAAATTTTAATTAAACTTGGCCCATTTCACATTGGGTTAAGACAATTTTGAGTCTAACTTCAAAAACACTCAAACCAAACCCTAATGAAGTCTAAGACACCAATTAGATCTGATTAAAACAAGTTAGACCTTAATCACATTAGGTTTAACATAATAAAAACTTGTTAGCTCTAAGACATTATTATACCTAAGTAAACAAATTTTGACCTTAATTACATTAGGTTTAACTTAACAAACCCTAATTATGCCTAAGACACCATTTAGACCTAATTAAACTAAGTTAGACCTCAATCACATTAAATATAACTTAACAAACCTTAATCAAGTCTAAGACATTAATTAGGCTTAATTAAACCAATCTATACCTTAATCACGTTTGGTTTAACGTAATAAACCTAATTGGGCACAATAAACCCTAATTAGGTCTAACCCCTCATTAGACCTCTTTAATTACCTTAAAACTTAATTACAATAGGTTTAAGACAAATTAAACCTTAATTAGACCTAACCCTAATTATGTCTAATTCAATCAATTAAATCTTACTTAAACTAAGTTTAATAAATCAAAAACCCTGGTTATACTTAACCTTAATTGGGTCTAATTAAATCAAATAAACCTTAAACCTTAACCCAATTAGACTTAACCACTAATTATGTATAATTAATCAATTAAACATTACCTAAATTAGGTTTAATTAACCTTAATCCAATTAGACTTAACCACAAATTAATTTTAATTAATGAATTAAACGTTAGCCAATTTAGGTTTAATTAAACATAACACAATTAGACTTAACCCCTAATTAAGTCTAATAAATCAATTAAACCTTACCTAAATTAGGTTTAATTAACCATAACACAATTAGACTTGACTAAAATTAAGTCTATTTATTCAATTAAACCTTACCTAAATTAGGTTTAATTAACCATAACCTAATTAGGCTTCATAACCTAATTAGGCTTAACCACTAATTAAGTCTAATTAATCGATTAAACATTACCTAAATAAGGTTTAATTAATCTTAACCTAATTAGACTTAACCATAATTAAGTCTAATTAGTCAATTAAACCTTACCCAAATTAGGTTTAATTAAACTTAACCTAATTAGGCTTAACTACTATTAAGTCTAATTAATCAATTAAACCTTACCCAAATTAGGTTTAATTAACCTTAACCTAATTAGTCTAAACCACATTTAAGTCTAATTAATCAATTAAACCTTACCCAAATTAGGTTTAATTAATCTTAACTGAATTAGACTTAACCACTAATTAAGTCTAATTAATAAATAAAACCTTACCCAAATTAGGTTTAATTAACCTTAACCCAATTAGACTTAACCACAATTTAGTCTTATTAGTCAATTAATCCTTACCCAAATTAGATTTAAGTAACCTTAACCTAATTAGACTTATCCACAATTTAGTCTAATTAACCAATTAAACCTTACCTAAATTAGGCTTAATTAAGCATAACCTAATTAAACTTAACCACTAATTAAGTCTAATTAATCAATTAAACCTTATTCAAATTACGTTTAATTAACCAAAACCTAATAAGAATCAACCACTAATTAGTCTAATTAATCAATTAAACTTACCAAAATTAAGATTAATTAACCTTAACCTAATTAGACTTAACCACAATTTAGTCTAATTAACAATTAAACCTTACCTAAATGAGGTTTAATTAACCATAACCTAATTAAACTTAAACTTAAATTAAGTCTAATTAATCAATTAAACCTTACCCAAATTAGGTTTAATTAACCATAACCTAATTAGGCTTAACCACTAATAAAGTCTAATTATTCAATTAAACCTTACCTAAATTATGTTTAATTAACCTTAACCCAATTAGACAACCATATTTAAGTCTAATTAATCAGTTAAATCTTACCAAATAAGGTTTAATTAACCTTAACCTAATTAGACTTAACCACTAATTTAGTCTAATTAGTTAATTAAACCTTACCCAACTTAGATTTAATTAACCTTAACCCAATTAGACTTAACCACTATTAAGTCTAATTAATCAATTAAACCTTACCCAATTTAGGTTTAATTAACCTTATCCTAATTAGACTTAATAAAAAATAAGTCTAATTAATCAATTAAACCTTACCTAAATTAGAATTAATTAAACATAACCTAATTAGACTTAATCATAATTAAGTCTAATTAGTTAATTAAACCTTACCTAAATTATTTTAATTAACCTTAATCTAGTTAGACTTAACCATAATTAAGTCTTATTAACCAATTAAACCTTACCCAACATGGATTAATTAACGTATACTTAGGTTCAACCCAACTTGAACCTAAGAAAAACATAAACCTTTTAGGTTCAATATACATTGACCTAATCTTAACCTGTACTTAGGTTCAACCCTACTTGAACCTAGGATAAACTTAAACCTTTTAGTTTCAATATGCATTGGACCTAATCTTAACCTATACTTTGTTTCAACCCAACTTGAACATAAGACAAACTTAATGTTCTAGGTTAAACATACATTGAACTTAACCTTAACTTATACTGAAGTTCAACCCGACTTAAACCTAAGTTAAAGTTAAACCTTTTAAGTTCAACATAAATTGAACCTAATCTTATCCTATACTTAGGTTCAACCAAACTTGAACCTAAGAAAAACTTGAACCTTCTAGGTTCAACCTACATTGAACCTAACCTTAACCTATATATAGATTCAACCCAACTTGAACCTAAGTTAAAATTAAACCTTTTAGGTTCAATGTACATTGAACCTAACCTTTTAACCTATACTTAGGTTCAACCTAACTTGAACCTAAGTCAAACCTAAACTTTTTAGTTTTAACATATAATGAACATAATTTGAACTTATAATTAGGTTTAACTCAACTTAAACTTAAGTCAAACTCAAACCTTATAGGTTCAACATATATTGAACCTAACCTTAAACTATACTAAGGTCTAACTCAATATAAACTCAAATCAAATCAAACTTAAGTTTGACCCTTATGGAACTTAAGCCAAAAAGTTTAACTTGGGTTCAACTTTAACTCAATTTAAACTCAACTCAAATCAAACTTAAGTTTGACCCTTATGGAACTTAAGTCAAAAAGTTTAACTTAGGTTCAACTTTGGTTGAACCCAAGTCAACTCAAACTTAACCCATATTGAACTTAAGTCAATACTTCTAACTTAGGCTCAACCTAACTTGAACCCAAGTTTAAACAATATTGAATATAAGTCAAAACTCTAACTTAGGTTCAACCTAACATGAACCCAGGTTCTACCAAATGTTGAAATTAGGTCAAAATACTTAACTTAGGTTCAAACCACACTGAAACTATACTAAATCTTTAACTTAAGATCAACCCAAAGTTGAATTTAAGTTAAAACACCTTACATAACTTCAAATCATAATGACTCTAAACCTTTAACTTAAGATTAATCCAAAGTTGAACTTAAGTCAAAACACTTAATTTAGATTTAAACCACATTGAATCTAAATAAAATCTTTAACTTAATATCAACCTAATACTAATTCATCTTAGATTTAACTCGACATCATTAGATTCAAAAAACACTAAATTTAAGTTCCCAAGTTTCATTTGCATTAGACTTAATTCAGAACCTTTAGATTCAAAAGACATTTGAATATAAATTCCTAAATCTAATTCATGCTAGATTTAACTTGAAAACATTAGATTCAAACGATACTAAATCTAAAATTCTCAAGTCTAATTAGATCTCACAGACATTAGATCTAAATAAACTTGACTCCTTTCTTTAGGTGTAAATTACATTAAACTTAAATAAACAAACCAAAACCGACATATAAAAATAATCAAAATGACACATGGAAAATTTTAATTCAATAATAAATTGTATGGTTCCTTTCATAAAGGCTCAGACCCAAGAAAAATTGTGGTTAAATAGACCATACCTTAACTTGATGAAGTGAAGCTTCAACCAAGTTTGTCTGGACCGATCATCAAGTTCTTGCAAACCTCTTGATAAGCTCAATTTGGAATGAAATTTGGTGGGGATATGAACTCACCAAAATGAGTTCACAGCTTGGGCTTAAACTTGGTTAGAGCCTATGGGATGAGCTAATTTTGATTGGGATCATCTTCATACACCTCAGGGAAGGTGTAGGAATGATTAATTTGAGGACTGGAAGAGGTTTGTTTTAGACTCGAGATATGTCATGTTTTGGGGTATTTGTTAAGTGGCTAAATTAGAAAAAGGCAGTAAATTTGAAGGATTGATTTTATAAGGAATTAGTTGCTTAGGTCCTAGGGAAGAACTTTAATGTTCAAAGTTTTCAAAATTAGTCAGCAGAAATGGGTCTTCTCTCTTCTCCTAGGGCTCTCGGGTTAAGCTCTATTTATAATCATGGAGGCCATGGGAAAGCTTAGGGTGGCATAGATTCTTTGGGGAAGTTACTACTCAATGTCATGATGATTGAGGATAGGATTTTAACTCACGGATAAGCTTAATTTACCCTCCTAAGATTAACCCATGCTAGTTCCAAATAGGGTGAAGATTTAACTCAAAGTTTGGCTTCTCCTTATTGGATAGTCCATAAGGTGTTTTGAATTCTTTTGGTTAAACTATATTTACCCCCCCCCATGTAAGCTATTAATTTCATTTAATGGGTTTCAAGAAAATGTGACACATAAGTTTCATTTTCATCGTTTACATGATTTAGTCATGATAGCCTTTAACCATGGTAAAAGAGGTGGTTTAAGTGTGGTTCATCCATGAAATGTTTGTGGTGTCACATGTACTAGCTGGCCACCTAACGCCATGATAGAATGTGATTCATGCTTTAGGTTGAGGGGGTGTTGACACATAAGCCTTATTTCCATAAGACTTATGTTGGTCATTTCAGCTTGTACATCACTTATTGGTTGATCGATGATAAAGATAAGGCTTCTTAGATTGACCCCTCTCATAAGCTTACATGTCATTTGATGAGTTTAAGAGAAATTGACAAATAAGCTTTCTCTCTCCTTTCTTCCATGTTGGTGTCATAACTAACTTAACCTTGGTTAATGGTTATGAATAATGGGTTGGTTTATTCATAAGGAGATTAATGGGTTATGGGTGACCCATTTATAACTCCCCATAAGTTAATTTTGAGTTTGAAAATTAATTATGGGTTTATGTGTCATATGTGATGTTATTAATTTGATTTTATTTTAGTGTCATGTGATTATAATTCCATTGTTTAATTAATTATGTAATTAATTAAAAATATGTGAAATTATAATATTGATCCATAAATTGGTCAAAGTCATTTTGGGTGTTGACCATTTGACCAATTTTATCAATTTGGTCTAAAATTGTGTATTTTGACACAAGTTGACCAACATTGACTATGGTTAACCATGGTTGACCAAGGTAGACCATTGTTGACTAGTCTAGGTCTAGGGTTGACCAGTTTGGTCAATGAGGACGTCAGTAGGTTATGGATTGACCAATTTAACCTAGTTTGACCATTTGGGTCAAAGGTTGACCAGATTGCTCAATGTGGTGGTCATTAGGTCATGTATTTACCATTTTGACCTAATTTGACCATTTGGGTCAAAGGTTGACCAGTTTGGTCAATGTGATTGCCATTGGGTCATGGATTGAATATTTTGACCTAATTTGACGATTTGGCTCATGGGTTGACCAGTTTAGTCAATGTGGTGGTCATTGGGTGAAGGATTGACCATTTTGAACAATTTTAACCATTTGGTTAAAAGCTTGATCAGTTTGGTTAATGTGGTGGTCATTTAGTTAAAGATTGACCATTTTGACTTAATTTGACCATTTGGGTTAAAGGTTGACCAATTTGGTCAATGTGGTGGTCATTGGGTTAAGAATTGACCATTTTGATCTACTTTGACTATTAGGTCAAAGGTTGACCAGTTTGGTCAATATGGTGGTTATTGGGTTAAGGATTGACAATTTTTGACCTAATTTGAGCATTTAGGTCAAAGGTTGACCAGTTTGACCTAATTTGACCATTTGGGTTAAAGGTTGACTAGTTTGTTCAATGTGGTGGTCATTGGGTCAAGGATTGACCATTTTGACCTACTTTGACTATATGGGTCAAAGGTTTACCAATTTGGTCAATGTGGTGATCATTGAGTCAAGGATTGACCATTTTGACCTAGTTTGACCATTTGGGTCAAAGGTCGACCAGTTTGCTCAATAGGGTGTTCATAATTTCAAAGATTGACCATTTTGACCTATTTTGACCATTTAGGTCAAAGGTTGACCAAATTGGTCAATAAGGTGGTCATTGGGTCAATGATTGACCATTTTGACCTAATTTGACCAATTGGGTGAACTGTTGACCAGTTTGGTCAACGTGGTGGTCAATGGATCAAGAATTGACCATTTAGGTCAATGGTTGACCAATTTGGTCAATGTGGTGGTCATTCGGTCAAGAATTGACAATTTTTACATAGTTTGACCATTTGAGTCAAAGGTTGACTAGTTTGGTTAATAGTTGATTAGATCAAGGTTTGTTATTGCTGATTTGATCATTTTAGGGTGTCATTAAGGTTTAGGTTAAAATGGATTCATTAGGTTTTACCTTAGACATTAGGTTTTAGTGACCATTGGTAAGATTTAGAAGGTCAATATTGGTAGACTTTCTTTCTCAAAATGATTTATAAATGATCCTCACAAAAGTGAGGTCAACAAGCACTCGGAAGAGGGTAAAGGATAGACATGCTCCTATTTGGCACAATACAAGAATTTAACTAATCTTTATCCTTCACTCACCATAACATCATTATCAGGGGAGGACAATTTCTCAAAATTTGAACCTTACAATACAAAACTTATTTTAGTAGTAGTTAACTTTAATTTAAAGTTTAGAAAGTACTTTAGTGATCTTAAAATCTCTAGCATCATTAAACTTTAGCAACTTTAGTATTTATTTTAAGTGCATTGCAATTTTGAATATTTGATTTTTGTGTTATGCTTTAAGGTTTGCTGCCTCTTTGTGGGATCGATAACTAAGACTTCGCCAAAGCGCTGTATTACTTGAGCGATATGTATACCTGTGTATAGATTGGCTGTTTTTTTAGTCTTATTATAATTTTTTACTGAACTGAAAGTATTATTCAAAAGCTTTGTCAAAACCTGCCCCCGATCACTCAGTAGTCACGTGTCCACGCTTTATGTTCCTTCAGCTCATCTGGTGCGATCCTGGCCGTCAATGCGAAACATGCTTGATCCAACGACTTCGTATCATCCCATACTAAAATCCTCATATCTCGATCTATACTCAACCAAATCACTTTGGGTTTGTCTGACGGATGCATTTAATCTAGACAAATACATCTATATGGTTTATACAATATGAAATTAGGTGAATCAACATGGAGACCCAAATTGAGCTCGATTTTGGGGGGAGAGTTCAATATCTTTGTCCAAGAGTTATTGGCTCGATTTGGTGCATGCAGAAGCTTCAGTAAAGTCCAACGAACCTCATGGAAGTGTTGCTAGAATCTGGTGAATTGTCTAGGTATGAATTCAATCAAACTGATTTGGAGGACTCGGTGAAAGTCTTGGTTATAGGGGCTCTATGATGGGGGTTTTAATGAGAATTATCTTTGTTTGGTCAGGGATGGTTTGAATTTTGGTGAAATGTGGTGGAGTGGTGAAGTTTATCCTGGTTTCTACTAAGAATTTAGTAAGGAAATTGGCTCTGGACAGTGGGAGTCAGGGCTGGAGAACAGATGGATTGCACTCAGGAAAGTTAGAGAAGCTCTGGAAGAATTTTGGTAGGGCTTCGTTAAGGTTCAGTGTATTCTTCCCTTTGGTTATGAAGGGGTTAATTTATAGCCATGGCAGATGGGTGGAGCTCGGGCTTCAATTTTGGTGCAGGGTGATGGTTAGGTGGAGTAATGAACAACGCAAGTGACCAATCACAGCTGACACATTGGATGGGTACAATTGGGTTCACCTCGTATGCATGGTCCTCTCGGTCTTGGCTTTTCTAGTGACTAGGCCGGCCGGCCAGGGTAGTGCTCAGTCTAAGGAGGTTAGGTGAGCCAAAAGGGAGGACTTAATGGTGATTAATCTTACCGATGATGGCTTTGGGTAAGGATCTTTTCGGTTTTGCCACTTAAGGAAAGAATCCTTTAATTTAGGGGACCCTTGGTCCATGGCCCATGTAGGTTGAGCTAGGTGGATCTAGACCTGTCCCTAGGGTCCATGAGGTAGCTGTGGTGGGCTTGGGTTGACCAACTTGGCTTGATTTGAGTGAGCTTAGGTATTAAATTCAAAATTGGGTCATGGTCTTGGACTTGAGCTTATGTTGAGTTTGAGCTATATATGAGGTTAAGTGATTGTTTAATTTGATGTGGGCGATTGTCAGGAAAAGTTTGGAAGATGATTTGAGTGATTTTGAATTTACTTTGAAGGGCAATTTGGTGGAATTTGTCTTGGGATTAATTTTGGGGTATGTGGGCTAAGCTTGGGTTTAGGTTAGGCTAGGGTTTGGTTGAGGGTCAATTTATTGTTTGTAATGGTTTATAAGAATGTCGTGAAGAGTTTTGAACAATAATTGGGTGAAAATTTTTGGACTTATTACCTTAATTAGGTGACATTTGGGCATATTACTAATTTGGGGAAAATTTGGGGATTTTGGCTTGGGTTGGATTTGAGCGAGGTTTAAGTTCAAATTTGGGCCAATTGGTTGCTCAATTTGGTTTAGGGGAATGTTATGAAGAGTTTTGGATATTAATTTGGGGAAATTGAATGGGTTATGGGGTTTAATTTGGAGGGATTTGAAGACGTGGTCAAAATTGTGGCTTTTGTACTGGGTTTGCCATTGAGTTTGAAATTGGGCTTAATTGGGCTTGGAATTGTTTTGGATTGTGATTTGGTATGATGTATTTGAATTTAGAATTAAAATGTAAGGAGAATTAAAGTCAATTGGGTAGAGATTGGGGTGACTTCGGTATTTTGTGCTTTAGGGGGGTAATTTAGGGATTTTGGTCAAAATTGGTCAATTTGATCTAACTAAACTCAATGAAGTGGTTTTAGTTGATTTTCGTATCATTCAGAGTGTTTTTGGATATTTTATAGATTTTTTGAATATTTTGAATTTGAGGGGCATATTGGTAATTTTGCGTAATTTGGGTTATTTTGATAATTTTGGTAATTTTGGTAATTTTGGTGGATTTTGGTCTATTTTAATGGTGGGGAGCGTTTTGAAATAATTTTGGGAGAGAATTTTATAATTTGGGCAAATTTGAAAATTTTGGTTAGGGTTTGGGGGTAATTTGGTAAATTGGTGAAGTTTAGGGTGAAGAGGTAAAAAATTGCAATTGTGGTAAAATGGGGATTAATTGAGGACACCAATCACAATATTAACCTATCTGAGCCAAGGTGCAAAGAAAAGTTGCTTTTTTGATCCTCCATGTGTTGATCCTAGCCAAACCCTTGCATAGGGAACCACACAAATGAGTTTCCAATGTGTAGGGGACAAAGGATAGGTATGTTTGGTTTAGGGTTTGGGGTAACGTCTGAGGGTGTAAGGTTCAAGAGTGTGTGTGTGCAAGTCTAAGACAGACCACCCAAGGTTGTCCTTAAGGCTTGACCATCCTATAGGGAACTTCTCTTGAGTTCCTTATGTTTGGCTCCACTCTACAAAGTGCTAGAGGTTGGTAGTAAGCATATGAAACTCCAAGTGAAGCAAAGAAGCATTTAGAATTTCTAATGGGGGTAGGGTTCCATCACAAGTCTTCTAAGATTGTCACCAGGAAAGCCTATGGCTAGATCCAAGACTCCTAAAGAAAGATTAGACCTCAACCAAAGTTAGGTCAACAGGAGTGGTGAAAGAGTATTTTTGTCCCCATTAAATATGGAAAAATTAAGTTGATGTGGAATACTTTAAAATTATGGGAGAGGGTAATTGAACATAGGTTAAGACATATTACTATGATTTCTCATTGTCAAATTGGTTTTATGTCGGGCATGTTTACAATGGGAGCTATACATTGATTAAGAGGTTTGATGGAGAACTTCATAGAGAATAAGGAGGATCTACATATTTTTTTTATTGATTTATAAAAATCTTATGATAACGTTCAAAAAGATATCCTTTGGATAATTCTTGGGAAGAAAGAAGTTGATATGAGTTCTATTCAAGTTATTAAAGATATGTATGCTAGAGGTGTTACTTGTGTCCGAACAAATGGAGGGTTGACCAAATATTTTCCTATTTTAGTTTGATTACATTAGGGATAAGCTTTAAGCCCATACTTTTGCACTAGTTATGGATGCTCTAACTAGACATTGTTGACCTCACTTTTAATGAGGTCTAGTCTCTCTTCCTTAGAAGCATAGGATCTAATCATAGGACATTCTTGTTGACTATCCTAGAGGACTAAAGTTGGAACCCACCTCCCATAGAAACTTAAACACTCCTTTACTCTCTTTGGAGTTTCACTTGTATGATTTTAACATATAGCATTTAGAAGGTTGGAACCAACATGGGAAGCCCAAAGAGATTCCACATAGAATTTATAAGGCTTAGGGTAACCCTGGGTGGCTTGGTCTTGGTCACACACACACACACTCAAACTCATCATAATTCCCCACACATTCCAAAACCCTAAAATTACACTCCACTTGACCTACTTCATTACTCTTCTTGAAAACTCATGTGTGTGGTCCTATGCCCCATGCCTTTGGCTAGGATGTCTAGGGACAACATGTGGAAGATCTAAAATGAGCTCTCACATTGTTCTTATGACTTTAGGGGGGTGTTGACCTCAATTTTGTTGAGGTCAACTCTTTATTCCTTAGGAGTCTGGGATCTAGCCATAGGATTTTTCTGTTCACTATCGTTGAGGGCTAGTGATGGCACCATACCCCATTAGAAATTCCAAACACTTCTTCACTCTTCTTGGAGTTCCATATGTTTGGCTCTAACCTCTAAAACTTAGTAGGATAGAGCCAAACATGAGGGAACTCGAGAAGGGTTCCCATAGGTGTGGCCTTGGTTAGTTTTTAACCTCACTTTTTTGTGAGACTATCTCTGTTCCATTTTGAGAAAGGAAGTCTACCAATATTGACCTCATAAATCTCATCAAGGGTCAATCAACCTTAAGATTTAGGGGAATACCCTAATAAAGCCTTTTTAACCTAAATCTTTATGGGACCCTAAAATGATCAGATCAATAATGAAAAATCCTGATATGGTCAACCCTTAACCTATGTTGGTCAAACTTGATCAAAATGGTCAATTTTTGACCCATTGACCACCACATTGACTAACTAGTCAACCATAGACCTAAATTGGTCAAACTTGGTGAAAATGGTCAATCCATGACCCAATGACCACAACATTAACCAACTGCTCAATCATAGTCCTACATTGGTCAATCTTGGTCAAAATGGTTGATTTTGAACCCAATGACCACTACATTGACCAAAAGGTCAACCATAGACCAAAATTGCTCAAAATTTGGTTAAAATGGTCAATTTTTGACCCAATGACCACCACATTGACCCAAAGGTCAACTAATGACCTAAGTGGTCAAAGTTGGTAAATATGGTCAATCCATGATATAAACACCACCACATCGACCATATTAGTTAAACCTATTGAACTAAATGGTCAAATTTGGTCAACATGAGTAAACTAGGTTTTACCACCCAAACCCAATGAACCCCATGACAAACCTAACCATGACAAGGTCAGATAAGTCACATTGGTCAACCTTGGATCTAAAATAGTTAACCATGGTTAACCTCACCATGCACGTCCACCTTCATCTATTGAGTGAAAATAACCTAGATAAACCCTTAACTAAGACATGGTTAAGGGTCCTCATGATCAAAATATAAAAAATGGGGTGAGGAAGGATTTGTTTTATCTTCTTCTCAATCAATTGAATGACTCATTCACTTGAATGAGAAGAGTTGGCCAACTCTATACGAAGAAATTTCAGCCATCCCATGGGCCATCCAATGGGAGGTAAACATAACTTAAAATATTCCTCTCACCATGGTTAAAACACATCTTAACCAAGTCATGGAAATGATGGAAAATCAAGCTTAGGAGTCATTATTCCTTAGTCCCATTAAATGAGCTGGTGAATCATATGATGAAGGTGAATTCAACAAGATTTACCAAGAATTATCTACCTCCCAAATGAACCAATGGAGGGAAGCCAAGATTTAAACTAAATCATCACCATATTTGAACCCAACATGAGTTAGTCTTGGGAAGTTCAAGTATGCTTATCTCCCAGCCGAAATTTCATGCATAAGACATCATTAGATAAGTTAACACATTCCCCAAGTGAACTCAAACAAATCTAAGCTCACCAATGGCTTCCCTAGGCCTATTAATAGATTAGCCAGATAAGAATACAAAGGATAATAGACCAACCTATTGCCAAAATCCACTGAACCATTCAATACCAAAAATCTTTCCCATCAGCTAGGTAGTTGATCCCCTTGGTTTAAGCATTTGAAGCCCACTTATCTCTCTCAATTTTATGCCTTAAAAATAGGACATGTTTTCAGGTTGGTATGAAACCTCTCCAAACTTCAAATTGATCATTTAAAACCATCACAAACATTTAAGAAAACAAGCCCAATCAAAATTGGCCTTCCCCATAGGCTCTAACCTACCTTTCAAAATTTTCTTTCCAAACTGTGACACCTCTTGAACAAATTCTTACATTGACAGAATGTCACCTCAAATTGAGTTTGCGGTAAGCTTGCTGAGCTCCAAGCAAAGCCTCAGGAACAATCCAATTGATGTTTCATCAACTCAGGCTAAGGTATGGTTTTTTAGGCTCAAATTCTGCTCGAGTTTGGAACATTGTGAAACAAATCTATTCATAACCTATACATCACCATATGGATTGTTTCTTCAACTCTAGATGACGGTTTAGGAACAATTTACTTAATTTCATGAAGAATCAAGTGAGATTTTATCCCTAGATAATAGACGGGTTTCGATTTTAGGGCAGATGAAGGAGATGAATGGATGTTGTTCGTTTCCGTGTTTGGAAACGAACGACTCTGATTTAATCCAAGCTGATCCCGTGTTTTGAACCCCACAACTGATCATGCACATTTTGAGGAGTATGAGGACATGCGGCCTCCTCTGGTTACTTCTATTTAATTAGGATATTATTAAGTATAGAATAACCTTAAAATATTCAAAAATTCATATCTTGACAAATAAATTCACAAAAATATAATAAAAATACCTCTTAAATCAGAATAATGAGAAGAATAATGTGGAAATGAAATTTTAAATTAACAAGTTTGTTGAGCTCATTTTTATGATAGGTCAACCATTTGACCTAAAAAGTCAAATTTTGTAAAAAAATGGTCAATCCTGACCCAATCACCAACCCTGTTGACCCAATAGGTCAACATTTTGACCCAAAAAGTCAACTTTGATCAAAATGTTCAATTTTGACCCAATGACAAACCCTGTTAACCTAATAGGTCAACCTTTTGACCTAAAAAGTCAACTTTGGTCAAAATGGTTAATCCTGACCTAATTACCAACCCAGTTGACCCAATAGGTCAACCTTTTGACCTAAAAAGTTAACTTTGGTCAAAAAGGTCAATCCTGACCCAATGACCAACCCTGTTGACCCAATAGGTCAACCTTTTGACCTAAAAAGTCAACTTTGGTCAAAATAGCCAATCCTAACCCAATGACTAACTCTGTTGACCCAATAGGTCAACCTTTTGACCTAAAAAGTCAACTTTGGTCAAAAAGGTCAATCCTGACCTAATGATAAACCCTGTTAACCCAATAGGTCAACTTTTTGACATAAAAAGTCAACTTTGGTCAAAATGGTCAATCCTGACCAAACGACCAAATATTGACCCAATGACATGTTTAAACCCCCAAAATGACAAATTTAATCAAATAATTAATTTCAATATTATTTTGATTAATTAAATGAAATTGACTAATAATTTAATTTTCAATATTTTAATTAATTAGATGACATAATTATTTAAAATGAAAATTAAATTAAAAGTCATAAAATGACAAAATGCACCAAAATGAAATGAAAATGACAAAATTAATCAAATAATTAATCTCAAAATTATCTTGATTAATTAATTGGCTAGTGATTTTATTTTTTAAATTTTAATTAATGAGATAATTAATTAAAATGAAAAATTAGATTCAAAAGCCATAAAATGAACAATTTAATTAAAAATGATGGAATTAATCAAATAATTAATTCCAAAATTATTTTTAATTAATTAATTGACCAATAAATTAATATTTTAATTAATGACATAATTAATTAAAATGAAAATTAAATTAAAAAGTCATGAAAAGAGACAAAATTCAATTTTAATGACATGAATATTAATAAAATAATTAATTTGGAATTATTTCCAATTAATAATTGATTAATAAAATAATTTCCAACATTTAATTAATGACATAATTAATTAAAAATGGAAATTAAATCAAGAGGGTTATTAAATGGATTTTTTAAACGTATGACATTTTGATTTTCTACAAATTCCAAAATTCCTTTATGACATCACACATGACCTCATATGGGTTAGAAACAACCCATATGACCCATTAAAGAGAAAACAACCCATGGATGACTCATATTTAACCATGGTAAAGGGGCATAATGACATGAAGGTGAGGTGGCAAAACCATGGTGATTTGAAGTGTGACTCACCCCCTTTGCAAAGTGAGGTGTCTTGCCATGGTGAGATGAGTTTAGCCACCTCCCTAGCCACCCAATGATGAAAAGACAAGGCTTTAACCATCCTCCATACCATGGCTAAGCTCATCATAACAATTTATTAAAAATGTTAAGGTGGGAGCTAATGTGTCACCACCCTATGAAAAGATAAATGAGGTGTTGCAAGGAGAAGGTCTCAACCATTTGAGTCACCATTAACCTCTCCCTCAGCCAATGGAATGGAAACAAAGAGATCAATAGCTTATCATGACAATTTGGATCCATGATTGCCATGAAATGTGCACTTGCTTAAGTGGAAAATTTCTCATGGGAAATGAGGAGGTGATGGTTGGATTACATGGCGGAGTTTGTACTCCACAGCTCTAACCATACCATGATCAAATCCTAAGCTAACCAAGGTTGAAACATAGCCATCCATGGCTATAAAAAAACCCCTTGGCTGAAATTTTGAAGGAGAGAAAAAAAATCCATAGAAACCTATAAGCTGCCCAAATCCCTTGGCTCTCAACACAAAAATTCTTGCTAAGGACCTCAGCAACCTATTCCAACCAAGATCAAGCCATAGAATCAGCCCAATCAAGCCAATTTGGCCAAAATCCAAAATCAGCCCAAACTAGTCACTTTACCAAAATTGCTCACCAAGGCTAGCTTCAAAACCAAATTGAAGTGGCAAAGATCTTCTTTTCGAGTCCTAGAAGCTGACCATCAAGGCTGATCAAGCTCATGATTGTTGTGGCCAGGTATGGATTTATTTTGTCCAAAATAATGCATATAATCCAAAAATCATGGGTTAAACCAGCCCAGAAATGTATCCTCACTGTATAGATATAATCTATACATCCAGATGATTCCATCGGTTTAGACATCACTCAATTTCATTGAGAAATGAGTGAGATATTGAGCTTTGAAGTTGGACGGTTCGAAATATTTTCAAATTTATGGAGATTAATCCCGCCGTCTGTTCTCGTGTTTTGGAACGGATGGCACTGATTGCTTGCCCCGGTGTTTCCTGTTTGGATCCGAACAGCGGATCTTCCCGCCTTTAACGCGTCCGAGGACACGTGGCATGCCGTCGAATTTCCAGGCTAGGTTAATTCATATTAACCTTAAAAAAATAAAAAATTCATATCTTTTTATCCAGAGCTCCTAAAAATAAAATAAAAATACCTCTGGAAAGCTCTTGAAGAGAAGAAAATTATGAGACTAAAATCATAATTTTTTTCTCAGTGTTTAACTTTTAAAGAATTATATAATCTCTGGATTATTTTAATTATTAAAAATTATTTACAAATCAGAAAAATGTGAAATTTTTAGGGAAGAACCTTTAAGTCCTTAGACACATCTCTTGATTTTTTAAGGCTATGATAACTCTCTAGGATATGATTTTCTAATTTCCAGGATATTTTGTAATTATTTCCAAAAATAATTATAAAATTTGGAAAATTGGAAAATTAAAATTTAAAATGATTGAGAATCTTAGGTTGACAAATAACAATTCTCAAGCTATCAAATCAATCTAAAAAACATTTCAAAATAAGGTTAAGATTTATTAATTATAAAATTAATATTTCAAAACCTTTTCTTAATCAATTTCAGAATGGACTATGCCAATGATGAATCCAAACTCAAATGAACTAAAAACAAGCATTAATTAGGTTTAAAGACAACTTAAGCCTAATCAAAATCATTAAACCTTAGTATTTAATACAAAATCAAGATTTTAATTAAGTTTAAAGACATATTAAACTTAATTAACCATTAAACCTAACTAAATTAGTTTTAATACAAAATCAAAGCTTTAATTAAGATTAAGGACATATTAAACTTAATTAACCATTAAACCTTAACTAAATTAGGTTTAATACAAAATCAAAGCCTTAATTAAGCTTAAGGCCATATTAAACTTAATTAATCTATTAAACCTTAACTAAATTAGGTTTAATACAAAATCAAAACTTTAATTAAGTTTAAGGACATTATAAACTTAATTAACCCATTAAACCTTAACTAAATTAGGTTTAATACAAAATCAAAACTTTAATTTAGTTTAAAGACATATTAAACTTAATTAACCCATTAAACCTTAACTAAATTAGGTATAACAGAAAATCAAAACTTTAATAAAGTTTAAAGACATATTAAACTTAATTAACCCATTAAACCTTAACTAAATTAGGTTTAATACAAAATCAAAACTTTAATTAAGTTTAAGGACATATTAAACTTAATTTATTCATTAAACCTTAACTAAATTAGGTTTAATACTAAATCAAAATTTTAATAAGTTTAAAGACATATTAAATTTAATTAACCCATTAAACCTTAACTAAATTAGGTTTAATACAAAAACAAGATTTTAATTAAGTTTAAAGACATATTAAACTTAATTAACCCATTAAACCTTAACTGAATTAGATTTAATACAAAATTATGCATTAATTAAGTTTAAAGACATATTAAACTTAATTAACCGATTAAACCTTAACTAAATTAGGTTTAATACAAAATCAAAATTTTAATTAAGTTTAAAGACATATTAAACTTAATTAGCCCATTAAACCTTAACTAAATTAGGTTTAATACAAAATCAAGGTTTTAATTAAGTTAAAAGACTTATTAAACTTAATTAACCCATTAAACCTTAACTATATTAGGTTTAATACAAAATTAAGATTTTAATTAAGTTTAAAGATATATTAAACTAAATTAACCCATTAAACCTTAACTGAATATTAAACTTAATTAACCCATTAAACCTTAACTAAATTAGGTTTAGTACAAAATCAATATTTTAATTAAGTTTAAAGACATATTAAACTAAAATAACCATTTAAACCTTATTTGAATTAGGTTTAATACAAAATCAAGCTTTAATTAAGCTTAAAGATATATTATTTAATTATCCCATTAAACCTTAACTAAATTAGGTTTAATACAAAATCAAGATTTTAATTAAGTTTAAACACATATTAAACTTAATTAACCCATTAAACCCTAACTAAATGAGGTTTAATACAAAATTAAGCTTTAATTATGTTTAAGGACATGTTAAACTTAATTAAATCATTAAACCATAGTCATCTTAGGTTTAATACAAAATTTAAACTTTAATTAAGTTTAAGGACATATTAAACTTAATCAATTCATTAAATCTTAACTAAATTAGGTTTAATATAAAATCAAAACTTTTATTAAGGACATATTAAACTTAATTAATTCATTAAACCTTAACTAAATTAGGTTTAATACAAAATCAAACTTTAATTAAGTTTAAGGACATATTAAGCTTAACTAATTCATTAAACCTTAACTAAATTAGGTGTAATAAAAAAATGAAAACTTAAATTAAGTTTAAGGACATATTAAACTGAATTAAATTCATTAAACCTTAATTAAATTAAGTTTAATACAAAACCAAAATTAAATTGAGTTTAAGAACAAGTTAAACTTAATTAACACTTTAGACCCTAATTACATTAGGTTTAAGATAAGTTAAACCTTAATTAGGTCTAACTCTTTAGACCTAATTAAACCATTAAGTCTTAACTAAATTAGACTTAATCAAACTTAAACCCTAATTAGGTCTAACCCATTAGACCTAATTAAACCATTAAGTCTTAACTAAACTAGACTTAATCAAACATAAACCTTAATTAGGCCTAACCCATTAGATCTAACTAAACCATTAAGTCTTAAAAAAATTAGACTTAATCAAACCTAAACCCTAGTTAGGTCTAGCCCATTAGACCTAACAAAACCATTAAGTATTAACTAAATTAGACTTAATCAAACCTAAACCCTAATTAGGTCTAACCCATTATAACTAATTAAACTATTAAGTCTTAATTAAATTAGACTTAATCCAACTTAAACTTTAATTAAGTCAACCACATTAGACTTAATTAATTTATTAAACCTTAACCAACTAAGGTTTAATCAAACTTAAACTCTAATTAAGTCTATCACATTAGACTTAATTAAACCATTAAACCTTAATTAACTAAGGTTTAATCAAACCTAAACCATTATTAATTCTACCGCATTATACATAGTTAAACCTTTAAACCTTAGCCAACTAAGGTTTAATCAAACTTAAACCATAATTAAGTCTACCACATTAGACTTAATTAAACCATTAAACCTTAACCAACTAAGGTTTAATCAAACTTAAACCATAATTAATTCTACCACATTAGACTTAATTAAACCATTAAACCATAATCAACTAAGGTTTAATAAAACTTAAACTATAATTAAGTCTACCACATTAGACTTAATTAAACTATTAAACCTTAATTAACTAAGGTTTGATCAAATCTAACCATAATTCAGTCTACCATATTAGACTTAATTAATCTATTAAACCTTAATCAACTAAGCTTTAATCAAACTTAAAGCTCTAATTAAGTTTACCACATTAGACTTAATTAAACCATTAAACCTTAACTAACTAAGGTTTAAACAAACTTAAATTCTAATTAAGTATACCACATTAAACTTAATTAAACTATTAAACCTTTGCCAATTCAGGTTTAATGAAATTCAAACCCAACCTAACTTAAACCTAAACCCATATTAGACTTAAGTCAAATCATATTTAGGTTCAACCTAACATGAACCTACGTCTAACCCCAACTTAACTTAAGTCTAACCTATATTAGACTTAAGTAAAACTATACTTAGATTCAACCTAACATGAGCCAAAGTCTAACCTAAACCTAACTTAAGTCTAACCCACATTAGACTTAAGTCAAATAATACTTAGGTTCAACCTGACCTGAACCTATGTCTATCCTAAACCAAGACATAAACCCTAGGTTCAACCCAAATTGAACCTAAATCGACATAAATCTTAGGTTCAACCCAAATTGAACCTAAATCGACAAAATTGAACTCAGATCCACATAATTGACAAAAATTTGACATTTCAAACATAAATCAACATAAGTTTGATATTTCAAACATAAATTGACATAAACGATATAAATTTGACATTTCAAACATAAATCGACATAATCGACATAAATTTGACATTTCAAACATAAAATGACATAAATTTGACCTTTCAAACATAAATCGACATAAATTTGACATTTCAAACATAAATAAAAAAAACGACATGAAACTTACATTTCAAGCATAAGTCGACATAAATTTGACATTTCAAACATAAATTGACATAAGCGACATAAATCTGACATTTCAAACATAAATCGACATAACCGATATAAATCTGACATTTCAAACAAAAATTGACATAACCGACATAAATCTGACATTCCATACGAAACTCAACAAATTTGACATTTCATACAAACAATTCGACATTAATCAACATTCCAAACATAATCAAACATAAACTGACATTAATCGACATTTCAAACGAAATTCAACAATCACTGACATTAAATGACATTAATTGACATTTCAAACCAAACTTAGCATGATTCGACATTCAACATAAATCGACATGATTTGACATAAACCAACATAAGTTCGACCTAAATCGAACTTAACATGACACAAACTGACATAATTTTTAAGTTCCACTTAAATCGAACTTAACACGACAACACTTACACTTTTTGAGGATAAATGTTAATCTTAATCGGTAGTTTTCCTAGGCAGTATTAATTTCTCAGGATGTAATTAACTATAGGAGCTTGCTCCTATAGGAGATCAAAGAACTCAAGATAGGTATTTCACCTACAAGGCCTCTCTGGTTACTCAAGATCTTCATATGATTTTCTTATATGAAAAACTTCATTAATTACACAATTTGAAGACTTGTTCTATGAGATTATCATTTTCTCTCAATCTCTATCATGATTAATCCTTCTTCAAATTCTCCTGAGACTTCTGACAATAAGTCTAGGTAGGATAAGAATGAAGGTGATAGATAAAGAAAGAGAGTGGCGACTCCTTGGCATTGACATGATACAAGAATTGATAGCGATGCAAGCCGATAAAAAAAAATTTTTCATCGCCATCAAAATTATATTTAATTTTTAATTAATTGATTACTTCATGAGATAATTTAATTTTTAAAAATTATTTATAAATTAGAAAAATATAAAAATTTTAGGGATCAAACTTTTTAGTACCTTAGGAAGATCCCCTTGTTTTTTAAAGGCTATGAAAATTCCCTAGGATATGATTTCTATTTTTATGTAATTTTGTGATTATTTTTAATAATAATTATAAAATTTAAAAAATTTGAAATTAAATTAGAAATTGGTTAAGCAATTTAGGGTGAAAGATTTAAACCATAAAATGACAAACTTAATCATCGTAAAGTTTAAAATGACATTTTAACTCTTAGGGTTAAAAATTATAATTATAAATTTATATTTAATTAACCTTGAAACTCTTTAAAACTTAAGTCCATACCTTAGCTTACCAAAACTTAGTCCATTTCTTATTGAGCTAAGTCAATTTTTGATTCTAACTCCAAATAGACTCAAATCAAACCTTAATTAGGTCTAACCACTTATTAGACCTAATTAACTCTATTAAACATTTACTGCATTTGGTTTAATACAAAGTAATCCTAATTAGGTCTACGACATCAATTAGACCTACTTAAACCCTGTTTACGCTTAATCACTATAGGTTTAACACTACAAGCCATAATTAGGTCTAAGACATCAATTAGACTTCAATAAACTCTGTTAAGCTTTAATCACATTAGGTTTAACACAACAAACCATAATTAGGTCTAACCTCTAATTAGAACTAATTAACCTAATTATGCCTTACTTACATTAGGTTTAATTAATCTTAAACCATAATTGGTCTGACCCCTAATTAGACCTAATTAACCTAATTTAACCTTATTTAAACTAGGTTTAATTAAACTTAAACCATAATTAAGTCTAACCCCTGATTAGACATATTTAACTCTAATAAACTTTAACTACGTTAGGTTTAATACAAAATAATCCCTAATTAGGTCTATGACATCAATTAGACCTGATTAAACTCTATTAAGCCTTAATCATGACTTTTAACACCAAAAGCCATAATTAGGTTTAAGACACCAATTAGACCAGATTAAACCCTGTTATGCCTTAATCACATTAGGTTTAATGATCCACTAAAAATTTGATAGCATTTTATTATCCATTTCATACATGTTTTTGATGATATTACACTTTAAAGGATGGTATTTTTCATGATTTTATGTAGGTACAATGATTATAGACCTTTGGAGCATAAGGAAGTGAAAAGGAGCAAATTTGGAACAAAAGGAACAAAAGTGCATTTTATTAAACGAGCACTGAATGACGTTGTCACCAGCTCTGGACCACGCTATTTTTTAGAGAGTTGCGACCGTATAGGCAGAGAAATGAGCCGAACAATGCCTAATCCAGCGCCGGACCGCGCGCTATCCAGATTTTAAGCTAGATTTAATCTATTTAGCCAAATTTTGAAGGTTTTCTTAAGGAAACTCTTGGGAATTCAGTTTTGGCCTAATTTAAACTTTTTTGGAGCCAAGTTTGAAGTGGTGAAGAAGAAAAGAGAAGAGTTTCGAGTTTAGAGAGAGTGTCTTCTCATTTAATTTAGAAAATCTAGGTTTTGTGTTTTCTCTTCTAAGGAGTGTAAGAGGAGAGGGAAATTGAGAGATTTCTTCTTCCTTACTTATCTAAAGAGAGAATTGTGTGTTGTTGTAAAGAAAGAAGAGGAGTCAAAGGAATTCCTTGAGATTCACTTGGGGAAGAGTTTGAGATAAGTGATCATTACTTTACTCTATTTGTATGACATTGTTTTTATATATAAAATCTATGTTTTGTCATCTTTTCCTCATGAGTCTTGAGTAGATTTCTTTGACTCTTCTCTTTTCATGTGATGTGTTGATTTTGTAATATAAAATTGATGTGCTAATTTATTTTGGAGAATTTGTGATGACCTTTTCTCTTCGAACATCATTTATTTTTTGATCTACCAATTGATTTGTTAAAGCTTGTTGGGAAACATATTTTCTGAAATGATTATGAGTTCCACAATAAAAGTGAAGGTCACATTCAATGTCCATGAATGAGAGACGTAGTTCATTGGGATTGAGTGCAAATAAATAGAGAAATATACTTTGATGGGCGTAGAATTGGAGATTTCAGAGTGACAGGCTGAGATCCTCAGTTTGGTCGTAATGTTTGGATACTGAAGCAAGAGTTAGCCTTCAGGTGAAGGGAAGTAGGAGCTTTGGAGTGAGAGCCTGTATCCTCCCAGCCTAACCACAGATTTGGGGACTAAACTTAGGATTAACTAATGTTCTTTATACGTAGAAATATGGGTAAAGAATAGGAATGTTTCTATTTGGAACAATACATTTGCATCACTGATCTATGTCGTAATAATCATCACATTATGATTTGAAAGGAGGAAGACTCTTTCTTGCAACTGAACTTTGTAATAGTTCTAGTCTAGTGTTAGTTTAACTTGCTAGAGTTTAGAATGTATTTTTCTAGTAAGAGTAACTACAACTGTTTATCTTTATTTTAAGAATTGAACTTACTTGCATTGTCCTGTGATTCGATAAGTGATTTCTGTGCTACGCCATAAAATTCAAGCCTCCCTGTGGGATTGATATCTAGGACTCCATTAGAGCCCTGCATTACTTGAGCAATACGTATATTTACATTTAATTGTGTGACTCATTATAAAACTAAATCAATATATATATATATATCTAAATCTGAGTTCATAAATTTTGAAAAATTTAAAAAGTCGCACCATGTTTTTGGTGCCGTTGCTGGGTAGGTACGGTAAAAAGAAGGAAACTGCTAAATATTAATTTTGTCGTATTTGAAACGTTATATTTGAATTGCAAGTCATAATTTTGTGTGTCTGTTTATTATTAGCCTTATTTTGTTTGTATGTGTTGTATCAAATCTATAGATTTAGTGCATTACGATTCTTAATTAGAGCATACTATTAGAAAAATTTGAAAATAAGAAAAGTAATCTGCAAATCCTTACAAGATGGCGAACAATTTAAACAATCAAAATGAAAATGTACCAAGACCTTTAAGAGATTATTCTAATCCAACAGTAGATGAAATTCACTTAACTATCCAAAACCCTGATGTTGCTGCTAATTCATTTAAGCTAAAACCTGCTATTATCCAAATGGTACAGAATAATCAATTTAGAGGAACATCTAATGATGATCCTAACTTACATCTCGCTAGTTTTCTAGAACTATGTGCTACTTTTAAATATGATGGAGTGTCAAATGATGCTGTTAGGCTTAGAATTTTTCCTTTTTCAGTAAGGGATAAAGCTAAGGCGTGGTTAAGTAAGTTAACATCTGGATCTATCAGAACTTGGGGAGAGCTTTCACAAAAGTTTTTGTCAAAATATTTTCCTCCTTCCAAAACTGCTAAGCTGAGGAATTATATCACATCTTTTAGTCAGTTTGATGGAGAATCCATATATGAAGCTTGGGAAAGATTTAGTGATCTTCCGAGGAAGTGTCCACACCATGCATTACCAGACTAGTTAATAATTCAAACCTTTTATAATGGATTAGTGGGATCTTTGAGATTGATTATCGATGCTGCTGCTGGTGGATCATTAATGTCTAATCTTTTTGATAAAGCATATTAGTTAATTAAAGAGATGGCTACTAATAATTTTCAGTGGCCCTCTGAGCGGGTAAATCCTGAGAGTAGCTAGTATTCATGATTCTGATGTGATAACTATGATAGTCTCTCAAATTGTTGCACTTTCCAAGAAAATAGATCATTATGGAATGAATTTTTCTCCAATATCCCTAGTGTTAGAAGAAAATTCATCAGGACAGATGATAAAATCTGAAATATCATATGCAACATTAAATGCCATAAATAACAAAGTAAACAATCCTTATTTGAATTATTATAATTCTAGTTGGTGGAATCACCTGAACTTCAGGAATTACACCAATGCTGTTGTTAACCCGCAATGGGGGAACAATCCTATGAATCCAGTTGGAAATCTAAACAACCAAGGAAATCCCAATTATAGACCTTCTTATCCTTCTGGTTTTAATAGTAATCAACAATTTAAGGAAAAGTTGTCTAGTGAAGAAATGAATCTGGATATGGGTAGTCAAATTCAAGCTCAAAATGTTGCAATGAAGAACATTGAGAATCAATTGGGACATATCTTTACTGCGCTTAATAATAGACCTTCTTGGAATCTTCCTAGCACTGTTGAGATCAACCCAAAAGATCAAATCATGGAGCAAATTAAAGGATAATCAATTAAGGAGTAGAAAAGAATTGGAACCAAGAGTTCAAAAAGAAGTCAAAGTTGAAAGAGAGGAAGTGAACATTTAGAAAGGTTTTAATAAGATATATCCAGATGAATATCCGCTAGAACCAATGAAGATAACTGTTGAAAAACCACCTCCTCCTTTTCCTCAAAGACTATAGAAACAAAACTGGGATAATAGATTTGTAAAGTTTTTGGAAATTCTTAAGAATTTAATTATTAATATTTCCTTTCTTAAAGCATTAGATCTGATGCCTGATTATGTAAACTTTAAGAAGGATATTCTTAAAAGAAAAGAAAGATTAAAGACCACTAGACTGTTGCACTTAGTGGTGAGTGTATTGCAATTATTTAGAAGAAGTTTCCTAAAAAACATAAAGACCCAGGTAGTTTCACTATCTCATGTGTTATAGGTGAGAAAGTTTTCAGAAGAGCTTTATGTGATCTTGGAGCTAGTATTAATCTTATGCCTTTATCAACTTTCAAAATATTGGGAATATGAGAAATTTCACCTATATCTGTGACTCTTCAATTAGCTGATCGTTCTATCACTTATCCTAAAGGAGTTATGGAAGATGTATTAGTAAAGGTTGATAAATTTATCTTTCCTGTGGATTTTATTCTATTAGATATGGAGGAAGATAAAGAAATTCCAATTATTTTGGAAAGACCATTCTTTGCTACTGGGAGAGCTATGATTGATGTTCAAAAAGGAGAATTAACTATGAGAGTTAATGACCAAGATATAACTTTCAAAATTCTGAAATCTATGAAATACCCTTCAACTGAAAAAGAGGATGAGTGCTTTCAAATGGAAATCTATGATTATTTGAGAGAAGATCATTTAAAAAAAGTATTTAAAGAAAATGTGGGATGTGAGGAAGAATATGAAAGTGAAAATGAAGGTGATTTTGATGATATGAAGAGTGAAAAGTTAGAATTTGTTCAGGAAAATTTTGCAAGTTTGGATACTATGGAAAATGGAGATAAAAGTTTAATTCCATCTATCAATAAACCACCTGAACTTGAGCTGAAAAATTCTTTTAATCATCTAAAGTATATATTTTTAGGAAAATCATCTTCTTTACTAGTCATTGTATCTTCAAATTTAAATGAATATCAAGAACAAAAATTATTGGACACCTTAAAATAATACAAAAAGGATTTTGGTTGGTCCATAGCTGATATTAAATGAATCAGTCCATAAATTTGTATGCATAAAAGTTTATTGAATGAAAAACATAAACCTAGAGTTGATCCACAAAGGAGATTAAACCCAATAATGAAAGAAGTGGTTAAAAAAGAGATTTTAAAGTGGTTAGATGTTGGAATTATATATCCTATTTCTGATAGTGTTTGGGTAAGCCCAATTCATTGTATTCCTAAGAAAGGAGGAGTGACTGTTGACGTAAATGATCGAAATGAAATTGTACCAACAAGACAAGTCACTGGTTGGCGAATATGTATTGATTAAAGAATTTTAAATGCCGCCACCAGAAAAGATCACTTTCCTTTACCATTTTTAGACCAAATGCTAGACAGACTAGCTGGACACAAGTACTATTGCTTTTTAGATAAATATACCGGTTATCACCAAATACCTATTGCTCCCGAGTATCAAGAGAAGACTACATTTACTGGCCCTTATGAAACTTTTACGTTTAGAAGAATGCCCTTTGGATTATGTAATACACCTACAACATTTCAAAGATGTATGACGTACATATTTAACAAATTAATTGATAAGGGAATAAAAGTGTTTATGGATGATATCTCAGCATTTGGAGACTCATTTGATGCATGCCTATGCAACTTAGAAACAGTTTTAGAGGTATGCAAAATAATAAATTTAGTCCTAAACTGGGAAAAATGTCAATTTATGGTTGCAGGAGGAATTGTACGTGGGCATAAAATATTTGAATATGGCATGGAAGAAGATCATGCGAAGATTTAAATTATATAAAAAATACAACCTCCAACAACTATGAGAGTGGTAAGAAGCTTTTTGGGACATGTAGGATTCTACAGGCGATATATTAAAGACTTTTAAAAAATTATTAAGACTCTATGCCAACTTTTGGAAAAAGATAGGAAGTTTGATTTTAACAATGAATGCTTAAAAGCTTTCGATCTATTAAAGGAAAAATTAATCGTTGCACCTATAATAGTTTTACCTGACTTGAAGAAACCATTTTAATTAATGTGTGATCCTAGCGATTATGCTATTAGAGTTGTTTTAGGGTAAAGACTGTCGGCATATTTTTAGGTTGTATTGTATTTTAAAAGGGGGTCGCCTAACAGAAGTTGTCGGCGAATTTAAATTTTAAATTTGATTTAAATATATATATAATTTAGAAAGTAGTATTTGGCTTTGAAAATAATTTTTAAATTTGAAAGTTTTAAGATATGAGATTAAACCGATCTCACATCCCAAATAGTTTATATAAACGAGCACCGCACCACAAACCGTGTATCTATCCCTAAGGATAGACACACTGCTTGATGGTGGGGCTCGATCAAATAAGCTATAAGTTTTGTGACATCCGTTTGGTCTGCGAACCAATTTTATAAGCCGACAAATTCCCTGCTTAATATGAAAGTATCAAACAGGGTTTATATTACCTGGGTTCTTTAAAATTCCTTATAAGGGCAAGCCCCTATAGTTAATTACATCTTAAGTGACGGGAATCACCTAAGAAAACTCTCGATAATAATCAATAACTCTGCTTTCAAGAATTTCAAAGTTTAAGGTTTTCAAAGATTGAATTTTGGAATTTCAATAGGAATGGATCAAATTTTGGAACATTTTGTTTTGTGAATCCAAAGGAAGAAAGGTAGGAGAAATCACCGATTCGAAGTGAACTTCCGTAATTTCCCGACTATCCTATCGTTTGGCTTGAGTTTAGGAAAGTCCTAATACTTATTAAAATGTTTTGATCTTGCCAATTTTAATTAATTAGGGCTTATATTTGTATGATAAAATCAAACAAATAGCTCTAGAAGATGTGAGGGTTTATTGTCGTATCGGACGACTACCTCGGAATCCTAAGACCGGTTAGGGCTTAATTTGCAATGCAAATGCCTAACGAAGAGTTGAGGATTTATGTTGCACTAGGCAAGCTACCTCGAAGTCCTATGGCTTGGTTATTTAATTCTAGGAAAGTTTTCTTGAAGTAGGTTCAAGTTTTGCTGACGACGATGGCCGTCGTTGCCCACCATGCTCCAAGTTCCTTGTTGTTGCAGAGGTTTAGTTTTAGAAATCATAAATCGGGAGATGAGAAAAGTGTTTTGGTTTAGAGAAAATCTTAATTTCCAAGTGTTTTTTACGTTTTAATTAAAACAAATCTTAAAGTTGATTATAACGACACCGGTTAAGATCCCACGGTTCCATCCTTCCGGCATCATTATTTTTATCGGATTCACTTAGTCCGGATGAATTTGCTAAACTCAACTGAATGAGTTCCACACTTTCATTTAGACCGTGGGAAATCCCGTTAGCAACACGTAGGTTACATCATCCGAGGTATTCCCGATCATCCAACAGGACGTTTTAATTTAGTTGTAATTGTAGTTTTGTGTTATATTTGTGATTAAATTTTGAGTTGTTTTATATTTTGAAATGTTGTGGCGGTGAATTTTATCTTGCAATGACTTTTAACTTAATTTGGTTTCAGTTTTAGGGATCTATCCTAAAGGTGTGGGTTTTCATGCAACTTGTTGTTTTATCATGCAAGAAAAATAAAGTACATTTGCGAAAGTAAATTGCAAGAAAGTAAATTGCAAGAAAGTAAATTGCAATAAAATAAAAGCGTACCTGGAGGGTCTTCCCGTCATCCCAAGCTGCACTTAAAACACAATTAGAATATTTAAGCAAGTTCCTAGGTAAAGCTAGGGGAAAGGTTATGGTTTTCTACCAAATTTCTAATCCTA
This sequence comes from Papilionanthe hookeriana x Papilionanthe teres, assembly GCA_022702705.1. Taxonomy (NCBI): domain Eukaryota; kingdom Viridiplantae; phylum Streptophyta; class Magnoliopsida; order Asparagales; family Orchidaceae; genus Papilionanthe; species Papilionanthe hookeriana x Papilionanthe teres. The sequence goes on along the minus strand of CM040427.1, from coordinate 152,558,833 downwards.
TAGCTAGTCAACTCCTATGACGTCTAGGTTCTTTGTGTTTTTTGTTTGAGGATGATTTTCTTCATCAAAGGACAATTAAGTCCAATTGTTCTTATAAATATCCTATCATATTGAGGAAGTGCTTAAGAAGAATCTTAAACATCTTTTCAATATTTTCAGGATTGTTTTAAGTCCAAATGAATTTAATTATATAAATGAATCGATCGTCCGAGGTTTTCAAGTCTTGTTAACTTGCTCGGTGAACTAGGACATTTGAATATCCTATGAGTGAGGTAACACTTCATTTGATGTTCCATTTAGGAGTTATAATAATCAAAGCTTTCGAGGGTAAATTAGTATTCAAATGATTTGATTTAAGTTAAAGGGTTTAAATTTGGAATAGTGTTCAAGTTGTTTTACATTTATTTTGAATTCTTTATGTCTTAGGTGATGTTATATTTAATTCAACTTAATTTAATTGAGTTTTAATTTAGTTTAACATAGTTCAATTTAATTTGATTTGGTGTTTAATTAATTTGATTTGATTTAATTTAATTTAATTATTTAATTTAATTTAATTTAATTTAATTGTTTAATTTAATTTAATTTAATTATTTTATTTAATTTAATTTAATTTAATTTAATTTAATTTAATTGTTTAATTTAATTTAATTTAATTATTTAATTTAATTTAATTTAATTGTTTAATTTAATTTAATTTAATTATTTAATTTAATTTAATTTAATTTAATTTTAATTTAGTTTAATTTAATTTAATTTGTTTTAATTTAATTTAATTTAATTTTAATTTAATTTAATTTTAATTTAATTTAATTTAATTTAATTTAATTTAATTTAATTTAATTTTAATTTATCTTTAATTTACTTTATTTTTAATTTTAATTGAAGTTTCAAAAGAGTTTAATAATTTAATTAAGTCTTTTAATATTTTAAATTTGAGTTATCATTTTAATTAAAAATTGAGTATTAATGATATAATTAGTTTAGGGATTTTTAAATTAAAGAATAAATCTCTTCCTAATAAATATCCCTTATTTTAATAATTCTAATTTATTATTCCTCCAAATTTAATCTATTATTTAATTAAAGTTTAATCATTTTAAAATTATTTAATGGGTTTCTACCCTTTAATTATTTAAATTTCAATCATTCAAATCAGATTAAGATCAAATGTTTTACTTGTTGATTTTTTATTAAACCTAAAGTTTTAATTAAGGGTTGAAAGTTTAATTACCATTTTACCCTTTAAGCTTAATAATTTCATAACTCACTAAATTGAACCCAAATGAACTTGAAATTTTTATGTGACTTCACTCATATGTCAATAAAGACATGAGAGGAGAAAATGTGATTTTTCTGTATTTAATTTATTTATATAATTATTTTTGGTGGAAAATAGAGATTTTCAAGGAAAATTTAATAACATGACCAAGGGAAAGTTTCTGTCCTTAAGAAAATTAGGGGACATTCCTAATGACCAGAGAAGCACTTGGACCAATTTTGGTGATTTTTTGAATTATATTATTTTTATTATAATTATTTTGAGTTTTAGAGTGTTAATTAATTTAAAAATGAAATAAATGTTGAAAAATGGATTTTATATTTTTCAAAAATCTCTCTAATATCAAAGAAACCAGAGAAACAAATTTTGCAATTTTCTGATTTTTCTATGATTTATTATAGTTATTTTAGTGAAAATGCTAGAAAATACATTTTTTTTTAATTTTAAAAATTACCCTAGGGCTTTAAAATTCAATATCTCACTAAATAGACCTAGGAAAAATGTGGGATTTGTTCCTAAGTGATTAAAATTCAAAATGTGACATTTTGGTGAATTTTATTATTTTTGTGATTTTTATTATTTTTTTTATTTTTTAATTATTAAAAGTATTAAAATATTATTAAAAATCAACTTTTTTAGAAAATTGAAATTTTAATTTTCTTAGGTTCCCCTGATATCAGAGAGGCTCCAAAACCAATTTGGTGAATTTTTTAAAAGTATTTTAAAAGTTATGAATTTTTAAAGCTTAAAATGGCTAAATGACTTAATCAACCCAATTAGTGGGGCTAGCCAAGTCCAATTGACCTCAAATTTTTATGGTGGATTCCTCTGATCCTAAAGGTCAGTGGAGAATTGATTTCAAGTCAATTTGATACCTGGTTAACTCTAATTAATTAAAGACCTATTTTGGGTGTTTAAGTCGATTAGGGTTGTTTTGAATGAACTAAGCCAAAATCTATTTTTCCTAGGGTTCTCTGGTCATAAGGAACATCACCAAATTTTCCTAGAATTTATTTCACAACATGCTATTTACTGGAATTAAAATACTCAAAACAAGTGACTCGAACTTGAAAAATCAAGAACTCTTCATAGGGATGGCCTCGACTTTGGAAAATTCAGGGAATGTTCCCAAATTCAGAGGCTTCAAAAGCCCTATGGTCTCATGCCATGGTGAATTGTATGCATGCATGGAGAATTAAAACAATGCAGAGAGTAAATAAATTATAAAAAACAAAATATTTGATGAAATTAAATGATTTCTTTTCCACATTATTCTCCTCTCGTTCACCGAGCAAGAGGGTATTTTTATTTTATTTTTCTGATTTTTCTACACAGAGATATGAATTTTTGAAGTTTAGGGAATTAAATAAATCAAAAAAAATCCCTATTTTTCTATTTATCCACGCGGCGCCAGCGCATCCTCGGCAGCTCCGAAAGACCACGCGGCGCGCTCCCATTCGACGCCGCCACCTGAGTCAGCAGCCCGGGCCCCACGGTTCTCGCACCGTTTCCTGGTCCGACGCCATCTGAGCCGTTCGTCCGCGCGTGTATTGAATGGACGGCATCCGTTCATCGTCCCCAAGTGTTCTCACCCGAGAGCCGTCCACACTAAATCCATAAGATCTCACTCGATTCTCAATGGATTTTTATGTTCTTATATTCTATGGATTCGTCTTGAAGAGACGAACACATCTATACGGTTAACATGCATTGAAACTAAGGCATTTGAAATAGAGATTCTCCGAAGCTCGGGATGAAGAATTAGCTCATACCTTGGCTCGGAGAAGTGTGGCTTCAATCCGAGAGTTGTTGCACCTTCGATTGGACCCCGCAAGCTCCGGATGAAGTCTCCCGAGTCTCGGTGAATTGTCCGGATATGATTTCGACCAAGCCCGATCACGAAGCTTGGAGGCCGGAGCAACCGGGTGGCTCGGAAATGGGGCTTTTGCTTGGTGGACACCTTCCCTTGGTCTGGTGAAGGTGTAGAGCCAATCAATTTGAGAATTGGCTCACTGTGGAGAAGTGTCCTGGTTTTGGGTGGAATTTCAACTCTGAAATTGAGCTTACAGAGGAGAAATGGCAGGGGGATTTCACTGGGGATCAAGTGTTCTAAGAGTGGAGAAGGGTCTGGAACAATTTTGGCAGAGTTTTGGCAAGGTTTGTGCTTAGCTCTCCTCATGGCCGAGAGGGGTGGAGTTTAAATAGAGCTGGCTGGGGGCCTCCTGGGGGAGTTAGGGCTTGGGATCGAGTCTGCTCTGCAGTGAGGAGAAGATCATCCATGGTAGCCACTCGGGGATGGGGCGGCTCGGCAAGTGAGAATTTCAATGTTGGCTCACATGTGAGCTCTTGGCCATGGTGTTTTCCGGCGGCCTGGTGGCCGGCCGGCCGAGCAATGGTCACCATCTTGGTCGAGTGGGTCGGGGCTGGGGTTTAGTGTAGGCAATTGGCAAATGCCATGTGTAAAGGCTTTGATTCAAAGTGGAATGGGGGCATGGCTAAATTTGAACCTAAATGGGTCAACCCACCCATTTGGGCTAGGTGCACCACCCAAGGCCTGATTTTGGTCGAGGAAAAGTGATTTGGCTCGGCATAATCGGTAGGGTCAAGTCACCATCCAAGCACAATTAGGCTTAAGCATGGTTTAGTGGAATCATGGAAGTGGTTAATCACCTTTAGGAATTAAGGAAAGAGCCTCCTCCTTTTGCCCAAAATGGCATGGTGACATGTAAAGAGGCTCTCATGGCTTGCATATGGCTTGTGCATGGCTCCATGGCTCCATTTGGCTTGGGAAAAGTGAAGTCAATTTCATGGAAATGGATTTAAGGAAAATTTTGGTATTTAGGGGTGATTTGGCATGAGGCTTGATTTGGAATTATTTGATGATGAATTTAGGACTTAGGTGATGGCTTTAATTAAGTGAATGGTAAATGGAGATGTCATATGGGCTTTGGAAGAATTTTTGGGGTTTTGGATTTGGTGGAAGTGGGCTTTTAAAATGGTTTAAGGAATGGGCCTTTTAAGTTTTGAAAAATGAATTTATGGATGGGAATTTTGTAAAGAGGTTGGGCCAAATAATTGTTGGGTTTAGCTCATGGATGTGTCATGAGTGATTTGAAACAAATTGGGGGTGATTTGGATTTGAATTGGGTTGAATTTGGGTTAGGTTTGGGTTTAGGTCAAAAATGGGCCTTTTGACCTTGGATTGAGTTTGAGTGGGACTTGGGTTCAAATTTTGGGCAAATCATGTTAGGGTTTTGTTTGTGGGAATGTTAAGGAAGATTTAGAAAAGATTTGAGGTTAATTGGAGTTGAATTGGGTGAATTTGGGTTAAGTTTGGGTCATGGGTCCAAATTGGGCTTTAAGGCCAAAAGTGAGATTGGATCCAAATGTCAATCAAATTGGACTTGGATTTGGTCTAAATTGGTATTGGGAATATTGGATTGAAGTTTAGAATTGAATTGGACCAGAATTTGAGTCAATTGGATAGGTTTGGTTTAACATTGGGTCTACTTTGTGTTAAAATAGGTCAATTTGGGGGTTTTGACAAAAGTAGGGTAAATTGACAAAATTGACCCATGGTGTAGTTGGACAAAATGAAATTGGGAATATTTAGGATTTTCTGGAATTTTTTTGGAATTTTCTGAATTTTTGGGTTTTTAGGCCAAGAAGGGTATTTTGGGTATTTGGAGGTTATTGGGGGGGTATTTTTGGAATCTTTGGTATTTTTGGGTATGGATGATCAATTTGAGTGATGTGGAGATGTTTGGGATTGATTTTGGAAAATTTTGGGTAATTTGGAAATTTTGCAAAAATTTGGGTAATTTCGAGGGTTTTGGGTAGGTTTAATAGGTGTAGGGTCTCGGGGTCAAAAATTGAAAATTTGGGAAATTGGAGATTGGGTGAATTTAGGTGGAAAGAAATCATTTTGGTTGATCCATGAAACCATTTCAAGCCCATATGAGCCATGAAAGGACTCATTTGAGGCATTCACTATGTTGTTCCTAACCCTCTTAGCCAAGGGCTTAGGGGTTAAGGACCATCCATGTGAATCACCCACATGAGTCAGGAGGTTAAGTTGGGTATGGGTGTGGTTTTAGGAAGTGTGTGGAAATGTAGTGTGTAAGTGTAGTGTAAGTCGGCCCCCTCACTGGACCAGGCCACCTGGGGTAGTCTCAAGGCCAAAGAGTCCTATAGGAACTCATCCTTTAAACTTCCACATTTGATTTCAACCCTCTAGGTGATTAGGGGTCTATAGTCAAATTTGTGGAGTTTGCGGGGAGTTTAGAAGTGGTTTGAATTTCTAAAAGGCGGGTCCCAATTCTAGTCCTCTAAGATAGTCAAAAGAAAAAGCCTAAGGCTAGATCCTAAGCACTAAAAAGAAGAAGGGAAGACCTCATCAAAAATGAGGTCAACAAAGACATGACAAAATGTTTAAAGTTATATACTATGCTAGTAAGACTCCTACTGAAGCTCAAATTAATTACACCACTACTGAAAGAGAGTTATTAGAAATCGTTTATGCCTTTGAAAAATTTAGATCTTACTTAATTGGAGCTAAATGTATAGTGCATACTAATCATTATGCTATTAAATATTTAATACAAAAGGAGGATGCAAAACCAAGACTGATTTAATAGATGCTTTTAACGCAAGAATTTGATTTTGAAAATTTTAATAGAAAAGGGTTCAATAATCAAATTGCTAATCATTTATCTAGACTTGAACATCCTAATTTGGATGACTTTGAAATGGATATCACTGAAACTTTTCCTGATGAGTAATTATATAATATTATTGAAGGAAATTTACTGTGGTATGCTGATATTGTGAACTACATTGTTAGTAATATTTTACCACTGACTTAACAACGCAACAACAGAAAAAGTTTAAGCATGATGCTAAATTTTATTTCTGGGAGGATCCTTATCTGTACAAGCAATGTAAAGATCTTATTAATAGGAGATGTGTGTCTTATAAAGAAACTGAAAGAATTATTCAAGAATGTTGTGATTCTGAATTTGGAGAACATTTCAGAATTGATAGAATTACATATAAGATTTTGCAATCTGGATTTTATTGGCATACACTTTTCATAGATGTTTATAGATTTATCAAAACCTGTGATCGATGTAAGAGAATAGGTAATATATCTAGAAGAAAAGAGATGCCTCTTAATTTTACTTTGGAAGTTCAAATTTTTGATGCATGGGGATTAAACTTTATGGGACCATTTATACTTTCATCTGGAAATATATATATACCGATTGCTATTGATTATGTATCAAAATGGATTGAGACAATAGCTTTACCTATATTTGATGCTAGAAGTGTTTCAAGATTTTTGATGAAAAATATTTCAAAATATATGGAATGCCTAGATTAATCATCACTAATGGAGGATCCCATTTTAAGAATAATCTGATTCAGAGATTGGTGGAAAAATATAATATTATGCATAGAATCTCTATATCTTATCATCCCCAAACTAATGGTTTAGTAGAGATATCTAATTGTAAAATTAAATGAATTTTGGAGAAAGTTATTAATCCTGAAAAATTGGATTGGTCTGCTAGACGAGATACTACTTTTTGAGCATACAGAACTGCTTATAAAACTCCTATAGGAATGTCCCCTCACAGATTAATCTTTGGAAAAATCTATCACTTGCTAGCTGAATTAGAACATAAAGCTTGTTGGATGATAAAGAAATTGAACTTTAATTTGAAAGATGCTGGTGAGAAGAGACTGTTGCAATTGAATGAATTTGAAGAAATAATAAATGAATTATATGATAATGATAGAATATATAAGGTAAGAAGAAAAATATGGCATGATCGGAAGATTGTCAAAAAGGAATTTGAACCAGTACAAAAAGTTTTATTATACAATACAAGATTAAAATTATTTTAAGGGAAATTGAAATCTAGATGGACAGGAGCTTTCATTGTCATAAAAGTATAGCAGTTTGGAGTTGTGATTATCGAAGACAATAAATTTGGAAGAATATTAAAAGTTAATGACCAAAGATTAAAACCATATTTTAAAGGCAATAGACCTAATTTTAAAGAGGTTTTAATGTTTGATCAACCTGAATAACTGGAAGTTATGTCGAGCTGATGACGTTAAACCAAGCGCTTTGTGAGAGGCAACTCACAGTTATTGAGTATTTGTTTTGTTTGATGTGCTAATTGTATTTTTTTGTTACTTAATTAAGTCTTATTCTTTATTAATAACAACATTTAAGAAATGAATCAAATCAAAATTTAGAAAGAATTTAGGCGAAGAGAAGTTTGGCGAAAAGGGCCGAACGGCGCTGTTATCAATGTCGGACAGCGCCGCTGTTCAGAAAACTGTTTCTTGTCCTTAAATCCAAATTTTAAGGGTTCTACATGGTAAATCCTCCATTAGAACTCCCAAAAAATACCCCTAGACGCAGGAACTACGAAAGGAATGAAAAGGAAGATGCCAATTCTTGCCCAAATGGATTATGAATCGATAAAAACTTCAAGATTTCAAGTTTTCAACAGTAGAAAGTTTGTCAGTTTCGAAGCGCAGCTTCTATTCAACAAAAATATCTCAAAAATGAGATTGATTAAGGAGTGAGACTTTATGAATCGAGGTACGAATTCTACTACAGCTAGAATTGATAAAATTATTATTCAGAGACGTTGGGAAGTATTGTGTTATACTACTACCACCATAGTTATCCTAGTTGTGAAGGAGTTTTATGCAAATCTTCATGGAATCAACCAAGGATCAGTCTATGTGTGAGGTAGGTTTGTCACATTTACTCCTGCAAAGATTAATGATTTATGCATGATTGAGAATGTGTCAATCTGCCACTATTCGAATTATGCCCCGATGAAGGACAATATGAATGATATATACAGATATCTGATGGGTGAAAGTGATGAATGAGAGATAAAAGATAGCAGGTATGTATGTTTCTTGACCACACTGCTAAGTCCAACATCGAAACACTTACATTATTTCATATGTGTGAAATTTCTCCCAACCATGAAAATCAGTAAAGTAACTAAGGAGTGTGCTATTTTGAACTACTTTATACACATTGGGATGCATATTGATGTTGGTTCAATAATTGTTAAATCTGTTTTGGGATTGATTGTTCATGGATCTAAGTATGGGCTTGAAAATCCTTCCAACATATTTCTCCTCTGCAATCAATCACAGGTGCCATCTGAGAACTGAGAGAGAGTACTTCTACAATGGAAGCCTATAAACCAAGCAGATGCATATAGTAACCAGGCAGTTGGTAATATGAATGACATGAGGATTATTGAAGATCAACCATCTTAAAGGTTAGCACCTATTCCTCCTTACTTTCCTAAAATTTCACATATTATCTTGAAGAAAATTAAGAAATTGGAGAATGAAGTACAACACATGAAAAATGCAATCAACTATCTATCTGATTTCTTTGATCATCTGGATTGGAGAATGAAGGAGCACTTTAATCATTCTGAATATCTTGAAGAAAGTTTGACGTGATTGATGAAAAGGAAAGGTTGGATTGAAGAGGATTCTATAGAAGAATTCCAATTTCGTCCATTCTACAATCTATTCGTTCACGCTCAATCAATTGGAGATTTAAGATTTGATGATAGTTCTGAGGAAGAGTGAAGACTTTATTATTGTACTTCTGTGTTTGTGTATCTGATTGCTTTATTTTTCTTCGCTTGGATGTTATATTTAGACTTGCTTTCTTGTTTAGTTTTCAGCCTTATCTGTGTTGTGGTTGAGAACTGAGAGAGAGTACTTCTACATTAGAAGACTATAGACCAAGCATATGCATATAGTAACCAGGAAGTTGGTAATATGAATGACATGAGGATTATTGAAGATCAACGATCTCAGAGGTTAGTACCTATTCCTCCTTACTTTCCTGAAAGTTCACATATTATCCTGAAGAAAATTAAGAAATTGGAGAAGGAAGTACAACACATGATAAATGTAATCAACAATCTATCTGATTTCTTTGATCATCTAGATTGGAGAATGAAGGAGCACTTTGATCATTCTTGGATATCTTGAAGAAAGTTTGACGTGATTGGTGAAAAGGAAAGGTTGGATTGAAGTGGATTATACAGAAGAATTCCAGTATCGTCCATTTAACAATCTATTCGTTCATGCTCAATCAATTGGAGATTTAAGAGTTGATGATAGTTCTGAGGAAGAGTGAAGACATGATTATTGTACTTCTATTTTTATGTAGCTGATTTCTTTATTTTTCTTTTGCTTTGATGTTATATTTAGACTTGCTTTCTTGTTTAGTTTTCAGTGTTATGTGTGTTGTGGTTGGTAGCGATGCTGAATTTTAGAATTTTATGGCTTGATGATGTGTAATGTTTGTGTATGTGTCTGACACTCAGATTTTATATATGAAAGTGATGTTTTTTCTTGTTGTATTAAAAAATATCATTTGTCATGGCTTTAGAATGTTATTCAATGCTTAATTAGACTAATTAGACGTCGGAGTGGGCTTGAAAAGATTGAAATTTCAAAAGAAAGTTGGAAGCCCAGTTTTTTGAATTGGCGCTAAACAGAGCTGTAACCAGTGCCAGACCGTGCTAAAAGATAGAGAGTTTGGCCATTAGAGCAGCATAATGCGCCGAACGGCGTTGCCGCTAGTATCGGATAGCGCTCGACCAGAAAAAAGGCCTAAAACTCTAAATTTTTGCTATTTAACCCTGAGACCCACCATTTTTTTCCAAAACCATTATCTTCTACCTCCATCCAAGGCCAATTTCCGCTCCTAGAACTCACTAGCATTTGGATTTAAAGAGATTTCGTGGCCAGAAAATTTCATATTTCATCTTCTCTTGGTATGAGCTACACATTAACCTAAAATTTTTCGATTTTGACTGTGGAAATTTCCTACATGAGGAAGACTTGAAATTTTGAAGTTTTAGGAGAAACATTGAAGATTTTTCAGGGTTTTTGAGTTCTTATCTTTTTAAATTTACCTTTGAGTCCATTACATTACAATTTCAAAATTGATTTGGATAAATTTGGTATTTTTAGAAAAATGGCTCCAAGAATTTCAAAGGGGAAGAGGAAATTTAGGTATGATGAAAGCAAATTTGTGAATTTCAAGGCTTATTCCCACTATAGTACATTTCTTAGCAATAAGAAGTGTATTCAAAAAAGAGCCTTTGAAAATCTTGGAGGTGTGGTTGAAGAACAGATTACGAATCATCCATGGGATATTTTATGTTGTTTTACTGTTGAAACAATGCTAGGGATTGTCAGGGAATTTTATGCTAATCTCTTCTATTCTGAGAGTGAATATATTCTGGTTAGAGGACAAATGGTTGAATTCACCCCTGTCCACATAAATGCATTTTATCAGTTGAGAGAACCCTACCGTTGTGAATATGAAAGTTTTCCTGTCACGAATGAAGCATTAGATGTGATTATAAACTTTTTAACTGACAAAAAGGAGAATGTAAGGTTAAACAGAGAATGGAAGTTAATTTCCCCTTTCTACTTTGAATCCTATGTCAAATGTCTGACATTATTTTATTTTTGTAAGATTTCTGCCTACCAACCATCACAGCGAGGTTACTGTTGATAGAACTGTTCATTTTCTGAATTGCTTTATTCATAACATGAAGAATACAAATATTGTGGCTATTATTCATAAAAGTATTTTGAAAAATTAAAAAGGAGAGACTACAGGTGAACTGGGACACCCCAGCCTGATTCATGCTTTATGTATTCAGTTCGGAGTAGCAGTTGAAGATAATGATGAGGTGATCCATCCCGTGAAGCCCATTAGTAAGATAAATTTGAAAACATATGAAGCCCACGTAAGTTGGAAGTGGAGTAAGAAAGCTGATGAAACTTCTTCTAGTCATGATAGACCATCTACACCTTGGGAGCCTACTGTGAATGATGTTATGGATCAGTTGGAAAGGTGGAACACCAAAGTAGAGGGATTTGAATCAAGGAACAAGATAAATGATGATTATTAATTGTGGTGGAGAGAATATGAGATAGCTTATCATGACGCACAGATGAGATTTTTTAGGGGAGACATTACCACTATATTTCCTACTTACCCTAAGTATACTCCATACTAGCCTGAAGAACCTGATGATGGTGGAGCTCCTACAAAAGATGATTGGTTTTTTTGTTTTATTTTTCATTGTACTTTGTTATTTATTTGTTTTTTGTACCCGAGACTCTTTCTGATTAGTATTTGTGATGTAATATATATTTGGTTGTACTTGTAGCAAAATTTATGTTGATCTGTGATGTATGTGATGTTATAGTAGAGTTTTCAGGTGTTTGGTTTGTTACTTTAATTTGTGATAGTAACATTTGGATGTTAATGCTGTGTGTAGTTTATGTTGCATGTTTTTAAACTTCTTCTCTTATAAATTTCTAACCCATATTTGTGTATAGAAATACTCCTAATTATTTTAGGTATACTGTTCTGCTTTATCAAGAAAAACCTACTTAAACTCAGAGGTATGAAAAGTCCAACAAATAGAAGTATGAGTTATATGTTTATATCTTTTCTTTCTTCCCATTTAAATTGTATTGATATTTAAAAATCCATGTTTGGGGGAGGTAAAGAATTAACTCTTAATTGTTCTCATTTAAAAATATTTGAAAAACTATTAACATGATTTCCTGTAATAGAATTCAATTTCAGATAACTGTATTTTGATATTATTTGTATTTTGATTTTATTTAAGTATTTTGTAAAGTTGAATGAAAGTATTTGGTAATGAAAAGTAATTTTGTAGGCTAGGATATTTGGTATAAGAGAATAGGACTATAGTCAACTATTCAAAATAAGAAATACTGTATGTTTGCAATATTAAGAATCTTAAAACATTATGTGTTAGGAAAGGATTGTGACTCTATGATGAATCATTAATAAGCTAAATAAGTGCTTGTAAGGTAAATGAATGTGGTAAGTTTCAAATTTAGGGTGAGAAGGGTGAAGTTCAAAATCATTAAAGGCTATCCAGATATAGTAATCCTCACTTAAAAGAAAAGAAAAGAAAAGAAAAAGAAAAGAAAATAAAAGAAAAAGAAAATAAAAGAAAAGAAAAAGAAAAGGAAAAGAGAAGTGAGGAGAAGCTTGAGGAGATGCCTAATCAAAAATTGGCTTCCCTTGGACCTACCTAAAAGGAAAAAATTAATTACTTTCCTGAACTTATATGAGTGGATTAGCATCCTTACTAGTAGTTTCTCATAAACTTTTTTTCATGTAATTCTTTTAAGTACCTTGATAGGACAATCTACAGTCATTTTTGAAATGAATAGAATGATAGAAATCTTAGACTTGATTACTAGATAGTCTTACACCTGCAAAATTTACTTGAATTATTCAAAGATCATTCTGAAAATCTTACTATTGAACTTATCTAAATCAAAATTATGGTATTCTAGAAAGAAAGTTTATTACAGTTAATCATTATTTTATGTATTAACTAAAATTACTTGAGGACAGGTAATAGTTAAGCTTGGGGGATCTAGATCCACTGAAAATTTAATAGCTTTTTAGTATCCATTTAATACCCGATATTGATGATATTGTAATTTAAAGGAAGGTATTTTTTATGATTTCATGTAGGTACAATTATTTTAGGCCTTTGGAGGGAAAAGAAGCGAAAAAGAGTAAATTTAGAGTAAAAAGGAACAAAAATTCATTTTATTGAACTAGCGCTGAACAGCGCTGCCACCAGTGCCAGACCGCGCTATTTTCTAGAGAGTTGCAACCGTATTGGCTGAAAAATGCGCCGAACGGTGCCCTATCCAGCGTCGGAGCATGTCATATCCTGATTTTAAACTAGACTCAATATATTTGACTGGATTTTGAAGGGTTACTTAAGGAAACTTATTAGAATTCTGTTTGGGCCAATTTGTAAACTCTTTTGGAGCCAAGTTTGAAGAGGAGAAGAGAAAAGAGAAGAGTTTAGAGTTTTGACAGAGTGTCTTCTCATTTAGTTGAGGAAATCTAGGTTTTGTGTTCTCTTCTAAGGAGTGTAAGTGGAGAGGAAAAGTGAGAGATTTCTTCTTCCTTACTTATCTAAAGTGAGAATTGTGCATTGTTGTGAAGAAAGAAGAGGAATCAAAGGAATTCCTTGAGATTCGTTTGGGAAAGATTTTGAGATAAGTTGTCTTTACTTTACTTTGTTTGTATGACGTTATTTTTGTATATAAAATCCATGTTTTATCATCTTTTCCCTCATGAGTCTTGAGTAGATTTCTTTTTCTTTCTCCTTTTCATGTGATGTGTTAATGTTACGATATGAAAATGATGTGTTGATTTATTATAGAGAATTTGTGATGATCTGTTCACTTCAAACTTCATTTACTTTTTGATCTGGCTAAATAAATTGCTAAAACTTATTGGGGAACATATTTTTTGAAAGGATTATAAGTTCCACAACAAAAGTGAAAGTCACATTCAATGTCCATGAATGAGAGATGTCGTTCATGGGGATTGAGTGCAAATAAATAGGGAAATTTACTTTGATGAGCGTATAATTGGAGATTTCAGAGTGACGGGCTAAAATCCTCAATTTGGTCCTAATGTTTGGAAATTGAAGTGAGAGTTAGCCTTTAGGTTAAGGGAATTGGGAGCTCTGGAGTGAGAGCCAGTATCCTCCCAGCCTAACCACTGATTTAGGGACTAAACTTAGGATTAACCAATGTTCTTAATACACTGAAATATGGGTAAAGAATAGGAATGCTCCTATTTGGTAGAATACATTTGTATCACTGATCTATGTCACAATAATAATCACATTATGATTGGAAAGGAGGAAGACTCTTTCTTACAACTGAACTTTGTTGTAAATTTAGTCTTGTGTTAGTTAACTTGCTAGAGTTTAGAACATATTTTGGTAGAAATATAACTACAATTGTTTGTCTTTATTTTAATAATTAAAATTACTTGCAATTGTGTTGTGATTCGATAAGTGATTTTTGTGCTACGCCATGAAATTAAAGCCTCCCTGTGGGATCGATATCCAGGACTCCACTAAAGCCCTATATTACTTGAGCGATACATATATTTGCGTTTAATTGTGTGACTCATTATAAAACTAAATCAATATATATATATATATATATATATATATATATATATATATATCTAAATCTGAGTCCATAAATTTTGGCAAATTAAAAATGTCGCACAATTTAACACAACAAACCATAATTAGGTCAAACCCCTAATTAAACCTAATTGAACTAATTAACCCATATTTACATTAGGTGTAATAAATCTTAAACCATAATTAGGTCTGAACCCTAATTAGAACTAATTAACCTAATTAAAACTTATTTAAATTAGGTTTAATTAACCTTAAACCATAATTAGGTATAACCCCTAATTAGACCTAATTAACCTAATTAAACCTTATCTATATTATGTTTAATTCACCTTAAACCATAATTAGCTCTAACCTCTAATTAGACCTAATTAATGAATTAAAACTTAAATTAAGTTTAATTAATCATAAACCATAATTAGATTTGACCCCTAATTAGACCTAATTAACTTAATTAAAACTTACTTACAATAAGTTTAATTAACCTTAAATCGTAATTAGGTCTAAAGCCTAATTAGACCTAATTAACCTAATTAAACCTTATCCAAATAAGGTTTAATTATGCTTAAACAAAAATTAGATTTATCCCTAATTAATTCTAACTAAAAAATTAAACCTTACTTAAATTAGCTTTATATAACATTTAACCATAATTAGACTTATCCCTAATAAAGTCTAATTAATCAATTAAGCCTTACTTAAATTAGGCTTATTCTACTTTAAACACTAATTAAGTCTAACCCTAATTAGACTTATTTAACCCTTAAGCATAACCAAAATTAGGTTTAATATACCTTAAACCTTAATTAACTCTAACCCTTATTATACTTAATTAACCCTTAAGCCTTACTTACATTAGGCTTAATTAATCTTAAACCTTAATTAAATCTAACCCTAATCAGACTTAATTCATGCTTAAGGCTTAGGCTTAAACATGACTTTAATCCTAAAGTCCAAATCAAATTCAAAACTTCGGTTCAACCTAACTTGAACCTTATTCAACCAAAACTTAAGCTCAACTATATTTAACTTAAGTCAAACTTATAAACATAGATTCAGCTTAAATTGAACCTTATTCAATCCAAACTGAAGTTTAACCCATATTAAACTTAGGTCAAACTTATAAATTAAGTTCAACCTAACTAGAACTTAATTCAACCAAAACTTAAGTTTAACCCATATTGATCTTAAGTCAAACTTATAACTTAGGTTCAGCCTAACTTGAACCTAAGTTAACCCAACCCTAAGCTCAACCCATATTTAACTTAAATCAAATCTATAACTTATGATCAACCTAAATTGAGCCCAAGTTAACCCAAACATATGATAAACCTACAACTTATAATTAACCTAACTTGAACCCAAGTTAACCCAATCTTAAGTCAAACCTATAACTTAGGTTTAACCTAACTTAAACCAAAGCTAACAAAAACTTAGGTTCAACCTACATTGAATTTAAGTCGAACCTAAACATAGGTTCAACCTAACTTAAACTCAAGTTAAACTAAACCTCTAAGTTCAATCTACATTAAACCTAACTCAACTGAACTTCAGGTTCAACCTAAAATGAACCTAACAAACCTCTATGTTCAATCTACATTAATCCTAACTCAATCAAACTTTAGGATCAACTTAAATTAAAGTCTAATTTGTATTAGACTTAATAAAAAACATTAGATTCAAAAGACTTCGAATCTAAAATTCTAAAGTCTAACTTATGTTAGAATTTACTTAATTTAAGTCTAATCCACATTAGGCATAACACTTTTAAATTCAAATGACATCGAATCTAAATATCCTAAAGTCTAACTTATGTTAGATTTTACTTAATCTATATCTAATCTGCATTAGTCTTAAGTCTTTTGGATTCAAATGACATTGAATCTAAAATTCTAATGTTGGTTATATTCAAACCACAAACTTAATAATCTTAAAATAAATGACCAAAATCAGAAAAATTAATCTGTTAATAAATCGTAAATAACCTAAAATACTTCAAACTTTAAAATCGATAAAAGACATTAAAACTTAAATGATACATTAATTAACAAAAATCACTGAATGCAACATGAACCCAGTGTTCTTCCATACACATTTCAGAATAAGTATATGAAGGCCTCTAATAACTTTGGGATGAGAGAGTCATGAACATCTTGACCGGGTTGTCTAAAAACTAAAACTTACTAACTAAATAAAATCGAAAATTATTCTTTTGTAAGAATAACTCTGACACTGTTTTCCTGTAGGATGAAGACAAGTTCCATTTTGGATTTACTTTGCATGTTATTAGGGAGTGCTAACTTTGTTTTACAGGGTGACATTCTGAAGATGGAACAAACAACAAAAAAAAAACTAGTTTGACATAAAATAAAACAACGATAAAATAACAAAACCAAAATAACACAAAACCTAAACTTTTAGGATAGCTACCAAACAAAAAAAAACAAACCAAAATAACAATAAAAATGACAAATTACAAGACAAAATTAAAACAGCAACAAAATTAAAATAAAATAAAACTGACATAACAATAACAACACTGAAAAAACTAGACCTTTAGGGTAGCACATGACATTTAGAAACATGTTACCCTTAGAATTGAACATTGAAGTTTCTTTCCTTGATTTTAAAATTTCATAGAAAATGAATCTTTGACGATAATCAGGAGTTTTCTTAGGTAATAATTTTAATCACCTAATATGTAATTAACAATGGGAGCTTGCTTTTATAGGAAAATTAAAGAACATAAAATAGAATCTCTGGTCATAAAATTTTCTACATGATTCTTTCTATATGAAAACTTCAGTAATGACATATTTTGAAGATTTCTTCAATAGGTTTATCATTTGATATTTTATTTTCTCTGTTTTCTATCATTCTTAGCCCTTCTCCTTCATTTTTGAGTTTATAAGGATTCTTAACATAATCCAAATAGAATAAGTTACCCGGGAAATAAGACAACAAGATAGATAAATAGAGTGGCGACTCCTCAAACCGATAATACACCCGTTTCCTAAAAAAACCGCTAGTACCTCCGGTAGTGACGGCGATGACAGGTCCAAAATCCACCATCAATTTTGCACACACTATCACTCACACACCTCACCATGATTACATTTGTAACCTAGAACCTTAAGAGCAACCCTGCTCAACTTGATTTCTCCCATTCCTTAGGAGACTCATGTGGGTGGTCCCCTAACCCTTAGCCTTTTGATTAGGATGGCTAGGACCAACATATGGAGGACCTATGATGGGATTAACCTAGGATGGCATTCAAAAGGTTGGTTTTGTAGTTGGCATTTTTAGTAAATCCCAATTCCATCTAAGCTCCATTTTGACCTTTTAACCCCAAACTTTCCAAAAATTACTAAAATGGCCATCTAACATTAATTTTCAAAAAATGACCCAAATTGTCAATTTCCAAGCAAAAATCATTTCAAATAATTTTGAACTATTCCAATTCACTCAAATTGCTTAAAATACCTAATTTTCCAAAATTCCAGAAAATAACCCAAATTTGCCAAAATACCCAAAATGCTCATGATGCCCAAAAAATTCCAAGAATTCCCAAAGTCTTCTGAATCACATAAAATGTCTCTAAAATCAATTTTAACCACCCAATGTCTTCAAATATACCCAAACTCACCAAAATTTATCAAATTTCCAAATTGCCCCTAAAGGCCCAAAGTCCCCAGATCACCTTAAATTCCCACCAAATTGAGTTCAATCGCACACAATTTTAACCCTAGACTTAGTTTCATCATACTGAAGCCCAATTGAAACCATATCGTAGTCTAATTGAAACCAAATCTAAGCCCAATCAAACCCAATTCAAAACCATAAATCCAAGTCCAAGTGAATTGCCCCAAATTGACCCAAAATTTAAAATTCCCCAGATTGAGCCTCATGACCAATCAAATTTCCCAAACTTCAAATCCATATTGAATCTTATGATGTCTAAATTTAATTTTAATCAAATTTAAATCCATTGCATATTCAAATGACAATTTCATAAATTCTAAGTGCCCAAAATTGAGCCCACGTGACAAAGATCCCTTTTTCATCATTCTATGGCATTATAAACAAAACATCATGACATCATATGGAGCACACCATACATATACGACAAGCATTATCCAAAATTGGGCATATTAACCTTTACTCATTTGAATTCATAAAAATCCAAAATTCCTTTTTTATGAAAGACCCTTATGGCATCGTACATGGAATGGCATGTCCTATGAAGCCTTCCATGGCCATTATAAAGTCAAATTTTCCAAATTTGACCAGTGGAGGTGACCACTCCCCCCTCTCTCCTTCACTCAATTTTAGCCATTTCATGAAACATTTAAACTCTTTCCCAATCCCCAAACCAGTCATTTAACTTTTTCTAAACTCACTTGAGAACCTTAAAATCAGTTTTAACCATTTTGTGGCCATGATTAGCCATGTGAGCAAAGGGTTGAACCCAACCTAGCAAACTTCGCCAAAACTTCACCTTTCCACTAGATTTTCACCTTGGAGCCACCGTAGAACCAAATTAGCTTGACCACTCAACCTCTCTGGTTTACCTGAACTTGGAGGTGACCTAGCTTGGCCAGACAGCCACCACAGCCTCTGGAAAACACCATGCCTGAGAGCTTCTAAACAGCTTAAAACAAAAATTCCACCCATCTGATTTGTCTTAACCTAATTATCCACTGAAGCTCTTCTTCCCTCCACCTAAGCATGCTCCCTTGCCACCTTAGACTGCCCTGAGGATAATCGTGGCTTCTTTTATAAATTGAGCACCCTTTAAGGCCAAAGTATAAAGTATACACAAAACTTAACAAAACTCTGCAAAAACTTCACCAGATCTCCCAACATCAAAGAGAAGCTCATCCCCACCATTTTCCATCCCCCATTCCCCCTGACTGAGCTCAATTTCAGAGCTAAAAAATAGGACATTTTCACTGCCATCCCATAAAACTCCACTATTCCCCAAATTTAAGTGCTCTTGAGCTTACCAGAATATCAGAGGAAGCTTCCCACTGAAATCCCCATCAATTGAAGCCTCTGCACCAGACTTGCACCAAGGCCACATGACCTATAGGAGGAGTCCTATTCCATCCCTAGTTCAAATTAGCACGTCCAGCAGGTTCTCTAAGCTCCACGGAAGCTTTCGCGAGCATCTGATTGAAGCCTCACCTCTTAGACCAAAGTATGGACCATTTTCTCTATTTTGTGCTCTGTTTAAGCCTTTGTGAAGTGAACCTGCATTTCATACTTGATTAACCATATAGATAGGTTTGGCTTGAGTAGATAAAAGTGTAGGAACTAACCCCATGCAATTTGGTTAAGAGTATAAAGAGAAATTAGGGTTAGAAAATATGTGGTTCTCTGTTTAAACCAATTGGGGATGAAGAACCATAGTCGTCAGATCGCACGTGCATTACTGGATGGCCCATATCTCACCGAATGGAAGGACGGTACGTTAAAGTGAGCTACATGTCAGCTGACTCAGAAGGTGGCGCTAAATGGATGGCCACTTGGAAAGCTTAGGGAGTTCGAGGATTGCATGGTGCTGACGTTGATAAGTAGGAAATGGTAATTTTTTGAATTATTTAATTACATAAATTTCAATATATCATAACTTGGTGTAGAAAAATGATAAAAATAAAATAAAAATACCCTAATGCTTAGCAAACAGATGTAACAATTATGGAATAAAATTTAAAATTTTCTTTTCTGTGTTTTATTTTTAATTAATTAAATACTTAGGACCTTATTTTAATTATATATAATTAAACAATAATCAGAAAAAATATGAACTTTTAAGGTTTACTCCTCTCATGTTTAGGGATGTTTCTCTACTTTTTCCCAAGTCTGAGAGCATCTCTAACACGGTAAGCCCTAATTTTCAAGGCAAATCATTATTATTCACTTAAAATAATTATAATAAATAGAATTTAAATTAGAAAATTATTCAAATGGTATTGATAGGTTTACGGTGGTCAGAAAAACTTAGGAAAAATAAAAATGGAATCTTAAATATTCAAGATATATTTTCCTATTTATATATAAGACTGATTCTCATGGCGGCTGAGGTTTGTTTTGTTTTGCTAGGGTTTCTAGCACGACTCTACCAGCGGCTTCTCCTTGGGTGGTGGTTCAGGTAAGGGGGAAGGTGGGTGGCGGCTTGCTTTGGGTTGCTGATTGGTGTGCTCTTGTTCTTCTGCTCCTTTTCTGGGGGGAAGGACTTTCCTGGGCTATTATTTGTTTAAATTTTACTGTTCCATTGATTTCTTGCTGGTCTCTGTTCTTTGGTTTGGCTTTGAGCTAGTTCCTGCTGACTTTCCATGCCTTATCCTATTGAAATGGAAACTAATATTGAGTGGGCTAAATCAACTTATGATGGGGTGGTTGGCAATGCTCCTTCTATTTCTGATCCCTCAAAGCTTATTTTTCCTCAAAGGCTGCATGATGCAGCTGCTGGCAGGATCTCTTGCCCTTTTATCAGACCCTTCGAGGATAAAGAGGGTTGTCCTGCTGTCATTTTCACTGAGCATGAGCTGGAAGAGCTGGATGCTGAAGTTAAATTAACCTTAACTTGTAAGTTTATGATGGATCACCCAAAGATGGATCTTGTGAGAAAATATTTTGAATCCCTGAATTTTAAGGGTAGCTGGAAGATTGGTCTTCTGGATGGCAGACATCTGTTAATAAATCTCTCAACTGAAGAGGATTATGCAATGTTTTTTGCTAAAAAAATGGTCAGCATTGCTGGGGTAGAGATGAAGATAATAATATGGACACCTGATTTTGATCCTAGTAAAGATCCCCTTATAGTGCCAATCTGGTTTAAGTTCCCAAATCTCCCTTACAGTTATTTTAATCAAACTGCCCTATTTCAAATAGGGAGATCCATTGAAACCCCTCTCAAGCTTGATGCTGCACCCATTAACATGGCTAAACTTGAAATGGCTAGAATTCAAATTGAAAGGGATGTCTCCCTACCTAATATAAAAAAGATATGGATTGGGTCTAAAAGGATGGGCAGTGACAAGAAGCTATCATGCAGCAAAAGCCTTATTTTTGCACCCACTGCAAAATGTTTGGTCATACCAATGATAGATGCTATAGAATCCACCCTCCCAATAGAAGAACTGCAAACATGGTTAAAGAAACCCCATCTATTCAAGCTGTTGGTACACCCAGTTTAGCTGTGGTGCAGGAGGCTGATAATTCAAAGAAGTTGCTGCATGAAAATAGGTCTATTATTCCTAAGAAATCTATTTCCCAATGAAGACTGTTACCCCAGTTGCTGTTAGGAGGCCATCCCCTGGTGGGTCTCCTGTTGGATTGGGGTCCCCTTCTAGTGATAGTGTGGACCATTAAATTGTTGTAGAAGAGAAGTTGAGGAAGTTAGAATTCTCTCTCCCTCTCAATCCTCTGATAACCTGTTAGATACACAGGTGCCAACTGCTAGTGTTATAAGCGATATGCATAATGATATAGGAGGGAAGTGGCATACTCAAACAACAAGAAAAAAAAAGATCAGTTCTGAAGTGCAGAACTTAGGGACCCCTTTCACTGAGGGAGAATTGGCTGGTACTTCAAAGATTAGGGGCATGTATAGATCTAGATCTTAGCCCTCTTTTCCTCATCCTCCAAATTTATGATTAACTTCTTATGCTTGAACATTAGGGGTATTGATAACCCCCTATCCTTTAAAAGACTTTTATCTTTCAATAAGAAACATAAACTTTAGTGTATTACTATTTTGGAACCTATGGTCCATAAATACCCTCACAAAGTTATCAGTAAATTACATGGATTTTCTCATTATACCAATTGATATAACAAGATTTGGATATTCTGTAGAAGGGAGATCTCTTGGTCAATCTTAATAGAAAATCAGCAGTTTATACATTCTTCTTTCCAAATCAATGGACAAAGTGGTGTTGTAACTTTTGTCTATGCTAGTTGTAGTAAAGAAGACAAACAGATCCTTTGAGCTAATCTTCATGTCATTGGGGATAATCTGAATTCCCCATGGTTAGTGGGTGGTGATTTTAACAGCATTGGCTCCACTGCAGAAAAGTTTGGGGGAAGGGCTCCTAACATTGCTAAGATGACTACATTCAATGATAACATACGAGCTACTAATTTATTTGATATTGGTTTCAGGGGTCCAGCTTTCACTTGGAAAGAGGAAAAATCTGGGAAAGGTTGGATAGGAACTTGGTAAACAACTGTTGGCTTTCAAACTGGCTACTCACTTATGTGACACACCTTAGCCTTGTTGGATTTGATCACAGGCCTCTTCTCATTTCAATTACTTCTCCCAGTCAATTAAATTCTCCCCCTCCTTTTAGATACCTGAATGTATGGTCTACCCATGTTGATTTTCAAAGCATTGTTTACAACAATTGGTGTGATATTGATCACCCCTACCCCCTAATTAAGCTAAGTCTACTGCAGACTAAACTTGGCAATGCTCTCAAACATTGGAGTTGGAATTTCCTTAGTGACTTTTCTCTAGTTGTACATGTAACTGAAAGTGAGGTTTTAAATCTGGAAGCTAAAGTCCAATCTGGCACAGTCAGAGAGGAGCAACTGTTTTCAGCAGAAACCAATCTTTTGCTTGCCACTGAAAGACAAGATCTGTTTTTACAATAGAAAGCTGTCTTAAATCATTTCATTAATGGTGATAGGAACACTAGATTCTATCATGCCTATATTAAATATAGAAGAAAATGCAACAATATACATTCTATTTATTCTGATGAGGGCCGAAAACTTCAAGACATTACAGATATTGCCCAGGATGCTGTTAAACACTTTAAGAAATTACTCAACCATTCTAACATACACTGAATGCCTATAAATGGTTCCCTCTTCCAAGAAGACTTACAGTATATTAAAGATCTAGCTCTCATTGATATTCCATCAGAACAGGAAATTTGGAGTGCATTAAATTCAGTGTATAGTTCAAAAACTGCTGGGCATGATGGCTACAAAGCAGATTTTTATAAAAAAGCTTGGAATCTGGTTGGAGGATATGTAGTAGCTACTATCAAAAGTTTTTTCCAAGGCCAACCTCTTCCAAGCTATTTCTGTGCTTCCAACTTTGTACTGGTACCAAAAAATTACACTTTACAAAGATGGGATCATTACAGACCAATCTGTCTCACCTCTGTGTTAAGCACGACAATCAGCAAAATTATAGTGGGGAGACTCCAACCTCGTCTTGACAAATAGATTAGTCCAAACCAACTGCCTTTGTTAAAGGCAGATCTATCTTTGATAATGTTCTTTTTGCTCAGGAGCTGATTCTGGATTTGGAGAAGGTTCACAGGGTGGGTAATTTGATTTACAAATTGGACATCCAAAAGGCTTATGACACTATAAGTTTTGACTTTATCATTGAAGTTTTGCAATCTCATCAGAAGGTGGTTGGACTCACATGAGCACTCTATTTTGATTAATGGCCATGCTAGGGGTAATTTTAAAGCAACCAGAGGTCTAAAGCAAGGAGATCCACTATCTCCAACTATTTTCATCCTGGCATTGGATTATTTCTCCAGAATGATTGATAAAGCTATCCTTAATCAAAGCTACTCCAGATACCGTCACAGATCTAATATTGTTATCTCTCACCTTATTTAGGCAGATGACATTATGCTCTTCTCTAGTGCCCACAAAACTGCTGTGAAAAAAGTGAAACACTGTTTAAACTTATTCCAAACTCAGTCAGGTATGGTGTTCAACCCTGATAAATGTCAGATGGTTTTCTCTAAACAAACACCAGCCCATATTAAGAACTGGATTCTGGCACATACTGGGTTCACCTGCTATACCCCTCCTATTAAATATCATGGGGCCTACCTCATCTTGGGGAGGGCTAAGCAAATCCAATTTGATGATATCATCATCAAGATCAACTCCCAACTTAACTGTTGAACAAATTCCTTCCTTTCTAATGGAGGAAAAATTACTCTACTAAAGAGTATACTCACCACTTTTCCCTCTTTTCTATTGCAAATGACAACCATGAAAAAAAGTACTCAGTTGCAGCTAGAAAGGGCTTTCAATAGATTTCTTTGTTCAAGTCAGAGTCAACAAATGCATTAGACATCTTGGCAAAAAGTAACTAAGCCAGCTTTGGCTGGTGGACTGGGTTTTAAAGGCCTTCCTCACAATTAGCAGGTCAATTTATGTAAACTTTAGATCCATTTCAGAGCACAGACATCCTTGTGGGCAAAATTCATGAAAGGTAAGTATTTCAGGCACACTCATCCTTCACTTATTGTCAGGAAATTGGGGGATTCTAAAATCTGGGTAAAACTGCTTAAATTTCGACAAACTGCTGAGGAACTATTCATTTGGGAATTGGGTAATGGGGAAATAAATTTTTGGTTGGATAACTGGTGCCCAAAGGACTGGTTAATTCTTAGAGTGGATAATGCTGACCACACACTCATGGTTTCTAATTTCTAGGATGGCCAAACTGGTCACTCCCACACCTCAAAGCAATTTTACAGGATCATTCAGCCCAACAGATCTCCACTTTAAATTTCAACAGAGGTAGACCTGATAAAATTAATTGGCAAATTCACCAACTTCAGAGCATTACCAAAGCCAATTATAGTAAATCATATCAATGGCCTTCTGTACCTTGGGGGAAAATTATTTGGGGCAAATACCTGTCCCCATCTATGACTTTCATGTGTTGGAGAGTTTTCCATAGCATTATCCCCACTGATTATATACTTAAAATGAAAGGCTTTAGGGGGCCTTCAAAATGTGTGCTATGTCACCATCAGGAAGAATAAATTCCCCATTTATTCTTCAGATGCCCATTCTCCCAGGTTTTTTGGATGGAACTCGCTTCCTGTATGGAGAGAACCACTATTCAATGGGATTTGTTCCATAACTACTGGCAAGACTGGAGTGATCAAAATTTTCACACTGTTCATTTCATTGTGAGATGGTTCCTTCTGATGGCCAGAAACCATTCCAAATTTGAAGACACCACTGTTAATGTTGCTAAAGTGGTGAGAAAGTACAATGCTTACCTGATCAAGATAAGTACACACATGAGGTTCCCTAATATTTTACACCTTGCTCTTCCAACTGCTGCAGTTCTCTCCCTTGTCAAAACTATTAGATGGGAGCCCCCTCTAAGCCCTACCATTAAAATTAATACTGATGGAAGCTTCTCCAAAGGCTGTGCTGGGGTGGGGGAATTTTCAGAAATCATCTTGGTAAGTGTCTCCTGTTTTTTCAAGCCCTTGTGGATGCCCAAGATGCTCTTAAAGCTGAGTTAATTGTAGTGCACTAGGCACTGCAGTTAGCCAGGAAAACCTCTTGGTGTAATATATGGATTGAAGTTGATTCCACTGTGCTGCTGAACAGACTTTAAAATGATACCCATACAAATTGGAATCACAACTACTGGATAAAGCAAATTAAACACATTAGACCCCCAGGCAAAATTTTCTTCTATTCTCAAAGAGTGGAATAAACCAGCAAACAGGCTAGCTTGTACTGGTTCTGCTACCCAGGAGGTTTTGGTTTCTCAGTCCCCCCCCTTCTGATTTATAATTTCTGATTGATGGGCACAATTTGGGGCTTCCCCACCTCAGACTGGATTACCATGCACATAATTGATTTGCCCTAGCTCTCTTGCTGCTATACTTGTCATGTGGAATTCAGTTTGTTGATCTTTTGTCTGGGTGGGAGTTTTGTCTATGTTGAGTTTTGTGTCTGTATTGTTAGGTTCAGTAGATGTTGTTGGGTTTTATTTGATGAGACTGTTAGGGGTCTAGGTTCCTTTTGTTTTGGAACTACCCCTTACTCTCTACTTTGTAATTTTTACCGCAACATGTAGGGAGCTATAGCTCCTTTCTTTAAAAAAACATATATTTTCCTATTTAAAAATTAAGGAAAATACCAAAAATTGGAAAAATGAAAAATAATTCAAATAATTACCAAATTGGGCCAAATTGAAGCTCACCACTTCATGAGGCTTCTAAAAAAATTCTAAGGCTATTAAAATTGTTTTTTATACAAAATTTAATTTTTTAAGTAAATATGATTTTTTCTTAAAATAATTATATAAAATAAGATAAAAATCAGAAAAATACAAAAAATTAGTTATAGTGTTCCTTAAGATCAGAGAAACCTAAGAAAAATAAAGTTGAGGTTAAAATAAATAATTTATTTTTAAGGTATTTTCTAATTTTTAAATAATTAAAATAATAAAGAAGTCATATAAATACAAGAATACACCAATGTATCACAAATTGTCCCCTAGTCATTAAGGACCCTTTAAAATTTTTGTTCTAAGTTTTCTAATTTATTATGTATTTTTAAATGCAAAAAAAAGGTATTTTGTTTAATTTATCATTAAATTAATTATAATAAATGAAATAAAAATCATAAAAAATGAAAAAATAGTTTTTTTGAGTTCTTTGGAGTTATGGAGATTTAATAAAAACATAAAAAGTAATTTTTGAAATTAATTTATATTTTATATTTAATTAATTCCTAAAATAGACAAATAATTTTAAAAATTAAAATATAATTAAAAAATTTACAAAAATTATTCCTAGAGGTCCTCTGACATTAGTGAACCTTTAATAATTTTCCTAAGGACATAAACTTTGCTTTTATTTATTAATGATTTAACCTTGAAAATTCCTATTTTTAGATTAAAATAATTATATAAATTAAAATAAAGATAAAAAATTATAATTCCTCCTCTAGATTGGTCAACAAATTTTCATGCCTTTATGAATTAATTTAGAAGATATATGAAGATAGGAGTCCTAGGGGCAGAATTGAAATTTTCACTTTCTCACCCCTAATTAAAACTTAGATGGCCTAAAAATGTAAGGGATAATATTTTGATCACAAACAATATTGTAGGGTGATTGAAACAACATGGAAAGAGGTAGGAATCAATTAACTTTCACATTTAGAAAAGAAGGGCATAATTGTGATTATTCAATTGTGAAGTCTTGGAAGAATAAACTAAATTGGATGATATAAATGTTTGGGACATGAATTAGGAATTTAATAATTCACCAACCTAAAGTTCCAAACCAGTCGTTGAGCTATATGTTGATATTTTAATATATATTAAACATTCTTAATATGTCTTTTCCTAAATTACACATTTACCTTTAATGCCGTTTGAGCAATGTTGTGAGCTATGTTTAATCTAAAATACTTGAAGTTCTGTTGGAAGATAAACCATAATTAATTTCCCTCAATTACTACAAGCTCAAGCTTGCTTGTCCCCCTCCCTCATGGGTTAATTGAGACACAACAATAAAAACCCTAAGTTCAAATTAATTATTTATAGACATAGTAAGTTCAAAAGAACTCGAAATGATTCAAAGGATTTTAAAAGTTATTTAGGGTTTTTCCTTGAGCAATTTTATGATATTTTGGGTGTTTTGAAAGAAAATTGAACCTATTATGTTTTGATGCAGAAACTTGTCCTTGAAACCTTTAGGAACCCACCAAGTTATGTCGCGAGACCCGATAATTCACTTAAATCAATATAATAGCCTAAACTACTTGTCCCACATTTGCATCCCAATGCTCAAGGACTTGAGTCTTCTCTAAGGTATTTAAGTCCTTATGAGCAAATTGGGACATTTATTTTTGCCACATATGGATCATTAGACTAGTATAATTGAGTTCTATATGGCTAGAGCAATGATGATAATGCTAATGTGGGCTAAAACGAGGGATACGATACGATTGAAATTTTAAGAATAGTGTATAGTACCTGAAGGACATTCAATAAGGAAGACGAAAAAAATCAATGATATTATTTGCCGACTCTTAGTGGGATTGTTGCCCCAATACTCTTAGGTTGTTAGTAATCCCTGTTTGAATAAGGTGACTACCTATGGACTATGCTCCTTTACAAAATGAAAGCAAATTTCTTTTGTCCTTTAAAAAAAAACTCTGCATTAAAACTTTTAAATGAAAAATTAAACAATTTTGATGAAAAATTTATAAAGGTCCATGGTTAGTCACTTGGATCGAGGCTAGGACTTCCTTTTGTAGGTTGTCGGGTTGGTAACTCTTACCCAAGAGTGGTAAGGACAGAGTCCAGCTCTGAGCCCCCACCTTTACTAATGTCTTACTCCTGGTCTTGATTTTTTGTATGTGACTACATGTTTTTTTTGTTCGCCATTTGTGGTGACGTATTTTCATTCCTTTCTCGTACTAGATTTTCCTTCTACACTTCCTTACCTCCCTGCAATTTATTTAAATCTCTCGTAAATTATATTATGCTTTATAGAATGACCATGTAGCGGCAGCAGAAGCCCAGGTACGCTTTTACAGTTTATTTACATCATTTTACTTCACTACATTTTTACTTTTCAGTGCATTTTTATTTACTTGCAATTTATTTACTTTGCATGCAAAACAAAAACAAAATAAAAAACAAAAACCGAAACCAAAACAAAATTGTAATATGAAACAAAAACAAAAAGAACAACAAACCTGACATTCACTTTGCAAAACTATACACTCTAAACCTTGAAATTGTAGAACTAGTACAACTAAAACAAGGATTTTGGAGTAAACATCATGGGCAGCACGATAAAGGCATGTAGAAAGACATCTTCGAGAGAGCAAATGAATCTACAATGACATATCTTTTCTATAGTATAAATAGCAAGCCGCAGGACTTTGATGTAGTTTGCCTAGTGCGACATAAATCATCAACTTATCTTTTAGGCTTTTGTCCACTGTGAAATATATGCCTTAAAGAGTCCTTGGATTTTGAGCTCGTCGTTTAGTATAACGTAATTCCTCCTATCTTCCATGTTGTTTGTATGATCGATATCATACAGATGTAAATCCTAAATAATAAAATTGGTAAGATGAACACTAAATAAAATCTTATCAAAATTGTAGCCAAACCATTGGATAGAATGGGAAGTCACCGAGGTTCTCCTTAGGATCCGTGGCGTCCCCTAGAATTTCTTTTTTTGGATTCCACAGCAGCTATTCCAAATTTGATCCTTTCCCATTTGAATTTCCTATGTTCGAACTTGAAAACCCTAAACTTTGAATTTCCTGAAGAGATTATCTTCTGATCTAAATTTGGAGTTCTCTTAGGTGACTTCTATTGCTTAAGATGTAATTAACTACAGGGGCTTGCCCTTATAGGAAACTTGAAGGACCCAGCTTAATATAAAACCTATATAATCCTTTATATTAGATAGGGGAACCTTTCGGTCAACATAAAGGTTTTCATAGATCAATATGGATGTCATATTTTCATAGTTTATTTAATTGAGCCTCATTATTAAGCAATGAGTTTGTTATTCGGGGTAGATTCATGGGTTCCGATGTTGTGCTCGTTTATTTAAACTATTAAATATATGGGATCAGTTCAGTCTCTTATTTTAAAAATTATATTATTAATTTTCAAACATATATATATATATATAATTAAATATATTTTAAAGTAAACAATGAGATTTTTCTTCCAACGACTGATAATGTTTAATTTAGCGACCAACAATTTCTAATTTAGCAATCGATATTTTCTGAGGACTTTGCTGGGCACTAGTTTTTCTCTCCATTATGATCTAAAGGTTTTTTTCATACATCGTAATGTGTCCATGTCCCTCATGGTGCAGATTATGATTCTTCAATCGACGTGATTTGCCCATTTCTTTGTTGGGAAAGTACAGTCGACTCTCTTCGATTCGAGGACCGTCTGTTGAATTATTCCTAAACAGAGTGGTTCATGAGTCTTTAGGATTTTCTTTTTGTGAGGGTTTGTACCACCAATAGGTGTGTTGGTGAGTCGTGCTCACCAAAGCAAGGTGCATTATGAATAAGGTCCCACACAGGGTCCTGACATCGCATTTAATTCATGTTACTTGGGTTTAATTTGTTATTTCCAAATTAGGTTGAGTCTTCAAGTTTTATAATTTTCTCTTAATTCTGAGACATAAAATTAATTAAAATACTCTTTTAACACCATAATTTCCATTAAAATGACAAATATTGAAAATATACAAGATAAAAAAAATAAACACTTCAAAGTTGAAATTAAATAAAAATTAAATCAATACCCAGTTCACAGAATGATCGTCGTTAATTTTCATATTTACACTGAAACTTCAAGGTATACGCCCAAAATCTTTCCCAAATCAAAGCCATAATGTCGTCCCCATGATTGACCTTTTCCTGCATTCTAACTACTGGTGCGAATTTTTAACTTGCAAAAATTAATGAACTCAAATTTAGATATATATTTTTATTTAAATGATAATGAGTCACATAATTAACGCAAGTATACGTATTGCTCAAGTAATACAGGGCTCTAGTGGAGTCCTAGAATATCGATCCCACAGGGAGGCTTTACTTTTATGTCATAGCACAGAAATTTCTTATAGATTCATAGCACAATTGTATGAGGTTTAATTCTTAAAGTAAAGACAAACTGGTTCAATTATTAAATCTACCAAAGCACGTTAAGCAACTTAAACTAATGCAAGAGGAAATTTATAACATAGTTTCAGTTGAAGAAAGAGTCTTCCTCCTTTCCATTCATAATGTGACACAGATTAGTGATGCAAATCTATTGTGCCAAATAGGAGCATTGCAATTATTTACCCATATTTCAGCGTATAAAGAACATTGGCTAATCCTAAGTTTAGTTCCCAGTTTCGTTGTTAGGCAGGGAGGATACTGACTCTCACTCCAGAGCTCCCACTTCCCTTCACCTGAAGGTTAACTCTTACTTCAGTTTCTAAACATTAAGACCAAATTAATGATTTCAGCCTGTCACTCTGAAATTTCCAATTCTGCACCCATCAAAGTATATTTGCCTATTTATTTGCACTCAACCCCCATGAACTTCACCATTCATGAAATTTGAATGTGACCTTTACTTTTGTTGTGAAACTTATAATCCTTTTGGAACATATGTTTTCCAATAAGTTTTAACAATTCAATTGGCCAGATTAAAAAGTAAATGAAGTTCTAAGTGAAAAGGTAATCACAAATTCTTCATAATAAATCAGCACATCATTTCCATTTCACAACATTAGCACACCACATGAAAAGGAGAAAGACAAAGAAACCTACTCAATACTCATGAGGAAAATATGACAAAACATGGATTTCATATATAAAAACAACGTCATACAAATAGAGTAAAGTAAGGACTACTTATCTCAAACTCTTCCCCAAGTGAATCTCAAGGAATTCCTCTAACTCCTCTTTTTTCTTCACAACAACGTACAATTCTCTATTTAGAATAGTAAGGAAGAAGAAATCTCTCACTTTCCCTCTCCTCTCACTCCTTAGAAGAGAAACACACAAACCTAACTTCCTACACAAAATGGAAAGAACTCACACTCTAAACTCTAAACTCTTCTTTTCCTGTCTTCCCCTATTTGAAATGTGGCTCCAAGAGTGTTTAAATTTTTCCACAACTGAATTCCCAAGAGTTTCTCAAGCAACCTTTCAAAATCCGGCCAAATACATTTAATTTAGTTCAAAATTGAGATAGGGCGCTGTCCGGTACTGGTAGGAGCGCCGTTCAACGCATTATTCTACCAAAACATCATAACTTTCTAGAAACTGGCACTGTCTGGCGCTAGTGACAGCATCGTTCGGCGCTAGTTCAATAGAATGTAGTTTTGTCCTTTTTTCGCTCCAAATTTGCTCCTTTTTGCTTCATTTTGCCCTAAAGGCCTAAAATCATTGTACCTGCATGAAATCATCAAAAATACCTTCCTTTAAAGTGCAATATCATCAAAAATAGGTATGAAATAAATAGTAAAAAGCTATGAAATTCTCAGTGGATCAAGATCCCCCAAACTTAATTATTACCTGTCCTCAAGTAATTCTAGTTAATACATAAAATTATGATCCACTACAATGAACTTTCTTTCTAGAATGTCATAATTTTGATTTAGATAAGTACAACAGTAAAATTTTCAGAAATATATTTGCATAATTCAAGTAAATTCTGTAGGTGTAAGAGTATCTAGTAATCAAGTCTAAGAGTTCTAGCTTTCTATTCATTTCAAATATGACTGTAGATTGTTCTATTAAGGCACTTAAAAAGATAACATTAAAAGAAGCTTATGACAACACTGCTAGTAAAGATGTTAATCCACACATATAAGTTCAGGATAGTGATTAAATTTTTTCCCTTTATGTAGGTCCAAGTGAAGCCAATTTTTGATTAGGCATCTCCTTAAGCTTCTCATCACTTCTCTTTTCTTTTCTTTTTCTTTTGCGTTTTGCTTTTCTTTTCTTTTCTTTTGCTTTTTTTTTCCAGTGAGGATTAATGTATCTAGATAGCCTTTAATGATTTTGAACTTCACCCTTCTCACTCTAAATTTGAAACTTACCACATTCCTTTACCTTATGGGCACTTCTTTAACTTATTAATGATTCATCATAGACTCTCAATCCTTTCCTATCACATAAAATTTTAGGATTTTTAATATTTCAATCATATAGTTTTTCTTACATTGAATAGTTGATTATAGTTCTATACTTTTATACAAAATATCTTACATTAAAAAATTAAATTTCATTACCAAACACTTTCATTCAATTTTATAAAATACTTAAATAAAATCAAAATGCAGTTATCTGAAATTGAGCTCTATTACAGGAAATCATGTTACTAATTTTTTAAAATAATTTTAAATGAGAACAATTAACAGTTAATTCTTTCCCTTCCCCCACACTTATATTTTTGAAGATAATTTACATTGAAGAAAGAAAAGATCTAAATAAACTCATACCTTAATATACTGGCTTTTAATACCTTTGTGTTTCAACAGGATTTTCTTCATAAAGTAGAACAATATACCTGAAATAATAAAGAAGCATTTCTATACACAAATATGGGTTAGAAGTTTATAAAGAAGAATTTTAAACACATTAAACAGTGCACATAACATTAACATCCATCTATTACTGGTACAAATTAAACTAACAATCCAAACTCATAAAAACTTCACTATCACATCGCATACATCACAAAGCAACAACAAAGTCTACTATAAGTACATCCAACACATATAACATTTCAAATACAAATCATAAGGAGTCTCAGGTACATCACAAATAAAAAACACAAATACAACACAAATTTTAATGAAAAATAAAAAAAAATACACAAACTACCGATCTGCATCTTCTGTAGGAGCTCCGCCATCATCAGGTTCCTCAGGCTGGTATGGAGTATACTCAGGGTAAGTAGGAAATCTAACATCAGTGTCTCCCCTAAAAAATCTCATCTATGTTTCAAGATAAGCTATCTCATATTCTCTCCACCGCACTTGATAATCATAATTAATTTTGCTCCTTACATGCAGTCCCTCAACTCTGGTGTTAAACCTTTCTAATTGATCCATAACATCATGTAGAGTAGGCTCCCTATATGTAGATAGTCTATCTCGACTAGAAGAAGGTTCATCAGCTCTCTTACTCCATTTCCATCCTACTTGGGCTTCATAAGTTTTCAGATTTAATTTATTAATAGGCTTCAGAGGGTGGACTACCTCATCATTATCTTCAATCATTACACCTACCTAATAACATAAAGCAACAATCAGACTGGGGTGTCCTAGTCCTCCTGTAGTCTCTCCTTTTTAGCTTGTCAAAATACTTTTATGAATAACAACCCAAATATTTTTATTCTTCAAGTTCTGAATACAGTAATTCAGAACAGTTCTATCAACAGTAATATCACTGTGATGGTTGGTAGGTAACAGTCTTGCAACAATGAAATAATGTCAGGCTTTTGATACAGGATTCAAAGTAGAAAGGGGAAAATTAACTTTCATTCTTTTCTTAATTTTCCATTCCCCTTTTCCATCAATAAAAAAGTTTATAATCATATCCAATGCTTCATTTGTGATAGAAAAATTTTCATATTCACAATAGTATGGTGCTCTCAACTGATAAAATGCATTTATGCTAGCAGGGGTAAATTCAACCATTTGGCCACTAACTAGAATAAATTCACTCTCAGAATAATACAAATTAACATAAAATTCTCAAATAATACCCATCATTGCATTTTCATTGAAATAACATAAAATCTCCCATTGACTATTAGCAATCAGTTCTTCAAGCATTCCTCTAGGATTTTCAAAGGCTCTTTCATGAATACAATTCTTGTTGCTAAAAAACATACTAAACGTGAATAAGCTTTGAAATTCATAAATTTACTTTCATCATATTCAAATTTCCTTTTTCCCTTAGCCAATCTTGGAGCCATTTATCTGAAAATATCAAATTTTCCAAATTAGTTTTAAAATTACAATGAAATTGACTCCAAGACAAATTTAAATAGATAAGAACTCAAATCCATGAAAAAGCTCCAAAGTTTCTCCAAAAACTGCGAAATTCCAAATCATCCTAATGTAGGAGATTTCCACTGTCAAAATAAAAAAAATTTATGTTAAAGTGTAGCTCTTACCAAGAGAAGATGAATTCCGAACTATTTAGACCATGAAATCACTTCAAATCCAAATTCTAGTAAGCTCTAGGCGCAAAAATCGTCCTTGTCTGGAAGTTAAAGACAAAGATTTGGGCAAAAATGGCGGGTCCCAGGTTTAAATGGTGAAAATTTGGAGTTTCAGGAATTTTTCATGTTTGAGCATTGTCCAGCGCTGGAAGCAGTGCCTTTCAGTGCATTATTTAGCTGAAATGGCCAAACTCTCTGACTTTTGATGCTGTCTGGCGCTGGTGGCAGCGCTGTTTAGCGCTAGTTCAAAATCTGGTCTTCCAACTTTCTATTGCAATTTCGATCATTTCAAACTCACTCCGATGTCTAATTAGTCTAATTAGGCATTGAATAACATCCTAAAGCTTTAACAAATGATATTTTTTAACACAAACAACACATAACATTACTTTCATATATAAAATCCACTAGTCGTACACATACACACAATACTAAACATTGCATATTTTCAAGCCATATAATCTTAAATTCACCATCGCACACAACCACAACACAATAATGTTGAGAACTAAACAAACAATCATGTCCAAATATAACGTTCAAACCAAATAAAGTAAAGCAAATGAAAGCTATCCAATACACAAACACATAAATAGACTAATCAAATTTTCATTCTTCCTCTGAACTATCATCAATTCTAAGATCTCCCATCGATTGAGCATGTATAAATAAATTGTAGAATGGAGGAAACAGGAATTCTTTAGTAGAAACCTCTTCAATTCAACCTTTTATTCTCATCAGTCGTGTGAAACATCCTTCAAGATATCCAGAATGATTAAGTTGCTCCTTCATTCTTCAATCTAGATGATCAAAGGAATCAGAAAGATTGTTAATTGCATTCATCAGATGTTGTACTTCCTTCTCCAATTTCTTGATTTTCTTTAGGATGATCTGTGAACTTTTAGGAAAATAAGGAGGAATAGGTGCTGATCTTTGAGATGGTTGATCTTCAATAATGCTCATATCATTCATATCGCCAATTACCTGGTTATTATATGCATCTGCTG
Organism: Papilionanthe hookeriana x Papilionanthe teres; assembly: GCA_022702705.1. Classification (NCBI taxonomy): domain Eukaryota; kingdom Viridiplantae; phylum Streptophyta; class Magnoliopsida; order Asparagales; family Orchidaceae; genus Papilionanthe; species Papilionanthe hookeriana x Papilionanthe teres. Next base: position 152,522,911 of record CM040427.1, on the reverse strand, counting down.
GGTCTATAGGCTTCCAAGGTAGAAGTACTCTTTTCTAGTTCTCATATGGCACATGTGATGACTTGAGAGGAAAAATATGGTGGAAGTATTTCCAAGCCCATACTTTGATCCATGAATGGTTAATCCTAAAACAGACTTAACAATTATGGATCCAACATCAATAGGCATTCCCATTTGAATACAATTATTCAGAATAGCACACTCCTTAGTTACTTTACTGATTTTCATTGTTGGGAGTAATTTTGCACAAATGAAGTAATGTAAGTGTTTCGACGTAGGATTTAACAGTGTGGTTGAGAAACTTACATACATGCTTTCTCTTATCACCCATTCATCACTTTCATCCGTCAGATATCTGTATATGTCATTCATATTTTCTTTCGTCGGCAGATTGACACATTCTCTATCATGTATAAATCATTAATCTTTGCAGGAGTAAATGTGACAAACCTACCTCGCACGTAAACTGATCTTTGGTTGATTCCATGAAGATTTGTATAAAACTGCTACACAACCAGCATAACTACAGCGGTAGTAGTATAGCACAATACTTCCCAACGTCTTTGAACAATAATTTCATCAATTCTATTTGTAGAAGAATTTGTACCTCAATTTACAAAGCCTCTCTCTTTAATCATTCTCATTTTCGAGACATTTTTGTTGAAAAGTCGTTGCGCCTCGAAACTTACAAACTTTCTACGGTTAAGCACTTGAAATTTTTGAATTTCCATCGAGTTAGAATCCATTTGGACAAGAATTTGGTTCTTCCTCTTCGTTCTTTGGAAGTTCCAGGGTCTAGGGGCGGTTTTTGGAAGTTCTAATGGAGGAGTTATCACCTAGAATTGCTAAAACTCAAATTTTAAAGATGAGAAATAATTTTCTAAACAACAACACTGTCTGACGGTGATATCAGCACCGTTTGGCGCTAGTTCAAATTTTCCAAACATCACTTCGTTCAAATTTTTTCCAAATTTCAATTTGATTAATTTCTTAAATGTTATTAATGATAATTAAAGAAGAATAAGACTTAATTAAGCAACAAACAAACACAAATAACACATCAAACAAAGCAAACACTCAATAATTGTGGGTTGCCTCCCATAAAGCACTTGTTTTAACGTCGTCAGCCCAACATAACTTTAAGTTATTTAGGTTGATCCAACATTAAAATCACATTAAAATTAGGCCTATTACCTTTAAAATATGGTTTTAATCTTTGGCCATTTGCTTTGAATATTCTTCCAGATGCAGGGTCTTTGATAATCACAGCTCCAAACTGATACACTTTTACAACAATGAAAGGTCATGTCCATCTAGATTTTAATTTCACAGGAAATAATTTTAATCTTGTATTGTATAATAAAACTTGTTGTCCTGGTTCAAATTCATTTTTGACAATCTTCTGATCATGCCATTTTTTTTTTCTTTCCTTATATATTCTATCATTATCATATGATTCATTTCTGATTTCTTCCAATTCATTCAATTGCAACAGTATCTTCTCACCAGCATCTTTCAAATTAAAATTCAATTTCTTTATCGCCCAATATGCTTAATATTCTAATTCAACTAGCAAGTGATAGGTTTTTACAAAGATTAATCGATTAGGGGACATTCCTATAGGTGTTTTATAAGCTGTTTTGTATGCCCATAAAGCAGTATTTAATCTAGCAGACCAATCCAATTTCTCAGGATTAATGACTTTCTCCAAAATTCATTTAATTTCACGGTTAGATACCTCTACTAAACCATTATTTTAGGTATGAAAATCTATAGAGATTCTATGCATAATATTATATTTTTCGACCAATCTCTGAATCAGATTATTCTTAAAATGGGATCCTCCATCAGTGATGATTACTTTAGGCATTCCATATCTTGTGAAAATATTTTTCATTAAAAATCTCAAAAAACTTTTAGCATCACACCTAGGTAAATCTATTGCCTCAATCCATTTTGATACATAATCAACATCAATCAGTATATACATTTCCAAATGAAGGCATAAATGGTCCCATAAAAATTAATCCCCATGCATCAAAAATTTCAACTTCTAGAGTAAAATTAAGAGCCATTTCATTTCTTCTAGATATATTTCTTATTCTCTGACATCGATCACAAGTTTTGATAAATTTATAAACATCTCTAGAAAGCGTAGGCCAATAAAATCCAGATTGCAAAATCTTATGTGCAGTTCTATCAATTTTGAGATGTTCTCCAAATTCAGAATCATGACATTCTTGAATAGTTTTTTCAATTTCTTCATAAGGAACACATCACCTATTATTAAGATCTTTACATTATATGTACAGATAAGGATCGTCCCAGAAAAAAAAATTTAGCATAATGCTTAAATTTTTTCTACTGTTGCATTGTTAAATCAGGTGGTAAAATGTTACTAATGATGTAGTTCACAATATTAGCATACCACAGTAAATTTTCTTCAATAATATTATATAATTGCTTATCACAAAAAGTTTCAGTGATTTCCTTTTCAAAATCATCCAAATTAGGTTGTTAAAGTCTAGATAAATGATCAGCTATTTGATTATCGACCCCTTTTCTATTAACAATCTCAAAATCAATTTCTTGCATTACAAGCATCCATTGAATTAGTCTTGATTTTGCATCCTTATTTTTCATTAAGTATTTAATAGCAAAATAATCAGTATGCACTATGCATTTAGCTTCGATTAAGTAAGATCAAAATTTTTCAAAAGCATATACAATTGCTTTTAACTCTCTCTCAATAGTAGTGTAATTAATTTGAGTTGCAGTAAGAGTCTTACTAGCATAGTATATAACTTTAAACATGTTATCATGTCTTTCTCTTAAAATGACTCCAATAGCATAGTCGCTAGCATAAAACATTAGTTCAAATAGTTTCTCCTAATCAGGTGAAACTATTATAGGTGCAGTAATTAATTTTTCCTTCAATAGATCGAAAGCTTTTAAACTCAAACTTTCTATCTTTTTCCAAAAGTTGGCATAGAGGCTTTGAAATTTTTGAAAAGCCTTTGATATATCGCCTGTAGAATCCTACATGTCCCAAAAAGCTTCTTACCCCTCTCACGGTTGTTGAAGATAGTAATTTTTCTATAACATGACTTTTTGCAGGATCTACTTCCATGCCATATTTAGATATTTTATGCCCAAGCACAAATTCTCTTGCAACTATTAATTGACAATTTTTCCAGTTTAGGACTAAATTTGTTCTCTCACATACCTCTAAAAATTTTTTAAGTTGCATAGACATGCATCAAATGAATCTTCGAATACTGAAAAATCATCCATAAATATTTCTTTTCAATCATCAATTAAATTGGTAAATATGGATGTCATACATCTTTGAAATGTTGCAGGTGCATTACATAATCCAAAGGGCATTCTTCTAAAAGCAAACGTTCCATAAGGGCTAATTATTGTAGTTTTTTCTTGATCCTCATGAGTAATAAGTATTTGGTGATAACTGATATATCCATCTAGAAAGCAATAATACTTGTGTCCAGCAAGTCTATCTAGCATTTGGACTAAAAAGGGTAAAGGAAAGTGATATTTTTCTGGTGGCGGCATTTAATTTTCTATAATCAATACATATTCGCCAACCAGTGACTTGTCTTGTTGGTATAATTTCATCTCGATCATTTACATCAATAGTCACTCCTTTCTTAGGAACACAATGAATTAGGCTCACCCAAACACTATCAGAAATAGGATATATAATTCCAGCATCTAATCCCTTTAATATCTCTTTTTTAACCACTTCTTTCATTATTGGGTTCAGTCTCCTTTGTAGATCAACTCTTGGTTTGTGTTTTTCATCCAATAAAATTTTGTGCATACAGATCAAAGGACTTATTCCTTTAGTATCAGCTATGGACCAACCAAAAGCCTCTTTGTATCTTTTTAAAGTTTTCAATAATTTTTGTTCTTGATATGCATTTAAATATGAGGACACAATGACTAGTAAAGTAGATGGTTCTCCTAAAATCATGTACTTTAAATGATTAAGAAGAATTTTTAGCTCAAGTTCAGGGGGTTTAATGATAGTTGGAATCAAACTTTTATCTCCATTTTCTATAGTATCCAATCTTTCAAAATTTTCCCGAACAAAGTCTAACTTTTCATTCTTCATATCATCTAAATCATCTTCATTTTCACTTTCATTTTCATTTTCACATTCCAAATTTTTTTCAAATACTTCTTTAAAATGATCTCTCAAATAATCACAGACTTCCATTCGATAGCAATTATCATCCTTTTCAGTTGAAGAGAGCTTCATAGATTTCCAAATATTGAAAGTTACCTCTTGGGCATTAACTCTTATAGTTAATTCTCCTTTTTAGACATCAATCATAGCTTTCTCGGTAGCAAGGAATAGTCTTCCCAAAATAATTGGAATTTATTTATCTTCCTCCATATCTAATACAATAAAGTTCACAAGAAAGATAAATTTATCCACCTTTAATAATACTTCTTCCACAACTTTTTTAGGATTAGTGATAGAATGATTAACCTATTGAAGAGTCACAGATCTAGGTAAAATTTCTCCTATTCCAAATCTTTTGAAAGTTGATAAAGTGATAAGATTAATACTAGCTCCAAGATCACATAAAGCTCTTCTGAAAAAATTTTTACCTATAGCGCACGTGATAGAAAAACTACCTAGGACTTTAAGTTTTTCAGGAAGTTTTTTCTGGATAATTACACTAGACTCACCACTTAGTGCAACAGTCTTGTGGTCTTTAAACTTTCTATTCCTTTTAAGAAAATCAACCATAAAATTTGTATAATTAGACATCTGCTCTAATGCTTCAACAAAGGCAATATTAATCATTAATTTATTTAGAATTTCAAAAAATTTTGAAAATTTGTTATCCCTGTTTTGTTTCTTTCATCTTTAAGGAAAAGGTGGAGGTGGTTTTTCAACAGTTATCTTCGTTGGTTCTATTGGATATTCATCTAGATATATCTTATTAGAACCTTTCTCAATGTTCATTTCGTCTCTTTCAACTTCGACTTCTTTTTGAACTCTTGATTCCAATTCTTTTCCACTCCTTAATTGAATAACCTTAATTTTCTCTTTGTTTTGATCTTTCGGGTTGTTCTCAACATTGCTAGGAAGATTCCTAGAAGGTCTATTATTAAGCGCAGTAAAGATATGTCCCAATTGATTTTCAATGTTCTTCATCGCAACATTTTGAGCTTGAATTTGATTACCCATATTCAAAATCATTTCTTTAGTAGACAACTTCTTTTCCTTAAATTTTTATTACTATTAAACCCAGGAGGATACGAAGGTCTAAAATTGGTATTTCCTTGGTGGTTCAGATTTTCAGCTGGATTCATAGGATTGTTTCACCATTGCTTGTTAACGACATCATTGGTATTATTCTAGTTGAAGTTCAGATGATTCCTCCAACTAGGATTATAATAATTTAAATAAGGATTTTTAATTTTATTATGTATAACATTCAAGGTTTCATAATACATTTGAGAGTCTATCATTTGTCCAGATGAATTTTCTTCTGACATTGGGGGTGTTGGAGAATAATTCATTCCATATTGATTTATTTTCTTAGAAAGTACAGCAATTTGAGAGAATATCATAGTTATCGCATCAGAATCATGAATACTGGCTACTCTCTTTGGATTTACCTGCTTAGAGGGCCATTAAAAATTATTAGTAGCCATCTCTTCAATTAATGAATATGCTTCATCAAAAGGTTTTGACATTAATGATCCACCAGCAGCAACATTGATAATCAATCTCAATGATCCTACTAATCCATTATAGAAGATTTGAGTTATTAACATGTCTGGTAAAGCAGGGGGTGGACAGTTCCTCAGAAGATCTTTAAATCTTTCTCGAGCTTCATATATGGATTCTCCATTAAACTGATAAAAAGATATGATATCATTTCTCAACTCAGCAGTTTTGGAAGGAGGAAAATATTTTGACAGAAACTTTTGTTACAGCTTTCCCCAAGCTCTAATAGATCCAGGTGCTAATGAGTTCAACCACGCTTTAGCCTTATCCCTAAGTGAAAAAGGAAAAAATTATATGTCTAACAGCATCGTTCGACACTCCAACATATTTAAAAGTAGCACATAGCTCCAGAAAACTAGCAAGATGTAAGTTAGGACTTTCATTAGGTGTTCCTCCAAATTGATTATTCTGTACCATTTGGATAATAGTAGGTTTAAGCTCAAATGAATAACAACAACATCAGGATTTTGAAAGTTTAAGTGAATTTCATCTGCACTTAGATTAGCATAATCTCTTAAAAGTTTTGGTATATATTCATTTTGATTGTTTAAATTGTTCGCCATTTTGTGAGGATTTGCTTATTGTTTTTGTTGTTTTCAAGTTTTTCTAATAGTACGCTCTAATTTAGAATGATAAGGCATAACATTTATAGATCTGATACTACGCATACAAACACAATAAACACACATTAACAATAAACAGATACACAACTATGACTTGCAATTCAAATATATGATTTCCTATACTAAAAAAAATAAATTTTGACAATTACTTTTTTTTTCTTGCCTCCCCGACAATGGCGCCAAAAACATGGTGCGACTTTTTTAATTTGTAAAAATTAATGAACTCAGATTTAGATGTATATATTTATTTAAAATAATGAGTCACACAATTAACGCATGTATATGTATCGCTCAAGTAATACAGGGCTATAGTAGAGTGCTGGAATATCGATCTCATAGGGAGGCTTTACTTTTATGGCGTATCACAGAAATCTCTTATCGAATCACAATGCAATTGCAAGTGGTTTAATTCTTAGAGTAAAGACAAACAGGTTTAGTTACTATATCTACCAAAGCACATTCTAAACTCTAGCAAGTTAAACTAACGCAAAACTAAATTTATAATAAAGTTTCAGTTGTAAGAAAGAGTCTTCCTACTATCCATTCATAATGTGATGATTATTGTTACACAGATCAGTGATGCAAATGTATTGTGCTAAATAGGAGCATTCCTATTCTTTACCCATATTTCAACGTATAAAAAACATTGGCTAATCCTAAGTTTTGTCCCCAAATCAGTGGTTAGGCTAGGAGGATACTGGCTCTCACTCCAGAGCTCCCACTTCCCTTCACCTGAAGGCTAACTCTCACTTCAGTTTCTATACATTTGGACCAAATTGAGGATTTCAGCCTGTCACTCTGAAATCTCCAATTCTACGCCCATCAAAGTATATTTCCCTATTTATTTGCACTCAATCCCATGAACTTCACCATTCATAGAATTTGAATGTGAGCTTCAGTTTTGTTGTGGAACTCATAATCCTTTCGGAACATATGTTTCCGAACAAGTTTTAACAATTCAATTAGCCAGATCAAAAAATAAATGAAGTTGTAAGTGAAAAGGTCATCACGAATTCTTCATAATAAATCAGCACATCATTTCCATTTCACAACATCAACACATCACATGTAAAGGATAAAGACAAAGAAACCTACTCATGACTCATGAGGAAAAGATGACAAAACATGGATTTCATATATAAAAACAAGGTCATACAAATAGAGTAAAGTAAAGACTACTTATCTCAAACTCTTCCCCAAGAGAATCTTTTCTTTCTTCACAACAACACACAATTCTCTCTGTAGAAAAGTAAGGAAGAAGAAATCTCTCACTTTCCCTCTCCTCTCACACTTCTTAGAAGAGAGAAACACAAACCTAACTTCCTACAAAAAATGGAAAGAACTCACTCTCTAAACTCTAAACTCTTCTCTTCCTTTCTCCCCCCTTTGAAATGTGGCTCCAAAAGTGTTTAAATTCGGCCAAAACTGAATTCCCAAGAGTTTCCTCAAGTAAACTTTCAAAATCCAGCCAAATACATTGAATCTAGTTTAAAGTCGGGATAGGGCGCTGTCCAGCATTGGTAGGAGTGCCATCCGGTGCATTATTCTGCCAAAATGTCGTAACTCTCTAGAAAATGGCGTTTTACAGTGCTAATGACAGCGCTATTCGGCACTAGTTTAATAAAATGCACTTTTATCCTTTTTCACTCCAAATTTACTCATTTTCACTTCTTTTGGCTCCAAAGGCCTAAAATTATTGTATCTGCATGAAATCATCAAAAATACATTCCTTTAAAGTGCAATATGATAAAAAAAGGTATGAAATGTATAGTAAAAAAGCTATACAATTTTTAGTGGATCAACTACCAGTAAAGGGCCAGCTACGAAGGATCCACAATCAAGTTCGGAGCTAGCTTCAATGTGTTCAAAGTTATACTTTGGAAAGCCTCATTTTTCATGATGTAAGTTGCTCCTCCAGATGTTCAAGAAACTTCCACTGAGTTCAATTGGAACTGCTTTTAGGACTTCCCTTCTCTCATGAAGGTGAAGGGTACACCCAATGCCTCCAACAAGTCTGTTGTTCCCGTACTTACGAAAACTGCTTCTCCTCTGCTAAAGAGGGTCATTACCCTACTATCTCTGGATTTTTTATTATTGTGTCGACAGTCTCATCTGTTAATGTAAAGGATGTCATTTTTGAGAATTCTAATGATGTGTTTTTCATTTCGCTATCTGCGTTCAAGATTGGATCCAGTTTCAGAGGTGCCCTAGTTGACCAAGTCTCAAAGCAGGAACCGTAGCCACAAGATTCTTAGGGCCGCTAGAGCCGAAGCTGCAAAGTTAATAGATGTAGGGATTCCTTAGCCAGAGCAGTGGAATACCTGAGACCTCTTGTCTCCTTCAGGGGAGTATATTTCACCTTTGTCAGATACCATTGGAGATGAGAGCCTCGTTAAGATTGTTGCCAAACTGCCACCATTTCACAGATATAGTGAAGAGACAGAGAGACCCACTCCCCACACCCAAGTCCAATGAGATTTTAAGAAAGGATTTGATAGCTCTTCATTCACAAAATCCAGTAATAATGTCACCAGCTCTTGTCTTTGCTAGATTTTAAATTGGGAGTCATAGTGATCTTGTTGCCACTATCGCCGCTACTATTGTTGTTACTTTACAGCCTGCAGCGCATAGACCGATCAAGTCTCATTTGGTTCTAAGAGTAGCATCTACTATGCTTCATAAGGAGATTCCAAAGAATGATAATGGGAAAAGATTGATTACCATTGTACTTGGTTTGCACCAAAGGGAGTAAATTTTCCTTCGACATGCTGATGTCACCACTGAGATGCTCTATCTCAGAGCATCGACACCAACAATGAATGTGTGGACACTAAGGGTCTCTGAACCAGTACAATCTGAGAAACCTATGGAGCATGTTCCTAAAATGGTTAGTGAGTCTGGTGCTTTAACTGTTGCTCTACTACTGCTAAATATTATGTTACCAAAAAGAATGATTTACAAGGAAAGCCAATCGATCTTAAGATCATTAAGGATAAAATAGAAGATGAAAAAGTAAAGAGGCTCATAGCTGAGATCACAGAACTAAAAAGAGAGCGAGGAGTGGATCTCGATGATGAGGATTGTGATTTGACAGACTATTTGGATGAGGAATCCATGAAAACTAATGTTGTGGAAACCAGGGCTGCATCGTCTACGCGCGAGGCTCCACCTTCTGAGGAGAACGCCGCAAATGAATTTAAAAAGGTTATTCAATTAAGGAATGAACAAATCAGCTGTATGGAGAAGAGGATGGAGGAGAAGGCCATCACCATGTCCGCCATGACTACGATTCATGGACAGGTACAGTCACGGCAAATAACATTTTAAGAGGTAAACCAATTGGAGGTTGTACACATTGCAGACGAATGAAAGGAAGTCTATTCAGCCAACGGGGATAAACCTTTGAAGAAGGATTCAATGAAAAGTTTAGTGCTGAAGAAGGATATCAAGTAGCTAATCGAACAGTAAGTTAAATAAGCCTTAGCCAGATTGAAGGTAGGTGCATAAATTTCAAATGGATGACGTTACCTAGAGGAGTTTAATGTTGTACTGTACGGCTTATTTTTGGGGTTGTGTTGTATTTTGAAAAGGGGTCGCCTACAGAAATTGTCGGCAAATTTTTAAGATTTTAAATTTAGTTTAAATATATATAATTTGAAAAGTAGCATTGATTTTGAAAATAATTTTAAATTTGAAAATTTTTAAGATATGAAATCAAACTGATCTCACATCCCGAATAGTTTATATAAACGAGCACCGCATCACAAACCGTGTATCTATCCCGAAGAATAGACATACCGCTTAATGATAGGGCTCGATTAAATAAACTAAAAGATTTGTGACATCCGTTTGGTCTGTGAACCGATTTTATAAGCCGACAAATTCCCTCGCTTAATATGAAAGCATTAAACAGTGGTTTATATTACTCGGGTTCTTTAAAATTCCCTATAAGGGCAAGCCCCTATAGTTAATTACATCTTAAGTGACGGGAATCACCTAAGAAAACTCTCGATAATAATCAATAATTCTGCTCTCAATAATTTTAAAGTTTAAGTTTTCAAGGGATTGAATTTTGGAATTTCAATAGGGAATAGATCAAATTTGGAACATTTTGTTTTGGGAATTCAAAGGAAGAAAGGTAGGAGAAATCACAGATTCGAAGTGAACTTCGGTAATTTCCCGACTATCCTATTGTTTGGCTTCGAATTTAGGAAGGCCCTAATGCTATCCGATATTTCAATATCGCCAATTTTAATTAATTTGGACTTATATTCGTATGACATGATCATACAAATAGCCTCGAAGATGCGAGGGTTTATGTCGTATCGACGACTACCTCGGAGTCCTAAGACCGGTTAGGGCTTAATTTGCTATGCAAATGCCTAACGAAGAGTCGAGGATTTATGTTGCACTAGGCAAACTACCTCGAAATCCTATGGATTGGTTATTTAATTCTAAGAATGTTTTGCTGATGTAGATTTCAGTTTTACTAACGACGATGGTCGTGCTGCCCACCATGCTCCGAGCTCCTTGTTGTTGCAGAGGTTAAGTTTTAGAAGTGATAAATCAGGAGATGAGAAAAGTGTTTTGGTTTAGAGAAAATCTTAATTTCCAAGTGTTTTTTATGTTTTATTTAAAACAAATCTTAAAGTTAATTATAACAACACCGGTTAAGATCCCACGGTTCCATCCTTCCGCATCGTTATTTTTATCGGATTCACTTAGTCCAGATGAATTTGCTAAACTCAACTGAATGAGTTCCACACTTTCATTTAGACCGTGGGAAATCCCATTAGCAACACGTAGGTTATATCATCCGAGGTATTCCCGATCATCCAACAGGACTTTTTAATTTAGTTGTAATTGTAGTTTTGTGTTATGTTTGTGATTAAATTTTGAGTTGTTTTATATTTTGAAATGTTGTGGCGGTGAATTTTATCTTGTAATGACTTTTAATTTAGTTTTGGTTTCAGTTTTAGGGACTATCCTAAAGGTGTGGGTTTTCATGCAACAGTTGTTTATCATGCAAGAATAGTAAGTGCGATGCGATCAAAGAAATTGCAATAATGTAAATTGCAATAAAATAAAAGCGTACCTGGAGGGTCTTCCCGTCATCCCAAGCTGCACTTAAAACACAATTAGAATTGTTTAAGCAAGTCTCTAGGTAAAGCTAAAGGGAGGGTTATGGTTTTCTACCAAGTTCCTAATCCTATAGTTAGTCATTTCCTATGACGTCTAGGTTCTTGTGTTTTGGTTTGAGGACGATTTTCTTCATCAAAGAATAATTAAGTTCAATTGTTCTTATAAGTATCCTATCATATCGAGGAAGTGCTTAAGAAGAATCTTAAACATCTTTTCAATATTGCTAGAATTGTTTTAAGTCCAAATGAATTTAATTATACAAATGAATTAATCGTCCGAGAATTCAAGTTTTGTTATCTTGCTCAGTGAACTAGGATATTTGAATGTCCTATAAGTGAAGTAACATTTCATTTAATGTTCGTTTAGGAGTTATGATAACCAAAGTTTTCGAGGGCAAATTGGTGTTCAAATGGTTTTGTGATTTAGTTTAATTTCGCTTATCGATTTAAATTTGGAATAGTGTACAAGTTGCTTTATATTTAATTTCTTTATGTCTTAGGTGATGTTATTTAATTCAATTTAATTTAACTTTAATTTAATTTAATTTGGTTTAGTTTTAATTTTAATTTTAATTTTAATTTTAATTTTATTTTAATTTTTATTTAAATTTTTATTTTAATTTTTAATTTAATTTTAATTTTATTTGATTTTATTTGATTTTTATTTTATTTTAATTTAATTTAGTTTAATTTAATTTATTTGATTTAATTTAATTTAATTTAATTTAATATGTTTTAATTTAATTTAATTTATTTTAATTTAATTTAATTTAATTTAATGATTAAGTCCTTTAACATTTTAAAACTTAAATTTGAATTATCATTTTTAATTAGGAATTAAATATTATTGAGATGATTAATTTAGGGATTTTTAAATTAAAGAATAAATATCTTCCTAATAATATCCCTATTTTAATAAGTCCAATTTCATTATTCTTCCAAATTTAATCAATTATTTAATTAAGGTTTATTTCAATTATTTTAAATTGTTTATTAGATTTCTACCCTTTAATTATTTAAATTTCAATCATCCAAATCAGATTAAAATCAAATATTTTATTTGTTAATTTTATTAAACCTAAAGTTTTAATTAAGGGTTAAATTTTTTAATTACCATTTTGCCCTTCAAGCTTAATAATTTCATAACTCACTAAATTGAGCTTAAATGAACTTAAAATTTTTATGTGACTTCACTCATATGTCAATAAAGACATGAGAGGAGAAAATGTGATTTTTCTGTATTTAATTTATTTATGTAATTATTTTTGGTAGAAAATAGGGATTTCCAAGGAAAATTTAATAATATAACCAAGGGAAAGTTTCTGTCCTTAAGAAAATTATGGGATATTCCTAATGACCAGAGGACCACTTGGACCAATTTTGGTGATTTTTTGAATTATATTATTTTTATTATAATTATTTTAAGTTTTGAAGTATTAATTAATTTAAAAATAAAATAAAGGTTGAAAAATGAAATCTATATTTTTCAAAAATCTCTCTGATATCAAGGAAATCAGAGAATCAATTTTTGCAATTTTGTGATTTTTCTTTGATTTATTATAATTATTTTAGTGAAAATGCTAGAAAATACATTTTTTTAATTTTAAAATTACCCTAGGGCTTTAAAATTTAATATCTCATTAAATAGACCTAAGAAAAATATGGGATTTGTTCTTAAGTGATTAGAATTCAAAATGTGACATTTTAGTGAATTTTATTATTTTTTTGATTTTTATCATTTCTTTTAATTAAAATATTAAAATAATGCAAAAAAATTAAATTTTTAGAAAATTGAAATTTTAATTTTCTTAAATTCCGCTGATATCAGAGAGGCTTCAAAACCAATTTTGTGGATTTTTGAAAAGTATTTTGAAAGTTATGAATTTTTAAAGTTCAAATTGGCTAAATGGTTTAATCAACCCATTTAGTAGGGCTAACCAAGTCCAATTGACTTCAAATTTTTATGGCGGGTTCCTCTGATCCTAAAGGTCAGTGGAGAATTGATTTCAAGTCAATTTGATGTATGGTTAGCTCTAATTAATTAAGGACCTATTTTGGGTGTTTATGCCAATTAGGGTTATTTTAAATGAACTAATTCAAAACCTATTTTTCCTAGGGTCCTCTGGTCATAAGAAACATCACCAAATTTTCCTAGAATTTATTTCACAACATGCTAATTATTGGATTTAAAATACTCAAAACAGCAACATGAATTTGAAAAATCAATAACTTCTCATAGGGATGGCCTCTGACTTTGGGAAATTCAGGGAAAGTTCCCAAATTCAGAGGCTTCAAAAGCCCTATGGTCTCATGCCATGGTGAATTTCCTATATGCATGGAGAACTAAAATAATGCAGAAGGGAAATAAATCATTAAAAATAAAATACTTGATGAAATTAAATAATTTCTTTTCCACATTATTCTCCTCTGTTCACTGAGCAAGAGGGTATTTTAATTTTATTTTTCTGATTATTCTACGCAAAGTTATGAATTTTTGAAGTTTAGGGAATTAAATAAATAGAAAAATACCCTAATTTTCTATTTATCCACGCGGCGCCGCGTCAACCTCGACAGCTCCGAAACACCATGCGGCGCGCCCCCATTTGACGCCGCCTTCCGACTCAGCGCCACGCGGCCCGCGGTTCACGTATCATCTCCTGGTCCGACGCCATCTGAGCCGTCCGTCCGCGCGTGTATTGAATGAACGGCATCCGTTCATCGTCCCCAAGCCTCCTAGCCCGAGAACTGTCCATCTTCTAGGCCTAAGATCTCACTCGATACTTGACCAAATTTAACGTTCTTATGCTCTATGGATTCGTCTCGAGAAGACGAACACATCCATATGGTTTATGTTGCATGAAATTGACTCAATAAAAATGGAGAATGTTCAGAAGCTCGGGAAGAAGAGTGAGGCCATACCTTTGCTCAGAGAAGTGTGGCTTCGATCTGAGGGTTGTGTCACCTTCGATTGGATCCCGGCAAGCTCCGAGTGAAGTCTCCCGGTCCGGTGAATTTCCTAGCTATGAAAGTGACCACGGCCGATCACAAAGCTTGGAGGCTGGAGCAACTGGGTGGCCTGGAGATTGATCTTTCAGTGGGAAACTTCTCCTCTTGGTCCAGTGAAGGTGTAGGACCAGTCAATTTGAGGATTGGCTCACTGTGGCAAAGTGTCCTGGTTTTGGGTGAAATTTCAGTTGAGAAATTGGATTCTGTTGGTGGCGTTTAGGGCAAATTGACACTCGAGATCAACTGCTCTAAGTATGGAGAAGGGTTTGGAACAATTTTGGCAGAGTTTTGGCAAGGTATGTGCAACTCTCTTCCATGGCCGTGAGGGGGTCGGGTTTAAATAGAGGTGGCTGGAGAGCCTCACAGGGATGGCCAAGGGTTGGGATCAGCTGCTCTGGGCATGGGAAGAATAACCATGGTGGCCATTGGGCATGGGGCAGCTCAGCAAGGTGGAATTTCAAAGTTTGGCTCCTCCCAAGGTCTCGGCCATGGTGTTTTCCGGCTACCCAGGTGGCTGGCCGGCAGGCATGGGTCACCCTCAGGTCCAGGTGGGTCAGGGTTGGAGGTTTGTGCAGTCAATTGGCCATGGACATGTGTAAAGGGTTTGAATCAAAGTGGAATGGGAAAGGGCTAGTTTTGGGTCTAAATGGGTCAACCCTTGGTTTTGGGTTAAGTCCACCTTCCAAGACCAATTTGAGCTGAAGGGAAAGTGATTTAGGTCAGCTTAATCAGTGGGGAAGGGTCACCATCCAAGTACAATTAAGCTTAAGCATGGTTTAGTGGAGTCATGGAAGTGGCTAATCCCATTTAAGAGAATATGGAAAGGGCCTTCTCCTCTTGCCATCTTGGGTATGGTGAGGTGGAAAGTAGATTCCATAGCTCTCATGACTCCCATGTGGCTCATGCATGGCTTCATGGCTCACCTTTGGCTTGGGAAAAGTCAAGTCAATTTCATGGAAATGGATTTTAAGAAAATTTTGGTATTTTGATGGGAATTTGTATGGGGCTTAATTTTGAATGGCTTCATGATGAATTTTCAAACTTAGGGATTGATTTTAATTAAGGGTGTGTTGTAGAGCAATTGTCATATGGGCTTTAGCATGAAATTTGGGCTTTTAGGAAGGTTTCATGTAAGTGGGCTTTTGGTTTAAAAATAGATTTATGGATGGGAATTTTGTAGAAGTTTGGGCCAAATAATTGTTGGGTTTAGTTCATAGATGTGTCATGAGTGATTTAAAATGAGTTTGGAATGATTTGGGTTTGAATTGGGTTGAATTTGGGCTTCTTTGGTGAATGGCCCAATATAGGTCAAATTGGGCTAACTTGGGCCAATGTTGGGCTAGGTTTGCAATTGATGTAAAATAAATGTTGGGAAATGTTTATGGGAGTGTTTCAAAGAGGTTTTGTCTTTGGTTGAGTTTTGATTTTGGGGTTTGGGTTCATTTGGGTTAGGTTTGGGTTTAGGTCAAAATTGGGCCTTTTAGCTTTGGGTTGAATTTGAGTGGGGTTTGGGTCTAAATTTTGGGCAAATCATGTTAGGGTTTTGTTTGTAGGGATGTTAAGGGAGGTTTAGAAAAGATTTGGGGTTAATTGGAGTTGAATTGGGTGAGTTTGGTTTGACATTGGGTTCACTTAGGGTTAAAATGGGTCAAATTGGGGGTTTTGACAAAAGTAGGGTAAATTGACAAAATTAGCCCATGGTGTAGTTGAACAAAATGAAATTGAGAATATTTGGAATTTTTTGGAATTTTCTGGGAATTTTCTGAATTTTTGGATTTTTGGGTCAAGAGGGGTATTTTGGGTATTTGGAGGGTATTGGGAGGTATTTTTGGAATTTTTGGTATTTTTGGCTATGGATGATCAATTTGGGTAATGTGGAAATTTTTGGGATGGGTTTTGAGGAATTTTGGGTGATTTAGAAATTTTGGAGGATTTCAAGGGTTTTGGGTAGGCTATGCGGGTGTAGGGTCCCGGGGGTCAAAAATTGAAAATTTAGAAAATTGGAGATTGGGTAAATGTAAGTGGAATGAAATCATTTTGGTTGAGCCATGAATCCATATCAAGCCCACATGAGCCATGAAGGGACTCATTTGAGGCATCCATTATGTTGTTCTTAACCCTCTTAGCCAAGGGCTTAGGGGTTAAGGACCATCCATCTGAATCACCTACATGAGTCAGGAGGTCCAGCTAGGTATTGGTGTGCTTCTAGGATGTGTGTTAAAGTGTAGTGTATGAGTGTAGTGTGTGTGTAAGTCAGCCTTTCACCAGACCAGGTCACCCAGGGCAGTCCTAAAGCCAAAGAGTCCTATAGGAACTCATCCTTTAAACTTCCACATCTGATTTCAACCCTCTAGGTGATTAGGGGTCTACGATCAAGTTTGTGGAGTTTGCGGGGAGTTAAGAAGTGGTTTGAATTTCTAAGTGGTGGGTCCCAATTCTAGTCCTCTAAGATAGTCAAAGGAAAAGCCTAAGGCTAGATCCTAAGTACTAAAAGAAGAAGAGAAGACCTCATCAAAAATGAGGTCAACATGTACCTTATCCGAAGGGCTTTGCGCCGCCAACATAAAAGACATTTGATGGCACAAAAAATCCTCGTCAACACATTTCATTTTTTCTGGCTAGTTGTTGCAATGTAGGGGGAATGAAGCACTTCTTTTTCACTAGTTCATGAGTAGTTTGTCTGGGGTCGCATTTGATTTGTAAAGCTAGAAGATTTGTTTGTAAAGTGGTTCATCGGAGACCAAAAACATGACACCATAGGATATCTCATTGTGTAGATACAAGAGCACCACACTATCAAGATTCTACTCAAGTGTATTCATGGTCTAGTAGACTTCATGTTAAAAGGGCATACCATTAAATCGTTTGAGAAGCTACTTAGCAAAGCTAGCAATTTACAGGAAGAAGTCAAACATATAGAATCACTGGAAAAGAATGAGAAGCCTAGGCCTACGAAAGCAATCAAGTAGAAGTCAGGGGCAGTGGCAATCATCGACAAAGTTATGCAGCCAAACAAAATTCAGACTGAGCAGCCTTGTTAGAGTTACCAACAACTGACATAGTATAGTCAGCCTCAGCAGCAGTACACTCAGACACAACAGTATGTCCAACCCCATTCGCAGCAGTTGTTAACAACCTACACAGTATAGTCAGCCTCAGCTGTAGTACATTCAGCAGCAGTACACTGATTACTATCAACTTGGACTCCTCTGATTCTGAGTCGACATTGGAAGAGTCAGCTACTATGGTAAAGGAGGAAGAGATAACATAGGTTAGGTTGAGAAGCGAAAAAATTTTACCTTCACGAATAGCTCCCAAGGAAAAACTCTAGCAAATAATTACTCGAGAGGAGCTACCTCTGCTAATGGAAGAAACAAGTGCTCAAAGAGAAAGTGAAGGTTCAAAATAAAGTGGATTATAATGCACTATCTCATCTTAGGAAGTTGTCGACCTGACTAAGTATCTATGATGCTCTAATCCTGTCAAAGGATATGAGGGAATCTTTGATTAAGGCCTTAATTGATCTAGAAATATGCTTAGCTCAATTGGCTAGCACATCCTCAGATTAATTTTGTTCATTAAAGGGACAATCAGATAACCTTCACTATGAAGGCCTGCTACTTGTCACTACTTATCAGAAATGATAACTCAACATTTTTATTAACATCAGTAGGTTCGTGCTTTCCAAAGTTCTAGTTGACCTAGGAGCATCACTCAACTTAATTAGTCTATGAGTGTTAGCGTACTTGGATATTGACGCACAAGAGCTTAATACCAACAAGATGATGCTAAGAGGATTCAACCAATAAGGAGAAAGGACACTTGGATTGATTACACTACTAATAAAAATTAGAAACTTAGTAAAAACTGCAAGGCGATGTGAAGACATCGTTCAACGCTCTACTTGGTTTACTGTGGCTTCATGAGTACAACATGGTTCTGTCATCCATACATCAGTGCATCAAATACTATAAAGAATGACAAAAACACTGTATTAAGGGAGACTTAAAACCATTCTCGATACATGAAGTAGGTATCCATGAAGACGCAGCCTGCTATGCTCCATCAAAGAAAAATGTCTTTGCAAGAGAGAGTGTGTCAAATAATAGGGAAGATACAAAAAGATTGCAAAGATGGGGCCATTTAGCTCCATTTCAACAATCTCCCACTGCTCCTTCGTAGCAAGTTGGTAAAGTTTCTTTTAGCCGATGCATCCGAGATCGAATCTGAGGATGCAAAGAAGAACTCACTAGATTGTTGAACTGATGAAGCCATCTACCAGAATTGATGTTGAAGGAAGTTCTAATGAAGATAACTCCGATGAAGATATAATGACAGTAGACTAGAAGAAACGTCAGTTTGAGATCTTCTTGGATGACATAAAAAAGAGTGAATACGAGTCAAGGTATGATTGGATAAACAACAAAGTGCAAGCCATGACTTTAGCTCCTATCCACCCTCAAAAGGTTAAGAGTATGGAGGTCAAGAAAGTCCAGAGTGTTGGTTTGAAACCGATCAAGTTTTACCATGCTTCTCCTTCTTCTACTTCTGAAACTTAAGTATAATTAGAAGGAGTTTCCACTAATGAATTAATGAAATTACCATTTGGATATTTCTCTCCCTGTGTACAAAAACTAATTCAACATAGATACGTGCCAAAGCATATGTTAAAGGATATGATACTGTCGGCGTATTTTTAAGTTATGTGTTTTATTTTATATTTATATATATAATTTTGAAGATAGCATTTTGATTTTTGAAAATGGTTTTAAGTTTTGAAAAAATTTAAAGTATGAATCAAACTGATCTCACACCTCAAAAGTTTATATAAACGAGCGCCGCATCACAAACCGTGCATCTATCCCGAGGAATAGACACACTGCTTGGTAATGGGGCTCGATTAAATAAACTAATAGATTTCTGATATATGTTTAGTCTATGAACCAATTGTATAAGCAAATAAACTTCCCCTACTTAATATAAAGGAATTAATTAGGGTTTATATTACCTAGGTTCTTAAAGTTCCCTATAAGGGCAAACCTCTATAGTTAATTACATTCTAAGTGACAGGAATCACTTATTCCGGAAAAGGATATCAAGAACCTGGTGGAACAGCAGGTGCGAGAAGCTTTGGCACAATCAAAGAGCGGGACCTCCATTCGGAGGGGTAGACCTTACCCTGAAGAATTCGACGCTGTCCAATATCCGAAAGGCTTTGTACCACCTCTGTTCGAGACCTTTGATGGAACCGGAAATCCTCGGCAGCATGTTGCACATTTTCGTGCCAGTTGTTGCAATACCGGCGGAAGTGATGCTTTACTCTTCCGACAATTTGTCGACGACTCGTCGTGGATCGCCTTTGATTGGTATGCGGAATTACCGAACGGTTCGGTGAAGACATTTTCGGAACTAGAGAACCTCTTCATCAAGCGATTTGTCGGAGCTCGGCACCACATCACTATAGGTGATTTAGTGGTAGAGAAGCGGAAATCCAACGAAACCTTGGTGGACTACATACTTCGATGGAGGAACCTAAGTATGAAGTGTGAGCCACAACTACAAGAACAACATGCAGTCGGCATTTTACTTAAGAGCATTCACGGCCCGATAGCACTTCTCCTCAAGGGATTTACTATTAAGACTTTTGAGAAGTTTTTAAGCAAGGCCGGAAGCTTGCAAGAGGAGGCGAAGCAATTAAGTTTCACCGATAAAACAGACAAACAAAAGCCTATGAAAACTTTTGAAAAGAAGTCCAGGATCGTTGCAGCAGTCGATAAAGGCAAGCAACCGATACAAATATCGTCAGAACGGCCACAGCAACCTCAACAAAATTACCAGCAACCCCGACCCAGCTATCAGTAATCCCAACAGCATGAACAACCGCCTCGTCCGCAACGTACATTAAGGGAGCTTCCGAGCAGGGAGTATCCGTTCAAGAATGAGGCAGTGCCGAAAATGTTCCGCTGATCGATGAAGACTCCGCATTTCCAACTACCGAACCTAAGAGACCGAAGAAGTCGACAAGAAAGGTGATCCCAACTTTTGCCCTTACCACCGGATGCTTGGACACAAGATAGAAGATTGTATTACCTTCAAAAGTTGGCTCAACGACAATCTTCTGGAAAGGGAATATAACGATCCCGAAGGAGTACATGAAGGAACCCCAGAAAGGAGGTTCCGTTAATGTTATCTCGACGGATCCCATTGTGCCGATAGACCCCTATGCGACTGATGATGGATGGGCTACCGCTTGGACAAAGTCTTCGAAAAAGATTTTGGATCACATCCAAACCGCTTCGATCCGAGTCTCAATTCAGAGTTCGAAACCTGTTAAGTTGACACTATCACTTGCGATAGAAGAACCACCTCAACAAGAGACAATTGAAGAGAAGAAGAAAATTGACGAAGAAGAGAAAATTGAGGCTCCTAAGGCTAGACTAGGGGCTGCTTATCCTAGGATAGTTGTTTCCGATTCGGGGGAGAAATCTCTCGAACCTCTGACTCTGTATGATTATCTGCTCACACCAGTGGGATCTTATAATGATAAGGGTTATAGCGTTGGCTAGGTTATGACTGTTTCTAACGATTACGTAACTAGCGAAAATCCGGACATCAATTTCGATACAAATGACAATTCTCAAATCATACACAATCTCGACGGTCACAATGACAAAGAAGACATCCACCAGGGAGGCTACGAGAGTTCAACAAGCAACGAATCTATTTGCGAGTTTCGAGGAGCTCCAGTCACAATAGAGTTAGAGCCTTCCGATTCTGAAGCTAATCCAGAAGGACCTGTCATTCCAATTCAGGAGGAGACACCAACAAACTCAATACTAGATTCAGGAGAAATTACAGAAGTCAACTTAAGAAATGGAAGAGTTCTACCTCCGAGAATGGGTCCAAAGGACAAAGGAAAGCATGTTGTTGTTCAAGAAGAATCAACCCCGTCAAAAGAAATACCCATTCGGGAGGAAATTGAGACACATGGAAATAAAGTGGACTACAACGTGCTAGCCCATCTTAGGAAACTACCGGCCAAACTGAGCATCTACGACGCTCTCATCTTATCAAAGGAGATGAGAGAAGCTCTGATCAAGGCCTTACATGATCCAGAAATTTGCTTAGCTCAAATGGCCGGAGATTCCTTAGATGAGGTTTGCTCATTATAGGAACAGCGAGGTGTCACCTTCACGGACAATGACCTACTACTTGGGACGACGAGACCACAACCGACCGTTGTACATTTCAGTTACAATTGGGAAGTTTACACTCACCAGAGTATTGGTGGATCCAGGAGCATCAATCAACATAATGAATCTTCAGACGCTAACATACTTGGAAATTAATGCTCGCGAGCTTGAAGCAGACAAAATGTTATTAAGAGGATTCAACCAGAAAGGAGAAAGAGCCCTCGGATCAATAACACTGCTAATGAAGACCGGTGACTTAGCAAAGACAACCGCAAAATTTCACATAATTGATTCAGAAATGTCATTCAACGCTCTACTGGGCCGACCATGGATACATGAAAACAGGATGGTACCATCATCCCTACACCAGTGCATCAAATACTACGATGGAGAAGAACAGTGCATCAAAGGTGACTTACAACCATTCTCCGTACATGAAATTGGAATCCATGAAGATGCAGCTTATTATGCACCTCCGAAGAAAACAATCTTCTCCAGAGATACTATAACAAATGAAGCAAAAGAAGTTCGGGATGACGAAGAACCTGAAGTTCTAGCCAACAGTCACTCACCACTCCCTTACGGCGAGATGGTGAAGCTTTCTCCACAACTCGCATCCGAGGTCGAGGCCGGGGACGAGGTCGTGGCAGAGACGTTAGGACAGTTGGACAAAGGAAGCCAGCTATCAATGTTGATTGGGAAGACTGTTCTGAAGAAGAAAAAGAAATCAAGCAAGAAGCAGCGACAATAAGTCGGAAGAAACCGCAATTCAGGATCTCGCTTGAAGATGAAAAGAATGAAGAATATAAATTAATGTACGAGAAGATTAACCACTATGTACATACTATGACCCTGACCCCGATCCATTCTAATAAGATCGAGGGTATAGTGGTCAAAGAGGTACGTAGCGGCGGTGCAAAGCCAATCAAATTCTACCGAGGTGCTCCTTCCTCCAAAACTGAAAATAATGTACAATTTGAAGATGTCACTTCATCGAATTAATGGAATTACCTTTTGAGTGGTACTCTCCCCGTGTTCAAAATTTAATTCAGCGTGGTTTCTTACCTCGACAATGGACAAAAGGTCAATCACAACATTTTGAAAAACTATGGAATAACTCCGGCCGTCCACCCAATTCAAAGCATGGTCTCCGATTCGGCACGATGGGATCGATCGACGATACTGAATTTTGCTTGGTTGTCACTTGAGAGTCTAATGAAAACTGCATGGAAGCTACATAAGAACTCGAAGATTTACAAATTGGAGATGCTCCACCAGAATTCGAAGAAGAGATTAAATCTACAATAGATGAGTTAACGGAAGTTAACTTAGGTACTAGCGAAAAGCCTAGACCTACCTTTGTTAGCTCCTTACTTAATAAAGAAGACTCCGAAGGAATAATCAAGTTATTAATGGAATTTAAAGACTCGTTTTGCTTGGAGCTACGATGAGATGCCGTGATTAGCTCCGCAGGTCGCAGTCCATAAGCTAGGAGTTGATCCTACTTCGTCCCGGCCGGACAAGCTCCTGAAGAATGCGTCTAGAAATCGAACAACAAGTCACAGCTGAAGTTAAAAAGCTAATAGACGCTAAATTTATCCGTGAAGAACAATACCCGACTTAGTTAGCCAATGTGGTGCCAGTCAGGAAGAAGAATGGTCAAATCAGAATTTGTGTGGATTTCAGAGATTTAAACAAGGCATGTCCAAAAGATTAATTCCCTCTACCGATCCCAGAATTAATGATCGACATTGCTTCAACACATGAAATATTATCATTCATGGATGGATCTTCAGGATACAACCAGATAAAAATGGCTCCGTAAGATGAAAAACTTACGACATTCGAACGCCGATCGGAGTATATTGCTACACGGTGATGCCATTCGGATCGAAGAACGCAGGAGTAACATACCGGAGAGCGATGACAAGAATTTTTGATGATCTCATCCACAATCAAGTCAAATGCTACGTGGATGATGTGGTCATCAAAAGCAAAGTAGAGGAAAACCACTCGTATGATTTGAGAATTGTTTTCGAACGATTAAGACAATTTAACCTTAAGATGAATCCCTTAAAATGCGCCTTCGGCGTCACCTCCGGAAATTCTTAGGATTCGTTGTCCGACATCGTGGAATTGAAATCGACCCGGAAAAGATTAAAGCTATCTTAGAAATGCCGCCTCCCAAAACCTTAAAGCAACTACGATCTTTTCAAGGGAAGCCGGCATATCTTCGACGCTTTATTTCGAACTTGTCGAGTAGGTGTCGACCTTTCTCGACATTAATTAAAAAGGAAGCCAAATTTATTTGGGAAGAGAAATGCCGAAGGCCTTCGAGGACATTAAGCAATATTTAATGACACCTCCCGTCTTAGCAGCCCCGGTTTCGGGTGGACCGTCGATACTTTATACCGCGGCTTTAGACGACTCTCTCGGAGCCTCGTTAGCCTGTGTCAATGATGAGGGTAAAGAAAATGCTCTTTACTACCTAAGTCGTCGTTTACTTCCGACGGAAGTAAGGTATCCCACAATTGAAAAGCACTGTTTGGCCCTGATCTTCGCCGCCCAAAAGCTCAGACATTACATGCTTTCTCATAAGGTCAACCTGATCTCGAAATTTAATCCATTGCAATACTTGATGACCCGTTCAACGCTTTCCGGCGGACTTGCCGAGTGGTCAATGATATTATTGCAATTCGATATAACTTTCGTGCCTCTTCGTGCCGTAAAGGGACAAGTCTTAGCAGACTTCCTCGCAAGACACCCTTTGCCGGCAGAATCTCCTCTTAATGACGACTTGCCAGATGAACAAATAATGAGCCTAGAAGACCCTGATGATCGACGTTGGGAATTATATTTCGACGGAGCATCTTCAGCACACAAAGATGAAGAATCACAAGTGATATTGCCCGGTAAGGCAGGGATCGGACTAATCTTTATAACACCGGAGCGGGGGATGTTAAGATACTCCTACCACTTGACGCAGCCGTGTACAAACAATGAAGCGGAATATGAAGCCCTCATAACGGACCGGAATTAGCTATTCAAATGGGGATAACGAGACATCAACATCTACGGGGATTCGCAGTTAATCATTCAACAGATCGCCAGACAGTACAGAATTTTAAAACCAAAACTCGAGAAATACTTCTAGTATGCCATACAGTTGTTGGAACAGATTACGAATGTGACAATCTACAAAATTCCCAAAAAAGAAAATGCTTTAGCAGATGCGTTAGCTCGCCTCGCAAGAGAATTTGCATGCTTGCAAGATGAATCAGTAGAAGTGTCAGTTCATGGACGTCAGGTCCTACCACAGCTCGACATAGACACAATACACAAATCAGAAGAAGAAAAAGAATCAGTTGCAACAGTGACAGAAAACATAGAAGATTGGCGACGACCATTAATGAACTACACGCAAACAGGAAAACTACCGGACGATAGGTCGCTAGCCCATCGGATCAAGAAAAGAACTCGTCCTACGCACTAATAAACAACACATTATACGAAGGTCTTTCGATCAAATGTGGCTAAGGTGCCTAAGCGGGTCCGAGTCCCGTGAAATTGTTAAAGAGGTGCATTCGGGACTACGTGGCGCTCACCAGTCGGGTCCGAAGATGAAAATGAAAATTAAAAGACTAGGGTACTACCGGCCCTCGATGATAACCGACCGCATGAAAATCGCCAAGAGTCGTCACCAATGCCAAGTACACGAGTGGTTCTACACCAACCTCCAAATGTGCTACATCCGACAATTGCATCATGGCCATTTGAGTGTTGGGGCACAGATATAGTGGGTCAGATAGAACTGCCTTCTTCAAGAGGACATCGCTTCATTCTTGCAGCTACAGATTACTTTTCCAAGTGGGCAGAGGCAGTTCCACTTAGAGAAGTGAAAGCACACCACGTGCTACAGTTTTTTAAGAACCAAGTTGTCTACCATTTCGGAGTGCCGCGCGAGATCATCTCAAAGAATGGGTCGACATTCGAAGCACACAAATCAATAATTTTGTCAGGAGACACGGAATCGACTGGCGGTATTCAACAATTTACTACCCAAGAGCAAACGGCCTGGCTGAGGCTTTTAATAAAACTCTCGTTCAAATTTTAAAGAAAGATTTGGACGAAAAATAAGAGAAATTGGCACGAGAGGTTATTAGAAGCCTTATGGGCTTACCGGACAACCTTCAGGACTCCTACTCAAGCTACACCTTACGCTCTGGTGTATGGGTCAGAGGCAGTGTTACCTTTAGAGGTCCAGCTTCCTTCACTCAGGATTGCAGTTGTAAACAAAATTACGACAGAAGAGAATGCCAAATTATGACTAGAGGAATTAGAAAGCCTGGAAGCCAAAAGACTTGCAGCGCAGCAAAATTTAGAACTATACCAAGCTAAGATGGTTCAAGCCCATGACAAACTGGTCCGCCCAAGAACCTTCAAAGTTGGTAACTTAGTTCTCGTTCTCAAGAGACCTATCCTTGCACACCACAAGATAGGAGGAAAATTTGAACCCACTTGGGAAGGGCCATTTGTGGTTGAATCAGTATACTCAGGAGGCTCCTACCAGTTAGTGAATTGCCAAGGAGAACGACATATGCTTCCGATCAATGGACGATACTTGAAAAAGTATTACGCTACCTGATGTTTCAAAGGAATGAATTCTTCATCCCTAGAAGCACGAGCAAAGTAGTTACTTATGACTGGGTCTGAACCCAAAAATAATAAAAATGTGCTAAAATAAATAAAATCATGATAATAAAGTTTTCCTTGTTTTCTCTTCCATATCAAAATCCCTTTCCTGATCTTATCCCACTTCATTCCCGTTAAATTTAAAAATACAAAAAGTAATAAAAAAACTGTCTTTAATAAATATTTTCTTAATGTTCTTGTTCTTAGTACAGCCCTTGATCCTTTTCCTTGTCTTTTCGCAGGGAAATGTCGAACGGGCGGTTGGTCCTGAACTTTAGAAATGGCGTAAGCAGAGAAAAGGAAAATAAGCACTGAAGAAGACAAGAGAAGGAAAACAAGCACTGAAGAAGACAAGAGAATCAAGTCTGTAGTCGCTACGACGGAGGGCGAGCTTGTCGCCGCCGCGCCCACAGAAACTCAGGAAGTACGAAGAGCTACTCTCACAGTAACTCGGCGAAGAAATAAAAATCGCCGTATCCGCAAGATGTTAACTAAACTAGCAGCGGACCAGCGCGAAGAGGCAGTTGCTACTGCCAGTGCATATACTTCAAGGACGCCGGTTCACCAGGTACCTGAAGGAAGGAGGCCAGCTCCGAGGATAACGGAAGAGACCCGGAAATCTTAAGAAGAACGAAGAAGGAAGGCTACCACGCCACCGCGATAAAGCCACCAGTAATGCATAGCCTTGTTGCAGAAGCAATCCCGGAGGATGTCCCGACGGACACCATCCCCGAGGAGCCGAGGTATGCAGGAGAACGTGAAGGGATTGAGCCATATATCCCACAGTACGTCACCAAGCCTCTCCATTTACAAATTATTCCAGATTACGAGCTAGAAAGGATGCAGAATGTCGAGAAGAAAACTTTTGAATACGTCAAGAGAATCAGAGGCAGGAGGATCAATATAGTAGAAGGCCTCGAGCTACATACAGACGTGTTCTCAGAATACGAGCAACAACAAATCTTGGATTGCATCCAGGATTTGAAAAGAATGGGCCGAGTGGACCGCCTAAGAGAAAACACTTACTCGGAACCCCGGAGATGGATGCCAGGGAAAGGTAGAATTACCATACAATGTGGATGCTGCTACAACTTCGCAGAAGACAGGAAGGGAAACCCACCGGGAATACTCCGTCATGGCCTCGGTGGATCCAATGCCATTAGTCATCAAAAGGATGGTAAAAAGAATGATAACATGGAGGGTACTGCCGGCGGATTGCATACCCAACGGCTTGCATCATTAACATTTACAAGAAGGGTGATCGCATACCCCCGCACATAGATCACCACGACTTTGTCGGACCTTTACGCACGGTTTCTTTTCGAATGAGTGTAATATCATGTTCGGATCCGACCTCCGGATAGCAGGCCCAGTGTGAGTTCCGAGGGCCGAGTAAAGATACTATTACCGGTAGGTTCCTTCATGATACCGAAGGGCAACGGAGCGAGATGTCGCTAAACATTGCATACCGGGAGTACCAATGAAGCGGATCTCAGTTACTTTTAGAAGGATGGATGACAGGAAAGCACCTTATCACTTCCAGCCAGACCCGGAGCTAGAGGGCCTCCGGCCTTACGAGCTGTGAGTAACATGGAAAATATCACACCTCCAACGTACATCCATACGGAATCCTTGCCAAGGATGGCTTGGAAGGTGATGTTATTGACCATGTACCTCACTATTCAGACATGGATTTTTGACAGATACCTTTTTGGATGGATCGGCAAAGATCATACATAGTCCGTTTTGAGTCTATATGGATTGTATGAGATGTATTCCAGATCGAGTTGTATGATGTATCTTCAACATGATTGGAATGAAAGTGACCATGTCACATTTTTGGCCTTCAACTCTTTTGTGCAAGTTGACTGAGAAACGTCATTAAAGTTAAATGAATTTCGAACAAAGAACACAAAAGAAAAAAGAATGAAGGAAAACTTTCCTTAAAAAACTAAATAAAAAATGATGAACTCCAAATTCACGATAAAATAAAATTTGAATCGTTAAAAGACAAACAAAATGACCACAAATTTTGAATTAATTTCAAATTCAATCTTTCCAGATTTCAAATCAAATCTCAATCAAATTTCAAATTCAATCTTTCCAAATCTCAAATCAAACCTCAATCAAATTCAAATTCAATCTTCCAAATCCGAAATCCAATCCGTTCTACTCTCTCCCTTGTCTGGGATGGAAGCGGTTGATTCTGTTTACACGGATCGAATCAGATGGCGAGGAATTATATCCAATCAAAACCAGCAACTTTCGATCAACTCTTTTGAATGGGATATGTAGCATCTACATATTCCCTCCTAATTTGTTTCTTTCCACAAAAATCTTTTACAACTTTCATGAAATTCTCGAAACACCAAAATTCCACACTACAAATCTTTGCAAAATCAATTAACATCAAAAAATCAAATTCTTGGGGTTGAGGATTTTACATCCGAGACTGCATTGCTTTAGGATTCTTTCCCTATCGCAATGAAATACATCAAAATCAAATTCTTGGGGTTGAGGATTTTACATCCGAGATTGCATTGCTTTAGGATTCTTTCCCTATCGCAATGAAATACATCAAAATCAAACTTTTGGGGTTGAGGATTTTACATCCGAGACTGCATTGCTTTAGGATTCTTTCCCTATCGCAATGAAATACATCAAAATCAAACTTTTGGGATTGAGGATTTTACATCTGAGACTGCATTGCCTTAGGATTCTTTCCCTATTGCAATGAAATACATCAAAATCAAACTTTTGGGGTTGAGGATTTTACATCCGAGACTGCATTGCTTTAGGATTCCTTCCCTATCGCAATGAAATACATCAAAATTCAAATTTTTGGGGTTGAGGATTTTACATCCGAAACTGTATTGCTTTAGGATTCTTTCCCTATCGCAATGAAATACATCAAAATTCAAATTTTTCGGGTTGAGGATTTTACATCTGAGACTGCATTGCTTTAGGATTCTTTCCCTATCACAATGAAATACATCAAAATCAGACTTTTGGGGTTGAGGATTTTACATTCGAGACCGCATTGCTTTAGGATTCTTTCCCTATCGCAATGAAATACATCAAAATCAAACTCTTGAGGTTAAAGATTTTACATCCAATACCGCATTGCTCTGAGATCTCTCCTCATTGTAATGATTCAATCCAATCAATTCAATTTTCTTTTGAGGTTGAAGATGTTACATCTAAAACCACAAAATTCCATTTTTTTTTCATTTCAAATCAAATCCCTTCAAAATAATTTTGAAAAAACTTCAATTTAAATTAAAACTCAAGCTAAAATCTAAACTTACACTTCAAAACTTAAACTAAAACAAAATAAAATCTAAATTGAATTCCCACAGATCATGTAATTTGGGATTCACCTCCTTCTCCTTTCCCCAGCGAGAGTTCAGGCATCTCTAGTCTCAGAGATATACTTGACACTCCCCAGCGGAAATTCTTCTACTTTGTCCTAAGTTTGTCACTTGGACATCTGTGTTGGTTTTGTTGATCTTTTCGGTCAACACCAATACGCGCGGTGTGCTTGGTTAGCACACCACACCTATTGGGGGTCCATTTGTTGACCTCATTTTTGATGAGGTCTTCTCTTCTCTCTACAGTACTTAGGATCTAGCCTTAGGCTTTTCCATTGACTATCTTAGAGGATTAGAATTGGGACCCACCACTTAGAAATTCAAAACACTTCTTAACTCCCTACAAACACCACAAACTTGATTATAGACCCCTAATCACCTAGAGGATTGAAATCAAATGTGGAAGTTTAAAGGATGAGTTCCTATAGGACTCTTTGGCCTTAGGACTACCCTGGGTGGCCTGGTCTGGTGAAGGGCTAACTTACACACACACTACACTTATACACTACACTTTCACACACCTCTTAAAAACACACCCATACCTAACTTGGCCTCCTGACTCATAAAGGTGATTCACATGGGTGGTCCTTAACCCCTAAGCCCTTGGCTAAGAGGGTTAGGAATAACATAGTGGATGCCTCAAGTGAGTCCCTTCATGGCTCATGTGGGCTTGATTTGGCTTCATGGCTCAACCAAAATGATTTTATTCCACTTACATTTACCCAATCTTCAATTTTCTAAATTTTTAATTTTTGACTCCCGGGACACTACACCCGCCTAACCTACCCAAAGCCCTTGAAACTACCCAAAATTTGCAAAATCACCAAAATTACCCAAAATTCCTCAAAAACAATCCCAAACATTCCCACATTACTCAAATTGATCATCCATAGCAAAAAATACCAAAAATTCCGAAAATACCTCCCAATACCCTCCAAATACCCAAAATACCCCTCTTGACCCAAAAATCCAAAAATTCAGAAAATTCCCAGAAAACTCCAGAAAATCCCAAATATTCCCAATTTCATTTTGTTCAACTACACCATGAGCCAATTTTGTCAATTTAACCCACTTTTGTCAAAACCCCCAATT
This sequence comes from Papilionanthe hookeriana x Papilionanthe teres, assembly GCA_022702705.1. Lineage (NCBI taxonomy): Eukaryota > Viridiplantae > Streptophyta > Magnoliopsida > Asparagales > Orchidaceae > Papilionanthe > Papilionanthe hookeriana x Papilionanthe teres. The sequence continues at coordinate 152,492,023 of CM040427.1, read as the reverse complement.
TGACCCATTTTAACCCTAAGTGAACCCAATGTCAAGCCAAACCTACCCAATTGACCCAAATTCTGGTCCAATTCAATTCTATACTTCAATTTATCATTCCCAATACCAATATAGATCAAATCCAAGTCCAATTTGATTGACATTTGAACCCAATTTCACTTTTGGCCTTAAAGCCCAATTTGGACCCATGACCCAAACCTAATCCAAACTAACCAAATTCAACTCCAATTAACCCCAAATATTTTCTAAACCTTCTTTAACATCCCTACAAACAAAATACTAACATGATTTGCCCAAAATTTGGACCCAAACCCCACTCAAATTCAACCCAAAGTTAAAAGGACCAATTTTGACCTAAACCCAAACCTAACCCAAATAAGCCCAACACCCAAAATCAAAACCCAACCAATTTTCAACATTAATTTTACATCAATTTCAATCCTAGCACAACATTGGCCCAAATTAGCCCAACTTGACCTACATTGAGCCATTTACTAAAGAGGCCAAAATTCAAACCAATTCAATTCCAAGTCACACCAAATTTATTCCAAATCATTCATGAAACATTCCTAAACTAAATTCAACACTTATTGGATCCAATCCTTTGCAAAATTCTCATCCTAAAAAAAAAAAAAACCACTTCCGTAAATCACTTTAAAAGCCCATCTAAAACCATTTCAAAGAGCCCAAAATCTACCCTAAAGCCCACATGACATTTCCATTTGCCATCCATTTAATCAAAGCCATTCCCTAAGTTCAAATCAATCATCAAATGGTTCCAAATCAAGCCATAAGCCAAATCCCATCAAATCACCCCTAAATTACCAAAATTTCCAAATTCCATTTTCATGAAATTGACCAAGCTTTTCCCCAAGCCAAAGACAAGCCATGAAGCCACATGCAAGCCATGGACAAGCCACATGAAGCCATTGAAGGTTTGACATGTGATCAAGCCATTAATGGCAAAAGGAGGAGCCTCTTTTAAGCCCCCTTAAAAAGGTTTTAACCCTTTTAATGCTTCACCTTAATCCATGATTAATCAAAATATTCATGGATGGTGACTTCTCTACCCTTTCCTAGTTGATTCATCTGATCCTCCCTCAGCCCAAATCAGCAATGGAAGGGTGCACCAAACCCAAAATGGTGGGTTAACTCATTTGAACCCAAAATAGCCTTCCCCCCATTCCATTTCAATTCAACTCCTTTACACATGTCCATGGCCAATTGACTGCACTAAGCCCCATCCCTGACCTCCCCGACCTTGAGGGTGACCTGACCCTTGCCGGCCAGCCACCACGCCGCCGGAAACCACCGAGCCGAGAGCACCCATGTGAGCCAAAGTTTAGAATTCCCACTTGCTAAGCCGCCCCATGCCCAATGGCCATCATGGTCGTTCTTCTCTTGACCTAAGCAGCTGATCCCAAGCCCTAACTCCCCCTGGGAGGCCCTCCACCCTCTCCTATTTAAACCTCACCTCCTCTCGTCCATGAGTGGTGCTGAACCAGACCTTACTAAAACCATGCCAAAATTGCTCCAGAACACTCTCCATACTTAGAGTAGTTTATTCCCAGTGAAAATTTGCCCTAATCCCCACCAACAGAGCCCAATTTCTCAGCTAAAATTCCACCCAAAACCAGGACACTTCTCCACAGTGGATCAATCCTCAAATTGATTGGTCCTACACCTTCACCAGACCAGGGAAGAAGTCCACCAGCAAAAGCCCCCTCTCCAGGCCACCCATCTGTTCCAGACTCCAAGCTTTGTGATCGGGCTTGGTCGATATCATACCTAGACAATTCACCAGGACAAGGGACTTCATCTGGAGCTTGCTTGGACCCAATTGAAAGTGACACAACCCTCAGATTGAAGCCACACTTCTCTGAGCAAAGGTATGAGCTAACTCTTTATCCCGAGCTTCTGGAGATTCTCCATTTCAAATGCCTTAATTTCAATGCATGATCACCGTATAGATGTGTTCGTCTCTTCAAGACGAATCCATAGAGCACAAGAACACGAAAATCCATTGAGAAATGAGTGAGTTCTTAGGGTTTTAGTGTAGACTGCTCTCGAGTGAGAACGCTTGGGGACGATGAACGGATGTCGTTCATTCCATACACGCGCGGACGGACGGCCAGGATCGCGCCGGATGAGGAGACGGAACGATACAGCGGGCCCCCGGAGCGCTGAGTTGGATGGCGGCGCCGAATCAGAAGACGACGCGTGTGCGTTCGGAGCTGCCGAGGATGGCGTGGCGCCGCGTGGATAAGTAGGAAATTAGGGTATTTTTTGATTTATTTAATTCCCTAAACTTCAAAAATGCATAACTTTGTGTAGGAAAATCAAAAAATAAAATAAAAATACCCTCTTGCTCAGTGAACAGAGGAGAATAATGTGGAAAAGAAATCATTTAATTTCATCAAGTATTTTATTTTTAATAATTTATTTACTGTCTGCATTATTTTAATTCTCCATGCATATAGGAAATTCACCATGGCATGAGACCAAAGGGCTTTTGAAGCCTCTGAACTTGGGAATATTCCCTGAATTTTTCAAGTTCAGAGGCCATCCCTATGAGAAGTTATTGATTTTTCAAATCCATGTTGCTGTTTTGAGTATTTTAAATCTAATAAATAGCATGTTGTGAAATAAATTCTAGAAAAATTTGGTGATGTCTCTTATGACCAGAGGACCCTAGGAAAAAAAGGTTTTGAATCAACTCACTTGTAATAACCCTAATTGGCTTAAACACCCAAAATGGAACCTTAATTAATTAGAGCTAATCATACATCAAATTGACTTGAAATCAATTCTCCACTCGACCTTTAGATCAGAGGAACCCACCATAAAAATTTGAAGTCAATTGGACTTGGTTAGCCCTACTAAATGGGTTGATTAAGCCATTTAGCCAATTTAAACTTTAAAAATTCATAACTTTCAAAATACTTTTCAAAAATTCACCAAATTGGTTTTGGAGCCTCTTTGATATCAGGGAATTTAAGAAAAATAAAATTGTAATTTTCTAAAAATGTTGATTTTTTGTATTATTTTAATATTTTAATAATTAAAAAATAATAAAATCACAAAAATAATAAAATTCACCAAAATGTCACATTTTGAATTTTAATCACTTAGGAACTAACACCATATTTTTCTTAGGTCTATTTGATGAGATATTGAATTTTAAAACCCTAAGGTAATTTTAAAATTAAAAAAATGTATTTTTTAGCATTTCCACTAAAATAATTCTAATAAATCAAAGAAAAATAAGAAAATTGTAAAAATTGATTCTCTGATTTCCTAGATAATAGAGAGTTTTTTGAAAAATATAAAATTCATTTTTCAACCTTTATTTTATTTTTAAATTAATTAATACTCCAAAACTCAAAATAATTATAATAAAAAGAATATAATTCAAAAAATCACCAAAATTGGTTCAAGTGGTCCTCTGGTCATTAGGAATTTCTCATAATTTTCTTAAGGACAGAAACTTTCCCTTGGTCATATTATTAAATTTTCCTTGGAAATCTCTATTTTCCACCAAAAATAATTTCATAAATAAATTAAATACAGAAAAATCATATTTTCTCCTCTCATGTCTTTACTGACATATGAGTGAAGTCACATAAAAATTTCAAATTCATTTAAGCTGAATTTAGTGAGTTATGAAATTATTAAGCTTGAAGGGGCAAAATGGTAATTAAAATTTTAACCTTTAATCAAAACTTTAGGCTTAATAAAATTAAAGAGTAAAATATTTGATCTTAATCTGATTTGGATGATTGAAATTTAAATAATTAAAGGGTAGAAACCTACTAAACAATTTAAAATAATTGAAATAAACCTTAATTAAATAATTGATTAAATTTGGAAGAATAATAAAATTGGAGTTATTAAAATAGGGATATTATTAGGAAGAGATTTGTTCTTTAATTTAAGAATCCCTAAATTAATCATCTCAATAATATTTAATTCCTAATTAAAATGATAATCCAAATTTAAGATTTAAAATTTTAAAAGACTTAATCATTAAATTAAATTAAAGTTAAATTATTTAAATTAAACTCTTTTAAAATTTCAATTAAATTAAAATTAAAAATAAAATTAAATTAAAATTTAAATTAAATTGAATTAAATAAAATTAAATTAAAACAAATTAAATTAAATTAAATCAAATTAAATTAAGTTAAATTAAAATTAAATTAAATTAAATTAAATTAAATTAAAATTAAATTAAAATTAAATTAAATCAAATTAAATTAAATTAATTAAATTAAATTAAACTAAAGCATATCAAATCAAAGTAAATTGAATTAAATTAAATTAAATAATAGAATCAAGTTAAAATTAAAATCAAATTAAATTAAATTAAAATTAAAACTAAACCAAATTAAATTAAATTAAAGTTAAATTAAATTGAATTAAAAATAACATCACCTAAGACATAAAGAATTCAAAAATAAATCTAAAACAACTTGAACACTATTCCAAATTTAAACCCGTTAATTGAAATTAAATCACAAACCATTTGAACATCAATTTGCCCTCGAAAGCTTTTGTTGTCATAACTCCTAAACGGAGTATAAAGTGAAGTGTTACTTCACTCATAGGATATTCAAATGTCCTAGTTCATTGAGCAAGATAACAACAAAACTTGAATTCTCGAACGATTAATTCATTTGTATAATTAAATTCATTTGGACTTAAAACAATTCTAGCAATATTGAAAAGATGTTTAAGATTCTTCTTAAGCACTTCCTCAATATGATTGGATATTTATAAGAACAATTGAACTTAATTGTTCTTTGATGAAGAAAATCGTCCTCAAACCAAAACACATGAACCTAGACGTCATAGGAAATGACTAGCTATAGAATTAGGAACTTGGTAGAAAACCATAACCCTTCCCTTAGCTTTACCTAGGAACTTGCTTAAATATTCTAAATTGTGTTTAAGTGCAGCCTGGGATGACGGGAAGACCCTCCAGGTACGCTATTATTTTATTACAATTTACTTTCTTGCAATTTACTTTATTGCAAATGCACTTTACTTTTCTTGCATGATAAACAACTGTTGCATGAAAACCCACACCTTTAGGATAGTCCCTAAAACTGAAACCAAAACTAAATTAAAAGTCATTGCAAGATAAAATTCACCGCCAACACATTTCAAAATATAAAACAACTCAAAATTTAATCACAAACAGAACACAAAACTACAATTATAACTAAATTAAAACGTCTTGTTGGATGATCGGGAATACCTTGGATGATGTAACCTACGTGTTGCTAACGGGATTTCCCACGGTCTAAATGAAAGTGTGGAACTCATTTAGTTGAGTTTAGCAAATTCATCTGGACTAAGTGAATCCGATAAAAATAACGATGCCGGAAGGATGGAACCGTGGGATCTTAACCGGTGTTGTTATAATCAACTTTAAGATTTGTTTTAAATAAAATATAAAAAACACTTGGAAATTAAGATTTTCTCTAAACCAAAACACTTTTCTCATCTCTTGATTTATGACTTCTATAACTAAACCTCTGCAACAACAAAGAGCTCGGAGCATGGTGGGCAGCACGACCATCGTCATCAGTAAAAACAACTCTACATCAGCAAAATATTCCTAGAATTAAATAACCAAGCCATAGGACTTCGAGGTAGTTTGCCTAGTGCAACATAAATCCTCAACCTTTTGTTAGGCATTTGCATTGCAAAATAAGCCCTAACCGGTTTTAGGATTCCGAGGTAGTCGTCCGATACGACATAAACCCTCACATCTTCAAGGCTATTTGTGTGATTTTATCATACAAATATAAGTCCTAATTAATTAAAATTGGCAAGATCAAAACATTAAATAAATATTAGGACTTTCCTAAATTCAATACAAACAATAGGATAGTCGGGAAATTGCCGAAGTTCGCTTCGAATCTGTGATTTCTCCTACCTTTCTTCCTTTGAATTCCCAAAACAAAATGATCTAAACTTGATCCATTCCCTATTGAAATTCTAAAATTCAATCCTTTGAAAACTTAAACTTTGAAGTTCTTGAGAGCAGAATTACTGATTATTATCGATAGTTTTCTTAGGTGATTCCCGTCACTTAAGATGTAATTAACTATAGGGGCTTGCCCTTATAGGGAAATTTAAGAACCCGAGTAATATAAACCCTGTTTAATGCTTTCATATTAAGCGGGGAACTTGTCGAGTTATAAAATTGGTTCGCGGACCAAACGGATGTCACAAATCTTCTAGTTTATTTAATCGAGCCCCATCACCAAACAGTGTGTCTATTCTTCGGGATAGATACACGATTTGTGATGCGGCGCTCGTTTATATAAACTATATAGGATGTGAGGTCGGTTTGATTTCATATCCTAAAATTATTTTCAAAATCAAATACTACTTTTCAAATTGTTTATTTAAATTAAATTAAAAAATTTCGCTGACAATTTCTGTAGGCGTCCTCTTTTCAAAAATACAACACAAAACCTAAAAATAAGCCGTACAGTCCACCGCCAGCTTGCTCAGCATCTTGTCAATGCGGTGGTTCTTATTTCTTTGTTGGGTAAGAGTGAGTATAGCTCTCCTTACTTCCTGAACCTCTGTGAGCATGGAACTGAAAATCCTGCCAGGCATTCACTTTCATTTTCTTTTAGGTAGCCTGCTGACTCGGGCCACCCAATTTCATCACTGTCTAACTACAGAACTCATTCCGGTAATCGGGGTCCAATCGACCTTCTCGTACTGTAATTCGGCCGGTGTGAAATCAGAGTCGATTTCAATCATGGACCCATCCTTCATTCTTTCTTCATCGAGTGCTAGACTCACACCATTCTTGAAGCTCAGAATCAACCACCCATTCGACATCTTCCAGCGAAAACAAGGAAGGGATCAGGGGTTGTATCAAGAATGAGAACAATAATGAAATTTATTCATCAATGAAAATTTTTAAGTTATTTATTTCTTTTGAGTTTTAATAAAATAGGAAAAGATAAGAGAAAATCAGGAATGAGTTTCGATTTGAAAGGAAAGTTCAAAACTTTTTTATTCGAAAGACTTTTTTCACATCTTTTTCTTTTAATACATATATTCTTTTGTTCATCATTTTTTATCATCCATTTTTTTTTATCAATTTTGGGTTTGGACACAGTTACAAGTGATTACTGTGCCCTTGCTACTGGGAATGAAACTTCATCTTTGAAAGTTCAACCTTCAAAACATCAGGTTGTGTAATTGTTCTTTAAATATCGTCCGTTGATTGGAAGCATAGATCGCTCTACACCGCAATTCACAAGCTGGTAGAAACCTCTTGAGTAGACTGTCTCGACCACGAAAGGCCCCTTCCATGTTGGTTCAAACTTACCTCCTATTTTGCGGGGTGCAAGGATAGGTCTCTTGAGAACTAGAACCAAGTAACCGACTTTGAACATCCTTGGGAGGACTAGTTTATCATGGGCCTAGATCATCTTGGTTTGATACAGTTCCAGATTCTGTTGTGCTGAAAGTTATTTTCCTTCCAAGCTTTCCATTTCTTCTAACCTTAGTTTGGCATTTTCTTCTCTAGTAATCTTGTTTGTGACCACAATTCTAAGTGATGGATGTTGAATTTCCAAGGGTAAGACGGCCTCGGACCCGTACACTAAAGCGTAAGGTGTAGACTGAGTAGGAGTTCGAAACGTTGTTCCGTAGGCCCATAAGGGTTTCAATAACTTCTAGTGCCAATTTCTCTTATTGTCGTCCAAAGTTTTCTTTAGGATTTGGACGTGAGTTTTATTAAATGCCTCAACCAAGCCGTTTGCTCTCAGGTAGTAGATCGTTGAATAGCGCCAGCCTATCCCGTGCCTTCTGACAAAATCGTTGATTTTCATGCTCTTGAATGTTGGCCCGTTATCTAAGATAATTCTACGCGACACCCAAAAAGGGTAGACGACTTGATTCTTGAAGAATTGTAAGCCGTGATGTGCCTTCATTTCTCTGAGCGGTACTGCTTCTTCCCACTTGGAAAAGTAATCTGTCACTGTAAGAATGAAGCGATGCACCCTTGAGAAAGGCGGTTCTATCGGGCCCACAATGTCTGTGCCCCAACACTCAAACAACCATGATGTGATTGTCGGATGTAGCACATTTGGAGGTTAATGTAGAACCACTCCATGCACCTGACACTGGTGACAGCTCTTGGCAACTTTCATGCAGTCGGTCCTCATTGAGGGCCAGTAGTACCCTAGTCTTTTAATCTTCATTTTCATCATTGGACCTGACTGATGAGCACCACAAAGTCTTGTGTGTACCTCTTTAACAATTTTATGAGTCTCAGGCCCACTTAAGCACCTTAGCCACATCTGATCGAAAGACCTTCTGTATAAGGTATTATTTTGTTAACGCGTATGACAAAGTTCTTTTCTTCATCTATTGGGCTAATGACTTATTGTCTGGTAGGTTGCCTGTTTGCAGATAGTATATTAATGGCTGTCACCAGTCTTCTGTAGTTTCTGTTACTGCTGCAACTATTTCTTCTTCTCCCTCTTATTTGTGCATTGCATCCACGTCAAGCTTTGATAGGACCTGTCGCCCTTGAACTGACACCTCAACAGATTCATCTTGTATGCAGGCAAATTCCTTTGTAAGGCCGGCTAATGCGTTGGCAAGAGCATTTTCTCTTCTGGGAATCTTGTATATTGTTACATTCAGAATATGCTTTAACAATTTCATTGCATATTAGAAGTACAGCTCGAGTCTTGGTTTCAAAATCTTGTATTGTTCAGTGACCCGCTGTATAATCAACTGCGAATCACCGTAGATGTTGATATCTGTTATACCCATCTTAATGGCTAACTCCAGTATGGTTATAAGAGCTTCGTATTCTGCTTCATTAATTGTACACGGTTCTGTTAAATGGTAGGAGTACCTTAACATCCCCCGCTCCATTGTTATAAATATTAGTCTGATTCCTGCCTTACTGGGCACTATCGTTTGCAATTCATTATTCTTCTATGCTGAGGATGCTCCATCTAAGTACAGTTCCCAACAATGATCATCGAGGCCTTCTAGGCTCATTATCTGCTAGTCTGGTAAGTTGTCGTTGAGATGTGATTCTACTGGTAAAGGGTGTGCTGCAAGGAAGTCCGCTAGGACTTGTCTCTTTACAGCACGAAGTGGAACGAAAGTTATATTGAATTGCAATAATATCATCGAACACCTAGCAAGTCTTCCAGAAAGTGTCGGGCGGGTCATCAAATATTGTAATGGGTTAAACATCGAAATAAGGTTGACTTTACGAGAAAGCATGTAATGCCTGAGCTCTTGAGCAGCGAAGATCAGGGCCAAAAAATGCTTCTCAATCGGAGGATACTTTACTTCCGTCGGAATTAGACGACGACTTAAGCTGTAGAGAGTGTTATCTTTCCCTCGTCATTGACTTGGGCTAGCAGGGCTCCGAGGGAGTCGTCTAAAGCCACAGCATAAAGTATCAACGGTCGATCCGAGACTGGGGCAGCTAATACAGGAGGTGTCATTAAATATTGTTTAATATCTTCAAAGGCACACTGTCATTTTTCTTCCCAAATGAATTTGGCTTCCTCTTTAACTAATGCCGAGAAGGGCTGACACCTATCTGACAAATTAGAAATAAAGCGTCGAAGATATGCCAACTTCACTTGAAAGGATCGTAATTGTTTTAAAGTTTTGGAAGGCAGCATTTCTAAGATAGCTTTAATCTTCTCTGAATCAATTTCAATTCTGCGATGTCGGACAACAAATCCTAAGAATATCCCCGAGGTGACACCGAAGGCGCATTTCAGGGGATTCATTTTAAGTTTAAATTGTCTTAATCGCTCGAAAATAATTCTCAAATCATGCAGGTGATCTCCTTTCAATTTGCTCTTGATGACCACATCATCCATGTAGCACTCGACTTGATTGTGAATGAGATCATCAAAGATCCTCGTCATTGCCCTTTGGTACGTTGCTCCTGCATTCTTCAATCCAAAAGGCATTACTGTGTAGCAATTACTCTTATTGGCATTCTGAAGGCTGTGAGATTTTCATCTTCCGGTGCCATCTTTATCTGATTATATCTAGACGATCCATCCATGGAAGAGAAAACTTTGTGTGTCGATGTGATGTCGATCATTAACTCTGGATTTGATAGCTAGAATTCATCCTTCGGGCACGCTTTGTTCAAATCTCCGAAATCCAAGCAGATTCTGATCTGGCCATTCTTCTTTCTGACTGGTACCACGTTGGCAAACCAAGTTGGGTATTGTTCTTCATGGACAAATTTAGTGTCAATTAACTTCTTAACTTCAACTATTACTTGTTGTTCGATCTCTAGATGCATTCGTCTCGGAGCTTGTCTGATGGGAACAGCAGTGTGATCAACTCCTAGCTTGTGAACTACAACTTCTGGAGCTAATCCTAGCATTTCGTCGTAACTCCAAGCAAAATAGTCCTTGAATTCCATTAATAGTTTGATCATATTTTTGGAGTCTTCTTTATTGAGTACGAAGCTAACAAAGGTCAGTCTAGGCTATTCGGTAGTACCTAAGTTAACTTCCATTAACTCGTCTATTGTAGATTTAATTTCTTCTTCAAATTTTGGCAAAGTGTCTCTTATTGGCAAGTCCTCAAGATCATCTGAAGTTTCTAGGCAATCTTCATTAGGCTCGCAAGTGACAACCAAGCTAAATTCTGTATCATCAGCTGGCGCTACTGTGCTGAATATGAGACCATGCTTTGAATTGGTAGGTCGACTTGCATTTTTCCATAATTTTCCAAAGCGTTGTGATTGATATTTTAACCACTGCTTAGGTAAAATACCATGTTGAATCAAAATTTGAACACAAGGAGAATACCACTCAAAAGACAATTTCATTAATTTAGATGCAGCAACATCTTCAAATTTTACATCATTTTCTGTATTGGAAGAAGAACAAGCACCATGGTAAAATTTGATTGGCTTAACACCTCCACCGTGTACTTCCTTGACCACCATACCCTTGATCTTACTAGGATAGATCGGAGTTAGGGTCATAGTATGTACATAGTGGTTAATCTTCTCATACACTGGTTTGTATTCTTTGTTCTTATTTTTTCAAGAGAGATATTGAACTGGGGTTTCTTTTGATTTATCTTTATTTCTTCCTTCTTGATTTCTTCTTCTTCAGAGTTGCTCTCCCAATTAACATTAATTATTGGCTTCTTTTGTTAAACTGTTCCACCGTTTCTTCCTTGACCTCGTCCACGGTCTCGACCTCGGGTGCGAGTCCTGGAGAAACCTTCATCATCTCGCCATAAGAGAGTGGTGAGTAACTATTGAACTAGAACTTGAGGTTCTTTGTCATCTTACACTTCTTTTTCTTCATTTTGCATGAAATTTCTGGAGAAGATAGTTTTCTTTGGAGGTGTGTAGTAAGCAGCATCTTCATGGATTCCAATTCTGTGCATGGAGAATGGTTGCAAATCACCTTTGATACACTGTTCTTCTCCTCCCTCAAAATACTTTATGCACTGGTGCAGAGATGACGGTACCATCCAGTTTTCATGGATCCAAGGTCGACCCAGTAGAGCGTTGAACGATATCTCAAAATCAATTATATAGAATTTTGCAGTTGTCCTTGCCTAATCACCGATCCTCATTGATAGGGTTATAGATCCAAGAGCTCTTTCTCCCTTCTGATTGAAACCTCTTAGTAACATTCTGTCTGCTTGGAGCTCGCGGGCATCAATTTCCAAGTACACTAACATCCAAAGGTTCATTATATTGATCGATGCTCCCGGATCAACTAACACCCTGGAGAGCGTGAACTTTCCGATAGTGACAGAAATGTACAAGGGTCGGTTGTGGTCAGCTCTTCCGAGCAGTAGGTCATTGTCCATGAAAGAAACACCGTACAATCCTTCTAACGAGCAAACCTCATCTAAGGAATTACCGGCCATTTGAGCTAACCAAATTTCTTGATCAAGTAAGCCTTTATCAGAGTTTCCCTCATCTCTTTTGACAGGATCAGAGCATCATAGATGTTTAATTTGGCTAATAGCTTCCAAAGATGGGCTAGCACGTTATAATCCACTTTATTACTAGGCTCTCTAGCCTCTTCCCGAATGGGCAATTCCTCTACAGGGGTTGGCTCTTCCTGAGTAACCACCTGCTTTCCTTTATCCTTTAATCCCATTCTCTGGGGTAGGACTTTTCCACTCCTCAAATTGACTTGTTATTTCTTCTGAATCTGGTGCTGGATCTGTGGGTATCTCTTCTTGAATCAGAACGACTAGCTCTTTTGTAGTTGCTTCGGAATCTGATAACTCCAATTATATCGCAATCGGAGCTCCTTGGAATTCACAAATGAACTCGTCGCTTCTTGGGCTTTTGCAGCCGTTCTTTTGGACATCCTCTTTTTCGTCGCCGTCGTCGAGGTTTTGTATGATTTGAGAATCGTTATTCGTATTGAAATTGAGATCCGGGTTAGGTTGGTTGTCATTAGTTACGTAATCGTTAGAAACAGTCAAAACTTAACCAACACCATAACTCTTATCATTATATGATCGTGTCGGGGTGAGTAAATAATCATACAGAGTCAAAGGTCCGAGAGATTTCTCCCCCGAATCAGAAACAACCATCCTAGGAAAAGCAGCCCCTAGTCTACCCTTCGGAGCCTTGCTCTTCTCTTCTTCTGCAATCTTCTCCTCCTTCTGGGGTGTCTCATCAATCGCAATTGATAGTGCCAACTTAGCCGGTTTCGAACTTTGAATTGAAGCATGCACCAAAGCCGTTTGGATGTGATCTAATATTCTCTTCGAAGACTTCATCCAAATAGTACTCCATCCATCATCGGTCGTCTACGGGTCTATCGGAACAATAGGATCCGCCGAAATAACATTAACAGAACCTCTTTTTTTGGGCTCCTTCATGTAATCTTTCAGGATCGTTTTGTTCCCTCGACTGAGGTTATACTTGAGCCAGTTCTTAAAGGTGAAGCCTTCTTCTATTTTGTGCCCGAGCATCCTATGGTAAGGGCAGTAATTTGGATAATCTTTCTTATCAACCTCCTCTGTCCTCCTGGGCTCTAGAAACTAAAAATCAGGCGTCTTTCTTAAACTGTGGAACATCTTGGACACTGCTTCAATCTTGAAGGGATATTCCTTATACAAAAGCTCCTTCAGGGACCGTGTTGGGCCAGGCGGTGGTTGATCATGCTACTGCGGCGACTGATAGCTCTGTCGAGGCTATTGATAACTTTGCAGAAGTTGTTTATAATTCCGTTGCGGTGGTTGGTAACTTAGCTGTGGCCGTTCTGGCTGTATCTGCACTTGTTGTTTACCCTTATCCACTACCGCGATGATTCATGATTTCTTCTCAAATGCTTTCATTAGTTTCTTATTATCAGTCTTGTCGACAAAACTAAATTGTTTTTCCTCCTATTACAAGCTCCCGACCTTGCTAAGCAACTTCTCGAAAGTCTTAATTGTGAATTCTTTGAGGAGAAGTGCAATCGGGCTGTGGATACTCTTCAGCAAGATATTGACTACGTGTTTTTCTTGAAGTTGTGGTTCACTCTTGTTGACCTCATTTTTTATGAGGTCTTCTCTTCTTCTCTTTAGTACTTAGGATCTAGCCTTAGGCTTTTCCTTTGACTATCTTAGAGGATTAGAATTGGGACCCACCACCTAGAAATTCAAACCACTTCTTAACTCCCTGCAAACTCCACGAACTTGACTGTAGACCCCTAATCACCTAGAGGGTTGAAATCAAATGTGGAAGTTTAAAGGATGAGTTCCTGTAGGACTCTTTGGCCTTAGAACTGCCCTGGGTGCCCTGGTCTGGTGAGGCCTGACTTAGACACACACTACACTTATACACTACACTTTCACACACCTCTTAAAAACACACCCATACCTAACTTGATCTCCTGACTCATGAAGGTGATCCACATGGATGGTCCTTAACCCCTAAGCCCTTGGCTAAGAGGGTTAGGAACAACATAGTGGATGCCTCAAATGAGTCCCCTCATGGCTCATGTGGGCTTGATATGGCTTCATGGCTCAACCAAAATGATTTTATTCCACTTACATTCACCTAATCTTCAATTTTCCAAATTTTCAATTTTTGACCCCGGGACCCTACACTCGCCTACTTTACCCAAAACCCTCGAAACTACCCAAAATTTGCAAAATCACCTAAATTACCCAAAATTCCTCAAAATCAATCCCAAACATTCCCTCATTACTCAAATTGATCATCCATACCCAAAAATACTAAAAATTCCAAAAATACCTCCCAATACCCTCCAAATACCCAAAATACCCCTCTTGACCCAAAAATCCAAAAATTCACAAAATTCCCCAAAAATTTCCTAAAATCCCAAATATTCCCAATTTCATTTTTTTTCAACTACACCATGGGCCAATTTTGTCAATTTACCCCACTTTTGTCAAAACCCCAAATTTGATTCATTTTAACCCAAAGTGAACATAATGTCGAACCAAACCTATCCAATTGACCCAAATTCTAGTCCAATTCAATTCTAAACTTCAATTCAACATTCCCAACACCAATCTAGACCTAATCCAAGTCCAATTTGATTGACATTTGAATCCAATTTCACTTTTGGCCTTAAAGCCCAATTTGGACCCATGACCAAAACCTAACCCAAACTAACCCAATTCAACTCCAATTAACCCCAAACCTTTTCTAAACCTTCCATAACATCCCCACAAACAAAACACTAACATGATTTACACAAAATTTAGACCCAAACCCCACTCAAATTCAACCCAAAGCCAAAAAGCCCAATTTTGACCTAAACCCAAACCTAACCCAAATAAGCCCAAACCTCAAAATCAAAACCCAACCAATGTCAAAACCTCTTTGAAACACTCCCATAAACATTTCCCAACATTAATTTTACATCAATTTGAACCCTAGCCCAACATTGGCCCAATTTAGTCCAATTTGACCTACATTGGCCCATTCACCAAAGAGGTCCAAATCCAGCCCAAACCTAGCCCAAACAGTTCATGTTTATTCCAAATCATTCATGACACATTCCTAAACTAAATTCAACACTCATTGGATCCAATCCTTTGCAAAATTCCCATCCTAAAATCCATTTTAAAATCCAAAAGCCCACTTCTCTAAACCATTTTAAAAGCCCATTTCCACCAAATACAAAAGCCCAAAATTGGCCCTAAAGCCCACATGGCAATTTCTCTTCATCATACCATTAATTGATATCACCCCTAAGTTTCAAAATTATCATTAAACCATTCCAAATCAAGCTTCATCCAAATTTCCACCAAAAATGCCAAGATTCCTAAAATCTACTTCCATGAAATTGACTAAGCTTTGCCCCAAGCCAAATGGAGCCATGAAGCCCCATGCAAGCCATGAACAAGCCACATGAAGCCATGGAAGGTTTGACATGTGATCAAGCCATTAATGGCAAAAAGGGGAACCCCTTTCCTAACCCTCCCTAAAGCAATTTTAACCCTTTTTTATGCAACATCTAAACCCAAGATTTACTTAAACCAAGTTGATAGGGACTTCACCACTCCATCTCGGCTAGCCTTATCCGATTCCCCACAGCACCCAAAGCCCCTCGGAGGGAGCACCATGCCCAAAACCATGGGTTGACCCAAACTAAGCCAAAATGATCCCTCCCCCTTCTACTTTGATTCAACACCTTTACACATGGCCAACTGCAATTGATTTCACCATTGCCATGACCTGACCTCCCTGAGCCTGAGGGTGACCTGACCCTGGCCGGCCAGCCATCACAGCCGCTGGAAACCGCCAGGCCGAGAGCTCACATGTGAGCCCAAACTTGGAATTCTCACCTGCTGAGCTGCCCCATCCCCAGTGGCCATTGTAGCTGTTCTTCTCTTGTCAAGAGAAACTGATCCCAAGCCCTAACTCCCCCTGGGAGGCACTCCACCCTCTCCTATTTAAACCTCACCTCCTCTCAGCCATGAGAGGTGCTGAGCCAAATCTTACTGAAACCCTGCCAAAATTGTTCCAGAACACTCTTCATACTTAGAGCAGTTGATCCCCAGTGACAGTTTGCCCTAATCCCCACCAACAGAGCCCAATTTCTCAGCCAAAATTCCACCCAAAACTAGGACACTTTTCCACAGTGGATCAATCCTCAAATTGATTAGTCCTACACCTTCACCAGACCAAGGGAAGGAGTCCACCAGCAAAAGCCCCCTCTCCAGGCCACCCATCTGTTCCAGACTCCAAGCTTTGTGATCGAGCTTGGTCGAAATCATACCTAGGCGATTCACCAGACCAGGAGACTTCATCTGGAGCTTGCTGGAATCCAATCAAAGGTGACACAACCCTCAGATTGAAGCCACACTTCTCTGTGCAAAGGTATAAGCTAATTCTTAATCCCGAGCTTTTGGAGATTCTCCATTTCAAATGCTTTAATTTCAATGCATGATCACCATATAGATGTATTCGTCTCTTCAAGACGAATCCATAGAGCACAAGAACACGAAAATCCGTTGAGTAATGAGTGAGTTCTTAGGGTTTTAGTGTGTACGACTCTCGGGTGAGAACGGCTGGGGATGATGAACGGATGTCGTTCATTCCATACACGCGTCGACGGACGACCAGGATTGCGCCGGATGAGGAGACGGAACGATACAGCGGGCCGCCGGAGTGCTGAGTTGGATGGCGGCGCCAAATAAGAAGGCGACGCGTGTGCGTTCGGAGCTGCCGAGGTTGAGCTGGCGCCACGTCACTTAAATAGAAAATTAGGGTATTTTCTTATTTATTTAATTCCCTAAACTTCAAAAATGCATAACTTTGTGTAGACAAATCAGAAAAATAAAATAAAAATACCCTCTTGCTCAGTGAACAGAGGAGAATAATGTGGGAAAGAAATCATTTAATTTCATCAAGTATTTTATTTTTAATGATTTATTTACCCTCTGCATTGTTTAATTCTCCATGCATATAGGAAATTCACCATGGCATGAGACCATAGGGCTTTTGAAGCCTCTGAATTTGGGAACATTCCCTGAATTTTCTAAAGTCAGAGGCCATCCTTATGAGAAGTTATTGATTTTTCAAATTCATGTTGCTGTTTTGAGTATTTTAAATCTAATAATTAGAATGTTGTGAAATAAATTCTAGAAAACTTTGGTGATGTTTCTTATGACCAGAGGACCCTAGGAAAAATAGCTTTTGAATTAATTCACTTGGAATAACCCTAATTGGCCTAAACATCCAAAATAGGTCCCTAATTAATTAGAGCTAATCATACATCAAATTGACTTGAAATCAATTCTCCACTGACCTTTAGGATCAGAGGAACCCACCATAAAAATTTGAAGTCAATTGGACTTGGTTAGCCCTACTAAATGGGTTGATTAAGCAATTTAGCCAATTTAAACTTTAAAAATTCATAACTTTCAAAATACTTTTCAAAAATTCACTAAATTGGTTTTGGAGCCTCTCTGATATTAGGAGAATTTAAGAAAATTAAAAATTTCAATTTTGTAAAAAAGTTGATTTTTTGTATTATTTTAATATTTTAATAATTAAAAAATAATAAAAATAAAAAAAATAATAAAATTCACCAAAATGTCTCATTTTGAATTTTAATCACTTAGGAACAAACCCCATATTTTTATTAGGTCTATTTGATGAGATATTAAATTTTAAAGCCCTAAGATAATTTTAAATTAAAAAAAATGTATTTTTTAGCATTTCCACTAAAATAATTATAATAAATCATAGAAAAATCAGAAAATTGTAAAATTTGATTCTCTGATTTCCTTGATATCAGAGAGATTTTTGAAAAATATAATTAAGGATAGAAACTTTCCCTTGGTCATATTATTAAATTTTCCTTGGAAATCCCCATTTTCCACCAAAAATAATTACATAAATACATTAAATACAGAAAAATCACATTTTCTCCTCTCATGTCTGTATTGACATATGAGTGAAGTCACATAAAAATTTTAAGTTCATTTAAGCTCAATTTAGTGAGTTATGAAATTATTAAGCTTGAAGGGCAAAATGGTAATTAAAATTTTAACCCTTAATTAAAACTTTAGGTTTAATAAAATTAAAGAGTAAAATATTTGATATTAATCTGATTTGGATGATTGAAATTTAAATAATTAGAGAGTAGAAACCTAACAAACAATTTGAAAATAATTAAAACAAACTTTAATTAAATAATTGATTAAATTTGGAAGAATAATAAAATTGGAATTATTAAAATAGGGATAATAATAGGAAGAGATTTGTTCTTTAATTTAAGAATCCCTAAATTAATCATCTCAATAATATTTAATTCCTAATTAAAATGATAATTCAAATTTAAGATTTAAAATGTTAAAAGACTTAATCATTAAATTAAATTAAAGTTAAATTATTAAACTCTTTTAAAATTTCAATTAAATTAAAATTAAAAATAAAATTAAATTAAAATTAAAATTAAATTAAATTAAACAAATTAAATTAAATTGAATTAAATTAAATTTAACTGAATTAAATTAAATTAAAATTAAATTAAATTAATTAATTAAAATTAAATTAAAACATATCAAATTAAATTAAATTAAATTAAATTAAATTAAATTAAATTAAATTAAATTAAATTAAATTAAATTAAATTAAATTAAATCAAATTAATTTAAATCAAGTTAAATTAAATTATGTTAATTCACATCAAATCAAACTAAATTAAATTAAATTAAATTAGATAATAGAATCAAGTTAAAATTAAATCAAATTAAATTAAATTAAAATTAAAACTAAACTAAATTAAATTGAACTTAAATTAAATTGAATTAAAAATAACATCACCTAAGACATAAAGAAATTCAAAATAAAGCAACTTGAACACTATTCCAAATTTAAACCCGATAACTGAAATTAAATTAAATCACAAACCATTTGAACATCAATTTGCCCTCGAAAGCTTCCGTTGTCATAACTTCTAAACAGAACGTTAGATGAAATGTTACTTCATTTATAGGATATTCAAATGTCCTAGTTCACTGAGTAAGATAACAACAAAACTTAACTAAACCTCGGACGATCACTTCACCTGATTGATTAAATCCATTTGGACTTAGAACAATCCTAGCAGTATTGAAAAGATGTTTAAGACTCGTCTTAAGCACTTCCTCAATATGATAAGATGTTTATAAGAACGATTGAATTTAATTGTTCTTTGATGAAGAAAATCGTCCTCAAACCAAAACACAAGAACCTAGACGTCATAGGAAATGACTAGCTATAGGATTAGGAACTTGGTAGAAAACCATAACCCTTCCCTTAGCTTTACATAGGAACTTGCTTAAATATTCTAAATTGTGTTTAAGTGTAGCTTGGGATGACGGGAAGACCCTCCAGGTATGCTTTTATTTTGTTGTAATTTACTTTATTGCAATTTATTTAATCGCATCGCACTTACTTTTCTTGCATGATAAACAACTGTTGCATGAAAACCCACACCTTTAGGATAGTCCCTAAAACTGAAACCAAAACTAAATTAAAAGTCATTGCAAGATAAAATTCACCGCCACAACATTTCAAAATATAAAACAACTCAAAATTTAATCACAAACGTAACACAAAACTACAATTACAACTAAATTAAAACGTCTTGTTGGATGATCGGGAATACCTCGGATGATGTATCCTACGTGTTGCTAACGGGATTTCCCATCGTCTAAATGAAAGTGTGGAACTCATTCAGTTGAGTTTAGCAAATTCATCTGGACTAAGTGAATCCGATAAAAATAACGATGCCGGAAGGATGGAACCGTGGGATCTTAACCGGTGTTGTTATAATCAACTTTAAGATTTGTTTAATTAAAATATTAAAAAACACCCGGATTTTAAGATTTTCTCTAAACCAGAACACTTCTCTCATCTCCTGATTTATGACTTCTAAAACTAAACCCCTGCAACAACAAGGAGCTCGGAGCATGGTGGGCAGCACGACCATCGTCATCAAGAAAACTCGGATCTACTTCAAGCAAAACTTTCTTAGAGTTAAATAACCAAACCATAGGACTTCGAGGTAGTTTGCCTAGTGCAACATAAATCCTCAACCTCTTCGTTAGGCATTTGCATAATCATGTCATGTAAATTAAGCCCTAACCGGTCTTAGGACTCTAAGGTAGTCGTTCGATACGACATAAACCCTCATCTTCAAGGCTATTTGTATGATTGTCTCATACGAATATAAGTCCAAATTAATTAAAATTGGCAAGATCAAAACATTAAATAAACATTAGGACTTTCCTAAATTCAAGCTAAAGAATAGGATAGTCGGGAAATTACCGAAGTTCGCTTCGAATCTGTAATTTCTCCTACCTTTCTTCCTTTGAATTCTCAAAACAAAACGTTCAAAACTTGATCCATTCCCTATTGAAATTCCAAAATTCATTCCTTTTAAAAACTTAAACTTTGAAATTCTTGAGAGCAGAATTACTGATTATTATCGAGAGTTTTCTTAGGTGATTCCCGTCACTTAAGATGTAATTAACTATAGGGGCTTGCCCTTATAGGGAATTTTAAGAACCCAGGTAATATAAACCCTATTTAATGCTTTCATATTAAGCAGGGGAACTTGTCGGCTTATAAAATTGGTTCACAGACCAAACGGATGTCACAAATCTTTTAGTTTATTTAATCGAGCCCTATCATCAAGCAGTATGTCTATTCTTCGGATAGATACACGGTTTGTGGTGCGGTGCTCGTTTATGTAAACTATTCGGGATGTGAGATCAGTTTGATTTCATATCTTAAAATTTTCAAACTTAAAGTTATTTTCAAAATCAAATGCTACTTTCCAAATTATATATATATTTAAATTAAATTTAAAATTTAAAATTCGCCGACAATTTCTGTTAGGTGACCCCCTTTTTAAAATAATACACATAACCTAAAAATATGACGAGAACTTCTGGCGACTCCGCTGGGGACAATTCCTCTCTCCATTTTAATCAGACAATTCTGCTTTCAAAAATCGGTAGTGTATCCATGTTCCTAGTGGATCAAACTACCCTTCTTTCCATTGGAATACTATGTTCATTTCTACCTTGAACAAGTATAGCCAACATTCTCTCGGATTTAGGAGCCACTGTTTAGACACCCCTAAACAGAGAGGTTCCGAGAACCTTTTACCTCATTTCTGAGGTGGGGTGGACCCCCAATAGGTATTTGTTTTGGAGCGGTCTTGCGGGTCGAGAAGTTTCTGCAAGACTTTCTCTTCCTTTTCCAGTTCCTAATCAATTCCTTTTACCCTTCCTGCAACTCTCCTTCTTTAATAATTCTCCTTCCTAACAAACAAATCTTTTCAAAAACACAATTTTCTTTTAGTATCACAGATACACTAAGATAAACAGAAATGTGTTCGGACTCTTTCTTTTTCGTCATAAGTGTTACGACAAGAAGAAGCCCGATTCAGGGACTAACACTTGGAATCTGCCCTGCAGAAATGGAAGCCCCAAAACTGATCTTCTCTTTCATCAACGGATCGGACTCGGTCGTGTTCAAGGATGAACTGCCTGATAATGGAATTATTCGATTCGGACAAGGATTCGGGGACACCGACATCAAAATCCCCGACGTCACTCTCTTTTCACTCACAAGCAAAGTACCAGAAACTGAGAAGCCGTTGATTGAGTTCAACCTCAAGTCAACTCACGAATTCCCTCCTCTGCAAAAGATTCCAACTGAGAGGAGTACTGCTGTCCACAGAAGGACTGTTGTTGCTACCCCCACTGGTCTAGTTGTCTTTGCACCTACCCCGGCTCCTGCCAAACTAAAGGGGAAGGAAATTCAGAACTATGGTGAACCTGTTACCGTTGAGGGTATAGACCTTCCTGTGAAACCTTCTG
Organism: Papilionanthe hookeriana x Papilionanthe teres; assembly: GCA_022702705.1. NCBI lineage: Eukaryota > Viridiplantae > Streptophyta > Magnoliopsida > Asparagales > Orchidaceae > Papilionanthe > Papilionanthe hookeriana x Papilionanthe teres. The sequence goes on along the minus strand of CM040427.1, from coordinate 152,470,153 downwards.
TTTTTGAAATCGGGACCAGCTCGAGAATTCCATCGCTAACACGGACTCAGAGAAGGAACAGAAGTAGAAGGATTGCTAGAGAAGCCAGAGCTGCTGAAGTTGCTTTCCTAGAAGAAATCCCAGAACTGCCCGACTATACACCGCTGCCTAAATACCTACCACTTTTGGGAGGAAGCAGGTTCCATCCCCTCTCCGCCGCAGAGGACGAGGAAAATGTTCGCAAGATTGCTCGCCGCATTGCCTCGGCCCGTATATTACAACGATAGCTCGTAAGAAAAGGGCTAGAATTACGTCATTTGCTCGACCGCAAACCTTGATAGAAAAGTTGGCAAAGAAGGAAAAATGCTCGTATCGAAATTTTAAGAAGGATAGGGCGGGTGCCGCCCAAGTCCCGTCTTGGGCCGCGAGTAGAACCTCGCTATAGCTGCGGAGAAGCCGAATAAGAGAATGAAAGCTAGTCCGCCCTGTCGTTGTTTCAGGACTACAAATTAGGGAGGATACCACCTTCCAGCATTTGGCTGACAGACCATCCGGTCCCAGACCTTCTGCTGCTAGAAGGATGGTATGGCGTCCCACAACCGGGCAATTAAGATTAAAACAACAACCTGAGAAGGAAAGTCTCGTCAGGAGACTTGAGTCCGAAGAAAGTGCTACCGCAGTAAAGGGGACTCATGAGAAGGAAACCCGACAGTTATCACATGACAACTGCAAGGATGTACAGAAAAGACCACTAGAAGATGCTATGGAAAAGCTAAGAACTGATATCCGGCGATTAGCTAGGGAAAGAGAAGAGAAATTCGGAGATGAGATTGATTCATCAGAGTTCTTGGATGATGAGTATGCAGAAATTAACATGGTTGAAACACGAGCTTTGTCAGCTTCACAAGGTGCCCCTGTAGCCGCAGAAAGAGAGGAACCGGAAGTAATGAGGAGGCAGCTTCAAGAGAAAGATGATACGATCGCCCAAATGGCAAAAAGGATGGAAGAGATGGCTGTAGCCCTAGCAACTCTCCAGAGTCAAGTGCAACCCCAAAGTGAGACACCCCAAGAGGTCATTCACATTGTAGACGAAGGAAAAGAGATTACGTCCGTCAACGGGGATGATCAGTTAAAGAAGGATGCAACACAAAGCATGATTCCGGAAAAGGATATTAAGAGCATGGTGGAACAACAGGTGCGAGAAGCCTTGGCACAATCAAAGAGCGGGACATCCATTCGGACGGGTAGACCTTACCCTGAAGAATTCGATGCTGTCCAATATCCGAAAGGCTTTGTACCACCTCTGTTCAAGACCTTTGATGGAACCGAAACCCTCGGCAGGCATGTTGCACATTTTCGTGCCAGTTGTTGCAATGCAGGCGGAAGTGATGCTTTACTCTTCCGATAATTTGTCAGCAGCCTGTCAGGGATCGCCTTTAATTGGTATGCGGAATTACCGAACGGTTCCGTGAAGACATTTTTAGAACTAGAGAACCTCTTCATCAAGCGATTTGCCGGAGCTCAGCACCACATCACTATAGGTGATTTAGTGGTAGAGAAGCAGAAGCCGAACGAAACTTTGGTGGACTACATACTTCGATGGAGGAACCTAAGTATGAAGTGTGAGCCACAACTACAAGAACAAAGCATGCGATCGGCATTTTACTTAAGAGCATTCATGGCCCGATAGCACTTCTCCTCAAGGGATTTACTATTAAGACTTTCGAGAAGTTGTTAAGCAAGGCCGGAAGCTTGCAAGAGGAGGCGAAGCAATTAAGTTTCACCAACAAAACAGACAAACAGAAGCCCGTGAAAACTTTTGAAAAGAAGTCCGGGATCGTTGCAACAGTCGATAAAGGCAAGCAACCGATACAAATATCGTCAGAACGGCCGCAGCAACCTCAACAAAATTACCAGCAACTCCGACCCAGCTATCAGTTATCTCAACAATATGAACAACCGCCTCGTCCGCAACGTACGTTAAGGGAGCTTCGAGCGAGGAGTATCCGTTCAAGAATGAGGCGAGTGCCGAAAATGTTCCGCGATCCGATGAAGACTCCAGATTTCCAACTGCCAGAACCTAAGAGACCAGAAGAAGTCAACAAGAAGGGTGATCCCAACTTTTGCTCTTACCACCGGATGCTTGGGCATAAGATAGAAGATTGTATTACCTTCAAAAGTTGGCTCAACGACAATCTTCGGAAAGGGAATATAACGATCCCGAAGGAATACATGAAGGAACCCCGTAAAGGAGGTTCCGTCAATGTTATCTCGACGGATCTCATTGTTCCGATAGATCCCTATGCGACTAATGATGGATGGACTACCGCTTGGACAAAGTCTTCGAAGAAGATTTTGGATCACATCCAAACCGCTTCGGTGCGAGCCTCAATTCAGAGTTCGAAACCTGTCAAGTCGGCACTATCACTTGCGATAGAGGAACCACCTCAACAAGAGACGATTGAAGAAAAGAAGAAAATTGACGAAGAAGAGAAGACCGAGGCTCCTAAGGCTAGACTAGGGGCTGCTTATCCTAGGATAGTTGTTTCCGATTCGGGGGAGAAATCCCTCGAACCTCTGACTCTGTATGATTATCTGCTCACTCCGGTGGGATCTTATAATGATAAGGGTTATAGCGTTGGCTATGTTTTGACTGTTTCTAGCGATTACGTAACTAGCGAAAATCCGGACATCGATTTCGATACAAATGACAATTCTCAAATCATACACAATCTCGACGGTCAGAATGACAAAGAAGACATCCACCAGGGAGGCTACGAGAGTTCAACAAGCAACGAATCTATCTGCGAGTTTCGAGGAGCTCCGATCATAATAGATTTAGAGCCTTCGGACTGCGAAGCTAATCCGAAGAACTCTGTCATTCCGATTCGGGAGGAAACACCGAGCAAACTCAATACTAGAGTCGAAGAAATTACGGAAGTTAACTTAAGAATTGGAAGAGTTCTACCTCCGAGAATGGGTCCAAAGGACAAAGGAAAGCGGTGGTTGTTCGGGAAGAACCAACCTCGGCGAAGAAATACCCATTCGGGAAGAAGCCGAGACACATGAAAATAAAGTGGACTACAACGTGCTGGCCCATCTTAGGAAACTACCGGCCAAACTGAGCATCTACGACGCTCTCATCTTATCAAAGGAGATGAGAGAAGCTCTGATCAAGGCCTTACTTGATCCGAAAATTTGCTTAGCTCAAATGATTGGAGATTCCTTAGATGAGGTTTGCTCGTTAAAGGAACAGTGAGGTGTTACCTTCACGGACAATGACCTACTACTTGGGACAGCAGATCACAACCGACCGTTGTACATTTCAGTTACAATTGAGAAGTTTACACTCTCCAGAGTATTGGTGGATCCAGGAGCATCAATTAATATAATGAGTCTTCGAACACTAGCATATTTGGAAATTGATGCTCGTGAGCTCGAAGCCGACAAAATGTTATTAAGAGGATTCAACCGTGAAAGGAGAAAGAGCCCTCGGATCAATAACACTGCTAATGAAGACCGGTGACTTGGCGAAGACAACCGCAAAATTTCACATAATTGATTCAGAAATGTCGTTCAACGCTCTACTGGGCCGACCATGGATACATGAAAACAGGATGGTACCATCATCTCTACATCAGAGCATCAAATACTACGATGGAGGGGAACAGTGCATCAAAGGTGACTTACAACCATTCTCCGTACAAGAAATTGGAATCCTTGAAGATGCAACTTATTATGCACCTCCGAAGAAAACAATCTTCTCCAGAGATACCATAACAAATGAAGCAAAAGAATTTCGGGACGACGAAGAACCTGAAGTTCTAGTCCAACAGTCACTCACCACTCCCTTACGGCAAGATGGTGAAGGTTTCTCCACAACTCGCATCCGAGGTCGAGGCCGGGGACGAGGTCGTGGCAGACACGTTAGGACGGTTGGATAGAGGAAACCAGCCATCAATGTTGATTGGGAAGATAGTTCTGAAGAAGAAAAAGAGATCAAACAAGAAGCAGCGACAATAAGTCGGAAGAAGCCGCAATTCTGGATCCCTCTCGAAGATGAAAAGAATGAAGAATATAAATCGATGTACGAGAAGATTAACCACTATGTACATACTATGACCCTGACCTCGATCCATTCTAATAAGATCGAGGGTATGGTGGTCAAAGAGGTACGTAGCGGCGGTGCAAAGCCAATCAAATTCTACCGTGGTGCTCCTTCCTCCAAAACTGAAAATAATGTACAATTTGAAGATGTCACTTCATCAGAATTAATGGAATTACCTTTTGAGTGGTACTCTCAATGTGTTCAAAATTTAATTCAGCGGGGTTTCTTATCTCGAAAATGGACAAAAGGTCAATCACAACATTTTGAAAAATTTTGGAATAACTCCGGTCGTCCACCCAATTCAAAGCATGGTCTCGGATTCGGCACAGTAGGATCAGTTGACGATACTGAATTTTGCTTGGTTGTCACTTGCGAGTCTAATGAAAATTGCATGGAAACTACAAAAGAATTTGAAGATTTACAAATTGGAGATGCTCCACCAGAATTCGAAGAAGAAATTAAATCTATAATAGATGAGTTAACAGAAGTTAACTTAGGTACTAGCGAAGAGCCTAGACCTACCTTTGTTAGCTCCTTACTCAATAAAGAAGACTCCGAAGAAATAATCAAGTTATTAATGGAATTTAAAGATTGTTTTGCTTGGAGCTACGATGAGATGCCGGGATTAGCTCCGGAGGTCGCAATCCATAAGCTTGGAGTGGATCTTACTTCGTCCCGGTCGGACAAGGTCCCGGAAGAATGCGTCCGGAAATCGAACAACAAGTCATAGCTGAAGTTAAAAAGCTAATAGACGCTAAATTTGTCCGTGAAGAACAATACCCGACTTGGTTAGCCAATGTGGTGCCGGTCAGGAAGAAGAATGGTCAGATCAGAATTTGTGTGGATTTTAGAGATTTAAACAAGGCATGTCCAAAAGATGAATTCCCTCTACCGATCCCAGAATTAATGATCGACATTGCTTCAACACATGAAATATTCTCATTCATGGATGGATTTTCAGGATACAACCATATAAAAATGGCTCCAGAAGATGAGAAACTTACAGCATTCAAATCGCCGATCGGAGTATATTGCTACACAGTGATGCCATTCGGACTGAAGAATGCAGGAGCAACCTTCCAGAGAGCAATGACAAGAATTTTTAATGATCTCATCCACAATCAAGTCGAATGCTACGTGGACGATGTGGTCATCAAAAGCAAAGTAAAGGAAAACCACCTGTACGATTTGAGAATTGTTTTCGAACGATTAAGACAATTTAACCTTAAGATGAATCCCTTAAAATGCGCATTCGGCATCACCTCCGGGAAATTCTTAGGATTCGTTGTCTGACATCGTGGAATTAAAATCGACCCGGAAAAGATTAAAGCTCTCTTAGAAATGCCGCCTCCCAAAACCTTAAAGCAACCACGATCTTTTCAAGGGAAGCTGGCATATCTTCGACGCTTTATCTCAAACTTGTCAGGTAGGTGTCAGCCTTTCTCAGCATTAGTTAAAAAGGATGCCAAATTTATTTGGGAAGAAAAATGCTAGAAGGCCTTTGAGGACATTAAGCAATATTTAATGACACCTCCTGTCTTAGCAGCCCCAGTCTCAGGTAGACCGCTGATACTTTATATCGCGGCTTTAGACGACTCTCTCGGAGCCTCGTTAGCCTGAGTCGATGATGAGGGTAAAGAAAATGCTCTTTACTACCTAAGCCGTCGTTTACTTCCGACGGAAATAAGGTATCCCGCAATTGAAAAGCACTGTTTGGCCCTGATCTTTGCCGCTCAAAAGCTCAGGCACTACATGCTTTCTCATAAGGTCAACCTAATCTCGAAATTTAATCCATTGCAATACTTGATGACTCGTCCAACGCTTTCCGGCAGACTTGCCAGATGGTCAATGATATTATTGCAATTCGATATAACTTTTGTGCCTCTTCGTGCCGTAAAGGGACAAGTCCTACGGACTTCCTCGCAGAGACACCCTTTGCCGGCATAATCTCCTCTCAATGACGACTTGCCAGACGAACAAATAATGAGCTTAGAAGACCCTGATGATCGACGTTAGGAATTATATTTTGACGGAGCATCTTCAGCACACAAAGACGAAGAATCGCAAGTGATAGTGCCCGGTAAGGCAGGAATCAGATTAATCTTAATAACACCGGAGCGGGGGATGATAAGATACTCCTACCACTTAACAAAGCCGTGTACAAACAACGAAGCAGAATACGAAGCCCTCATAACAGGACTGGAATTATCTATTCAAATGGGGATAACATACATCAACATCTACGGGGATTCGCAGTTAATCATTCAACAGATCGCCGGACAGTACAAAATTTTAAAACCAAGACTCGAGCAATACTTCCAGTATGCCATACAGCTGTTGGAACAGATTCCGAATGTGACAATCTACAAAATTCCCAGAAAAGAAAATGCTTTAGCAGATGCGTTAGCTCGCCTTGCAAAAGAATTTGCCTGTTTGCAAGATGAGTCAGTAGAAGTGTCAGTTCACGGACGTCAGGTCCTATCACAGCTCGACATAGACACAATACACAAATCGAGAAAGAAGAAGAATCGATTGCAACAGGTGACGTAAAACACGGAAGATTGGCTACAACCATTAATAGACTAACCGCAAACAGGAAAACTACCGGATGATAGGTCGCTAGCCCATCGGATCAAGAAAAGAACTCGTCCTACGCATTAGTAAACAACACGTTATACGAAGGTCTTTCGATCAAATGTGGCTAAGGTGCCTAAGCGGGTCCGAGGCCCGTGAAATTGTTAAAGAGGTGCATTCGAACTCGTGGCGCTTACCGGTCGGGTCCGAAGATGAAAATGAAAATTAAAAGATTAGGGTACTACCGGTCCTCGATGATGATTGATCGCATGAAAATCGCCAAGAGCAGTCACCAATGCCAAGTGCACGGAGTGGTTCTACACCAACCTCCAAATGTGCTACATCCGACAATTGCGTCGTGGCCATTTGAATGTTGGGGCACGTATATAGTGGGTCCAATAGAACCACCATCTTCAAAAGGACATCACTTCATTGTTGCGGCTACGGATTACTTTTCCAAGTGGGCAGAGGCGGTTCCACTTAGAGAAGTGAAAGCACACCACGTGCTGCGGTTTTCAAGAACCAAGTTGTCTACCGTTTCGGAGTGCCGCGCAGGATCATCTCGGATAATGAGTCAGCATTCAGAAGCACACAAATCAACAATTTTGTCAGGAGACACGGAATCGACTGGCGGTATTCAACAATTTACTATCCAAGAGCAAACGGCCTGGCTGAGGCTTTTAATAAAACCCTCGTTCAAATCATAAAGAAAACTTTGGACGACAATAAGAGAAATTGGCACGAGAAGTTATTAGAAGCCTTATGGGCCTACCGGACAACCTTCGAACTCCTACTCAAGCTACACCTTACGCTCCGGTGTATGGGTCCGAGGCGAGTGTTACCCTTAGAGGTCCGGCTTCCTTCACTCGGAATTGCAGTTGCAAACAAAATCACGACGAGAAGAGAATGCCAAATTACGACTAGAAGAATTAGAAAGCCCGGAAGGGAAAAGACTTGCAGCGCAGCAGAATTTAGAATTATACCAAGCTAAGATGGTTCAAGCCCATGACAAACTGGTCCGTCCAAGAACCTTCAAAGTTGGTGACTTAGTTCTCTTTCTCAAGAGACCTATCCTTGCACACCGCAAGATAGGAGGAAAATTTGAACCCACTTGGGAAGGACCGTTTGTGGTTGAAGCAGTATACTCAGGAGGCTCCTACGAGCTAGTGAATTGCCAAGGAGAACGACATATGCTTCCGATCAACGGACGATACTTGAAAAAGTATTACGCTACCTGATGTTTCGAAAGAATGAATTTTTCATCCCTAGAAGCACGGGTGAAGTAATTACTTATGACTGGGTCCGAACCCAAAAATAATAAAAAAATGTGCTAAAATAAATAAAGTCATGATAATATGTTTTCCTTGTTTTCTCTTCCAAATCAAAATCTCTTTCCTGATCTTATCCCACTTCATTCCTGTTAAATTTAAAAATATAAAAGTAATAAAAAAATTGTCTTTAATAAACATTTTCTTAATGTTCTTGTTCTTAGTACAGCCCTGATCCTTTTCCTTGTCTTTTCGCAGGGAAATGTCGAACGGGCGGTTGGTCCTGAACTTTAGAAATGGTGTAAGCCTTGCACTAGACGAAAAGAGGGTGAAAGATGGAGCGATAATAGAGATTGACTCGGACTTCGCACCGGCGGAGCCCGCAATACGAGGAAAGTGACTCGGGTCCCGACTGATCGAGAGGAACCGCCGGCCGGACAAGTAATGAAAGTGGGTGGCCCAAGCCACCAATCCAGCAGCAAGAAAAGGAAAACAAGAACTGAAGAAGACAAGAAAATCAAGTCTGTAGTCGCTACAGCAGAGGGCAGGCTTGTCAGCTCCGCGCCCACATAGATTCAAGAAGTACGAAGAGCTACTCTCAAAGCAACCCAGCGAAGAAATAAAAATCGCCGAATCCGCAAGATGTTAACTAAACTAGCAGCGGACCAGCGCGACGAGGCGATTGCTAGCACGCGCACATATACTTCAAGGACGCCGGCTCACCGTGTACTCGAAGGAAGGAGGCCAGCTCCGAGGATAACAGAAGAGACCAGGGAAATCTCGAGGAAATTAGAAGAAAGAAGGCTACCACGCCACCAGATAAAGCCACCAGTAATGCATGACTCTGTTGCAGAAGCAACCTCGGAGGATGTCTTGACGGACACCATCCCCGAGGAGCTGAGGTATGCAGGAGAACGTGAAGGGATTGAGCCATATATCCCACAATACGTCACCAGGCCTCGCCATTTGCAGATTATTCTGGAATACGAAATGGAAAGAATGCATAATGTCGAAAAGAAAACTTTTGAATACTTCAAGAGAATCAAAGGCAGGAGGATAAATATACGAGAAGGCCTCGAGCTACATACAGACGTGTTCCAACAACAAATCGTGGACTACATCCGGGATTTAAAAAGAATGGGCCGAGCAGGCCGCCTAAGAGAAAACACTTACTCAGAACCCCGGAGATGGATGCCAGGGAAAGGTAGAATTACAATACATTGTAGATGCTCGCTACAACTTCGCGAGAAGACGGGAAGGGAAACCCACGGGAATACTCCGTCATGGCCAGGTGGATTCAATGCCATTAGTCATTAAAAGGATGCTAAAAAGAATGATAACATGGAGGGTATCGCCAGCAGAATGCATACCCAACAGTTGCATCATTAACATTTACAAGAAGGGTGACTGCATACCCCCGCACATAGATCACCACGACTTTGTCAGACCTTTCTGCACGGTTTCTTTTCTGAACGAGTATAATATCATGTTCAAATCTGACCTCTGGATAGCGGGCCCAGGTGAGTTCTGAGGGCCAGTAAAGATACCATTACCGGTAGGTTCCGTCATGATACTGAAGGGCAATGGAGCAGATGTTGCTAAACATTGCATACCGGGAGTACCCGTGAAGCGGATCTCAGTTACTTTCTGAAGGATGGATGACAGGAAAGCACCTTACCACTTCCAGCCAGACCCGGAGCTAGAGAGCCTCCGGCCTTACGAGCTGTGAGCTACATGGAAAATATCATACCTCCAACGCACATCCATACGGCATCCTTGCCAATGATGGCTTGGAAGGTGATGTTATTGACCATGTACCTCACTATTCAGACATGGATTTTTGACAGATACCTTTTTGGATAAATCGACAAAGATCATACATAGTCCGTTTTGAGTCTACATGGATTGTATGAGATGTATTCCAGATCGAGTTGTATGATGTATCTTCAGCATGATTGGAATAAAGTGACCATGTCACATTTTTGGCCTTCACCTCTTTTATGCAAATTGACTGGGAAACGCCATAAAAGTTAAATGAACTTTGAACAAAGAACATAAAAGAAACAAAAAGAATAAAAGAGAACTTTCCTAAAAAAATCTAAATATAAAAAAAAATGATGAACTCTAAATTCGCATGAACATTAAATGAACGATAAATCGTTAAAAAATAAACAAAATGAACACAAATTTTAAATCAAAAATTCAAATTCAACTTTCCAGATTCCAAATCAAATCTCAATCAAATTCAAATTCAACTTTCCAGATTCCAAATCAAATCTCAATCAAATTCAAACTCAACCTTCCAAATGCGAAATCCAATCCGTTCTACTCTCTCCTTTGTCTGGGATGGAAGCGGTCGATTCCATTGACATGGAGCCACGAGGTTTTCGATTCAAATCTAGTGGCGAGGAATTATATCCAATCCAAACCAGCAACTCTCAATCAACTCTTTTGAATGAGATATGTAGTATCTACATATTTCCTCCTAATCTATTTCTTTCCACAAAGTCTTTTACAAATTTCATGAAATTCTCGAAACACCAAAATTCTACACTTTTCAAATCAACAATACAAATCTTTACAAAATCATATACATCAAAATCAAATTCTTGGGGTTGAGGATTTTACATCCGAGACTGCATTGCTTTAGGATTCTTTCCCTATCGCAATGAAATACATCAAATTCAAACTTTTGGAGTTGAGGATTTTACATCCGAGACTCTATTGCTTTAGGATTCTTTCCCTATTGCAATAAAATACATCAAAATCAATCTTTTGGGGTTGAGGATTTTACATCCGAGACTGCATTGCTTTAGGTTCTTTCCCTATCACAATGAAACACATCAAAATCAAATTCTTGGGGTTGAGGATTTTACGTCCGAGATTGCATTGCTTTAGGATTCTTTCCATATCGCAATGAAATACATCAAAATTAAATTCTTGGGGTTGACGATTTTACATCCGAGACTGCATTGCTTTAGGATTCTTTCCCTATCACAATGAAATACATCAAAATCAAATTCTTGGGGTTGAGGATTTTACATCCGAGACTGCATTGCTTTAGGATTCTTTCCCTATCACAATGAAATACATCAAAATCAAATTCTTGGGGTTAAGGATTTTACATCCGAGACTGCATTGCTTTAGGATTCTTTCCCTATCGCAATGAAATACATCAAAATCAAATTCTTGGGGTTGAGGATTTTATATCCGAGACTGCATTGCTTTAGGATTTTTTCCCTATCGCAATGAAATACATCAAAATCAAATTCTTGAGGTTAAGGATTTTACATCCGAGACTGCATTGCTTTAGGATTCTTTCCCTATTGCGATGAAATACATCAAAATCAAACTCTTGAGGTTATGGATTTTACATCCAATACCGCATTGCTCTGAGATCTCTCCTCGTTGCAATGATTCAATCCGATCAATTCAATTTTCTTTCGGGGTTGAAGATGTTACATCTAAAACCACAAAATTCCAATTCTCATTTCAAATCGAATCCCTTCAAATTAATTTTAACAAAGCTTCAATCTAAATTTAAACTCAAGCTAAAATCTAAACTTACAAATCAAAACTTAAACTAAAACAAAATAAGATCTAAATTGAAATTCCCCCAGGTCATGTGATTTGGGATTCACCTCCTTTTCCTTTCCCCAGCGAGAGTTCAGGGATCTCCAGTCTCAGAGATATACTTGACACTCCCCAGCGGAAATTCTTCTACTTCGTCCTAAGTTTGTCACTTGGACATCTGTGTTGGTTTTGTTGATCGCTTCGGTCAACACCAATACGCGCGGTGTGCTCTGTCAGCTCACCACACCTATTGGGGGTCCATTTGTTGACCTCATTTTTTATGAGGTCTTCTCTTCTTCTCTTTAGTACTTAGGATCTAGCCTTAGGCTTTTCCTTTGACTATCTTAGAGGATTAGAATTGGGACCCACCACCTAGAAATTCAAACCACTTCTTAACTCCCTGCAAACTCCACGAACTTGACTGTAGACCCCTAATCACCTAGAGGGTTGAAATCAAATGTGGAAGTTGAAAGGATGAGTTCCTGTAGGACTCTTTGGCCTTAGAACTGCCCTGGGTGGCCTGGTCTGGTGAGGCCTAACTTACACACACACTACACTTATACACTACACTTTCACACACCTCCTAAAAACACACCCATACCTAACTTGATCTCCTGACTCATGAAGGTGATCCACATGGATGGTCCTTAACCCCTAAGCCCTTGGCTAAGAGGGTTAGGAACAACATAGTGGATGCCTCAAATGAGTCCCCTCATGGCACATGTGGGCTTGATATTGCTTCATGGCTCAACCAAAATGATTTTATTCCACTTACATTCACCTAATCTTCAATTTTCAAAATTTCAATTTTCCAAATTTTCAATTTTTGACCCCCGGGATCCTACACCTGCCTAGCCTACCCAAAACCCTTGAAACTACCCAAAATTTGCAAAATCACCTAAATTACCCAAAATTCCTCAAAATCAATCCCAAACATTCCCACATTACTCAAATTGATCTGTTGACCTCATTTTTGATGAGGTCTTCTCTTCTTCTTTTTAGTACTTAGGATCTAGCCTTAGGCTTTTCCTTTGACTATCTTAGAGGACTAGAATTGGGACCCACCACTTAGAAATTCAAACCACTTCTTAACTCCCTTCAAACTCCACAAACTTGATTGTAGACCCCTAATCACCTAGAGGGTTTAAATCAAATGTGGAAGTTTAAAGGATGAGTTCCTATAGGACTCTTTGGCCTTAGGACTGCTACCGGTGGCCTCGGTATGGTGAAGGGCTAACTTACACATACACTACACTTATGCACTACACTTTCACACACCTCCTAAAACCACACCCATACCTAACTCGACCTCCCGACTCATGTAGGTGATTCACATGGATGGTCCTTAACCCCTAAGCCCTTGCGTAGAGGGTTGGAACAACATAGTGGATGCCTCAAATGAGTCCCTTCATGGCTCATGTGGGCTTGATATGGCTTCATGGCTCAACCAAAATGATTTTATTCCACTTACATTTACCCAATCTTCAATTTTCCAAATTTTCAATTTTCGACCCCGGGACCCTACACCCGCCTAACTTTACCCGAAGCCCTCGAAATTACCCAAAATTTTCAAAATTTCCAAATCACCCAAAATTCCTCAAAACCAATCCCAAACATTTCCACATCACTCAAATTGATCATTCATAGCCAAAAATACCAAAAATTTCAAAAACACCTCCCAATACCCTCCAAATACCCAAAATACCCCCCTTGACCCAAAAATCCAAAAATTCAGAAAATTCCCAGAAAATTCTAGAAAATCTTAATTATTCTCAATTTCATTTTTTTCAACTACACTATGGGCCAATTTTGTCAATTATCCACCTTTTGTCAAAACCCCCAATTTGACCCATTTTAACCCTAAGTGAACTCAATGTCAAACAAAGCCTACCCAATTGACCCAAATTCTGGTCCAATTCAATTCTAAACTTCCATTCAACATTCCCAACACCAATCTAGACCAAACCCAAGTCCAATTTGATTAACATTTGGAACCAATTTCACTTTTGGCCTTAAAGCCCAATTTGGACCCATGACCCAAACCTAACCCAAACTCACCCAATTCAACTCCAATTAACCCCAAATCTTTTCTAAACCTTCCTTAACATTCCCACAAACAAAACACTAACATGATTTGCCCAACATTTAGACCCAAACCCCACTCAAATTCAACCCAAAGCTAAAAGGCCCAATTTTGACCTAAACCCAAACTTAACCCAAATAAGCCCAAACCCCAAAATCAAAACCCAAACAAGGCCAAAACCTCTTTGCAACACTCCCATAAACATTTCCCAACACTTATTTTACATCAATTTTAACCCTAGCCCAACATTGGCCCAAGTTAGCCCAATTTGACCTACATTGGCCCATTCACCAAAGAGGTCCAAATCCAACCCAAACCTAGCCCAAACACTTCAAGTTTATTCCAAATCATTCATGAAACATTCTTAAACTAAATTCAACACTCATGGGATCCAATACTTTGCAAAATTTACATCCACCAATTTGTTTTCAAACCTAAAGGCCCACTTTCCTAAACCATTCTAAAAGCCCATTTCCACCAAATACAAAAGCCCAAAATTGGCCCTAAAGCCCACATGGCAATTTCTTTTCATCGTACCTTTAATTGATATCACCCCTAAGTTTCAAAATCATCATTAAACCATTCAAAATCAAGCTTCATACAAATTCCCATCAAATTACCAAAAATTTTTAAAATCCATTTTCATGAAATTGACCAAGCTTTTCCCCAAGCCAAAGACAAGCCATGCAAGCCATGGATAAGCCACATGAAGCCATGGAAGGTTTGACATGTGATCAAGACATTAATGGCAAAAGTAGGAGCCTCTTTTAAGCCCCCTTAAAAAGGTTTTAACCCTTTTTATGCTTCACCTTAATCCATGATTAATCAAAATATTCATGGATGTGACTTCTCTACCCTTTCCTAGCTGATTCATCCGATCCTCCCTCGACCCAAATCAGCCATGGGGAGGTGAACCAAGCTCAAAAGGTGGACTTGACCAAATCAAGCCAAAATTAGCTCCTCCCCCATTCCATTTCAATTCAACTCCTTTACACATGTCCATGGCCAATTGACTGCACTAAGCCCCAGCCCTGACCTCCCTGACCTTGAGGGTGACCTGACCCTGGCCGGCCAGCCACGCACGGCCGCCTGAAACCACCGGGCCGAGAGCTCGCATGTGAGCCCGAACATGGAATTCTCACCTGCCGAGCTGCCCCATCCCCAGTGGCCATTGCGACTGTTCTTCTCTTGCCTGCAGCAAGTCGATCCCAAGCCCTAACTCTCCCCGGGAGGCCCTCCATCCTCTCCTATTTAAACACCACCCCCTCTCGGCCATGAGAGGTGCTTGAACCGGATCTTACTGAAACCCTGCCAAAATTGTTCCAGAACACTCTCCATACTTAGAGCAGTTAATCCCCAGTGCCAATTTGCCCTAATCCCCACCAACAGAACCCAATTTCTTAGCCAAAATTCCACCTAAAACCAGGACACTTCTCCACAGTGGATCAATCCTCAAATTGATTGGTCCTACACCTTCACCAGACCAAGGGAAGGAGTCCACCAAGCAAAGCCCCTCTCCGAGGCCACCCATCTGTTCCGGACTCCAAGCTTTGTGATCGGGCTTGGTCGAAATCATACCTAGGCGATTCATCAGACCAGGAGACTTCATCTGGAGCTTGCTGGAATCCAATCGAAGGTGACACAACCCTCAGATTGAAGCCACACTTCTCTGAGAAAAGGTATGAGTTAATTCTTCATCCTGAGCTTCTGGAGATTCTCCATTTTAAATGCTTTAATTTCAATGCATGATCACCGTATAGATGTATTCGTCACTTCAAGACGAATCCATAGAGCATAAGAACACGAAAATCCATTGAGTATTGAGTGAGATATTAGGGATTTAGTGTGGACGGCTCTCGGGTGAGGACGCTTGGGGACGATGAACGGATGCCGTTCATTTAATACACGCGCGGACGGACGGCCAGGATCACGTCGGATCAGGAGATGGAACGACACAGCGGGGCCCCGGAGCGCTGAGTCAGATGGAGGCGTCGAATCGGAGAGCGCCACGTGGCCTTTCGGAGCTGCCGAGGTTGACGCGGCGCCGCGTGGATAAATAGAAAATTAGGGTATTTTCTGATTTATTTAATTCCCTAAACTTCAAAAATCCATAAGTTTGTGTAGGAAAATCAGAAAAATAAAATAAAAATACCCTCTTGCTCAGATGAACAGAGGAGAATAATGTGGAAAAGAAATTATTTAATTTCATCAAGTATTTTATTTTTCATGATTTATTTCCCTTCTGCATTGTTTTAATTCTCCATGCATATAGGAAATTCACCATGGCATGAGACCATAGGGCTTTTGAAGCCTCTGAATTTGGGAACATTTCCTGAATTTTCCAAAGTCGAGGCCATCCCTATGAGAAGTTATTGATTTTTCAAATTCATGTTACTGCTTTGAGTATTTTAAATCCAATAATTAGCATGTTGTGAAATAAATTCTAGGAAAATTTGGTGATGTCTCTTATGACCAGAGGACCCTAGGAAAAATAGATTTTGGATTAGTTTATTTAAAATAACCCTAATTGGCTTAAACACCAAAAATAGGTCCCTAATTAATTAGAGCTAACCATACATCAAATTGAGTTGAAATCAATTCTCCACTGACCTTCAGGATCAGAGGAACTCACCATAAAAATTTGAAATCAATTGGACTTGGTTAGCCCTACTAAATGGGTTGATTGAGCCATTTAGCCATTTTGAACTTTAAAAATTCATAACTTTCAAAATACCTTTCAAAAATTCACCAAATTAATTTTGGAGCCTCTCTGATATCAGGGGAATTTAAGAAAATTGAAATTTTAATTTTCTAAAAAAGTTGATTTTTTGGTATTATTTTAATATTTTAATAATTAAAAAATAATAAAAATCATAAAAATAATAAAATTCACCAAAATGTCACATTTTGGATTTTAATCACTTAGGAACAAATCCCATATTTTTCTTAGGTCTATTTAATGAGATATTAAATTTTAAAGCCCTAGGGTAATTTTAAAATTAAAAAAAAATGTATTTTCTAGCATTTTCACTAAAATAATTATGATAAATCAAAGAAAAATCAGAAAATTAGAAAAATTGATTCTCTGATTTCCTTGATATCAAAGAGATTTTTAAAAAATATAAAATTCATTTTTCAACCTTTATTTTATTTTTAAATTAATTAATACTCCAAAACGCAAAATAATTATAATAAAAATAATATAATTTAAAAAATCACCAAAATTGGTCCAAGTGGTCCTCTGGTCATTGGGAATGTCTCATAATTTTATTACAGACAGAAACTTTCCCTTGGTCATGTTATTAAATTTTCCTTGGAAATTCCTATTTTCCACCAAAAATAATTACATAAATAAATTAAATACAGAAAAATCACATTTTCTCCTCTCATGTCTTTATTGACATATGAGTGAAGTCACATAAAAATTTCAAGTTCATTTAAGCTCAATTTAGTGAGTTATTAAATTATTAAGCTTAAAGGGCAAAATGGTAGTTAAAAAATTTAACCCTTAATTAAAACTTTAGGTTTAATAAAATTAACAAGTAAAATATTTGATCTTAATCTGATTTGGATGATTGAAATTTAAATAATTAAAGGGTAGAGACCTACTAAATAATTTGAAGATATTAAAATAAACCTTAATTAAATAATTGATTAAATTTGGAAGAATAATAAAGTTGGAATTATTAAATAGGGATATTATTAGGAAGAGATTTATTCTTTAATTTAAAAATCCCTGGATTAATCATCTCAATAATATTTAATTCCTAATTAAAAAATCATAATTCAAATTTATGTTTTAAATTGTTAAAGGAGTTAATCATTAAAATTAAATTAAAAAGTTAAATTATTAAACTCTTTTTAAATTTTCAATTAAATTAAAATTAAAAATAAAATTAAATTAAAGATTAAATTAAATCAAACAAATTAAATTAATTTAAATTAAATTAAATCAATAAAATTAAATTAAATCATTAAAATTAAATTAAAAAGTTAAATTATTAAACTCTTTTTAAATTTTCAATCAAATTAAAATTAAAAATAAAATTAAATTAAAGATTAAATTAAATCAAACAAATTAAATTAATTTAAATTAAATTAAATCAATAAAATTAAATTAAATAAATTGAATAAATTAAATAAATTAAATAAATTAAATAAATTAAATTAAATTAAATTAAATGAAAATTAATCAAATTAAATTAAATTAAAGGAAATTATATCAAATTAAACTAAATTAATTTAACATCAAATCAAACTAAATTGAATTAAACTAAATTAAATTAAAATTAAATTAAATTAAATTAAAGTTAAATTAAATTGAATTTAAAAAATAACATAACCTAAGACATGAAGAAATTAAATATAAAACAACTTGAACAACTATTCCAAATTTAAACCCTTTAACCGAAGTTAAACTAAATCATAAACCATTTGAACACCAATTTGCCCTCGAGAGCTTTGGTTATCATAACTCCTAAACAGAACATTAAATGAAATGCTACTTCACTTATAGGATATTCAAATGTCCTAGTTCACTGAGCAAGATAACAAAACTTGAATTCCCGGACGATTAGTTCATTTGTATAATTAAATTCATTTGGACTTAAAACAATTCTAGTAATATTGAAAAGATGTTTAAGATGTTTTCTTTAGCACTTCCTCGATATGATAGGATGTTCATAAGAACAATTGAACTTAATTATTCTTCGATGAAGAAAATCGTCCTCAAACCAAAACACAAGAACCTAGACGTCATAGGAAATGACTAAGCTATAGGATTAGGAATTTGGTAGAAAACCATAACACTTCCCTTAGCTTTACCTAGGAACTTGCTTAAATATTCTAATTGTGTTTTAAGTGCAGCTTGGGATGACGGTAAGACCCTCCAGGTACGCTTTAATTTTATTGCAATTTACCTTATTGCAATTTAATTAATCGCATCGCACTTACTTTTCTTGCATGATAAACAACTGTTGCATGAAAACCCACACCTTTAGGATAGTCCCTAAAACTGAAACCAAAACTAAGTTAAAAGTCATTGCAAGATAAAATTCACCGCCACAACATTTCAAAATATAAAACAACTCAAAATTTAATCACAAACAGAACACAAAACTACAATTACAACTAAATTAAAACTTCTTGTTGGATGATCGGGAATACCTCGGATGATGTAACCTACGCGTTGCTAACGGGATTTCCCACGGTCTAAATGAAAGTGTGGAACTCATTCAGTTGAGTTTTGCAAATTCATCTGGACTAAGTGAATCCGATAAAAATAACGATGCCGGAAGGATGGAACCGTGGGATCTTAACCGGTGTTGTTATAATCAACTTTAAGATTTGTTTTAATTAAAACATAAAAAAACTTGGAAATTAAGATTTTCTCTAAACCAAAACACTTCTCTCATCTCTTGATTTATGACTTCTATAACTGAACCTCTGCAACAACAAGGAGCTCGGAGCTTGGTGGGCAGCACGACCATCGTCATCGAAGAAAACTCGGATCTACTTCGAGCAAAACTTTCTTAGAATTAAATAACTAAGCCATAGGACTTCGAGGTAGTTTGCCTAGTGCAACATAAATCCTCAACCTCTTCGTTAGGCATTTGCTTGATCATGTCATGTAAATTAAGCCCTAACCGGTCTTAGGACTCTGAGGTAGTCGTTCGGTACGACATAAACCCTCATATCTTCAAGGCTATTTGTATGATTGTCTCATACGAATATAAGTCCAAATTAATTAAAATTGGCAAGATCAAAACATTAAATAAACATTAGGGCTTTCCTAAATCCAAGACAAACAATAGGATAGTCGGGAAATTACCGAAGTTCGCTTCGAATCCATAATTTCTCCTACCTTTCTTCCTTTGAATTCTCAAAACAAAATGTTCCAAACTTGATCCATTCCCTATTGAAATTCCAAAACTCAAATCCTTTGAAAACCTTAAACTTTGAAATTCTTGAGAGCAGAATTATTGATTATTATTGAGAGTTTTCTTAGGTGATTTCCGTCACTTAAGATGTAATTAACTATAGGGGCTTGCCCTTATAGGGAATTTTAAAGAACCCAGGTAATATAAACCCTGCTTAATTCCTTTATATTAAGCAGGGGAACTTGTCGGCTTCTAAAATAGGTTCGCAGACCAAACGGATGTCACAAATCTTTTAGTTTATTTAATCGAGCCCCACCATCAAGCAGTGTGTCTATCCTTAGGGATAGATACACGGCTTGTAGTGCGATGCTCGTTTATATAAACTATTTGGGATGTGAGATCAGTTTGATTTCATATCTTAAAATTTTCAAATTTAAAATTATTTTCAAAATCAAATACTACTTTTCAAATTATTTATTTAAATTAAATTAAAAATTCGCCGACAATTTCTGTTAGGCGGCCCCCTTTTCAAAAATAAAATACACTTAACCTAAAAATAATGCCGACAATTTCTGGCGACTCCGCTGGGGACAATTCCTCTCTCCATTTTAATCAGACAATTCTGCTTTCAAAAATCGGTAGTGTATCCATGTCCCTTGTGGATCAAACTACCCTTCTTTCCGTTGGAATACTATGTTCATTTCTACCTTGAACAAGTATAGCCAACATTCTCTCGGATTTAGGAGCCACTGTTTAGACACCCCTAAATAGAGAGGTTCCGAGATCCTTTTACCTCATTTCCGAGGTGGGGTGGACCCCCAATAGGTGTTAGTTTAGGAGTAATCCTTCGAGTCGAGAAGTCTTGCATAAGACTTTCTTTTCCTTTCCAACTCTGAATCGGATTCATTACCTTCTCTACACCTTTGAACATTCTGTTCTAAATAAACAAACCCTCTAATGAATGACTCTTTTAACAAATAACTCCTTCTTATAAATACATGAACAAGAATGTGTTCAGACTCTTTTCAATTCTTTTCTTTTTGTCCTAATGAGAAGAAGCATGACTTGGGACTGACAATCAGAATCTACCCTGCAGAAATGGAAGCCCCAAAGCTGATTTTCTCCTTCACCAATGGACTGGACTTCACTGTTTACAAGGATGAGCTGCCCGACAATGGGATCATCCAGCTTGGACAAGGATTCGAGAACACAAATGTCAAGATCACCGACGTTTCCCTTTTCGCATTGACAAACAAAGTATCCGAAGCCGAGAAGCCGCCGATCGAGTTCAACCTTAGGTCAACCCAAGAGTTTCCTCCCCGCAAAAGATCCCGATCGAGAGGAGTACCGCCGTCCGCGAAGGACCTGTTCTTGCTACCCCCACCGGTCTAGTTGTCTCCGGACCTACCCCGACTTCCGCCAAATTAAAGGGGAAGGAAATCCGGAACTATGGTGAACCCGTTACCGTGGAGGGTACAGACTTTCTTGTGAGACCTTCTGTTTTTGAAATCGGGTCCAGCTCAAGAATTCCATCACTAACACGGACCCAAAGAAGGAACAGAAGTAGGAAGATTGCCAGGAAGGCCAGAGCTGCCGAAGTTGCTTTCCTGGAGGAAATCCCAAAAATCCCTGAGTACACACCACTACCTGAATACATACCATTGCCTGAAGATACACCTTTTTTGGAAGGAAGTAGATTCCACCCCCTTTCAGCCGCAGTTGACGAGGAAAATGTCCGCAGAATTGTTTCTACATTACCTCGACCAGCATACTACAACGACAGCAGAAAGAAAAGGGCTAGGATCACGCCATTTGCCCGACTACAGACTGTGATCGAGAAGCTAGCAAAGAAAGAGAAGTGCCCTGTATCGGAGATTCTAAGAAGGATAGGGCGGGTGCCAGTCAAATCCCGTCTTGGGCCACGAGTAGAACCTACCATCATTACAGAAAAGCCAAATAAAAGTATGAAGGCTAGTCCGCCTATCGTTGTTTCAGGGTTGCAGATTAGGGAGGATACCACCTTCCGAGCATTTGGCCGACGCACCATCCGGTCCTAGCACCTTCGCCGCCGGAAGGATGGTATAGCGTCCCACTACCTGGACAACTAAGATTGAAACAATAGCTCGAGAAGGAAAGTCTCGTCGAGGAGACTTGAATGCGAAGAAAGCGCCACCTGCAAGAAAGGGGACTCGTGAGAAGGGAACCCGACGGCTATCACACGACAACCGCGAGGATACACGGAAAAGACCGCTAGAGGACGCTATGGAAAAGTTGAGGACTGATATTCGACGACTAGCAAAAGAAAGAGAAGAGAAATTCGGAAATGAGATTGATTCATCAGAATTCATGGACGATGAGTATGCAGAAATCAACATGGTCGAAACATGAGCTTCATCGGCTTCACAAGGTGCTCTGCAGCCGCGTAAAGAGAGGAGCCGGAAGTGATGAGAAGACAGCTTCAAGAGAAAGACGATACGATCGCCCAAATGGCGAAGAGAATGGAAGAGATGGCCGTAGCCCTAGCCACTCTCCAGAGTCAAGTGCAACCCCAAAGAGAGACGCCCCCAGAGGTCATTCACATTGTGGACGGAGGAAAGGAGATTACATCCTTCAATGGGGATGATCAGCTAAAGAAAGATACAACACAAAGCATGATTCTAGAAAAGGATATCAAGAGCTTGGTGGAACAGCAGGTGCGAGAAGCCTTAGCACAATCAAAGAGCGGGACATCCATTCGGACGGGTAGACCTTACCCGGAAGAATTCGACGCTGTCCACTACCCAAAAGGCTTCGTACCACCTCTGTTCAAGACCTTTGATGGAACCGGGAACCCCCGACAGCATGTTGCACACTTTCGTGCCAGTTGTTGCAATGCCGGCGGGAGCGATGCATTACTCTTCCGACAGTTCGTCAGCAGCCTGTCAGGGATCGCCTTTGATTGGTATGCAGAATTACCGAATGGTTCAGTGAAGACGTTCTCAGAACTAGAAAACCTCTTCATCAAGCGATTCGCCGGAGCTCAGCACCACATCACTATAGGTGATTTAGTGGTAGAGAAGCGAAGCCGAACGAAACTTTGGTGGATTACATACTTCGATGGAGAAATCTAAGTATGAAGTGTGAACCACAATTACAAGAATAGCATACAGTTGACATCTTACTTAGAAGCATTCATGGCCCGATAGCACTTCTCCTCAAGGGATTTACCATTAAGACTTTCGAGAAGTTGTTAAGCAAGGCCGGAAGCCTGCAAGAGAAGGCGAAGAAATTAAGTGTCGCCGACAAGACAGACAAGAAAAAGCTTGTGAAGACTTTTGAAAAGAAATCCGGGATCATTGCAGCAGTCGACAAAGGCAAGCAACCGATACAAATATCGTCCGAACGACCGCAACAACCTCAACAGAATTACCAGCAACCCCGACCCAGCTATCAGTCATCTCCACAGTATGAACAACCGCCTCGTCCGCAACGTACATTAAGGGAGCTTCTGAGCAGGGAATATCCATTCAAAAATGAGGTAGTACCAAAAATGTTCCGTAGTCTGATGAAGACTCCAGATTTCCAGCTGCCAGAGCCTAGGAGACCAGAAGAAGTTAACAAGAAAGGAGATCCCAACTATTTCCCTTACCACCGGATGCTTGGACACAAGATAGAAGATTGTATCACCTTCAAAAGTTGGCTCAATGACAACCTTCAGAAAGGGAATATAACAATCCCGAAGGAGTACATGAAGGAACCCCAGAAAGGAGGTTCCGTCAATGTTGTCTCGACTGATCCCATTGTTCCGATAGATCCCTATGCGACTGACGATGGATGGACTACCGCTTGGATAAGACCTTCGAAGAAGATTTTAGACATCATCCAAACCGCTTCGGTGCGAGCTTCAATTCAGAGTTCGAAACCTGTCAACTCGGCACTATCACTTGCGATAGAAGAACTACCTCAACAGGAGACGATTGAAGAGAAGAAGAAAATCGACGAAGAAGAGAAGACCGAGGCTCCTAAGGCTAGACTAGGGGCTGCTTATCCTAGGATAGTTGTTTCGGATTCGGGGGAGAAATCCGTTGAACCTATGACTCTGTATGATTATCTGCTCACTTCGGTGGGATCTTATAATGATAAGGGTAATGGCGTTGGCTACGTTTTAACTATTTCTAACGATTACGTAACTAGCGACAATCCGGACATCAATTTCGATACAAATGACAATTCTCAAATCATACACAATCTCGACGATCGCAATGACAAAGAAGACATCCATCAAGGAGGCTACGAGAGTTCAACAAGCAACGAATCTATTTGCGAGTTTCGAGGAGCTCCAGTCACAATAGAGTTAGAGCCTTCAGACTCCGAAGCTAATCCAGAAGAACCTGTCATTCCGATTCAAGAAGAAACACCAGCAAGCTCAACACTAGAGTCGAAGAAATTACGAAGTTAACTTAAGAAGTGGAAGAGTTCTACCTCCGAGAATGGGTCCAAAGGACAAAGGAAAGCGAGTGGTTGTTCAAGAAGAACCAACCCTGCAGAAGAAATACCCATTCGGAAGAAGCCGAGACACATGAAAATAAAGTGGACTACAACGTGCTAGCCCATCTTAAGAAACTACCGGCCAAACTGAGCATCTACGACGCTGTCATCTTATCAAAGGAGATGAGAGAAGCTCTGATCAAGGCCTTACTTGATCCAGAAATTTGCTTGGCTCAAATGGCTGGAGATTCCTTAGATGAGGTTTGCTCGTTAAAGGAACAGCGAGGTGTTACCTTCACGGACAATGACCTATTACTCGGGACGGCCGAGACCACAACCGACCGTTGTACATTTCGGCTTACAATTGGGAAGTTTACACTCTCCGAGTATTGGTGGATCCAGGAGCATCAATCAATATAATGAGTCTTCGAACACTAGCATATTTGGAAATTGATGCTCGCGAGCTCGAAGCCGATAAAATGTTATTAAGAGGATTCAACCAGAAAGGAGAAAGGGCCCTCGGATCAATAACACTACTAATGAAGACCGGTGACTTAGCAAAGACAACCGCAAAATTTCACATAATTGATTCAGAAACGTCGTTCAACGCTCTACTGGGCCGACCATGGATACATGAAAACAGGATGGTACCATCATCCCTACATCAGTGCATCAAATACTACGATGGAGGGGAACAGTGTATCAAAGGTGATTTACAACCATTCTACGTGCATGAAATTGGAATCCATGAAGATGCAGCTTATTATGCACCACCGAAGAAAACAATCTTCTCCAGAGATACCATAACAAATGAAGCAAAGGGAATTCGGGATGACGAAGAACCTGAAGTTCTAGTCCAACAAGTCACTCACCACTCCCTTACGGCGAGATGGTGAAGGTTTCTCCACAACTCGCATCCGAGGTCGAGGCCGGGGACGAGGTCGTGGTAGAGACGTTAGGACAATTGGACGGAGGAAACCAGCCCATCAATGTTGATTGGGAAGACGAGCTTCGAAGAAGAAAAAGAGATCAAACAAGAAGCAGCGACAATAAGTCGGAAGAAACTGCAATTCAAGATCTCTCTCGAAGATGAAAGGAATGAAGAATATAAATCGATGTACGAGAAGATTAACCACTATGTACATACTATGACCCTGACCCCGATCCATTCTAATAAGATCGAGGGTATGGTGGTCAAAGAGGTACATAGCGGTGGTGCAAAGCCAATCAAATTCTACCGTGGTGCTACTTCCTCCAAAACTGAGAATAATGTACAAGTCGAAGATGTCACTTCATCAGAATTAATGGAATTACCTTTTAAGTGGTACTCTCCCTGTGTTCAAAATTTAATTCAGCGTGGTTGCTTACCTCGACAATGGACAAATGGTCAATCACAACATTTTGAAAAATTATGAAATAACTCGGGTCGTCCACCCAATTCAAAGCATGGTATCGGATTCGGCACAGTAGGATCAGTTGACGATACTGAATTTTGCTTGGTTGTCACTTGCGAGTCTAATGAAAACTGTATGGAAACTACAGAAGAATTTGAAGATTTACAAATTGGAGAAGCTCCACCGAATTCGAAGAAGAGATTAAATCTATAATAGATGAGTTAACGGAAGTTAACTTAGGTACTTAACGAAGAACCTAGACCTACCTTTGTTAGCTCCTTACTCAATAAAGAAGACTCCGAAGAAATAATCAAGTTATTAATGGAGTTTAAAGACCGTTTTGCTTGGAGCTACGATGAGATGCCGGGATTAGCTCCAGAGGTCGCGATCCATAAGTTAGGAGTGGATCCTACTTCGTCCCGTCCGACAAGGTCCCGTGAAGAATGCGTCTAGAAATCGAACAACAAGTCATAGCTGAAGTTAAAAAGCTAATAGACGCTAAATTTTTTCGTGAAGAACAATACCCGACTTGGTTAGCCAATGTGGTGCCAGTTAGAAAGAAGAATGGTCAGATCAGAATTTGTGTGGACTTTAGAGATTTAAACAAGGCATGTCCAAAAGATGAATTCCCTCTACCGATCCCAGAACTAATGATCGACATTGCTTCAACACATGAAATATTTTCATTCATGGATGGATCATCAGGATACAAACAGATAAAAATGGCTCCAGAATATGAAAAACTTACAGCATTCAGAACGCCGATCGGAGTATATTGCTACACAGTGATGCCATTCAGACTGAAGAACGCAGGAGAAACATACCAGAGAGCAATGACAAGAATTTTTGATGATCTCATCCACAATCAAGTCGAATGCTACGTCGACGATGTGGTCATCAAAAGCAAAGTAAAGGAAAACCACTCGTATGATTTGAGAATTGTTTTCGAACGATTAAGACAATTTAACCTTAAGATGAATCCCTTAAAATGCGCCTTCGGGGTCACCTCCGGAAATTCTTAGGATTCGTTGTCCGACATCGTGGAATTGAAATCGACCCGGAAAAGATTAAAGCTATCTTAGAAATGCCGCCTCCCAAAACCTTAAAACAACTACGATCTTTTCAAGGGAAGTTGGCATATCTTCGACGCTTTATCTCAAACTTGTCGAGTAGTTGTCGGCCTTTCTCGGCACTAGTTAAAAAGGACGCCAAATTTATTTGGGAAGAGAAATGCCGGAAGGCCTTCGAGGACATTAAACAATATTTAATGACACCTCCCGTCTTAGCAGCCCCGGTCTCGAGTAGACCGTCGATACTTTATACCGCGGCTTTAGACGACTCTCTCGGAGCCCTATTAGCCCAGGTCAATTATGAGGGTAAAGAAAATGCTCTTTACTACTTAAGCCATCGTTTACTTCCGACGGAAATAAGGTATCCCGCAATTGAAAAGCATTGCTTGGCCCTGATCTTCGCAGCTCAAAAGCTCGAGCACTACATGCTTTCTCATAAGGTCAACCTGATCTCGAAATTTAATCCATTGCAATACTTGATGACTTGTCCCACGCTTTCCGGCAGACTTGCCAGATGGTCAATGATATTATTGCAGTTCAATATAACTTTCGTGCCTCTTCATGCCGTAAAGGGACAAGTCTTAGCAGACTTCCTCGCAAAGCACACCCTTTGCGGCGGAATCTCCTCTCAATGACGATCCGCGGATGAACAAATAATGAGCTTAGAAGACCCCGATGATCGACGTTGGGAATTATATTTCGACGGAGCATCTTCAAGCACACAAAGACGAAGAATCACAAGTGATAAGTGCCCGGTAAGGCAGGAATCGGACTAATCTTTATAACACCGGAGCAGGGGATGTTAAGATACTCCTACCACTTGACGTAACCGTGTACAAACAACGAAGCGTAATACGAAGCCCTCATAACGGGACCGGAATTAGCTATTCAAATGGGGATAACGGACATCAACATCTACGGGATTCGCGAGTTAATCATTCAACGGATCACGGACAGAGACATAATTTTAAAGCCAAGACTCGAGCAATACTTCCAGTATGCCATACAGCTGTTGGAACAGATTCCGAATGTAACGATCTACAAAATTCCCAGGAAAGAAAATGCTTTAGCAGATGCGTTAGCCCGTCTCGCAAAAGAATATGCCTGTTTGCAAGATGAGTCAGTAGAAGTGTCAGTTTACGGACGTCAGGTCCTATCACAGCTCGACATAGACACAAAACACAAATCAGAAAAAGAAGAAGAATCGGTTGCAACAGTGACAGAAAACACAGAAGATCGGCGACTACCATTAATAGACTACCCGCAAACAGGAAAACTACCGGACGATAGGTCGCTAGCCCATCGGATCAAGAAAAGAACTCCGTCCTACGCACTAATAAACAACACATTATACGGAAGGTCTTTCGATCAAATGTGGCTAAGGTGCCTAAGCGGGTCCGAGGCCCGTGAAATTGTTAAAGAGGTGCATTCGGGACTCTGTGGCGCTCACAAGTCGGGTCCGAAGATGAAAATGAAAATTAAAAGATTAGGGTACTACTGGCCCTCGATGATGACCGACTGCATGAAAATTGCCAAGAGCTGTCATCAATGCCAAGTGCACGGAGTGGTTCTGCACCAACCTCAAAATGTGCTACATCCGACAATTGCATCGTGGCCATTTGAGTGTTGGGGCACAGATATAGTGGGTCCAATAGAACCACCATCTTCAAAAGGACATCGCTTCATTCTTGCAGCTACAGATTACTTTTCCAAGTGGGTAGAGGCAGTTCCACTTAGAGAAGTTAAGGCACACCACGTGCTACAGTTTTTCAAAAACCAAGTTGTCTACCGTTTCGGAGTGCCGCGCAGGATCATCTCAGATAATGGGTCAGCATTCAGAAGCACACAAATCAACAATTTTGTCAGGAGACATGGAATCGACTGGCGGTATTCAACAATTTACTACCCAAAAGCAAACGGCCTTGCTGAGGCTTTTAATAAAACTCTCGTTCAAATCTTAAAGAAAACTTTGGACGATAATAAGAGAAATTGGCACGAGAAGTTATTAGAAGCCTTATGGGCCTACCAGACAACCTTCAGACTCCTACTCAAGCTACACCTTACGCTCCGGTGTATGGGTCCGAGGCAAGTGTTACCCTTAGAGGTCCAGATCTTCCTTCACTCGGAATTGCGGTTGCAAACAAGATCACGACGAAGAGAATGCCAAATTACGACTAGAAGAATTGGAAAGCCTCGAAGGGAAAAGACTTGCAGCGCGACAAAATTTAGAACTGTACCAAGCCAAGATGGTTCAAGCCCATGACAAACTGGTCCGCCCAAGAACCTTCAAAGTTGGTGACTTAGTTCTCGTTCTCAAGAGACCTACTTTTGCACACCGCAAGATAGGAGGAAAATTTGAGCCCACTTGGGAAGGGCCGTTTGTGGTGGAAGCAGTATACTCAGGAGGTTCCTACCAGCTAGTGAATTGCCAGGGAGAACTACATATGCTTCCGATCAATGGACGATACTTGAAAAAGTATTATGCTACCTGATGTTTCGAAGGAATGAATTCTTCATCCCTAGAAGCACGGGCGAAGTAGTTACTTATGACTGGGTCCGAACCCAAAAATAATAAAAATGTGCTAAGATAAATAAAATCATGACAATAAAGTTTTCCTTGTTTTCTCTTCCATATCAAAATCTCTTTCCTGATCTTATCCCACTTCATTCTTGTTGAATTTAAAATATAAAAGGAATAATAAAAAATGTCTTTAATAAACATTTTCTTAATGTTCTTGTTCTTAGTACAGCCCCTGATCCTTTTCCTTGTCTTTTCGCAGGGAAATGTCGAACGGGCGGTTGGTCCTGAACTTTAGAAATGGCGTAAGCCTTGCACTCGGTGAGAAGATGGAGCGATAATTGAGATTGACTCGGACTTCGCACCAGCAGGCCTACAGTACGAGGAAAGTGACTGGGTCCCAGTTGACCGAAAGGAACTGCCCGGGCAGACAGTGATGAAAATGGGTGGCCCAAGCCACCAATCCAACAACGAAGAAAAGGAAAGCAAACGCTGAAGAAGACAAGAAAATCAAGTCCGTAGTCGCTACGGCAGAGGGCAGGCTTGTCAGCGCCGCGCCCACAGAGATTCAGGAAGTTCGAAGAGCTACTCTCACAGCAACGCAACGAAGAAATAAGAATCGTCTTATCCATAAGATGTTAACCAAACTAGCAGCGGACCAGCTCTACGAGGCAGTTGCTACTGCCAGTACATACACTTTAAGGACGCCAGTTCACTAGGTACCGAAAGAAAGGAGGGCAGCTCCTAGGATAACAGAAGGGACCAGGGAAATCTCACGAAGATCAGAAGAAAGAAGGCTTCCACGCCACCAGATAGAACCACCAGTAATACATAACCTTGTTGCAGAAGCAACCCCGGAGGATGTACTGACGGACATCATCCCCGAGGAGCCGAGGTATACAGGAGAACGCGAAGGGATTGAGCCGTATATCCCACAATATGTCACCAGACCCCGCCATTTGCAGATTATTCTGGAATACGAGCTGGAAAGAATGCAGAATGTCGAAAAGAAAACTTTTGAATACTTCGAGAGAATCAGAGGCAGAAGGATCAATATACTAGAAGGCCTCGAGCTACATACGTACGTATTCTCGGAATATGAACAACAACAAATCGTGGATTGCATCCGGGATTTGAAAAGAATGGGCCGAGCGGGCCGCCTAAGAGAAAACACCTACTCGAACCCCGAGATGGATGCCGGGAAAGGTAGAATTACAATACAATGCGGATGTCGTTAAAACTTCGAGGAAGACGAGAAGGGAAACCCACCGGAATACTCCGTCATGGCCAAGTGGATCCGATGCCATTAGTCATCAAGAGAATGGTAAAGAGGTTGATAACATGGAGGGTACCGCCGCAGATTGCATACCCAATAGCCGCATTATTAACATTTACAAGCGGTGGTGACTACATACCCCCGCACATAGATCATCACGACTTTGTCGGACCTTTACGCACGGTCTCTTTCCCGAACGAGTGTAACATCATGTTCGGATCCGACCTCCGGATAGCGAGGCCCGGGTGAGTTCGAGGGCCGGTGAAGATACCATTACCGGTAGGTTCCGTCATGATACCGAAGGGCAACGGAGCAGATGTCGCTAAACATTGCATACCGGAGTACCAGCGAAGCGGATCTCGCTACTTTCGAAGGATGGACGACAGGAAGACACCTTACCACTTCCAGCCAGACCCCGAGCTAGAGAGCCTCTGGCCTTACGAGCTGTGAGTTACATGAAAAATATCACACCTCCAACATACATCCATACGGCATCCTTGCCAAGGATGGCTTGGAAGGTGATGTTATTGACCATGTACCTCACTATTCAGACATGGATTTCTGACATATACCTATTTTGGATGGATCGACAAAGATCATACATAGTCCGTTTTGAGTCTACATGGATTGTATGAGATATATTCCAGATCGAGTTGTATGATGTATCTTCAACATGATTGGAATGAAAGTGACCATGTCACATTTTTGGCCTTCACCTCTTTTGTGCAAGTTGACTGAGAAACGCCATTAAAGTTAAATGAACTTCGAACAAAGAACAGAAAAGAAATAAAAAAAAGAGAATAAAAGAAAACATTCCTTAAAAATCTAAAAATAACGAACACCAAACTCACCTGAACATTAAATAAACGATAAAATAAATTTTGATCGTTGAAAGACAAACAAAATGAACATAAATTTCAAATCCAATCTCAATCAAATTTCAAATTCAATCTTTCCAAATTTCAAATCCAATCTCAATAAAATTCAAATTCAATCTTTCTAAATCTCAAATCAAATTTCAATCGAGTTCAAACTCAACCTTCCAAATCTGAAATCCAATCCATTCTACTTTCTCCCTTGTCTGGGATGGAAGCGGTTGATTCCATTGACAAGGAGCCATGAGGTTTTCGATTCAAATCTGATGGCGAAGAATTGTATCCAATCCAAACCAGCAACTTTCGATCAACACTTTTGAATGGGATATGTAGCATCTACATATTCCCTCCTAATCTATTTTCCTCCATGAAAGTCTTTTACAACTTTCATGAAATTCTCGAAACACCAAAATTCCACACTCTTCAAATCAACACTTCAAATCTTTGCAAAGTCAATAACTATTCAAATTCAAACTTTTGGAGTTGAGGATTTTACATCCAAGACTGCATTGCTTTAGGATCCTTTCCCTATCGCAATGAAATACATCAAATCAAATTCCTGGAGTTGAGGATTTTACATCCGAAACTGCATTGCTTTAGGATCCTTTCCCTATCGCAATGAAATACATCAAAATCAAACTTTTGGAGTTGAGGATTCTACGTCCGAGACTGCATTACTTTAGGATTCTTTCCCTATCGCAATGAAATACATCAAATTCAAACTTTTGGAGTTGAGGATTTTACATCCGAGAATGCATTGCTTTAGGATCCTTTCCCTATCGCAATGAAATACATCAAATTCAAACTTTTGGAGTTGAGGATTTTTACATCCGAGACTGCATTGCTTTAGGATCCTTTCCTTATCGCAATGAAATACATCAAAATCAAACTTTTGGGTTGAGGATTTTACATCCGAGACTGCATTGCTTTAGGATCCTTTCCCTATCGCAATGAAATACTTCAAATTCAAACTTTTGGAGTTCGAGGATTTTACATCCTAGATCGCATCGCTCTAGGATCCTTTCCCTATCGCAATGAAATACATCAAATTCAAATTCTTGGGGTCGAGGATTTTACATCCGAGACCGCATCGCTTCGAGATTTTCTTTCCCTATCGCAATGAAATACATCAAATTCAAACTTTTGGAGTTGAGAATTTTACATCCGAAACGGCATTGCTTTAGGATTCTTTCCCTATTGCAATGAAATACATCAACATCAAATTCAAAACTTTGGGGTTGAGGATTTTACATCCGAGACTGCATTGCTTTAGGATCCTTGCCCTATCGCAATGAAATACATCAAATTCAAAATTTTGGGGTTGAGGATTTTACATCCGATACTGCATTGCTTTAGGTTCCTTCCCTACTGCAATGAAATACATCAAAATCAAACTCTTGAGGATAAGGATTTTACATCTAATACCGCATTGCCCTGAGATTTCTCCTCATAGTAAAGACTCAATCCAGTTAATTCAATTTTCTTTCGAGGTTGAAGATGTTACATCTAAAACCTCAAAATTCCATTTTCAAGTTCAAATCCCTTCAAATTAATTTTAACAAAACTTCAATCTAAATTGAAACTCACACTAAAATCTAAGCTCACACATCAAAACTTAAATTGAAACAAAATGAAATCTAAATCGAAATTCCCCCAGATCATGTGATTTGGAATTCACCTCCTTTTCCTTTCCCCAACGAGAGTTCAGGAATCTCCAGTCTCAGAGATATACTTGACACTCCCCAGCGGAAATTCTTCTACTTCGTCCTAAGTTTGTCACTTGGACATCTGTGTTGGTTTTGTTGATCTTTTCGGTCAACGCCAATACGCGCGGTGTGCTTGGTTAGCTCACCACACCTATTGGGGGTCCATTTGTTGACCTCATTTTTGCTGAGGTCTTCTCTTCTTCTTTTTAGTACTTAGGATCTAGCCTTAGGCTTTTTCTTTTGACTATCTTAGAGGACTAGAATTGGGACCCACCACTTAGAAATTCAAACCACTTCTTAACTCCCTGCAAACTCCACAAACTTGATTGTAGACCCCTAATCACCTAGAGGGTTGAAATCAAATGTGGAAGTTTAAAGGATGAGTTCCTATAGGACTCTTTGGCCTTAGGACTGCCCTGGGTGGCCTGGTCTGGTGAAGGGCTAACTTACACATACACTACACTTATGCACTACACTTTCACACACCTCCTAAAACCACACCCATACCTAACTTGACCTCCTGACTCATGTAGGTGATTCACATGGATGGTCCTTAGGGTTGGGAACAACATAGTGGATGCCTCAAATGAGTCCCTTCAAGGCTCATGTGGGCTTGATATGGCTTCATGGCTCAACCAAAATGATTGTATTCCACTTACATTTACCCAATCTTCAATTTTCCAAGTTTTCAATTTTTGACCCCTGGACCCTACACCCGCCTTACCTGCAAGCTCTCGAAATTAACCAAATTTTTCAAAATTTCCAAATCACCCAAAATTCCTCAAAACCAATCCCAAACATTTCCACATCACTCAAATTGATCATTCATAGCCAAAAATACCAAAAATTCCAAAAATACCTCCCAATACCCTCCAAATACCCAAAATACCCCCCTTGACCCAAAAAATCCAAAAATTCAGAAAATTCCCATAAAATTCTAGAAAATCTTAAATATTCCCAATTTCATTTTGTTCAACTATACTATGGGCCAATTTTGTCAATTTACCCTACTTTTGTCAAAACCCCCAATTTGACCCATTTTAACCCTAAGTGAACCCAATGTCAAACAAAGCCTGCCCAATTGACCCAAATTCTGGTCCAATTCAATTCTAAACTTCAATTCAACATTCCCAACACCAATCTAGACCAAACCCAAGTCCAATTTGATTAACATTTGGATCCAATTTCACTTTTGGCCTTAAAGCCCAATTTGGACCCATGACCCAAACCTAACCCAAACTCACCCAATTCAACTCCAATTAACCCCAAATCTTTTCTAAACCTTCCTTAACATTCCCACAAACAAAACACTAACATGATTTGCCCAATATTTAGACCCAAACCCCACTCAAATTCAACCCAAAGCTAAAAGGCCCAATTTTGACCTAAACCCAAACTTAACCCAAATAAGACCAAACCCCAAAATCAAAACCCAACCAAGGCCAAACCCTCTTTGAAACACTCCCATAAACATTTCCCAACACTTATTTTACGTCAATTTCAACCCTAGCCCAACATTGGCCCAAGTTAGCCCAATTTGACCTACATTGGCCCATTCAACAAAGAGGTCCAAATCCAACCCAAACCTAGCCCAAACACTTCAAGTTTATTCCAAATCATTAATGAAACATTGTTAAACTAAATTCAACACTCATGGGATCCAATCCTTTGCAAAATTTACATCCACCAATTTGTTTTCAAACCTAAAGGCCCACTTTCCTAAACCATTCTAAAAGCCCATTTCCACCAAATACAAAAGCCCAAAATTGGCCCTAAAGCCCACATGGCAATTTCTTTTCATCATACCTTTAATTGATATCACCTCGTCGACCTCATTTTTGATGAGGTCTTCCCTTCTTCTTTTTAGTGCTTAAGATCTAGCCTTAGGCTTTTCCTTTCGACTATCTTAGAGGACTAGAATTGGGACCCGCCTTTTAGAAATTCAAACCACTTCTAAACTCCCTGCAAACTCCACAAACTTGACTATAGACCCCTAATCACCTAGAGGGTCGAAATCAAATGTGGAAGTTTAAAGGATGAGTTCCTATGGGACTCTTTGGCCTTAGGACTGCCCACAGGCGGCCCGGTCCAGTGAAGGGGCCGACTTACACTACACTTACACATTACATTTCCACACACTTCCTAAAACCACACCTATACCCAACTTAACCTCCCGACTCATGTAGGTGATTCACATGGATGGTTCTTAACCCCTAAGCTCTTGGGTAAGAGGGTTAGGAACAACATAGTGAATGCCTCAAATGAGTCCTTTCATGGCTCATATGGGCTTGAAATGGCTTCATGGCTCAACCAAAATGACTTCTTTCCACCTAGATTCACCCAATCTTCAATTTCCCAAATTTTCGATTTTTGACCCGGGACCCTACACCTACTAAACCTACCCAAAACCCTTAAAATTACCCAAATTTTTGCAAAATTTCCAAATTACCCAAAATTTTCCAAAATCAATCCCAAACATCTCCACATCACTCAAATTGATCATCCATACCCAAAAATACCAAAAATTCCAAAAATACCTCTCAATACCCTCCAAATACCCAAAATACCCTTCTTGGCCTAAAAATCCAAAAATTCAGAAAATTCCCAGAAAATTCCAGAAAATCCCAAATATTCCCAATTTTATTTTGTCCAACTACACCATGGGCCAATTTTGTCAATTTACCCTACTTTTGTCAAAACCCCCAATTTCACCCATTTTAACCCAAAGTGAACCCAATGTCAAACCAAACCTATCCAATTCACCCAAATTCTGGTCCAATTCAATTCTAAACTTCAATTCAACATTCCCAATACCAATCTAGACCAAATCCAAGTCTAATTTGATTGACATTTGGATCCAATCTCACTTTTGGCCTTAAAGCCCAATTTGGACCCATGACCCAAACTTAACCCAAACTCACCCAATTCAACTCCAATTAACCTCAAATCTTTTCTAAATCTTCCTTAACATTCCCACAAACAAAACCCTAACATGATTTTCCCAAAATTTATACCCAAACCCCACTCAAACTCAACCCAAGGTTAAAAGGCCCATTTTTGACCTAAGCCCAAACCTAACCCAAATTCAACCCAATTCAAATCCAAATCACCCCCAATTTGTTTCAAATCACTCATGACACATCCAAGAGCTAAACCCAACAATTATTTGGCCCAACCTCTT
The DNA here is from genome assembly GCA_022702705.1 of Papilionanthe hookeriana x Papilionanthe teres. Taxonomy (NCBI): domain Eukaryota; kingdom Viridiplantae; phylum Streptophyta; class Magnoliopsida; order Asparagales; family Orchidaceae; genus Papilionanthe; species Papilionanthe hookeriana x Papilionanthe teres. Next base: position 152,434,202 of record CM040427.1, on the reverse strand, counting down.
TACAAAATTCCCATCCATAAATTCATTTTTAAACTTAAGGGCCCATTCCTTAAACCATTTTAAAAGCCCACTTCCACCAAATCCAAAACCCCAAAAATTCTTCCAAAGCCCATATGACATTTCCCCTCATCATACTTTCAATTAAAATCATCCCTAAGTCCTAAATCAATGATCAAATATTTCTAAATGAGGCTTCATCCAAATTTCCACCAAATTATCCAAAATCCTTAAAATCCTTTTTTATGAAATTGACCAAACTTTTTGCCAAGCCAAAGGTGAGCCATGAAGCCATGTATGAGCCACATGTGAGCCATGAGAGCTTTGGACACTCCACCATGCCATATTGGGTAAGAAGAGGGGGAGGCTTTCCTTAATCCCTAAAGCTCATTAGCCTTAATCATGTTTCACCTAAACTTAAATTTAATCCAAATATATTTGGATGGAGACTTCTCCATGCCAAACCAACTCGATCCCTTTGATCCCCCACAGCATCCAAAGCCACCTTGGGTGGTGCACCTAGCCCAAATGGGTGGGTTGACCCATTTAGGTCCAAAACTAGCCATGCCCCATTCTACTTTGGATCAAAGCCTTTACACATGTCCATGGCCAATTGATTGCACAAACCTCCAGCCACGACCCACCCGACCAAGATGGTGACCATTGCACAGCCGGCCGGCCACCAGGCCGCCGGAAAACACCATGGCCGAGAGCTCACATGTGAGCCAAACATTGAAATTCTCACTTGCTGAGCCGCCCCATGCCTAGTGGTCATCATGGTCGTTCTTCTCCTCACCGAAGCGGCTCGATCCCAAGCCCTAACTCCCCGGGAGGCCCCTCACCGACTCTATTTAAACTCCACCCCTCTCGGCCATGAAAGAAGAAAAGCATAAACCTTGCCAAAACTACGCCAAAATTGTTCCAGACCCTCTTCCACCCTTAGAGCATTTGATCCCCAGTGGAATTCCCCTGCCATTTCTCCTCTGAAAGCTCAATTTCAGAGTTGAAATTCCACCCAAAACCAGGACACTTCTCCACAGTGAGCCAATTCCCAAATTGATTGGCTCTACACCTTCACCAGACTAAGAGAAGGTGTCCACCATCAAAAGCCCCATCTCCAGACCACCCAGTTGCTCCAGCCTCCAAGCTTTGTGATCGGGCTTGGTCGAAATCATATCCAGACAATTCACTGGACCGGGAGACTTCATCCGGAGCTTGCTTGGGACCCGATCGAAGGTGCAACAACTCTCGGATTGAAGCCACACTTCTACGAGCCAAGGTATGAGCTAACTCTCCATCCCGAGCTTCGAAGATTCTCCATTTCAAATGCCTTAGTTTCGATGCATGTTAGCCGTATAGATGTGTTCGTCTCTTCGAGACGAATCCATAGTAGTATAAGAACATGAAAATCCATTGAGAATCGAGTGAGATCTTAGGGATTTAGTATGGACGGCTCTCGGGTGAGAACACTTGGGGACGATGAACGGATGCGCGTCCATTCGATCACACGCGCGGACGGACGGCTCGGATGGCGTCGGACCGGGAGACGGTACGAGAACCGCGGGGCCCGGGCTGCCGACTCGAGTGGCGGCGTCGAATGGGAGCGCGCCGCGTGGCCTTTCGGAGGCTGCCGAGGATGCGTTGGCGCCGACTCGGATAAGTAGAAAATTAGGGATTTTTTGATTTATTTAATTCCCTAAACTTCAAAAATTCATATCTCCGTGTAGAAAAATCAGAAAAATAAAATAAAAATACCCTCTTGCTCGGTGAAGAGAGGAGAATAATGTGGAAAAGAAATCACTTAATTTCATCAAATATTTTATTTTTTATGATTTATTTACTCTCTGCATTGTTTTAATTCTCCATGCATGCATACAATTCACCATGGCATGAGACCATAGGGCTTTTGAAGCCTCTGAATTTGGGAACATTCCCTGAATTTTCCAAAGTCAGAGGCCATCCCTATGAAGAGTTCTTGATTTTTCAAATTCAGGTCACCTGTTTTGAGTATTTTAATTCCAGTAAATAGCATGTTGTGAAATAAATTCTAGGAAAATTTGGTGATGTTCCTTATGACCAAGAGAACCTTAGGAAAAATAGGTTTTGACTTAGTTCATTTAAAACAACCCTAATTGGCTTAAACACCCAAAATAGGTCTTTAATTAATTAGAGTTAACCAGGCATCAAATGGACTTGAAATCAATTCTCCACTGACCTTTAGGAACAGAGGAATCCACCATAAAAATTTGAGATCAATTGGACTTGGTTAGCCCCACTAATTGGGTTGATTAAGTCACTTAGCCATTTTAAACTTTAAAAATTCATAACTTTTAAAATACTTTTTAAAAATCCATCAAATTAGATTTGGAGCCTCTCTGATATCGGAGGAATCTAAAAAAATTAAAATTTCAATTTTCTAAAAAGTTTGATTTTTAATAATATTTTAATATTTTTAATAATTAAAAAATAATAAAAATCACAAAAATAATAAAATTCACCAAAATGTCACATTTTGAATTTTAATCACTTAGGAACAAATCCCACATTTTTCTTAGGTCTATTTAGTGAGATATTGAATTTTAAAGCTTTAGGGTAATTTTAAAATTAAAAAAATATATTTTCTAGCATTTTCACTAAAATAATTATAATAAATCATAGAAAAATCAGAAAATTGCAAAATTTGCTTCTCTGGTTTCCTTGATATCAAAGAGATTTTTGAAAAATATAAAACCCATTTTTTCAACATTTATTTTATTTTTAAATTAATTAACACTCCAAAACTCAAAATAATTATAATAAAAATAATATAATTCAAAAAATCACCAAAATTGGTCCAAGTGCTTCTCTAGTCATTAGGAATGTCCCCTAATTTTATTAAGGACAGAAACTTTCCCTTGGTCATGTTATTAAATTTTCCTTGAAAATCTCTATTTTCCACCAAAAATAATTATATAAATAAATTAAATACAGAAAAATCACATTTTCTCCTCTCATGTCTTTATTGACATATGAGTGAAGTCACATAAAAATTTCAAGTTCATTTGGGTTCAATTTAGTGAGTTATGAAATTATTAAGCTTAAAGGGAAAAATGGTAATTAAAATCTTTAATCCTTAATTAAAACTTTAGGTTTAATAAAAAATCAACAAGTAAAATATTTGATCTTAATCTGGTTTGGATGATTGAAATTTAAATAATTAAAGGGTAGAAACCCATTAAATAATTTTAAAATGATTAAACTTTAATTAAATAATAGATTAAATTTGGAGGAATAATAAATTGGAATTATTAAAATAAGGGATATTTATTAGGAAGAGATTTATTCTTTAATTTAAAAATCCCTAAACAAATTATATCATTAATACTCAATTTTTAATTAAAATGATAACTCAAATTTAAAATATTAAAAGACTTAATTAAATTATTAAACTCTTTTGAAATTTCAATTAAAATTAAAAATTAAGTAAATTAAAGATAAATTAAAATTAAATTAAATCAAATTAAATTAAATTAAATTAAATTAAAAAAAATTAAATCAAATTAAATTAAATTAAATTAAATTAAATAATTAAATTAAATAATATTAAATTAAATCAAATTAAATTAAAATTAAATCAAATCAAATTAATTAAACACCAAATCAAATTAAATTGAACTATATTAAACTAAATTAAAACTCAATTAAATTAAGTTCAATTAAATATAACATCATCTAAGACATAAAGAATTCAAAATAAATGTAAAGCAACTTGAACACTATTCCAAATTTAAACCCTTTAACTTAAACCAAATCATTTGAATACTAATTTACCCTTGAAAGCTTTGATTATTATAACTCCTAAATGGAACATCAAATGAAGTGTTACCTCATTCATAGGATATTCAAATGTCTCTAGTTCACCGAGCAAGTTAACAAGACTTGAAAACCTCGGACGATCGATTCATTTATATAATTAAATTCATTTGGACTTAAAACAATCCTGGAAATATTGAAAAGATGTTTAAGATTCTTCTTAAGCACTTCCTCAATATGATAGGATATTTATAAGAACAATTGGACTTAATTGTCCTTTGATGAAGAAAATCGTCCTCGAAACAAAACACAAAGAACCTAGACGTCATAGGAGTTGACTAGACTTATAGGATTAGGAATTTGGTAGAAAACCATAACCTTTCCCTTAGCTTTACCTAGGAACTTGCTTAAATATTCTAATTGTTTTTTAAGTGTAGCTTGGGATGACGGGAAGACCCTCCAGGGTACGCTTTTATTTTATTGCAATTTACTTTCTTGCAATTTACTTTCTTGCAATTTACTTTATTGCAAATGCATTTTACTTTTCTTGCATGATAAAACAACTGTTGCATGAAAACCCACACCTTTAGGATAGTCCCTAAAACTGAAACCAAAACCAAGTTAAAAGTCATTGCAAGATAAAATTCACCGCCACAACATTTCAAAATATAAAACAACTCAAAATTTAATCACAAACAGAACACAAAACTACAATTGCAACTAAATTAAAACGTCCCGTTGGATGATCGGGAATACCTCGGATGATGTAACCTACGTGTTGCTAACGGGATTTCCCACGGTCTAAATGAAAGTGTGGAACTCATTCAGTTGAGTTTAGCAAATTCATCTGGACTAAGTGAATCCGATAAAAATAATGATGCTGGAAGGATGGAACCGTGGGATCTTAACCGGTGTCGTTATAATCAACTTTAAGATTTGTTTTAATCAAAATAAAAAAACACTTGGAAATTAAGACTTCTTTAAACCAAAACACTTCTCTCATCCCCTGATTTATGATTTCTAAAACTAAACCTCTGCAACAACCAGGAGCTTGAAGCATGGTGGGCAGCACGGCCATCATCGTCAGCAAAACTTAAACCTACTTCAGCAAAATCTTCTTAGAATTAAAACAACAAAGCCATAGGATTTCGAGGTAGCTTGCCTAGTGCAACATAAATCCTCAACTCTTCGTTAGGCATTTGCATTGCAAATTAAGCCCTAACCGGTCTTAGGATTCCGAGGTAGTCGTCCGATACGACATAAACCCTCACATCTTCTAGTGTTATTTGTTTGATTTTATCATACAAATATAAGCCCTAATTAATTAAAATTGGCAAGATTGAAATACTAAATAAACATTAGGACTTTCCTAAATTCAAGCCAAACAATAGGATAGTCGGGAAATTACCGAAGTTCACTTCGAATCGGTGATCTCTCCTACCTTTCTTCCTTTGGATTCACAAAACAAAATGTTCCAAATTTGATCCATTCCCTATTGAAATTCCAAAATTCAATCTTTGAAAACCTTAAAGTTTGAAATTCTTGAGAGCGAAATTATTGGTTATTATCGAGAGTTTTCTTAGGTGATTCCCGTCACTTAAGATGTAATTAACTATAGGGGCTTGCCCTTATAGGGAATTTTAAAGAACCTGAGTAATATAAACCCTGTTTAATACTTTCATATTAAGCGGGGGAATTTGTCGGCTTATAAAATTGATTCGCAGACCAAACGGATGTCACAAAACTTCTAGTTTATTTGATCGAGCCCCACCCTCGAGCGGTGTGTCTATCTTTAGGGATAGATACACGGTTTGTGGTGCGGTGCTCGTTTATATAAACTATTTGGGATGTGAGATCGGTTTAATCTCATATCTTAAAACTTTCAAATTTAAAATTATTTTCAAAGTCAAATACTACTTTCTAAATTATATATATATTTAAATCAAATTTAAAATTTAAATTAGCCGACAACTTCTGTTAGGCGACCCCTTTTAAAAAAACATCACACAACCTAAAAAATATGCCGACAGATTTCAAGCGACTCACTGAGGACGATTCCTCTCTCCATTATAATCAAATAATTCGCTTTCAAAAATCGGTAGTGTATCCATGTCCCTAATGGATCAAACTACCCTTCTTTCCGTTGGAATACTATGTTCATTTCTATCTTGAACAAGTATAGCCAACATTCTCTCGGATTTAGGAGCCTCCGTCTAGACACCCCTAAACGAGAGGTTCCGAGATCCTTTTACCTCATTTCCGAGGTGGGGTGGACCTCAATAGGTGTTAGTTTAGGAATGATCCTTCGAGTCGAGAAGTCTCGCTTAAGACTTTCTTTCCCTTTCCAACTCGAATCGGATTCCTTACCTTCTCTACACCTTTGAACGTTCCGTTCTAAATAAACAAACCCTCTAATAAGTGATTCTTTTAACAAATGATTCTTTTTTATAAATACATGAACAAAGAATGAGTTCGGACTCTTTTAATTCCTTTCTTTTCGTCCCGAAGAAAAGAAGCATAACTCGGATCGACAATCGGAATCTACCCTCGCGAAATGGAAGCCCCGAAACCGATTTTCTCCTTCACCAACGGATCTGGACTTCGCCGTCTATAAGGATGAGCCGCCCGACAATGGGGTCATCCGATTTGGACAGGGATTTGAAAACACGAACGTCAAGGTCACCGACGTCTCCCTCTTAGACCGACAAACAAGGTATCCGAAGCCGAGGAACCACCGCTCGAGTTCAACCTTAGGTCGGCCCAAGAGTTTCCTCCCCGCAAAGGGTCCCGACTAGGATGAGTACTCGCCGTCCGCAGGAGGACCGTTCTTACTACCCCCACTCGGTCTAGTTGTTTCGCACCTACCCCGACTTCGCCAAATCAAAGGGGAAAGAAATCCGAACTATGGTAAACCCGTTACCGTGGAGGGTACGGATCTTCCCGTAAGACCTTCCGTTTTCGAAATCGGGTCCGGTTCAAAGATTCCGTCGCCGACAAAGACCCAAAGAAGAAATAGAAATAGAAGGATCGCCAGTGAAGCCGTAGCCGCCGAGATTGCCTTCACCGAGGAAATTCCGAGTTGCCGAATATACACCGTTACCGAATATACACCACCGCCCGACTACATACCACTTTTGGGAGGAAGCAGGTTCCATCCCCTCTCCGCCGCAGAGGATGAGGAGAATGTTCGCAAGATTGCCGCCACATTACCTCGGCCCGCATACTACAACGATAGCCGCAAGAAAAGAACTAGAACTACGCCGTTTGCTCGACCGCAAACTTTGGTAGAAAAGCTAGCAAAGAAGGAAAACTCGCCCCGTGTCGGAAATTCTACGAAGGATAGGGCGGGTGCCGGTCAAATCCCGTCTTGGGCCCCGAGTAGAACCCGCCGTCATGATAGAAAAGCCAAGCAAGAGAATGAAGGCTAGCCCGCCCGTCGTAGTATCGGGATTACAGATCAGGGAGGATACCACCTTCCGACATTTGGCCAACGGACCATCCGGTCCTAGACCTTCTGCCGCTAGAAGGATGGTGTGGAGTACCACTACGGGGCGATTGAGATCGAAACAAGCAGCTCGAGAGAGAAAGTCTCGCCGAGAGGCTAGAATCCGAAGAAAGTGCTACCGCGATGAAGGGGACTCGTGAAAAAGACCCGCAACCATCGCATGACAACCACAAAGATACACAGAAAGCTCCGCTAGAAGATGCCATGGAAAAGCCGAGAACCGACATCCGACGGTCGGCAAAAGAAAGAGAAGAAAAGTTCGGAGATGAGATCGACTCATCGGAATTCATGGACAACGAATATGCGAGAAATCAACATGGTTGAGACACGAGCTTCATCGGCTTCTCAAGGTGCTCCTGCGGCCGCAGAAGAGAGGAGCCGGAACCGACGAAGAGACAGCCTTCAGGAAAAGGACGACACGATCGCTCAAATGGCGAAGAGGATGGAAGAGATGGCCGTAGCTCCGGCCACTCTCCGCAGTCGAGTACAACCACTTAGAGAGACATCCCCGCAGGTCATTCACATCGTAGACGGAGGAAAGGAGATTACATCCGTCAATGGGGATGATCGACCGAAAAGGATACAACACAAAGTATGATCCCCGAAAAGGATATCAAGAACTTGTGGAACAGCAGAGTGCGAGAAGCCTTAGCACAATCGAAGAGCGGGACATCCATTCGGACGGGTAGACCTTACTCGGAAGAATTCGATGCTCGTCCAATACCCGAAAGGCTTCGTACCACCTCTCGTTCAAGACCTTCGACGGAACCCGGAACCCCCGACAAGCATGTTGCACACTTTCGTGCCGCTTGTTGTAATGCCGGCGGGAGCGATGCATTACTCTTCCGACGGCTTGTCGGCAGTCCGTCGGGAATCGCCTTCGACCGGTATGCGGATTACCCAACGGTTCTCGTGAAGACATTCTCGCAGCTAGAGAGCCTCTTCATTAAGCGATTTGTCGGAGCTCGCACCACATCACTATAGGTGATTTAGTGGTAGAGAAACAAAGGCCGAATGAAACTTTAGTGGATTACATACTTCGATGGAGAAATTTAAGCATGAAGTGTGAACCACAACCGCAAGAACAACATGCGATCGGCATCTTCGCTTAAAAGCATTCACGGCCCGATAAGCACTTCTCCTCAAGGGATTCACTATTAAGACTTTTGAGAAGTTGTTAAGCAAGGCCGGAAGCTTGCAAGAAGAGGCGAAGCAATTAAGTTTTGCCGACAAGACGGACAAGCGAAGCCGGTGAAGACCTTCGAAAAGAAATCCGGGGTCGTTGCAGCGAGCTGACAAAGGCAAACAACCGATGCAAATACCACCGTAACGGCCGCAAGCAACCACAACAAAATTACCGAAGCAACCCCGGTCCAGCTATCGGATCGTCTCCGCGAAGATGAACAACCGTCTCGTCCGCAACGTACATTGAGGGAGCTTCCGAGCGGAGAATATCCGTTCAAGAATGAAGCGGTACCAAAGATGTTCCGTAGCTTAATGAAAACTCCGCATTTCCAAGCTGCCGAGCCCAAAAGACCGGAGGAAGTCAACAAGAAAGGTGATCCCAACTTTTGCCCCTACCATCTGGATGCTCGGGCACAAGATAGAAGACCGCATTACCTTCAAAAGTTGGCTCAATGACAACCTTCGAAAGGAAATATAACAATCCCGAAGGAGTACATGAAGGAACCCCGCAGAAGGAGGTTCCGTCAATGTTATCTCAACCGATCCCGTCATTCCGATAGATCCCTATGCAACCAACGATGGATGGACTACCGCTCCGGACGAGGTCTTCGAAAAGATTTTAGACAGGCATCCAAACCGCTTCGGTGCGAGCTTCAATTCGTAGTTCGAGACCCGTTAAGCCTGTACTATCACTTGCGATGAAGAACCACCTCGACAGAGACAATCGAAGAGAAGAAGAAAATTGACGAAGAAGAGGGGACCGAGATTCCTAAGGCTAGACTAGGGGTCGCTTATCCTAGGATAGTTGTTTCCGATTCGGGGAGAAATCCCTCGAACCTCTCGATTTTGTATGATTATCCGCTCACTTCGGTGGGATCATATAATGATAAGGGTGATGGCGTTGGCTACGTTTTGACTGTTTCTAACGATTACGTAACTAGCGACAATCCGGGCGTCGATTTCGATACCAACAACAATTCTCAAATCATACAAGATCTCGACGATCAAAATGACGAAGAAGGCATCCATCAAGGAGGCTACGAGAGTTCAACAAGCAAACGGCTCCGTCTCGTGAGTTTCGAGGAGCTCCGGCATTACGATAGAGTTAGAGCCTTCGCATTTTGAAGATAATCCGAGAAGAGCCGCTCATTCCAATTCGGGAGGAGACACCGACAAACTCAACACTAGATTCGAAGAAATTACGAAGTCAACTTAAGAAGTGGAAGAGTTCTACCTCCGAGAATGGGTCCAAAAGACAAAGGAAAGCGTGTGGTTGTTCAAGAAGAACCAACCCCAGCAGAAGAAATACCCATTCGAGAAGAAGCCGAGACGCATGAGAATAAAGTGGACTACAACGTGCTAGCCCATCTTAGGAAACTACCGGCCAAACTGAGCATTTAAGACGCTCTCATCTTATCAAAGGAGATGAGAGAAGCTCGATCAAGGCCTTACTTGATCCCGAAATTCGCTTAGCTCAAATGGCCGGAGATTCCTTAGATGAGGTTCGCTCGTTAAGGGAACAGACGAGGTGTTACCTTCACGGACAATGACCTACTACTGGGGACAGCGAGATCACAACCGACCGTTGTACATTTCGCTCATAATCGGAAAATTTACACTCTCCGGAGTATTGGCGGATCCCGGAGCATCAATCAATATAATGAGTCTTCGAACACTAAGCATACTTGAAATCGATGCTCGCGAGCTCGAGGCCGACAAAATGTTATTAAGAGGATTCAACCGTAAAGGAGAAAGAGCCCTCGGATCAATAACGCTACCGATGAAGACCGGTGATTTAGCAAAGACAACCGCAAAATTTCATATAATCGATTCGAAACGTCGTTCAATGCTCTGCACGGCCGACCATGGATACATGAAAACAGGATGGTACCATCATCTCTCGCATCGAAGGCATCAAGTATTACGATGGAGGGGAACAAGTGCATCAAAGGCGACTTACAATCATTCTCCGTACATGAGATTGGAGTCCATGAAGATGCGACTTATTATGCACCGCCAAAGAAAACAATCTTCTCCGCAGATACCATAACAAATGAAGCAAAGAAAGTTCGAGACAACGAAGAACCTCGAAGTTCTAGTCCAACAGCCACTCACCACTCCTTCCGGCGAGATGGTGAAGGTTTCTCCACAACTCGCATCCGAGGTCGAGGCCGGGGACGAGGCCGTGGTAGTAGACACTAGACAATTGGATAGAGGAAACCACCCATCAATGTTGATTGGGAAGATAGTTCGAAGAGGAAAAAGAAATCAAGCAAGAAGCAACGAACAATAAGTCGAAAGAAGCCGCAATACAAGATCTCCCTCGAAGATGAAAAGAACGAAGAATACAAATCAATGTACGAGAAGATTAACCACTACGTACATACTATGACCCTAACTCCGATCCATTCTAATAAGATCGAGGGTATGGAGGTCAAAGAGGTACGTAGTGACGGTGCAAAGCCGATCAAATTCTACCGTGGTGCTTCTTCCTCCAAAACCGAAAATAATGTACAATTCGAAGATGTCACTTCATCGGAATTAATGGAATTACCTTCTGAGTGGTACTCTCCCCGTGTTCAAAATTTAATTCAACGTGGTTTCTTACCTCGACAATGGACAAGAGGCCAATCACAACATTTTGAAAAGTTATGGAATAACTCCGTCGTCCTCCCAATTCAAAGTATGGACTCGGATTCGCACGGTAGGGTCGACTGACAATACCGAATTTTGCTGGTTGTCACTTGCAAGTCCGATGAAAACTGTATGGAAACTACAGACGAACTCGAAGATTTATAAATTGGAGACGCTCCACCAGAATTCGAAGAAGAAATTAGATCCACAATAGATGAGTTAATGGAAGTTAACTTAGGTACTAACAAGGAGCCTAGACCTACCTTTGTTAGCTCCTTACTCAACAAAGAAGACTCCGAAGAAATAATCAAGTTATTAATGGAATTTAAAGACTGTTTTGCTTGGAACTACGATGAAATGCCGGGATTAGCCCCGCAGGTTGCGTATCCACAAGCTAGGAGTGGATCCTACTTCTGTTCCAGTCAGACAAGGTCCCAGAAGAATGCGTTTAGAAATCGAACAACAAGTCATAGCCGAAGTTAAAAAGCTAATAGACGCTAAATTTGTCCGTGAAGAACAATACCCGACTTGGCTAGCCAACGTAGTGCCGATCGAAAGAAGAATGGTCGATCGGAATTTGTGTGGACTTCGGAGATTTAAACAAGGCATGTCCAAAAGATGAATTCCCTCTACCGATTCCGTGAATCGATGATCGATATTGCTTCGACACATGAAATATTCTCGTTCATGGATGGATCTTCGGATACAACCGGATAAAAATGGCTCCGTAAGATGAAAAGCTTACAGCATTCGGAATGCCGATCGGAGTATTTTGCTATACAAGTGATGCCATTCGGATCGAAGAACGCAGGAGCAACCTACCAAAGAGCAATGACAAGAATTTTTGATGATCTCATCCACAATCAAGTCGAATGCTACGTGGACGATGTCGTCATCAAAAGCAAAGTAAAGGAAAACCACTCGTATGATTCGAGAATTGTTTTCGAACGATTAAGACAATTTAACCTTAAGATGAATCCCTTAAAATGCGCCTTCGGCGTCACCTCCGGAAATTCTTAGGATTCGTTGTCCGACATCGTGGAATTGAAATCGATCCGGAGAAGATTAAAGCTATCTTAGAAATGCCGCCTCCCAAAACCTTAAAACAATTACGATCTTTTCAAGGAAGCCGGCATATCTTCGACGCTTTATCTCAAACTCGTCGGTAGGTGTCGGCCTTTCTCGCACTAGTTAAAAGGACGCCAAATTTATTTGGGAAGAGAAATGCCGAGAGGCCTTCGAAGACATTAAACAATATTTAATGACACCTCCCCGTCTTAGCAGCCCCTGGCCTCGTGTAGACCGACGATACTTTACACCGCGGCTTTAGACGACTCTCTCGGAGCCCCGTTAGCCTGTGTCAATGATGAGGGTAAAGAAAATGTTCTTTACTACTTAAGCCGTCGTTTACTTCCGACTGAAGTAAGGTATCCCGCAATTGAAAAGCATTGTTTGGCCCCGATCTTCGCCGCTCAAAAGCTCGTGCACTACATGCTTTCTCATAAGGTCAACTTGATTTCAAAGTTTAATCCATTGCAATACTCGATGACTCGCCCAACACTTTCCGGCGGACTTGCCGGATGGTCAATGATATTATTGCAATTCGATATAACTTTCGTGCCTCCGCGTGCCGTGAAGGGACAAGTCTTAGCGGACTTCCTCGCAAGCACACCCTTCGCCGGCCGAATCTCCTCTCAATGATGATTTGCCGGATGAACAAATAATGAACCTAGAAGACCTCGACGATCGACGTTGGGAATTATATTTCGACGGAGCATCTTCGACGAAACAAAGACGAAGAATCGCAAGTGATAGTGCCTGTGAGGCGAGGAATCGGGCTAATCTTTATAACACCGGAGCGGGGGATGTTAAGATACTCCTACCACTCGACAGAACCGTGTACAAACAACGAAGCGTAATACGAAGCCCTCATAACGGGATTGGAATTAACTATTCAAATGGGGATAATAGACATCAACATCTACGGGGATTCACGATTAATCATTCAACAGATTGCCGGACAAGTATGAAATTTTAAAGCCAAGACTCGAGCAATACTTCCGGTATGCTATACATATGTTGGAACGGATTCCAAATGTGACAATCTACAAAATTCCTAGAAAAGAAAATGCTTTAGCAGATGCTTTAGCCCGTCTCGCAAAAAGAGTTTGCTCGTTTGCAAGATGAATCGATGGAAGTGTCGCTTCACGGACGTCGAGTCCTATCCCGACTCGACGTATAGACACAATACACAAATCGAAAAAGAAAAGAAGTAGTTGCAGCAGGTGATGTAAAACACGGAAGATCAGCGACGTACCATTAATCGACTACTCGCAAACAGGAAAGCTACCGGACGATAAGTCGCTAGCCCATCGGATCAAGAAAAGAACTCCGTCCTACGCATTAATAAACAACACATTATACGTATAGGTCTTTTGATCAAATGTGGCTAAGGTGCCTAAGCAGGTCCGAGGCCCGTGAAATTGTTAAAGAGGTGCATTCGGGACTCGTGGCGCTCACCGATCGGGTCCAAAGATGAAAATGAAAATTAAAAGACTAGGGTACTACCGGCCCTCGATGATGACCGACCGCATGAAAATCGCCAAGAGCCGTCATCAATGCCAAGTGCACGGAGTGGTTCTACACCAACCTCCAAATGTGCTACATCCGACAATCGCGTCGTGGCCATTCGAATGTTGGGGCACAGATATAGTGGGTCCGATAGAACCACCATCTTCGAAAGGACATTGTTTCATTCTTGCGGCTACAGCATTACTTTTCAAAGTGCGTGCGAGGCCGACTCTTAGAGAAGTGAAAGCACACCACGTGCTACGCTTTTTAAGAACCAAGTTGTCTACCGTTTCGGAGTGCCGCGCAGATCATCTCGGATAATGGGTCAGCATTCGAAGCACACAAATCAACAATTTTGTCGTGAGACACGGAATCGACCGGCGATACTCGACAATTTACTACCCAAGAGCAAACGGTCTCGCTGAGGCTTTTAATAAAACTCTCGTTCAAATCTTAAAGAAAACCTTGGACGATAATAAGAGAAATTGGCACGAGAAATGGTTAGAAGCCTTATGGGCCTACCGGACAACCTTCGAACTCCTACTCAAGCTACACCTTATGCTCGGTGTATGGGTCCGAGGCGAGTGTTACCTTTAGAGGTTCAGCTTCCTTCACTCGAATTGCAGTTGCAAACAAGATCACGACAGAAGAAAACGCCGGATTACGACTCGAAGAATTAGAAAGCTTGGAAGGGAAAAGACTTGCAGGCGCAATGTAATTTAGAACTATACCAAGCTAAGATGGTTCAAGCCCATGACAAACCGGTCCGCCCAAGAACCTTCAAAGTTGGTGACTTAGTTCTCGTTCTCAAGAGACCTATTCTTGCACACCGCAAGATAGGAGGAAAATTTGAACCCACTTGGAAAGGACCGTTCGTGGTTGAAGCAAAGATACTCGTGGAGGCTCCTACCGAGCTAGTGAATTGCCGGGGAGAACGACATATGCTTCCGATCAACGGACGATACTTGAAAAAGTATTACGCTACCCGATGTTTCGAAGGAATGAATTCTTCATCCCTAAGAAACACGGGCGAAGTAATTACTTATGATTGGGTCCGAACCCAAAAAATAATAAAATGTGCTAAAATAAATAAAATCATGATAATAAAATTTTCCTTGTTTTCTTTTCCAAATCAAATCTCGATCAAATTTCAAATTTGATCTTCCAAATTTCAAATCAATCTTCAATCAAATTTCAAATTCATCTTTCCAAATTCCAAATCAAATCTCAATCAAATCACAAATTCAATCTTTCCAAATTTCAAATCAAATCCTCAATCAAATTTCAAACCCAATCTCGATCAAGTTTCAAACTTGATCTTCCAAATTTCAAATCAAATCTTAAATCAAATCTCAATCGAGTTCAAACTCATCCTTCCAAATCTCAAATTCAATCTTTCCAGATTTCAAATCTAAATTCAAATCAAACTTTTGGGTCGAGGATTTTACATCCAAGACTGCACCGCTTTAGGATTCTTTCCATATTGCACTGAAATACATCAAATCAAACTTTTGGGTCGAGGATTTTACATCCAAGACTGCACTGCTTTAGGATCCTTTTCCTATCGCACCGAAATACATCAAAATAAAACTCTTTTGGGTCGAGGATTTTACATCCAAGATCGCACTCGCTTTAGGATTCTTTCCCTATCAGCACCGAAATACATCAAATTCAAACATTTTGGGTCAAGGATTTTACATCCAAGACCGCACCGCTTTAGGATCCTTTTCCTATTGCACCGAAATACATCAAATTCAAACTTTTGGGTCGAGGATTTTACATCCAAGACTCGCACTCGCTTTAGGATTCTTTCCCTATTGCACCGAAATACATCAAATCAAACTTTTGGGTCGAGGATTTTACATCCAAGACCGCATCGCTTTAGGATCCTTTTCCTCATTGCACTCGAAATACATCAAATTCAAACCTTTTGGGTCGAGGATTTTACATCCAAGACTGCACTGCTTTAGGATTCTTCCCTATTGCACTGAAATACATTAAATCAAACTTTTGGGTCGAGGATTTTACATCCAAGACTACACTGCTTTAGGATCCTTTTCCTATTGCACTGAAATACATCAAATTCAAATCAAACTTTTGGGTCGAGGATTTTACATCTAAGACCGCACTCGCTTTAGGATTCTTTCCTATTGCACCGAAATACATCAAATCAAACTTTTGGGTCGAGGATTTTACATCCAAGATCGCACTCGCTTTAGGATTCTTTCCCTATCGCACCGAAATACATCAAATTCAAACCTTTTGGGTCGAGGATTTTACATCCAAGACCGCATCGCTTTAGGATTCTTCCCTATTGCACCGAAATACATAAAATCAAACTTTTGGGTCGAGGATTTTACATCCAAGACTCGCACCGCTTTAGGATTCTTCCCTATTGCACCGAAATACATCAAATCAAACTTTTGGGTCGAGGATTTTACATCCAAGACTCGCACCGCTTTAGGATTCTTCCCTTTTGCACTGAAATACATCAAATCAAACTTTTGGGTCGAGGATTTTACATCCAAGACTGCACTGTTTTAGGATTCTTCCCTATTGCACTGAAATACATCAATTCAAACTTTTGGGTCGGGGATTTTACATCCAAGACTGCACTGCTTTAGGATCCTTTTCCTATAGCACTGAAATACTTCAAATTCAAACATTTTCGGGTCGAGGATTTTACATCCAAGATCGCACCGCTTTAGGATTCTTTTCCTATTGCACCGAAATACATCAAAATCAAACTCTTGAGGTTAAGGATTTTTACATCCAACACCACATTGCTCTGAGATCTCTTCTCATTGCAACGATTCAATCTAATCAATTCAATTTTCTTTCGAGGTTAAAGATGTTATATCTAAAACCTCAAAATTCCAATTCTCATTTCAAATCCAAATTTCCTCAAATTAATTTTGACAAACTTCAATCTAAATTGAAACTCCAAACTAAAATTTAAACTCACACATCAAAACTTAAACTAAAACAAAATAAAATCTAAATCGAAATCCCCCGGATCATGTGATTTGGGATTCACCTCCTTTTCCTTTCCCCGACGAGAGTTCAAGAATCTCCGGTTCCGGAGATATACTCGACACTCCCCAGCAGAAACTCTTCTACTTCGTCCTAAGTTCGTCACTTGGACATCTCGTGTTGGTTTTGTTGATCGCTCGGTCAACACCAATACGCGCGGTGTGCTCCGTCAGCTCACCACACCTATCGGGGGTCCATTTGTCGACCTCATTTTTGATGAGGTCTTCCCTTCTTCTTTTAGTGCTTAAGATCTAGCCTTAGGCTTTTCCTTTCGACTATCTTAGAGGACTAGAATCGGGACCCGCCTTTTAGAAATTCAAACCACTTCTAAACTCCCCGCAAACTCCATAAACTTGACTATAGACCCCTAATCACCTAGAGGGTCGAAATCAAATGTGGAAGTTTAAAGGATGAGTTCCTATAGGACTCTTCGGCCTTAGGATCGTCCCGGTGGCTCCGGTCCCGTGAAGGGGCTGACTTACACAACACTTACACACTACATTTCCACACACTTCCTAAAACCACACCTATACCCAACTTAACCTCCTGACTCATGTAGGTGATTCACATGGATGGTTCTTAACCCCTAAGCTCTTGGCTAAGAGGGTTAGGAACAACATAAATGAATGCCTCAAATGAGTCCTTTCATGGCTCATATGGGCTTGAAATGGCTTCATGGATCAACCAAAATGACTTCTTTCCACCTAGATTCACCCAATCTTCAATTTCCCAAATTTTCAATTTTTGACCCCCGGACCCTACACCTACTAAACCTACCCAAAACCCTTAAAATTACCCAAATTTTCGCAAAATTTCCAAATTACCCAAAATTTTCCAAAATCAATCCCAAACATCTCCACATCACTCAAATTGATCATCCATACCCAAAAATACCAAAAATTCCAAAAATACCTCTCAATACCCTCCAAATACCCAAAATACCCTTCTTGGCCTAAAAATCCAAAAATTCAGAAAATTCCCAGAAAATTCCAGAAAATCCCAAATATTCCCAATTTCATTTTGTCTAACTACACCATGGGCCAATTTTGTCAATTTACCCTACTTTTGTCAAAACCCCCAATTTCACCCATTTTAACCCAAAGTGAACCCAATGTCAAACCAAACCTATCCAATTGACCCAAATTCTGGTCCAATTCAATTCTAAACTTCAATTCAACATTCCCAATACCAATCTAGACCAAATCCAAGTCCAATTTGATTGACATTTGGATCCAATCTCACTTTTGGCCTTAAAGCCCAATTTGGACCCATGACCCAAACTTAACCCAAACTCACCCAATTCAACTCCAATTAACCTCAAATCTTTTCTAAATCTTCCTTAACATTCCCACAAACAAAAACCTAACATGATTTTCCCAAAATTTAGACCCAAACCCCACTCAAACTCAACCCAAGGTTAAAAGGCCCATTTTTGACCTAAGCCCAAACCTAACCCAAATTCAACCCAATTCAAATCCAAATCACCCCCAATTTGTTTCAAATCACTCATGACACATCCATGAGCTAAACCCAACAATTATTTGGCCCAACCTCTTTACAAAATTCCCATCCATAAATTCATTTTTAAACTTAAGGGCCCATTCCTTAAACCATTTTAAAAGCCCACTTCCACCAAATCCAAAACCCCAAAAATTCTTCCAAAGCCCATATGACATTTCCCCTCATCATACTTTCAATTAAAATCATCCCTAAGTCCTAAATCAATGATCAAATATTTCTAAATGAGGCTTCATCCAAATTTCCACCAAATTATCCAAAATCCTTAAAATCCTTTTTATGAAATCGACCAAACTTTTTGCCAAGCCAAAGGTGAGCCATGAAGACATGTATGAGCCACATGTGAGCCATGAGAGCTTTGGACACTCCACCATGCCATATTGGGTAAGAAGAGGGGGGCTTTCCTTAATCCCTAAAGCTCATTAGCTCTTAATCATGTTTCACCTAAACTTAAATTTAATCCAAATATATTTGGATGGAGACTTCTCCATGCCAAACCAGCTGATCCCTTTGATCCCCCACAGCATCCAAAGCCACCTTGGGTGGTGCACCTAGCCCAAATGAGTGGGTTGACCCATTTAGGTCCAAAACTAGCCATGCCCCATCCTACTTTGGATCAAAGCCTTTACACATGTCCATGGCCAATTGATTGCACAAACCTCCAGCCCTGACCCACCTGACCAAGATGGTGACCATTGCTCAGCCGGCCGGCCACCGTGCCGCCGGAAAATACCATGGCCGAGAGCTCACATGTGAGCCAAACATTGAAATTCTCACTTGCCGAGCTGCCCCATGCCTAGTGGTCATCATGGTCGTTCTTCTCCTCACCGAGCAGTGCCGATCCCAAGCCCTAACTCCCCCGGAGGCCCCTCGACCAACTCTATTTAAACTCCACCCCTCTCGGCCATGAAAGAAGAAAAGCATAAACCTTGCCAAAACTCTGCCAAAATTGTTCCAGACCCTCTTCCACCCTTAGAGCATTTGATCCCCAGTGGAATTCCCCTGCCATTTCTCTTCTGAAAGCTCAATTTCAGAGTTGAAATTCCACCCAAAACTAGGACACTTCTCCACAGTGAGCCAATTCCCAAATTGATTGGCTCTACACCTTCACCGCACCAAGAGAAGGTGTCCACCATCAAAAGCCCCATCTCCGGACCACCCAGGCTGCTCCAGCCTCCAAGCTTTGTGATCGGGCTTGGTCGAAATCATATCCAGTACAATTCACTGCACCAGAGACTTCATCCGGAGCTTGCGTGGACCCAATCGAAGATGCAACAACTCTCAGATTGAAGCCTCACTTCTCTGAGCCAAGGTATGAGCTAACTCTCCATCCCGAGCTTCTGAAGATTCTCCATTTCAAATGCCTTAGTTTCAATGCATGTTAGCCGTATAGATGTGTTCGTCTCTTCAAGACGAATCCATGTAGTATAAGAACATGAAAATCCATCGAGAATCGAGCGAGATCTGTAGGATTTAGTATGGACGGCTCTCGGGCGAGAACACTTGGGGACGATGAACGGATGCCGTCCATTCAATACACGCGCGGACGGACGGCTCGGATGGCGTCGGACCGGGAGACGGTGACGAGAACCGCGGGGCCCGGGCCGCCGACTCAAGTGGCGGCGTCGAACGGGAGCGCGCCGCGTGGCCTTTCGGAGTCGCCGAGGATGCGTTGGCGCCGACTCTGACAAGTAGAAAATTAGGGATTTTTTGATTTATTTAATTCCCTAAACTTCAAAAATTCATATCTCTGTGTAGAAAAATCAGAAAAATAAAATAAAAATACCCTCTTGCTCAATGAAGAGAGGAGAATAATGTGAAAAGAAATCACTTAATTTCATCAAATATTTTATTTTTTATGATTTATTTACTCTCTCGCATTGTTTTAATTCTCCATGCATGCATACAATTCACCATGGCATGAGACCATAGTGGCTTTTGAAGCCTCTCGAATTTGGGAACATTCCCCGAATTTTCCAAAGTCGAGGCCATCCCTATGAAGAGTTCTTGATTTTTCAAATTCAGTGTCACTGTTTTGAGTATTTTAATTCCAGTAAATAGCATGTTGTGAAATAAATTCTAGGAAAATTTGGTGATGTTCCTTATGACCAGAGAACCTTAGGAAAAATAGGTTTTGACTTAGTTCATTTAAAACAACCCTAATCGGCTTAAACACCCAAAATAGGTCTTTAATTAATTAGAGTTAACCAGGCATCAAATTGACTTGAAATCAATTCTCCAATGACCTTTAGGATCAGAGGAATCCACCATAAAAATTTGAGATCAATTGGACTTGGTTAGCCCCACTAATTGGGTCGATTAAGTCACTTAGCCATTTTAAACTTTAAAAATTCATAACTTTTAAAATACTTTTTAAAAATCCATCAAATTGGTTTTGGAGCCTCTCTGATATCAGGGGAATCTAAAAAAATTAAAATTTCAATTTTCTAAAAAAGTTGATTTTTAATAATATTTTAATATTTTTAATAATTAAAAAATAATAAAAATCACAAAAATAATAAAATTCACCAAAATGTCACATTTTGAATTTTAATCACTTAGGAACAAATCCCACATTTTTCTTAGGTCTATTTAGTGAGATATTGAATTTTAAAGCTCTAGGGTAATTTTAAAATTAAAAAAATGTATTTTCTAGCATTTTCACTAAAATAATTATAATAAATCATAGAAAAATCAGAAAATTGCAAAATTTGCTTCTCTGGTTTCCTTGATATCAAAGAGATTTTTGAAAAATATAAAACCCATTTTTTCAACATTTATTTTATTTTTAAATTAATTAACACTCCAAAACTCAAAATAATTATAATAAAAATAATATAATTCAAAAAATCACCAAAATTGGTCCAAGTGCTTCTCTCGGTCATTAGGAATGTCCCCTAATTTTCTTAAGGACAGAAACTTTCCCTTGGTCATGTTATTAAATTTTCCTTGAAAATCTCTATTTTCCACCAAAAATAATTATATAAATAAATTAAATACAGAAAAATCACATTTTCTCCTCTCATGTCTTTATTGACATATGAGTGAAGTCACATAAAAATTTCAAGTTCATTTGGGTTCAATTTAGTGAGTTATGAAATTATTAAGCTTAAAGGGTAAAATGGTAATTAAAATCTTTAATCCTTAATTAAAACTTTAGGTTTAATAAAAAATCAACAAGTAAAATATTTGATCTTAATCTGGTTTGGATGATTGAAATTTAAATAATTAAAGGGTAGAAACCCATTAAATAATTTTAAAATGATTAAACTTTAATTAAATAATAGATTAAATTTGGAGGAATAATAAATTGAATTATTAAAATAAGGGATATTTATTAGGAAGAGATTTATTCTTTAATTTAAAAATCCCTAAACTAATTATATCATTAATACTCAATTTTTAATTAAAATGATAACTCAAATTTAAAATATTAAAAGACTTAATTAAATTATTAAACTCTTTTGAAATTTCAATTAAAATTAAAAATAAAGTAAATTAAAGATAAATAAATTAAAATTAAATTAAATCAAAAATTAAATTAAATTAAATTAAATTAAATTAATTAAATTAAATTAAATTAAATTAAATTAAATTAAATTAAATTAAATAATTAAATTAAATTAAATAATATTAAATTAAATCAAATTAAATTAAAATTAAATCTAATAATCAAATTAATTAAACACTCAAATCAAATTAAATTTAAACTATATTAAACTAAATTAAAACTCAATTAAATTAAGTTGAATTAAATATAACATCACCTAAGACATAAAGAATTCAAAATAAATGTAAAGCAACTTCGAACACTATTCCAAATTTAAACCCTTTAACTTAAATCAAATCATTTCAATACTAATTTACCCTCGAAAGCTTTGATTATTATAACTCCTAAATGGAACATCAAATGAAGTGTTACCTCATTCATAAGATATTCAAATGTCCTAGTTCACTGAGCAAGTTAACAAGACTTGAAAACCTCTGACGATCGATTCATTTATATAATTAAATTCATTTGGACTTAAAACAATCCTGGAAATATTGAAAAGATGTTTAAGATTCTTCTTAAGCACTTCCTCAATATGATAGGATATTTATAAGAACAATTGGACTTAATTGTCCTTCGATGAAGAAAATCGTCCTCAAACAAAAACACAAAGAACCTAGACGTCATAGGAGTTGACTAGCTATAGATTAAGAATTTGGTAGAAAACCATAACCTTTCCCTTAGCTTTACCTAGGAACTTGCTTAAATATTCTAATTGTGTTTTAAGTGTAGCTTGGGATGACTGGAAGACCCTCCGGTACGCTTTTATTTTATTGCAATTTACTTTCTTGCAATTTACTTTCTTGCAATTTACTTTATCGCAAATGCATTTTACTTTTCTTGCATGATAAAACAACCGTTGCATGAAAACCCACACCTTTAGGATAGTCCCTAAAACCGAAACCAAAACCAAGTTAAAAGTCATTGCAAGATAAAATTCACCGCCACAACATTTCAAAATATAAAACAACTCAAAATTTAATCACAAACGTAACACAAAACTACAATCGCAACTAAATTAAAACGTCCCGTCGGATGATCGGGAATACCTCGGATGACGTAACCTACGTGTTGCTAACGGGATTTCCCACTGGTCTAAATGAAAGTGTGGAACTCATTCAGCTGAGTTTAGCAAATTCATCCGGACTAAGTGAATCCGATAAAAATAATGATGCCTAAGGATGGAACCGCGGGATCTTAACCGGTGTCGTTATAATCAACTTTAAGATTTGTTTTAATCAAAATAAAAAAAAACACTTGGAAATTAAGACTTCTTTAAACCAAAACACTTCTCTCATCCCCCGATTTATGATTTCTAAAACTAAACCTCCGCAACAACCAGGAGCTTGGAGCATGGTGGGCAAGCACGTACCATCGTCGTCACGAAAACTTAAACCTACTTCAACAAAATCTTCTTAGAATTAAAACAACAAAGCCATAGGATTTCGAGGTAGCTTGCTCTAGTGCAACATAAATCCTCAACTCTTCGTTAGGCATTTGCATCGCAAATTAAGCCCTAACCTGGTCTTAGGATTCCGAGGTAGTCGTCCGATACGACATAAACCCTCACATCTTCTAAGTGCTATTTGTTTGATTTTATCATACAAATATAAGCCCTAATTAATTAAAATCGGCAAGATTGAAATACTAAATAAACATTAGGACTTTCCTAAATTCAAGCCAAACAATAGGATAGTCGGGAAATTACCGAAGTTCACTTCGAATCGGTGATCTCTCCTACCTTTCTTCCTTTGGATTCACAAAACAAAATGTTCCAAATTTGATCCATTCCCTATCGAAATTCCAAAATTCAATCTTTGAAAACCTTAAAGTTCGAAATTCTCGAGAGCAGAATTATTGGTTATTATCGAGAGTTTTCTTAGGTGATTCCCGTCACTTAAGATGTAATTAACTATAGGGGCTTGCCCTTATAGGGAATTTTAAAGAACCTGGTAATATAAACCCCGTTTAATACTTTCATATTAAGCAGGGAATTTGTCGGCTTATAAAATTGGTTCGCAGACCAAACGGATGTCACAAAACTTCTAGTTTATTTGATCGAGCCCCACCCTCAAGCAGTGTGTCTATCTTTAGGGATAGATACACAGTTTGTGGTGCGG
The DNA here is from genome assembly GCA_022702705.1 of Papilionanthe hookeriana x Papilionanthe teres. Classification (NCBI taxonomy): domain Eukaryota; kingdom Viridiplantae; phylum Streptophyta; class Magnoliopsida; order Asparagales; family Orchidaceae; genus Papilionanthe; species Papilionanthe hookeriana x Papilionanthe teres. The sequence goes on along the minus strand of CM040427.1, from coordinate 152,410,297 downwards.
TGCTCGTTTATATAAACTATTTGGGATGTGAGATCGGTTTAATCTCATATCTTAAAACTTTCAAATTTAAAATTATTTTCAAAGTCAAATACTACTTTCTAAATTATATATATATTTAAATCAAATTTAAAATTTAAATTCGCCGACAACTTCGTTAGGAGACCCCTTTTAAAAAAACATCACACAACCTAAAAAATATGCCGACACACCCCTAAGTTTCAAAATCATCATTAAACCATTCCAAATCAAGCTTCATACAAATTCCCATCAAATTACCAAAAATTTCTAAAATCCATTTTCATGAAATTGACCAAGCTTTTCCCCAAGTCAAAGACAAGCCATGCAAGCCATGGACAAGCCACATGAAGCCATGGAAGGTTTGACATGTGATCAAGCCATTAATGGCAAAAGGAGGAGCCTCTTTTAAGCCCCCTTAAAAAGGTTTTAAACCTTTTTATGCTTCACCTTAATCCATGATTAATCAAAATATTCATGGATGGTGACTTCTCACCCTTTCCTAGCCGATTCATCCGATCCTCCCTCAGCCCGAATCAGCCATGGGGAGGTGAACCAAGCCCAAAAGGTGGACTCGACCAAATCAAGCCAAAATTAGCTCCTCCCCCATTCCATTTCAATTCAACTACTTTACACATGTCCATGGCCAATCGACCGCACTAAGCCCCGACCCCGACCTCCCCGACCTCGAGGGTGACTCCGACCTCGGCCGACCAGCCACCACAGTCACCGTAAACCACCAGTGCCGAGAGCTCACATGTGAGCCCAAACTTGGAATTCTCTCCCGCCGAGCCGCCCCATCCCCGGTGGTCATTGCGTACTGCTTTCCAAGAGCAGACTCGATCCCAAGCCCTAACTCTCCCCGGGAGGCCCTCCACCCTCTCCTATTTAAACACCACCCCCTCTCGGCCATGAGAGGTGTTGAACCAGATCTTACTGAAACCCTGCCAAAATTGTTCTAGAACACTCTCCATACATAGAGCAGTTGGTCCCCAGTGCCAATTTGCCCTAATCCCCACCAACAGAACCCAATTTCTCAGCCAAAATTCCACCCAAAACTAGGACACTTCTCCACAGTGGATCAATCCTCAAATTGATTGGTCCTACACCTTCACCAGACCAAGGGAAGGAGTCTACCAGCAAAAGCCCCCTCTCCAGTGCCACCCATCCGTTCCAGCACTCCAAGCTTTATGATCGGGCTTGGTCGAAATCATACCTGAGCGATTCATCGGACCGAGAGACTTCATCTGGAGCTTGATGGAATCCAATCGAAGGTGACACAACCCTCAGATTGAAGCCACACTTCTCTGAGCAAAGGTATGAGTTAATTCTTCATCCCGAGCTTCTGGAGATTCTCCATTTTAAATGCTTTAATTTCAATGCATGATCACCGTATAGATGTATTCGTCTCTTCAAGACGAATCCATGTAGCATAAGAACACGAAAATCCATCGAGTATCGAGCGAGATATTAGGGATTTAGTGTGGACGGCTCTCGAGTGAGGACGCTTGGGACGATGAACGGATGCCGTTCATTTAATACACGCGCGGACGGACGGCCGTGATCGCGTCGGATCGTAGAGATGGAACGACACAGCGGGGCCCCGGAGCGCCGAGTCGATGGCGGCGTCGAATCGGAGAGCGCCACGCGGCCTTTCGGAGTCGCCGAGGTCGACGCGGCGCCGCGTGGATAAATAGAAAATTAGGGTATTTTCTGATTTATTTAATTCCCTAAACTTCAAAAATCCATAAGTTTGTGTAGGAAAATCAGAAAAATAAAATAAAAATACCCTCTTGCTCAAAGTGAACAGAGGAGAATAATGTGGAAAAGAAATTATTTAATTTCATCAAGTATTTTATTTTTAATGATTTATTTCCTTCTGCATTGTTTTAATTCTCCATGCATATAGGAAATTCACCATGGCATGAGACCATAGGGCTTTTGAAGCCTTTGAATTTGGGAACATTCCCTGAATTTTCCAAAGTCAGAGGCCATCCCTATGAGAAGTTATTGATTTTTCAAATTCATGTTACTCGTTTTCGAGTATTTTAAATTCAATAATTAGCATGTTGTGAAATAAATTCTAGGAAAATTTGGTGATATCTCTTATGACCAGAGGACCCTAGGAAAAATAGATTTTGGATTAGTTTATTTAAAATAACCCTAATTGGCTTAAACACCTAAAATAGGTCCCTAATTAATTAGAGCTAACCATACATCAAATTGACTTGAAATCAATTCTCCACTGACCTTTAGGATCAGAGGAACTCACCATAAAAATTTGAAGTCAATTGGACTTGGTTAGCCCTACAAAATGGGTTGATTGAGCCATTTAGCCATTTTGAACTTTAAAAATTCATAACTTTCAAAATACCTTTAAAAAATTCACCAAATTAATTTTGGAGCCTCTCTGATATTAGGGGAATTTAAGAAAATTAAAATTTTAATTTTCTTAAAAAGTTGATTTTTTGGTATTATTTTAATATTTTAATAATTAAAAAATAATAAAAATCATAAAAATAATAAAATTCACCAAAATGTCACATTTTGGATTTTACTCACTTAGGAACAAATCCCATATTTTTCTTAGGTCTATTTAATGAGATATTAAATTTTAAAGCCCTAGGGTAATTTTAAAATTAAAAAAAAATGTATTTTCTAGTATTTTCACTAAAATAATTATGATAAATCAAAGAAAAATCAGAAAATTGCAAAAATTGATTCCCTAATTTCCTTGATATCAGAGAGATTTTTGAAAAATATAAAATTCATTTTTCAACCTTTATTTTATTTTTAAATTAATTAATACTCCAAAACTCAAAATAATTATAATAAAAATAATATAATTTAAAAAATCACCAAAATTGGTCCAAGTGGTCCTCTGGTCATTAGGAATGTCCCATAATTTTCTTAAGGATAGAAACTTTCCCTTGGTCATGTTATTAAATTTTCCTCGGAAATTCCTATTTTCCACCAAAAATAATTACATAAATAAATTAAATACAGAAAAATCACATTTTCTCCTCTCATGTCTTTATTGACATATGAGTGAAGTCACATAAAAATTTCTTCATTTAAACTCAATTTAGTGAGTTATGAAATTATTAAGCTTAAAGGGCAAAATGGTAAGTAAAAAATTTAACCCTTAATTAAAACTTTAGGTTTAATAAAATTAACAAGTAAAATATTTGATCTTAATCTGATTTGGATGATTGAAATTTAAATAATTAAAGGGTAGAGACCTACTAAATAATTTGAAGATATTAAAATAAACCTTAATTAAATAATTGATTAAATTTGGAAGAATAATAAGTTGGAATTATTAAATAGGGATATTATTAGGAAGAGATTTATTCTTTAATTTAAAAATCCCTGAATTAATCATCTCAATAATATTTAATTCCTAATTAAAAAATGATAATTCAAATTTAAGTTTTAAAATGTTAAAGGACTTAATCATTAAAATTAAATTAAAAAGTTAAATTATTAAACTGTTTTTAAATTTTAAATTAAATTAAAATTAAAAATAAAATTAAATTAAAGATTAAATTAAATCAAACAAATTAAATTAATTTAAATTAAATTAAATCAATAAAATTAAATTAAATAAATTGAATAAATTAAATAAATTAAATAAATAAATAAATTAAATAAATTAAATTAAATTAAATTAAATTAAATTAAATTAAATGAAAATTAAATCAAATTAAATTAAATTAAAGGAAATTAAATCAAATTAAACTAAATTAATTTAACATCAAATCAAACTAAATTGAATTAAACTAAATTAAATTAAAATTAAATTAAATTAAATTAAAGTTAAATTAAATTGAATTTAAAAAATAACATAACCTAAGACATGAAGAAATTAAATATAAAACAACTTGAACACTATTCCAAATTTAAACCCTTTAACTGAAGTTAAACTAAATCATAAACCATTTGAACACCAATTTGCCCTCGAGAGCTTTGGTTATCATAACTCCTAAACGTAACATTAAATGAAATGCTAATTCACTTATAGGATATTCAAATGTCCTAGTTCACCGAGCAAGATAACAAAACTCGAATTCCTGACGATTAGTTCATTTGTATAATTAAATTCATTTGAACTTAAAACAATTCTAGTAATATTGAAAAGATGTTTAAGATGTTTTCTTAAGCACTTCCTCGACATGATAGGATGTTCATAAGAATAATTGAACTTAATTATTCTTTGATGAAGAAAATCGTCCTCAAACCAAAACACAAGAACCTAGACGTCATAGGAAATGACTAGCTATAGGATTAGGAATTTGGTAGAAAACCATAACAATTCCCTTAGCTTTACCTAGGAACTTGCTTAAATATTCTAATTGTGTTTTAAGTGCAACTTGGGATGACTGGAAGACTCTCCAGGTACGCTTTTATTTTATTGCAATTTACCTTATTGCAATTTAATTAATCGCATCGCACTTACTTTTCTTTCATGATAAACAATCGTTGCATGAAAACCCACACCTTTAGGATAGTCCCTAAAACCGAAACCAAAACTAAGTTAAAAGTCACCGCAAGATAAAATTCACCGCCACAACATTTCAAAATATAAAACAACTCAAAATTTAATCACAAACGTAACACAAAACTACAATTACAACTAAATTAAAACGTCTTGTTGGATGATCGGGAATACCTCGGATGATGTAACCTACGTGTTGCTAACGGGATTTCCCACGGTCTAAATGAAATTGTAGAACTCATTCAGTTTAGTTTAGAAAATTCATCTGGACTAAGTGAATCTGATAAAAATAACGATGCCGGAAGGATGGAACCGTGGGATCTTAACCGGTGTTGTTATAATCAACTTTAAGTTTTTTTTTAATTAAAACATAAAAACACTTGGAAATTAAGATTTTCTCTAAACCAAAACACTTCTCTCATCTCTTGATTTATGACTTCTATAACTGAACCTCTGCAACAACAAAGAGCTCTGAGCTCAGTGGCAACGACGACCATCGTCATCAGCAAAACTCGGATCTACTTCAGCAAAACTTTCTTAGAATTAAATAACTAAGCCATAGGACTTCGAGGTAGTTTGCCTAATGCAACATAAATCCTCAACCTCTTCGTTAGGCATTTGCATGATCATGTCATGTAAATTAAGCCCTAACCGGTCTTAGGACTCTGAGGTAGTCGTTCGGTACGACATAAACCCTCATATCTTCAAGGCTATTTGTATGATTGTCTCATACGAATATAAGTCCAAATTAATTAAAATTGGCAAGATCAAAACATTAAATAAACATTAGAGCTTTCCTAAATCCAAGCCAAACAATAGGATAGTCGGGAAATTACCGAAGTTCGCTTCGAATCCGTAATTTCTCCTACCTTTCTTCCTTTGAATTCTCAAAACAAAATGTTCCAAACTTGATCCATTCCCTATTGAAATTCCAATACTCAAATCCTTTGAAAACCTTAAACTTTGAAATTCTTGAGAGCAGAATTATTGATTATTATCGAGAGTTTTCTTAGGTGATTCCCGTCACTTAAGATGAAATTAACTATAGGGGCTTGCCCTTATAGGGAATTTTAAAGAACCTGTGTAATATAAACCTCGCTTAATTCTTTTATATTAAGCAGGGGAACTTGTCAGCATATAAAATAGGTTCGCAGACCAAACGGATGTCACAAATCTTTTAGTTTATTTAATCGAGCCCCACCATCAAGCAGTGTGTCTATCCTTAGGGATAAATACACGGCTTGTAGTACGGTGCTCGTTTATATAAACTATTTGGGATGTGAGATCAGTTTGATTTCATATCTTAAAATTTTCAAATTTAAAATTATTTTCAAAATCAAATACTACTTTTCAAATTATTTATTTAAATTAAATTAAAAATTCGCCAACAATTTCTGTTTGACGGCCCCCTTTTCAAAAATAAAATACACTTAACCTAAAAATAATGCCGACATGATCATCCATACCCAAAAATACCAAAAATTCCAAAAATACCTCCCAATACCCTCCAAATACCCAAAATACCCCTCTTGACCCAAAAATCCAAAAATTCAGAAAATTCCCAAAAAATTCCAGAAAATCCCAAATATTCCCAATTTCATTTTTGTTCAACTACACCATGGGACAATTTTGTCAATTTACCCCACTTTTGTCAAAACCCCCAATTTGATCCATTTGAACCCAAATTGAACCCAATGTCAAACCAAACCTATCCAATTGACCCAAATTCTAGTCCAATTCAATTCTAAACTTCAATTCCACATTCCCAAAACCAATCTAGACCAAATCCAAGTCCAATTCGATTGACATTTGAATCCAATTTCACTTTTGGCCTTAAAGCCCAATTTGGACCCATGACCAAAACCTAACCCAAACTAACCCAATTCAACTCCAATTAACCCCAAACCTTTTCTAAACCTTCCCTAACATCCCCACAAACAAAAAACTAACATGATTTACACAAAATTTAGACCCAAACCCCACTCAAATTCAACCCAAAGCCAAAAAGCCCAATTTCGACCTAAACCCAAACCTAACCCAAATAAGCCCAAACCCCAAAATCAAAACCCAACCAAAGTCAAAACCTCTTTGAAACACTCCCATAAACATTTCCCAACATTAATTTTACATCAATTTGAACCCTAGCCAAACATTGGCCCAAGTTAGCCCAATTCGACCTACATTGGCCCATTCACCAAAGAGGTCCAAATCCAACCTCAAACCTAGCCCAAACACTTCATGTTTATTCCAAATCATTCATGAAACATTCCTAAACTAAATTCAACACTCATTGGATCCAATCCTTTGCAAAATTCTCATCCTAAAATCCATTTTAAAATCCAAAAGCCCACTTCTCTAAACCATTTTAAAAGCTCATTTCCACCAAATACAAAAGCCCAAAATTGGCCCTAAAGCCCACATGGCAATTTCTCTTCTTCATACCTTTAATTGATATCACCCCTAAGTTTCAAAATTATCATTAAACCATTCCAAATCAAGCTTCATCCAAATTTCCACCAAAAATGCCAAGATTCCTAAAATCTACTTCCATGAAATCGACTAAGCTTTGCCCCAAGCCAAATGGAGCCATGAAGCCCCATGCAAGCCATGAACAAGCCACATGAAGCCATGGAAGGTTTGACATGTGATCAAGCCATTAATGGCAAAAAGGGGAACCCCTTTCCTAACCCTCCCTTAAGCAATTTTAACCCTTTTTTATGCAACACCTAAACCCAAGATTTACTTAAACCAAGTTCATAGGGACTTCACCACTCCATCTCGGCAAGCCTATCCGATTCCCCACAGCACCCAAAGCCCCTCGGAGGGTGCACCATGCCCTAAACCATGGGCCGACCCAAACTAAGCCAAAATGATCCCTCCCCCTTCTACTTTAATTCAACACCTTTACACATGGCCAACCGCAATCGATTTCACCATTGCCAAGACCCGACCTCCCCGAGCCTCGAGGGTGACCCGACCCCGGCCGTGCCACCACCACAGCCGCCGGAAACCGCCTGTGCCGAGAGCTCACATGAGAGCCCAAAATTGGAATTCTCACTCGCCGAGCCGCCACATCCCCACGTGGCCATTGTAGACATGTCTTCTCTCGCCAAGAGCAGCTCGATCCCAAGCCCTAACTCCCCCGGGAGGCACTCCACCCTCTCCTATTTAAACCTCACCTCCTTTCGGCCATGAGAGGTGTTGAACCGGATCTTACCGAAACCCCGCCAAAATTGTTCCGAACACTCTCCATACTTTAGAGCGACTTGATCCCCAAGTGACGTCGCCCTAATCCCCACCAACGGAGCCTAATTTCTAAGCCAAAATTCCACCCAAAACCAGGACACTTCTCCACAATGGATCAATCCTCAAATTGATTGGTCCTACACCTTCACCGGACCGAGGGAAGGAGTCCACCGCAGAAAGCCCCCTCTCCGAGGCCACCCATCCGTTCCGGACTCCAAGCTTTGTGATCGGGCTTGGTCGAAATCATACCTAGGCGATTCACCGCACCGGGAGACTTCATCCGGAGCTTGCCGGGATCCAATCGAAGGTGACACAACCCTCAGATTGAAGCCACACTTCTCTGAGCAAAGGTATGAGCTAATTCTTCATCCCGAGCTTCTGGAGATTCTCCATTTCAAACGCTTTAATTTCAATGCATGATCACCGTATAGATGTATTCGCCTCTTCAAGACGAATCCATAAAGCACAAGAACACGAAAATCCGTCGAGAAATGAGTGAGTTCTTAGGGTTTTAAGTGTGGACGCGCTCTCGAGCGAGAACGTACTGGGGACGATGAAAGGATGTCGTTCATTCCATACACGCGCGGACGGACGACCGAGATCGCACCGGATGAGGAGACGGAACGATGCGACGGGCCCCCGGAGCACCGAGTTGGATGGCGGCGCCCAATCGAAGGCGACACGTGTGCGTTCGGAGTCGCCGAGGCCGAGCCGGGCGCCGCGTCACTTAAATAGAAAATTAGGGTATTTTCTTATTTATTTAATTCCCTAAACTTCAAAAATGCATAACTTTGTGTAAAAAAATCAGAAAAATAAAATAAAAATACCCTCTTACTCAGTGAACAGAGGAGAATAATGTGGAAAAGAAATCATTTAATTTCATCAAATATTTTATTTTTAATGATTTATTTACCCTCTACATTGTTTTAATTCTCCATGCATATAGGAAATTCACCATGGCAAGAGACCATAGGGCTTTTGAAGCCTCTAAATTTGGGAACATTCCTTGAATTTTCCAAAGTCGAGGCCATCCCCATGAGAAGTTATTGATTTTTCAAATTCATGTTGTCTGTTTTGAGTATTTTAAATATAATAATTAGCATGTTGTGAAATAAATTCTAGAAAAATTTGGTGATGTTTCTTATGACCAGAGGACCCTAGGAAAAATAGCTTTTGAATAAATTCACTTGGAATAACCCTAATTGGCCTAAACATCCAAAATAGGTACCTAATTAATTAGAGATAATCATACATCAAATTGACTTGAAATCAATTCTCCACTGACCTTTTGGATCAGAGGAATCCACCATAAAAATTTGAAGTCAATTGGACTTGGTTAGCCCTACTAAATAGGTTGATTAAGCCATTTAGCCAATTTAAACTTTAAAAATTCATAACTTTCAAAATACTTTTCAAAAATTCACCAAATTAGTTTTGGAGCCTCTCTGATATTAGGGGAATTTAAGAAAATTAAAATTTCAATTTTCTAAAAAAGTTGATTTTTTGTATTATTTTAATATTTTAATAATTAAAAAATAATAAAAATCATAAAAATAATAAAATTCACCAAAATGTCACATTTTGAATTTTAATCACTTAGGAATAAACCCCATATTTTTCTTAGGTCTATTTGATGAGATATTAAATTTTAAAGCCCTAAGGTAATTTTAAATTAAAAAAAATGTATTTTTTTAGCATTTCCACTAAAATAATTCTAATAAATCAAAGAAAAATCAGAAAATTCTAAAAATTGATTCTATAATTTCCTTGATATCAAAGAGATTTTTAAAAAATATAAAATTTATTTTTCAACCTTGATATTATTTTTAAATTAATTAATACTCCAAAACTTAAAATAATTCTAATAAAAATAATATAATTCAAAAAAATCACCAAAATTGGTTCAGGTGGTCCTCTGGTCATTAGGAATGTCTCATAATTTTCTTAAGGACAGAAACTTTTTCTTGGTCATATTATTAAATTTTCCTTGGAAATCCCCATTTTCCACCAAAAATAATTACATAAATACATTAAATACAGAAAAATCACATTTTCTCCTCTCATGTCTGTATTGACATATGAGTAAAGTCACATAAAAATTTCAAGTTCATTTAAGCTCAATTTAGTGAGTTATGAAATTATTAAGCTTGAAGGGCAAAATGGTAATTAATATTTTAACCCTTCATTAAAACTCTAGGTTTAATAAAATTAATGAGTAAAATATTTGATATTAATCTGATTTGGATGATTGAAATTTAAATAATTAGAGAGTAGAAACCTACCAAACAATTTGAAAATAATTAAAACAAACTTTAATTAAATAATTGATTAAATTTGGAAGAATAATAAAATTGAAATTATTAAAATAGGGATATTTATAGGAAGAGATTTGTTCTTTAATTTAAGAATCCGTAAATTAATCATCTCAATAATATTTAATTCCTAATTAAAATGATAATTCAAATTTAAGATTTAAAATGTTAAAAGAATTAATCATTAAATTAAATTAAAGTTAAATTATTAAACTCTTTTAAAATTTCAATTAAATTAAAATTAAAAATAAAATTAAATTAAAATTTAAATTAAATTAAATTAAACAAATTAAATTAAATTGAATTAAATTAAATTAAATTGAATTAAATTAAATTAAAATTAAATTAAATTAATTAATTAAAATTAATTTAAAACATATCAAATTAAATTAAATTAAATTAAAATAAATTAAATTAAATCAAATTAAATTAAATCAAGTTAAATTAAATTAAGTTAATTCACATCAAATCAAACTAAACTAAATTAAATTAAATTAGATAATAGAATCAAGTTAAAATTAAATCAAATTAAATTAAATTAAAATTAAAACTAAACTAAATTGAATTGAAGTTAAATTAAATTGAATTAAAAATAACATCACCTAAGACATAAAGAAATTCAAAATAAAGCAACTTGAACACTATTCCAAATTTAAACCCGATAACTGAAATTAAATTAAATCACAAACCATTTGAACATCAATTTGCTCTTGAAATCTTCCGTTGTCATAACTCCTAAACAGAACGTTAAATGAAATGTTACTTCACTTATAGGATATTCAAATGTCCTAGTTCACTGAGTAAGATAACAACAAAACTTAACTAAACCTCGGACGATCACTTCACCTGATTGATTAAATCTATTCTGGACTTAAAACAATCCTAGCAAGTATTGAAAAGATGTTTAAGACTCGTCTTAAGCACTTCCTCAATATGATAGGATGTTTATAAGAACGATCGAATTTAATCGTTCTTCGATGAAGAAAATCATCCTCAAACCAAAACACAAGAACCTAGACGTCATAGGAAATGACTAAGCCATAGGATTAGGAACTTGGTAGAAAACCATAACCCTTCCCTTAGCTTTACCTAGGAACTTGCTTAAATATTCTAAATTGTGTTTAAGTGTAGCTTGGGATGACGGGAAAACCCTCCAGAGTACGCTTTTATTTTGTTGCAATTTACTTTATTGCAATTTATTTAATCGCATCGCACTTACTTTTCTTGCATGATAAACAACTGTTGCATGAAAACCCACACCTTTAGGATAGTCCCTAAAACGGAAACCAAAACTAAATTAAAAGTCATTGCAAGATAAAATTCACCGCCACAACATTTCAAAATATAAAACAACTCAAAATTTAATCACAAACAGAACACAAAACTACAATTACAACTAAATTAAAACGTCTTGTTGGATGATCGGGAATACCTCGGATGATATAACCTACGTGTTGCTGACGGGATTTCCCACGGTCCAAATGAAAGTGTGGAACTCATTCAGTTGAGTTGAGCAAATTCATCTGGACTAAGTGAATCCGATAAAAATAACGATGCCGGAAGGATGGAACCGTGGGATCTTAACCGGTGTTGTTATAATCAACTTTAAGATTTGTTTAATTAAAATATTAAAAAACACCTAGATTTTAAGATTTTCTCTAAACCAGAACACTTCTCTCATCTCCTGATTTATGACTTCTAAAACTAAACCACTACAACAATAAGGAGCTCGGAGCATGGTGGGCAGCACGACCATCGTCATCAGCGAAACTCGGATCTACCTCAAGCAAAACTTTCTTAGAGTTAAATAACCAAACCATAGGACTTCGAGGTAGTTTGCCTAGTGCAACATAAATCCTCAACCTCTTCGTTAGGCATTTGCATGATCATGTCATGTAAATTAAGCCTTAACCGGTCTTAGGACTCTGAGGTAGTCGTTCGGTACGACATAAACCCTCATATCTTCAAGGCTATTTGTATGATTGTCTCATACGAACATAAGTCCAAATTAATTAAAATTGTCAAGATCAAAACATTAAATAAACATTAGGACTTTCCTAAATTCAAGCCAAATAATAGGATAGTCGGGAAATTACCGAAGTTCGCTTCGAATCTGTAATTTCTCCTACCTTTCTTCCTTTGAATTCTCAAAACAAAACGTTCCAAACTTGATCCATTCCCTATTGAAATTCCAAAATTCAATCCTTTTGAAAACTTAAACTTTGAAATTCTTGAGAGCAGAATTACTGATTATTATCGAGAGTTTTCTTAGGTGATTCACGTCACTTAAGATGTAATTAACTATAGGGGCTTGCCCTTATAGGGAATTTTAAGAAACCAGGTAATATAAACCCTGTTTAATGCTTTCATATTAAGCAAGGGAACTTGTTGGTTTATAAAATTAGTTCGCAGACCAAACGGATGTCACAAATCTTTTAGTTTATTTAATCGATCCCTATCATCAAGCGATATGTCTATTCTTCGGATAGATACACGGTTTGTGGTGCGGTGCTCGTTTATATAAACTATTCGGGATGTGAGATCGGAATGATTTCATATCTTAAAATTTTCAAACTTAAAGTTATTTTTAAAATCAAATGTTACTTTCCAAATTATATATATATATTTAAATTAAATTTAAAATTTAATATTCGCCTACAATTTCTGTTAGGCGACCCCCTTTTTGAAATAATACACATAACCTAAAAATATGCCGACAACTCTTCATACTTAGATTCCTCCATTGAAGGATGTAGTCAACCAAGGTTTCCTTCAGCTTTTGTTGCTCCACCACTAGATCACCGATAGTGATATGGTGTTGAGCCCCAACAAACCATTTAACGAGAAGATTTTTCAATTCCAAGAAGGTCTTGTCCGAACCATTTGGCAATTCTGCATACCAATCAAAGACAATTTCTGACAGGCTACTGACGAACTGGCAAAATAACAAAGCATCACTCCTACTGACGTTACAATAACTAGCAAGAAAATGTGCGACATGCTGCCAGGGGTTTCCCGTACCGTCGAAAGTCTTAAACAGAGGTGGTACGAAGCCCTTCGGGTATTGGACTGCATCAAATTCTTCGGGGTAAGGTCTTCCCGTCTGAACATATGCTCCACTCTTTGACTGGGCTAGGTCTTCTTGCACCTGTTGTTCCACCATGTTCTTAATATCCTTTTCAGGTAGCATACTCTGAGCTGAATCTTTCTTCGGTTGCTCATCTCCATTGACAGACGTAATTTCCTTTCCTCCATCTGCAATGTGAATAATCTTCGGGGGTGTTTCATTCTGAGGTTGAGGCTGACTTTGAAGTGTGGCTAGAGCGGCCGCCATCTCCTCCATCATCTTCTCCAATCTATAAATTATGTCCTCCTTTTCTCGAAGACTTAGCTTCATTGCCTCTGGGTCGTCTCACTCTAAAGTTGATGGAGCTCCCTGTAGAGATGACGACACTCGGGTTTCGACCATGTTAATCTCAACAAATTCTTCATCCATGAACTCTCACGAATCCTTTTCATTCCTCAATTCCTCTTTTCTTTCTTTTACCAACCCTTGAATGCCAGTTCTCAACATTCCTATAGCATCCTCAAGCGGTCTCTTCCAAATGGTCTTGCAGTTATCAGGTGACGACTGTTGAACTTCATCTTCCGGAGTTTCTTTCGGTGCTGCAGCACCTTCCTCAGATCTGAGATCTCTGATGAAACTTCTCTTTGCATAACATTTTGTCAGTATCAGTTTAGTTAGTCCTAATTGGTTTCCACACCATCCTTCTTGAAGCAGGGAGCCTAGGACCAGACGGTCTGTCAGCTGCATGTTGGTAGGTGGTGTGTTCCCTAATATGATGACCTGATACAATGACAAGCGAACTACTTTCAATAGTTCATACTTTCTTCCTTGGCCTCTCTAGGGCAGTGACAGGGGTTACTTTTGGTCTGAGCCAGGATTTAACTGGTACTCGCCCTGTCCTTCTCAAAATCACCGATACGGGGCATCCCTCTTTCCTTGCTAACTTCTCCATCATTGCTCGCAATCGGGCAAGCAACGTAGTCTTCATCTTCCTCCTCCTATAATCATTGTAGTATGCAGGTCGGGGTAACGCAGCGGCGATCTTTCAGGCATCTTCCTCGTCAGATTCCACAGAGAGAGGGTGAAACCTACACCCCTCTAACCGGTGAGATCTTCGACAGTTCTTCCTCTTCCTCAAGAATATCTTCAAGAAAGGCAGCTTCAGCAGCCCTGGTCTTTCTGATTATAGCAATCTTTCTGTTCTTATTCTTCTTTGTGTTCTGGTCAAGGGTACAAATCTTGCAGCAAAGGTCGTACCCTTCATGATAGTGGGATCATTACTCAACTGGACTTTCTTCCCTTTCAATTTGGCGGGGATAGGTGCAGTGATGACCAGACCTGTAGGGGTAGAGACGACAGTCCTGGGGGTAGCAGCTAATCTCCTGTGAACAGCAGTATTTCCCTCAGCTAGGACCTTCTACAGGGGAGAAAACTCTTGTGTCAACTTCAGATTGAACTCAATTATGGGTTCCATGGTTTCTGGTACTTTGGCCATTAGCGCGAAGAGATTAACATCTATGAACTTAATGTCCGTGCTATCAAATCCTTATTCGAAGCGAATGATCACATCATCAGGCAGTTCATCCTTACTGACTGCTAAATCCAATATGTTGGTGAAGGAGAAAATCTACTTCGGTGTAGACATTTCTGCGAGATAGGTTCTTAACGTCAGTTCCATACTATGCTTCCTTTCGTCATAAAACTCTTAGGACAAAAAAGAATCATTCCAAAAATAGAGTCCGAACACATTCTTATCCATTTTCTTAGTTTTGTTTATAAAGTATTTCATGTTTTGTTTTGTTGGTTTGTTTTATAACTTAAAAGGTTCTTTTGTTTATAGTTAGAAAGGCTCATTAGGAATGAAATAATCAGAGGAGGAAGAGTAAAGAATGGTAAAGGACCCAATCCAGAATCGGAAAGGAAGAGAAAACCTCAGTAGACTCTCATCTCGAAGAACCGCTCATAAGCTAACACCTATTGGGGGTCCACCTCACCTCTGAGAGGCAGAATGATTCCAAAACCACTCTATTTAGGGATGTCTAAATAGTGGCCCCAAAATCCAAGAAGAGTTGACAATACCCGTTCAAGGTAGAAATGACCATGGTATGCTAACAAAAACAATGGTAGTTTGGTCCACTAGGGACATGGACTCAATACCGATTTATGAAAGCAAAACCATCTGATCAAAATGGAGAGAGGGACTACTCCCCAGCGAAGTTGCCAGAAAATGTTGTCAACTTATTTTTAGGTTATGTGTTTTATTTTATATTTATATGTATAATTTGGAAAAAAACATTTTGATTTTTGAAAATGGTTTTAAGTTTTGAAAAATTTTAATGTATGAAGTCTAGGTTCTTGTGTTTTGTTAAGGATGATTTTCTTCATCAAAGAACAATGAAATTTCACTGTTCTTTTAAAACATCCCATCAAGTTTGGGAAGTGCTCGGAATTTAATTCTGAACATTTTCTTAAACACTTTAGGGAATATTCCGAGTTCAATTAGTTTCATTGTGGCGATGAATCAATCACCTAGGTTACTTTACAGTTCTTGTTTTGTTTGACTCTTGCTCAGTGTTTTTGGATGTTTGATTATCCTTGTGAATAAGGTGAAATTTTCATTTGGTGTTTCATTTAAGAATTATAATAACAAAAGCCTTTAGGGGCATGTTAGTTCATTAAAAAATTTAACCATTCTTAATCGAAGTATTGAGTTGATGGTTTAAGGTGACTCAATTTAGTTATAAAATTTTGATTGGTCTTTTTCAAATGTTTTAAATTGTTTTAAGTTTGGAAAAGTGTTCAACTCGTTAATTCAATTAATTTTTATTAATTCAGATGCTCTTACTTTGTAGAGTAGTTTAAAATATTTTAAACTGATTTATGTTAATGTTTTAATTATGAACAATTCTGATTTAACCTTGATGTTTTAAATTAATTTTAATTTGAGTTTTAAACAATTTCAGATTAGTTTGATATCTTAAGTTTGTTTTATTTTGATTTTCTTACTTCAAATTGGTATTAATGTTTTAAGTTTCAGTATGATTACAAATTTTCAAGATTATCTCCCTTTTTCCTTTCTTTTTTTTTAGTTTCAATTATCATTTTATAGCTTAATTAATAATGACTTAATGATATTTGGTTAATTCATTGATTAGGGATTCAATTTAAAGAATTAGAATCTGCTTATATCACATCCCTTAATCTTAATAATTCAAGCCTTAATTAATATTCCAAAGTTTAGGTGATTTAAATAATTAAAGTTTCTCTTTTTAATATTTAAGGTGATTAATGGGTTTCTACCCCTCATTTCCTATATTTTAATCATCCAAGAGGAAAATAAAAATCAAATGTTTTTCCTTCCCTTTGGTTTAGCCTAAATATAATCAAGGTTAAAGTTTGTTAATTACCTTTATGCTCTCTTAAAATTGTTCATCTCATAACTCGTCGAATTAAGCTCAAATGAACTTGAAATGTTTTATGTCACGTCACTCACATGTCAATTAAGACATTAGAGGAGAAAATGTGATTTTTTTTAATTTAATTTTTATAATTATTTTAGTAAAAAAAAGGATTTTTTAATGAAAATTCCACAACATGACCAAGAGGAAGTTTCTATCCATAGGAAAATTAAGGGAAGTTACCACTAACCAGTGGATCACTTGAACCAATTTTGGTGATTTTTTAAATTTTATTTTATTTATTATAATTATTTTAAATTTTGGAGTATTAATTAATTATAAAATAAAATTGAGGTGGTAAATTAGGTTTTGTATTTTTATTAAATCTTTTTGATCTCAAGGAACTCAAAGAAACAAATTTAATATTTTTGTGATTTTTCTTTAAATCTTTAGAATTATTTTAGTGAAAGGGTTGAAACTCCATTTTTTAACATTAAAAATAACCCTTAGACTTTAAAATTCAAAATCTTTACTTAGATACTTGTGAAAAATTTTTGGTTGGTTCCTAAGTGATTAGGGGACCAAATATGACATCTTGATGAATTTTAATATTTTTGTGATTTTTATAATTTTTTAATTATTAAAATTCCTAAAAATAGGTGAAAAATGAAAAATTTAGAAAACTTCCAATTTAAATATTTTTAGAATCCTCTAATATCAGAGAGTCATCAAATCCAATTTGGTGAATTTTTGAAATGTTTTTTGGGTTTTATGAATTTTTTAAATTTCAAAAAGGCTATGTAACTTGAATAAT
The DNA here is from genome assembly GCA_022702705.1 of Papilionanthe hookeriana x Papilionanthe teres. NCBI lineage: Eukaryota > Viridiplantae > Streptophyta > Magnoliopsida > Asparagales > Orchidaceae > Papilionanthe > Papilionanthe hookeriana x Papilionanthe teres. Next base: position 152,392,947 of record CM040427.1, on the reverse strand, counting down.
CTACTTAGTGGGTTAAATCATTTCCAATTGACTTAAAATTTTTATGTGGGATTCCCCTGACCCTAAAGATCTGTGGAGAATTGATTTCATGTAATTTTGATGTGTGGTTGATCCAAATTAATTTAATTTTAGTTTTGGGGTTTTAGCCAAATTAGGGTTTGTTTAAGTGAATTAAAAAAGTTACAATTTTCCTAGAGTCTTCTAGTAAAGAGATAATTCCCTAATTTTTCCAAATTTTATTGATCAACTTGCTAATTTTCAAAATTAATTTTCAATAAAATGACTCTGAACTTAGAAAATAGATAACTTCCCATAGACATAGCCTCTGGCCTTGAAAAATTCAGGGAATGTTCCTAAGATCAGGGGCTACAAAAGCCATATGGTCTCATGCCATAGTGAATTGTGTGTGTTAGTGGAGAATTAATACATTCAGATCAGTGTTAAATTAATTAAAAATGATAGACTCGACAAAATATCCTAATTCATTTTCCACATTATTCTCCTCTGTTCACTGAGCAAGAGGGTATTTTTCCTTTGAATTTATGATTTTTCTATGCAAAGATATGTATTTTTAAATTTCAGGGTATTTAAATAAATAAAAAAAACCCTATTTTCCTACTTATCCGACGCGGCACCGTGTCATCCTGGGATGGATCGAAGCTCCACGCTGCATCTCCCCATTTGGCGATGCCATCTAAGTTAGTGCCACGCAGCCTGTGATTCCATCCGGCTCTATCTCCGCCGTCCGTTTGATACACACGCGATCGAGTGGTCGCCAATCATCATTTCCGCCTAGTTCAACCCAAGAGCCGTTCACCCTAAAACCTTATGATCTTGCTCAAGACTTCACCAAATCAAGCGCGGTTGGTCTCTATCGATGCGTCCAGCCTAGATGAACACATCTATACAGCTAACATGCACTGAAATTGAATCAAATAAAATGGAGAATTGCTGGAATCTTGGGAGCAAGAGAAGTCTCCATACGTTGGTCCAAGAGGTGAAGCCTCGATTAGAAGTGCTTGGCATGTTCGTTGGAGTTGGAGAAGCCTACGGATTGAGTCTCTGGTCCTGGTGAATCGCCTAGGTATGACTTCGTCCACGCCCGATTTGGTACTATGGCCGATAGAGAAAATGGGTAGCCTGGTGAGGGGGCTTTCACTGGGGAACTTCCTCTCTACCTCTAGTGAAGGTGTGGGTGAGTTTAATTGGATCTTGGTTGAGGTTCCAGGAATGTCCTATTTCTGGCCTGATTTTCGACTCAGAAATTTGGCTCACCTAGGGGGATTCAGGGCAGGAGGATAGCGGAGCTAAACTTCTCTTAGCTGGGAGAAGCTCAGGGAATAATTTGAGGGAGTTTTGTTGAGAAAATTTTCAACACCCTATTCTTGGCCGAAAGGGGGAGCTTATATGGCCAGAGCCGTTGAGCTAAGTTGGGGTTCAATTGGGGGGTGGATTCAGTTGCTTAGGTTGAGGGTTGAAAGGCTGAGGTGGCCAGTTGGGGAAGTTTAGGTGAGCTTAAGTGGGTGGTGGCTCTCAGTTTTGGCACCCTCCGGTGACTAGGCTAGCCAGCAAGGACAGGGGAGCTGTCCCTCAGGTCAGTTGAGCTAAACAGTAGGGTTTAATGGTGATTAGTCAGCTGAGGGGGAATTTGGGGTAAGGAAAAAGAGGATTTAACCACTTAAGGGAAGAAATCCCATAAAATGGGGGACCCTTGGCCCATGGCTCATTTAGCTTGGGCAAGGTGGATATAGGGTGGTTCCTAGGGTTCAAATGGTGGTTGTGGAAAGGTTGGTGTAGGCACATTTGGTTTAATTTGGTTAGGTTAGGTCATAGGTTCAATTTGGTTCATTTGGGATTAGGTTGGACTAACTTGGGTTTGGGTTTGATTTGGGTCCAAATGTCTTAAGCAACATTGTGCTAAAGATTGCCATGAAGAACTTTCATGAAGACATGGAATGGTTTTGACTTCAATTGATGGATCAATTTGGTGGATTTTGAAATTTTTGTTAATTTGGGTAAGGTTGGGTCAACATGGGTCTAAGTTGGTTTAAGGTGGGGTTTAGACCCAATTGAATGTTTCAAATGGTTTAGGGGAATGTATTGAAGAGTTCCCAACATAAATTGGGAGGAAATTTTAGGATTAGGCCAATCAATTCAATGGATTTAGGGCATGTGTTCAATTTTTGTTAAAATGGGATAACCTTGGATTTCAAATGGAATTGAACTCAAATATGAATCAATTTGGGCTTAAATCTGGTTTAGATTGGTATTGGGGATGTTGAATTGAAGTTTAGAATTAAAATTGGGCAAAATTGGGGTCAATTGGGTCAAGATTGGGTTTAATGTGGGCACTTTAGGGTTAAGTGAGCCAAATTGGGGATTTTGATAAAATTGGGTCAAATTGGCAAAATTGGGTTATGGTATAATTGAACAAAGTGAAACTAGAAATATTTGGGATTCTCTGGAATTTATTTAGGAATTTTTGAAATTTTTGGAATTTTGGGTCAAAAGGGGGTATTTAAGGTATTTGAAGGTTATTTGGAGGGTTTTGGGATTTTTTGGTAGATTTAAGAGATGGGAATTGCATTAAAATGATTTTTAGGAATTTTTGGAATTCTGGATAAGTTTTGGGAATTTTTGGAGAGTTTGGTGGTTGTAGGGGCAATTTAGGTAATTTTAGGTAGGCTTGAGGACCCAATTTCAAAACCAGAAATTTTTGGAAAATGGAATTTGTTTATGGTTGAGGGAGTGAAGAAGCTTAGACTGAGCCATGGACCAAGAAGTGTTCATTCTAAACATCTCATATGTATTGTTTCTTACTCTCTTAATCAAGGGCTAGGTGTTTGGATCCATCCACATGAGTGCTCTAATGAACCAGGAGTCAAGATTGGGAAAAGATGGTTTAGGGTTTAGGATTGGTGTAGGAGTGTAGTGTGTGCCAACTAGACTTCACCAAGACCAGGCCACCCAAGGCTGTCCTAAAACTTGAGCATCCTATAGGAATTCATCCTTGTCTTCCTGCACATTGGTCCTAACCTTCCAAGTGACTTGGAGGTTAATGAACATCCGTGTAGGATTCCAAAGAGAGTCAAGATTTGGTTTGAATTTCTAAATGGTGAGTTCCATCTCTAGTCTTCTAGGATAGTCAAGGATAAGTCATATGGCTAGATCCTAAGTACTAAGAGGAAGGAAAAAAACCTCACCAAAACTGAGGTCAACGGATAAAACTCTTTGAGAAATTATGGAATGTTAAAGGATGAACCCTTAATTCAAAAGAAAGTCTTGTGTTTGGTATGATAGGATCGGTCGATGACTAAGAATTTTTTGTGGTTGTTACTAATGGATCAAATGAGGTTTGTTTCAATTTCAAACATGATTTTGAAGATCAGCCAATAGACGATGCTCCACTAGACTTTGAGGAGGAAATCAAAAAAACAGTTGATGAGTTAAAAGAGATCAGCCTCGGGATTGAGGACCAGTCTTGTTCCAATTTTTTAAGCTCTCTGCTCAATAATGAGGAATCTACGGATTTGATCAAACTACTATCAAAATTTAAGGATTGTTTTGCGTGGATCTATGATGAAATGCCAGCACTGTCACCGAAAGTTGTGTTTCATCAACTTGAGTGGATAAAAATGTGACGCCAATAAAACAAGCTCCCAAAAGACTGCATCTTTCTATAGAACAACAAGTCACAACTGAGGTGAAGAAATTAAAAGACGCTAACTTTTTACAGAAGGAGCAATACCCAACATGGCAAACCAACATTGTATCAGTAAAGGAAAGGAATGGACAGATACGAGTGTGTGTTAACTACATAGCTTTAAACAAGACATGTCCCAAGGTTGAGTTTCTGCTGCCAATATTAGAACTGATGTTGGACATTGCGTCGACACATGAGATCTTCTCTTTTATGGATGGATCATCAGGTTACCATTAAATCAAGATGACACTAGAAGATGTACCTTTCAACACTTTTAGAACTTTGATTAAATATTACTACTACACGGAGATGTCGTTTTGCTTGAAGAACGCCGAAGCAACTTACTAGCATACAATGAGAATGATCTTTGAAGACCTTATACACAACTAAGTGGACTGCTATGTGGATGATTTTGTCATTAAGAGCAAGCAAAAGGATAACCATTTGAATGATTTAAGGACCGTGTAAATGATTACGACAATATAATCTCAAGATAAATCCCTTAAAGTGCGGCTTTGGCGTCCCCTCTGGAAATTTCTAGGATACGTTATCCATCATTGGTGAATCAAAATTGACCCAGAGAAGATTAAAGCTATCTTGGAAATGCCGCCTCCCATAGCCTTGAAGATACTACAATACTTTCAAGGTAAATTGATATACCTAAGGCGCTTTATATATAATCTGAGAGGAAGGTGTCAACTCGATTCAAAGTTACTCTGAAAGAATGCAAAATTCTAATAAGGAAGCAGTGTCAGTGGGCCTTCAAGGATATTAAGAGATATCTAATGACACCGCTTGTTTTGGCAGCCTATCTCGAGTTGATTGTTGATACTTTATACCATGACCTTAGATGGTTCCCTTAAGCACTTTTAGCATAAGTCAATGATGAGGGTAAGGAAAATGCACTTTACTAATTGAGTCGACGTCTAATACCAGTGGAGATAAAGTATCCTCCTATTGAGAAGCATTAGCTTTAGATTTCATCGTTCAGAAGCTTAGGCACTACATGCTTTCTCATAAGATCAACTTGATTTCAAAAGTTAATCTATTACAATATTTGGTGACCCGACCAACACTTTCTGGATGTTTAGCAAGGTGCTCGATGATTTTATTACAATTTGATATAACTGTTGTGCCCCTTCGCACTATGTAAGGGTAGATTCTTGCAGACTTTGTCACAGCACACCCATTACCAACTGAGTCCCCTCTCATTAAAAACCTACTAGATGAATAGATAATGCAAATGGAACAACTCAGTGACAGACATTGGATGATATACTTCGATGGATCATCATTTGTTAGAAAAGATAAAGGTTCATAGACAGTGATACCTGGTAAAGCAGGGATTGGTTTGAATTTCATTGCACTAGATCAGAAAATGCTGAGATTCTCTTACCACCTGATAGAACCATGCACCAAAAATGAAGCAAAATATGAGGCTTTGATAACTGGCTTATAATTGGCAATACTAATATAAGTAGCGAACATTGCCATCTATGGAGACTCACAACTCGTCATTTAGCAAGTAGCCGGCCAATATAAGATTCTGAAACCAAGATTTGTAGAATATCATTGCTATAAGATGAAACTGTTGGAGCAGATTCTCAGTGTAAAGCTTTATAGAAATTCTCATGCAGACAATGCCCATGCATATGCTTTAGCTAATCTCGCTAAGGAATTAGCTTATCCATCAAAAGATTCCATTGAAATTACAATTCAGGGACGTCAAATTCTATCTTATGTTGACCTCAAAAGTTACACAAGTTAAGAAAAGAAGAAATAACAGTTACAATGTGAGAAGATACCAAGGATTGGCACCAACTATTTGTTGATTTTTTGCAAATAGGAAAACTGCTAGAAGACAACTCAGCATCGCATCAAATCCAGAAAAGAGCAATGTCATACACTTTCATCAAGAACATTCTATAAAGAAGATCATTTGACTAGATGTGGTTGAGATGTCTGAGCAGTACAGAAGCACAGAATATCAGCAAAAAAGTGCATACTGGATTGTGTGGTGCTCACTAGTGAGGGCTGAAACTGAAAATGAAGATCAAATGACTTGGATATTATTGGTCAGCTATGATGACTGATTGTATGGAAACAACTAAGAAATGTCATCAATACCAGGTACACAGCATGGTCATGCACCAACCTTCGAATGTGTTACATCCAACAATTACCTCATGGCCATTCGAGTGTGTCGAGTATGGATATAGTGGGTCGGATATATCCTCCATATTCAAGAGGACACAAATTTATTCTTACAACTATGAATTACTTCTCTGAGCATGCTAAAGCAGAGCCATTATGGGAGGTTACAACTCATCACATTCTACAACTTTAAGAACAACATCGTCTACCATTTCAGCATACCACAAAGAGTTATTTCAGATAATGGGCCCATTTTTAGGGGTACTAAGATCAATAGCTTTGTTAGACGCCATGAAATCAATTGGAGATTTTCTACGATTTACTACCCATAAGAGAATGGCTTCACAGAAGCCTTTAACAAGACGCTCGTGCAGATTTTGAAGAAAATGTTGGATGAAAACAAGAGAGGGTGGCCTGAGAAATTTCCAGAATCTTGTCGGCATATTTTTAGGATTTTAAATTTAATTTAAGTATATATATATATATATATAATTTGGAAAGTAGCATTTGATTTTAAAAATAATTTTAAGTTTGAAAATTTTAAGACATGAAATCAAACTGATCTCACATCCCAAATAGTTTATATAAACGAGCACCACACCACAAACTGTGTATCTATCCCAAGAAATAGATGCACTGCTTGATAATGGAGCTCGATTAAATAAACTAGAAGATTTTTGACATCCGTTTGGTCTACGAACCAATTTTATAAGCCGACAAGTTCCCCTGCTTAATATAATGGAATTAAGCAGGGTTTATATTACCTGGGTTCTTAAAGTTCCTTATAAGGGCAAGCCTATATAGTTAATTACATTCTAAATGATGGGAATCATTTAAGAAAACTCTCAATAATGATCAGTGGTTTTGCTCACAAGAATTTCAAAGTTTAAGGTTTTCAAAGGATTGAATTTTGGAATTTCAATAGGGAATGGATCGAGTTTGGAATAGTTTATTTTAAGAGTCCAATAGAAGAGCAGTAGGAGAAGCTGGAGATCCAAGAAGAATCTTGGCAACTTCCCAAACTATCCTATTATTTGGCATCAATTTGGGAGTTTATTTAATGTTTCATCCTATCTGCTTTAATTAATTAGGACTTATATTCATATGACACAATCATACAAACAGCCTTGAAGATGTGAGGGCTTATGTCATACCAAACGACTACCTCGGAGTCCTAAGACCGGTTAGGGCTTAATTTTCATATGACAATTATGCAAATGCCTAACAAAAAGTTGAGGATTTATGTTGCACTAGGCAAACCACCTCGAAGTCCTATGGCTTTTTTATTTAATTTCTAAGAAAGGTTTAGCTGATGTAGATTTGAGTTTTGCTGACGACGATGGCCGTGCTACCCACTATGCTCCAAGCTCCTTGTTGTTGCAGAGGTTCAGTTTTAGAAGGTGAAAAAAAAATCAGGAGATGAGAGAAGTGTTTTGGTTTAGAGAAATCTTAAAATCCAATTGTTTTTTAATGTTTTAATTAAAACAAATCATAAAGTTGATTATAACAACTCCTGTTAATATCCCACATTTCCATCCTTCCGGCATCGTTATTTTTATCGGATTCACTTAGTCCAGATGCTAAACTCAACTGAATGAGTTCCACACTTTCATTTAGACCGTGGGAAATGCTGTTAGCAATACGTAGGTTACATCATCCAAGGTATTTCCGATCATCCAACAAGACGTTCTAATTTAGTTAAAGTTGTAGTTTTTGTTGTTCTGTTTGTGATTAAATTTTGAGTTGTTTTATATTTTGAATGTTGTGGCGGTGAATTTTATCTTGTTGTGACTTTTAGTTTAGTTTTGGTTTCAGTTTTGTGGCTATCCTAAAGGTTTCAGTTTTCATGCAGGGTGACATTCTTGTTTAACATGCAAGAGAAGTAAAGTACAGTACAGGTAAGTAAATTGCATCAAAATTTAAATGTACCTGGTAGGGTCTTCTCATCATTCCCAGCTGAAACGTTAGTATTGCATTGCATGTATGTTTTTATAGTTTTGCAGAAATTAAAGCTTGCCAAAAAACAGGAAGAAGTAGGACGAATAAGCAGTAACTACTTAATCCTATGATGTCTATGTAAATCTCCTGGTTTTCTACCAAGTCCTATGATGTCTATGTGAATTTGTATGTTGTGTTTCAATGAACTTTGTTAATTTAATTGAGGATGGTTTCGTTAAGTAGACACATTAAGTTTAATAGACCTTTAGGGTATCCAAAAGGTTAGAGAAGGATGCAGGTCCATGCTTCCCTCTCACAGACAGGTGAAAAGTCTCGGGCTCATTTAAACTTATTATGTTGCTTAACAACTCATCCTACCTATACCCTTATGCTTAATGAGCATTGGTGTTCGGGGTAGGTTGGGGCAGATAGGTTTAGGTGTGGTTTGGATTTGCATTGGTGGCAATTGGTAGTTTGATTTGGACTTATGGGAGTGCTATCTTGAGTTTGTTATTTTATTTGTGGAAGATTTGCTTGAGTTTGGGCTTGGATTTGGTTTTGGTTTATGTTTGGGTTTGGTTTTGGTTTATGTTTTGGTTTGGGTTTGGTTTGATTTTGGTTTGATTTTGGTTTTGGTTTATGTTTTGGTTTGGGTTTGGTTTGATTTTGGTTTTATTTTGGTTTAAATTTGAGTTTGGAATGTGGATTGTGAAGTTTGTATGGATATCGGGTAAAATTTGGGTTACTCCATGCATTCACTAAGCATAAGGGTATTCTTATTATGTTTTCTACACCAAGTTGTGATTTCCTAGGAGTCTTTATGAAGCTAAAAATGAACCATGTCCCAGGAGGCCTATCCTAGGTTTGATTGTTATCGTGTTAGTATTGTATTGTGGTCGGGACTGTTGTTATAAGTTGTGATTGTTGTGTTGTGTGCAATTGTTATGATTGTATTGAATTATGTTATTAGTGTTTATATTATTATGTGTTATTAATTTTTGTTATTATTATTATTTATTGTTTATGTGTTTTGTTATTGTTATTTTCATTATGTGTTGTTTAAAATTATTATCTTTTTTTTGTAATTGAAATTATTATTATCTTTATTATTTATTTAATTTATTATCTTATTTAATTCATTGTGATTTATTTACTTTATTATCATTTATTTATTTATTAATTGTTATTAGCTTTATTTAATTAATTGATTGTTATTTATTTTATTTAATTAATTGATTTTTATTTATTCATTTTATTTTACTTTAATTTGTTTAAATTATTATTTTTGGTTTTCATTTAATTTAATTTATTATTTAATTTAATTTAATTTAGTATAAATTATTATTTATTTACATTATTATTTATTTTAATATAATTTAATTTATTTAACTTATTTTATTTAATTTAATTTATTTTTTATTTACATTATTTATTTAATTTATTTAATTTATTTATTTAATTTATTTATTTAATTTATTTAATTTAATATTTTTATACTATCATTTAATTTAATTTAGTTTAATATAATTTGATTTATTTAATTTAATTTAAATTACATATTTATTTACATTAATATAATTTTGATTTATTTAATTTATTTAATTTAATTAAAACTATTATTTATTTAATTGTTTTCGGTTTAATTAATTAATTATTATTTAATTTAATTTAATTATTATTTAATTTAATTATTATTTAATTTAATTAATTAAATTTAATTTAATTAATTTATTTAAAATTTAATTTTATTTATTTAATTACTCGTTTAATTTTTTAAATTTAATTCATTATTCATTTATATTATTTAAATTATTTTTTCAATTTATGTATATATGTATTATTTATTTTTATTATCCCTTATAAGTTATTTTATTTTAATTATATGTACATTTTTATTACTTAAATATTATTGATTTAATATTTTTAATTTATATTATTACTTTACATTATTTATTATTATCATTTTTGTTATTATTTATTTATTTATAAGACTTTTCATTTTCTCTCTCTTCAATTATTCTTTTCTTTATTTTCACTTATATTAAATTATTTATTAAAATTATTATTTACATATATATATTTACATTTTAAAAGGGCATCTTTATTAATTTATTTTCATTATTTATTTAGGTTTATAGTTATTTATTTTATTATTTATTTTTATCATACTATTTTTTATTATTTACATTAATTTACATATATATATATATATATATATATATATATATATATATATATATATATATATATATATTATTCATTTATTTTTTTTTAATCAATTCTACGATTTTTTTTACTTATTCATTTAGTATTTTTAGTGAGTTATTTTATTTAAAATTTAGTATAGTTGTTTTATTAGAAAAGCTATTATTTAGTTTATTATTATATCATTTATTATTCTTCATTTTTATATTTCATTTTGCTTTTGTTTTACTTTTATTTCATTTATGTTATGTTTATTTCTTTTTTTTTTTCATTTCCTTTATGATATATTTATTTCTTTCAAATTTTAAAACTTATTTTTTTTAAGTTAGTGAAACTAGGTGGCAGATTTGTAAATATTTAACATTAGCCATATAACTTTGCATAAAAAGAATTCCTAAACCTATGCATGGATAAAATTTAAATAGCATGAAGAAGGAATAACCTACACATAATTTTTGAAAACATACATGGAGAGATTTTAAACTTGAAGATAGGGATGCCTTGTTGAAGCTCACGGCTAGGAAGTGGTTTGGGTGGATGTGGCTTTGCTTGGAAGAAGGAGAGGAGGAGGAGGAGAGGCTCACAGCTAGGAGGGAATTTTTTGGGGATGGAATGGTTAAGTGTAAGGGTGTAAGTGAGTGTGTAAGGGTGTGTGACGTGGGATTATGGGGGGATTTTTTGGAGGGAGGCTCACAGCTAAGAGTAAATGGGGGAAGTGAGGGAGAAATATGGTGGAGATATGGTGGAGGTAAGGTGATAGGGTGAGGTGGCTAGTAGGGTGTGGGAGAGGTAAGGGAGAGGTGAGGGAGGGGCATGGAAGTAAGGTGAAGGTAAGGACGGAAGAATTTTAATTTCTTTTTTTTTTTAAGTTTTGTTTTACCGTGAGATGTAAGAGGGGGAGAATGTGGGTGTGCGTGTGAGTGTATTTTAATTTGGTCAATTTTGGATTTTTGGACCATTTTAAGAACATTGGGCTAACTTAAGTTTAGATTGGGCTAGAGCTTGAATGAAGCCCAAGTGCCTTGATCAATATTGTCCATATGATTGTAATGAAGATCTTTCATGAAGACATAAAGTGGTTTTGAGCTCATTTGGAAGTTCAATTTTGGCATGGATTGGATTTTTGATTATTTTGGACCATATTGGATTTGGGTCAAGTTATCTTGAATTTCAGTGGGAATGTGGTCCAGAGGTCTTCAACAATAATGTAGATCTGATTGTCTCGAAGATTTTTTATGCAGACATAAAATGGTTTTGACAAGGTTTAGAGGCTCAATTTGGTGGATTTAAAACATGTGTTCAGCTTGGGTCGAAATTGGGGTTTTTTTTGTTCAAAATGGATTTGGGTAAGACCTGAGCTCAAATTGTGGACAATTGTGATTCAATTAATTTTAAGGAGGTGTTATAAAGACTTTGGAATTGAAATTTGGGAGGAATTGATTGACATTGGCTTTATTTAGGGGATTTGGGTTATTTAGGCAAAATTAGGGATTTTGGATTTCAAGTGGAATTGGATTCAAATGTGGGTCACATTGGATTTTAATTTTGGTCTATATTGATATTGGAGATGTTAAATTTTTGTTTGAAATTGAATTTGATCAAAATTGAGGTCAATTGGGTCAAGATTGGGTTTGATTTGGGCACATATGGGTTAAAAAAGGGTCAAATTGGGGATTTTGGTAAAAGTGAGCTAAATTGACAAAATTTGGAGATGGTGTAGTTGAACAAAATGAATTAGGATATTTTTATGATTTTTTGGATTTTTTTGGGAATTTTTTGGATTTTTTGGATTTCTTGGCTAAAAGGGTATTTTGGGTATTTTGAGGGTATTGGGGGGTATTTTTGGAAATTTTGGAATTTTTGGTCATGGATGGTCAATTTGAGTGGTAAGGAATATCTTGGAATGATTTCTAGGGAATTTTGGTGAATTTGAAGAATTTTGGGTAATTTAGGGCATTTTGGGAGGTCAGGGGCCAAATGTTTGAAATTTTGGAGATTTGAAGGTGGCTTCAGAGTGAGCATGATGTAATGGTTTAAATTGAGTTATAGATCGAGGGTTACCCTCATTTGGCCATCTATCTGTTGGTCCCCACCACTTAGTCATAGACTTATGACTGGGCTATCCACATGAGTTTCCAAGGAGTTCAGGGTTGAAATTAGGATGTGTAGTATATGTTATGAATGTGAAGTGTATGAGTGGTGATCTCCAGATCTCCCTCAAGGCAAATCCTAAGGTCTGACCACCTATAGGAACTTACCCTAGGATTCCTTATGCTTGCCTTTTTCCTACCAAAAGGTGGAGGTTAGGCCTTAAGCATATGAAAACCCCTAGTGAAGCAAGAAGAGTTTTGAATTTCTATGGGGAGGGTTCCATGACTAGTCCTCTAAGAAAGTCACCAGGAGAGTCCTATGGCTAGAGCCTAGGCTATTCTAAAGAGAGACTAGACCTCAACCAAAAGTGAGGTCAACAAATGCACCCCCAATAGGTGTGGTGTGCTAACCAAGCACACTGCACGTATTGGTGTTAACCGACGAGATCAACAAGACCAACACAACTGTCTGAGTGAAAACTCAAGATAAAACAAAGAGTTTAGCAAGTGAGTTTCCACTGGAGATTGTTTGGTTGAAAACCTTCAAACCCAGGGACTCTCGCCGAGGAAAGAAGGATGGAATACCTTTTAGCGCGAGTTGTGAATTTCAAGCTCCCAAACTCTGAAGGAATCTGAACCGGTTTGATTTGAACAAATGGGAATTTTGAATTTGATTTCATGTTTCTTGTTTGAATTTTAGTTTGAAACTTTTTTTTGAATTTGAAGTTTGAAATTTTGTTTTTTTTTTAAATTTAATTTTAGGATTTGAATGTGGGAATTTGAAATTTTAAGTGAAATCAAAATTTCGGTATCGCTTACAGGAGGACAATCAGAATTTAGGTACTGACTCGAAAATTCAAGGAAAAATTTTCTTTTTTGGGAAATCGGACGACTAGGCTCCGACCCCAGAATTTCATGGAAGGCGGAAAAATATCTCGGAAGGAAGATGGAAATTTAGGGAATTTTTGGGAAATCGGGCGACTAAGCTCCGACCCCAGAATATCATGGAAGGCGGAAAAATATCTCCGAAGGAAGATGGAAATTTAGGTAATTTTTGGGAAATCGGACGACTAAGCTCCGACCCCAGAATATCATGGAAGGTGGAAAAATATCTCATAAGGAAGATGGAAATTTAGGGAATTTTTGGGAAATCGGACGATTAAGCTCTGACCCTAGAATATCATGGAAGGAGAAAAAATATCTCAGAAGGAAGATGGAAATTTAGATAATTTTTGGGAAATCGGATGACTAAGCTCCGACCCCAGAATATCATGAAAGGCGGAAAAATATCTCGAAATGAAGATGGAAATTTAGGGAATTTTTGTGAAATCAGATGACTAAGCTCCGACACGAGAATATCATGGAAGGCGGAAAAATATCTCGGAAGGAAGATGAAAATTTAGGGAATTTTTGGAAAATCGGACTACTAAGCTCCGACCCCAGAATTTCATGGAAGGCAGAAAAATATCTCAGAAGGAAGATGAAAATTTAGGGAATTTTTGGGAAATCTGACGACTAAGCTCCGACCCCAGAATATCATGGAAGGCGGAAAAATATCTTGGAAGGAAGATGGAAATTTAGGGAATTTTTGGGAAATCGGACGACTAAGCTCCAACCCCAGAATATCATGGAAGGCGGAAAAATATCTCAGAAGGAAGATGAAAATTTAGTGAATTTTTGTTTTCTTGGGTTGTTTCACTTTGTTTACTTTTGACTTTATTTCATTTCTTTTCATTTCTTTTCATTTTTGTTTCACTTCATTTGATTTTGTTTTGACTTTTCGTTTCATTTTCAATTTTCGTTTCTTTTTGGTTAATTTTATTTTCAATTTTCATCATTTTATTTATCCTTTTATTCTGTATCATCATTTTTTTTTGGAACCAACGAGTTGTTCAACTGCTTTCGACCGTCGCATTGAAAGAAACATTTTTGAAAAGTCAGAAAATCTTCATTGATTCATCTGGAAAGTAATATAACTGATCTGACACTAACAAGCATCCAAAACTGATCATGTGTACAAAACTGAACAAAACTGATCACGTGTACAAAACTGAACAAAACAGGTGTATCATGTCATCTGGCTGCTGCGGATGTAGTGACAACAACTGCTGCGCTCTGCTGTAAGTTGTAGTAGCATTCTGCCTTTGAGGCTGCTACGGGGGACGGGCCAACCTGCCAAGGTTACGCTCCGGAACAAAAGTCCCCTTGCGAACACCCGGAGGTACCACCGTCACAGTGGTAAAGGATGAAGGTTCTCCAGCTCCGGATCTAGTTCATAGTAGAACGTTGCTTTGTCTTCATCCATTCTCCTGAAGGTGACTAACACCCTTTTTCCTGCAACTCTGGGGATGTAGTGTTTTGCCAAATCGACTCCATTTCCTTTTAAGACCAGCAATGATCCGACTGGCAAGGGAATCTCAACAGAACCTCGGAATTCACTTGGTCCAACTATACAAATTTCACATCCTAACAAAATATTGCATTCACTCACAAAGGAGACCGTGCAGAAGGGCCTCACGAAGTCGTGGTGGTCAATATGAGGAGGGATGCAGTCCCCATCCTTATAAATATTTATAATGCAACTGTTTGGGATACAATCTACAGGCAGTATGTGCCACTCGACCATCCTCCTGATCATTCCCTTGATTTTTGTTGGCATCTGATCCACCTCATCATGCTGTAAAATCCCCGGGGGGTTTCCCTGTCGATCTCTCGCAAAGTTGTAGTAGCAACCGCACTGAATAGTGACCCTTCCTTTTCCTCTCTTCCATTTAGATGGCTTCATATACGTTCTGGGCTTCAAGAGGCCTGCTTTTCCCATGGTGTTGAGAGCTTTGACGCAATCCAGAATATCTCTTTCATCTTCTTTTGAGAACACATCAGTATAGAGCTCGAGTCCTTCAAGGATGTTGAGCCATTTTCCTTGAATATCCTCGTAATGCTTAAATTCTTGCTCTCTGACTCTTCGTATCTTTGCCATGATGTAGTACGGGACTCCTTGTGGCGGCGAAAAAATATACTATAGTACGTAAGGCTCCACACTCAGAAATTCACTACTCTAAAGTAGCATTGAGGCGGTTGCATATGCCTCGAAGGTGTCGTATTCCTCAAGCTGTAGAACATGACATTCTGGGCATTCTAAAAATGCCCCTATATCTGAATTCAGCCTGGGCAAGCTCGAGTTGCAAATCGTGCATCCGACGAAAACTTCCTTCATTGGATCCTATGTTAGGACAGGCTTCGCGATGGTTTCCAGCTCAGTCTCCATGCGTGAAAAACTGTCCTCAGTCTCTTTCATTTCTGGCTGATGAAATTCTTCTGGCACAGGCGGTAGCTCAGTGGCTGACTCCCTAGCCTGTCTTCTCTCCATCCTTTCCAAGAAGCGGCGCTTACGGCAATTTCTATTTCTTCTTATTTGCTAACGGAGCGTCTGAAATTCTGCCGGCTGAAGCGGTAACCAGATCACCTTGTGGAGTGGTGATCATGGATGGGACATAAGTACGTCTCTCAGTAAGGAGGTGTGAGTCAACCAAACCTCCAGTGCCCCATGTCTTGAGGTTTGTCCTACCTCCCTGTGACTGAATTTCTTCATTGGCTTCATTTTCTACGTTTGCTTCAGTATATGTTTCTAGATGCGAGGTCTGAGTCATATCAAAGAGCAAACACCGACTCGAAACTCGACACATCCTACACAAGAAAACAAGGGGAAATGTCAGCGAGTGGTATTGTGCACGAACAAAAGCAAATTATCATTTACTTTAAACAAGTTTTAGCAATTAACTTGATGCCATTATTTTATTTAATATGTTTTTATAAAATTTAGATTTATAATTTAGCAAACATGTTTTCATTTTGTGGGAAGGGCATTTCTTTTATTTTATGCAGTTTTTTTTTTATTACAAAATTTTGGACCCAGTCACAGACACTAGCCCTACAGCTATATTGGAACTAATATCATTTTTTCAGTCTTTTCATGTCGCGTAATATTTCTTTAAATATCGTCCATTGATGGGCAACATGGATCTATCCCCTTGAGAATCCACCAACTGGTAAGATCCTCCTGTGTAGACCTTCTCCACCACGAATGGTCCTTCCCAGGTCGGTTCGAATTTTCCACCTATTTTGTAGTGTGCAAGAATAGGCCTTTTAAGAACGAGCACAAGGTCACCAACTTTGAACGACCTCAGGCAGACCAATTTATCGTGGGCTTGAATCATCTTCGCTTGGTAGAGTTCGAAGTTCTGCTGTGCGAGCAATCTTTTTTCCTTCAAGGCTTTCCAATTCTGCAAGTCGTAACTTGGCATTCTCTTCTGTTGTAATTTGATTGGCAACGGCAACCCGGAGCGACGGTAGCTGAACTTCTAGCGGAAGAACTGCCTCGGACCCATACACAAGAGCGTACGGTGTAGACTGTGTCGGCGTTCTGACTGTCGTCCTGTAAGCCCACAAAGCTTCTAGTAGCTTCTAGTGCCATCCTCTTGTATTATCGTTGAGCGTCTTCTTCAGAATCTGAACAAGCATTTTATTGAAGGCTTCTACCAAGCCATTTGCTTTAGGGTAGTAGATCGTCGAGTATCTCCAATCTATCTCGTGTCTTCTGACGAAGTTGTTGATTTTCATTCTCTTGAAAGCGGGCCCGTTGTCGGAGATGATTCTGCACTGTACACCAAAATGGTAGACGATTTGATTCTTGAAGAACTGTAAAACTTGTTGCGCTATGACTTCCCATAGTGGAACTGCTTCTGCCCACTTGGAAAAGTAGTATGTAGCGGTGAGTATAAACCTGTGTCCTTTTGAGGAAGGAGGGTCTATCAAATCCACTATGTCCGTACCCCAGCACTCAAATGGCCACGAGGTAATCATTGGGTGTAGAACATTCGGAGGCTGGTGCAAGACCACTCTATGCACCTGACACTGACGGCATCTCATAGCTACGTCCATGCAATTTGTCATCATTGCTGGCCAGTAGTATCCGAGCCTTTTGATTTTCATCTTCATTTTCGGTCGACTGGTGAGCACCACACAATCCAGCATGTACTTCTTTGACAATTTTCTACTCTTCTGCTCTGCTCAGACATTTCAGCCACATCTGGTCGAAGGATCTCCTATACAGAACATTGTCGATCAGGGCATACAATAAAGCCCTCTTCTGAATCTGGTGCCTTACTGACTTATCTTTTGGTAGCTTTCCAGTTTGCAAATATTCCATTAATGGATGACGCCAATCTTCTGTATCTTCTGCCACTGTAGCAACTGTCTTTTCTTTCAATTTCATGTAGATTGTTGAGATCGATCTGAGACAACACCTGACGCCCTTATACTGTAGTATCTATAGAATCTTCGGGTGGACAAGCCAATTCTTTAGCGAGTTTTGCTAAAGGGTCGGCATAGGCATTGTCTGCTCAAGGATTCCTACAGAATATCACATTCGGAATTTGCTCGAGTAACTTCATTTTATACTGGTGGTATTCTTCTACTCTCGGCTTTAGAATTTTGTACTGTCCTGCCACTTGCTGGATGACGAGCTGTGAGTCTCCATAAATGGCAATTTCTGTTATATTCATTAGTATTGCTAATTCGAAGCCAGTGATTAAGGCTTCATACTCTGCTTCATTGTTGGTACACGACTCTGTCAAGTGGTAAAAAAACCTCAGCATGGCCCGATCTGGTGTCACGAAGATTAAACTAATTCCTGCTTTGCCTGGTATAACTGTTCCTAATCTTTTGTCTTTTCGAGCTGATGACGCTCCATCAAAGTACATTTCCCAACGTTGAGCATTGGGATCTTCTATCTGTAGTATCTGCTCATCTGGTAACTCATCATTGAGCAGGGACCCAGCTGGTAGTAAGTGCGCTGCGAGAAAATCTACAAGAATCTGCCCTTTGATAGAGCGAAGGGGCACAAAGGTTATATCGAATTGCAATAATATCATTGACCACCTTGCTAAGCGTCCGGAAAGCGTTGGTAGGGTCATCAAATATTGCAAAGGATTAACCTTCGAAATCAGGTTGACCTTATGAGGCAATATGTAATGTCTGAGCTTTTGAGTGGCAAAAACCAAAGTTAGACATTGTTTCTCGATAGGAGGATACTTTACCTCTGCGGGTATTAGACGTCGACTCAAGTAGTAGAGTGCATTCTCTTTACCCTCATCATTGACATGGGTATGTAGAGCTCCGAGAGACTCATCTAACGCCGCGGTATAAAGTATCAACGGTTTACCCGGGATAGGGGTTGTTAAAATAGGAGGTGCCGTTAGATATCGTTTAATATCTTCGAAAGACTGCTGGCATTTTTCTTCCCAGATAAATTTGGCATTCTTTTTAATTAATGCCGAGAAAGGCTGACACCTACCCGAGAGATTAGATATAGCACCTCAGATATGTCAGTTTTCCTTGAAATGAACGTAGTTGTTTCAAGGTTTTAGGGGGAGGCATTTCTAAGATGGCTTTAATCTTCTCTAGGTCGATTTCGATTCCTCGATGACGGATAACGAATCCTAGAAATTTCCTAGAGTTAACGCCAAAAGCACACTTTAAGGGATATATCTTCAGATTATATTGTCGTAATCGTTCAAATACGATCCTCAAATCATATAGGTGGTTTCCTCTTATCTTGCTCTTGACGACCAAATCATCCACATAGCATTCCACTTGGTTGTGAATGAGGTCATCGAAGATCCTCATCATTGCTCTTTGATATGTAGCTCCTACGTTCTTCAGTCAAAACGGCATCACAATGTAGCAGTAAATCCCGATTGGAGTTCTGAAAGCTGTGAGTGTTGCGTCTTTTGGTGCCATCTTGATCAGATTGTACCCTGAAGACCCATCCATAAAGGAGAAAGTTTCATGTGTCGACGTGATGTCCACCATTAGTTCCGGTATCGGCAATGGGAATTCATCTTTTGGACATGCTTTGTTTAAGTCCCTGAAGTCGACACACACTCGAATTTGCCCATTTTTCTTTTTCACTGGCACAACATTAGCTAACAACGTCGGATACTGTTCTTCTCGGACAAAATTAGCGTCTATTAATTTCTTTATTTCTGCTGTAACTTGTTGTTCTATCACGAGGCGCATCCTTCTGGGTGCTTGCTTTACATTTGAGTCAATTCCATTTGAAATCGAAAATCCGCAATTTTGCCTAATTAATCCAAAACCCCCAATTAACCTAACCCCAACTTTTCCCCCCAAATTTTAGTCCTAAACTTTCCATAACCTTCCCATGAAACCTATGCAACTTTCAATTGCCCTAATTTGAGCCTAAGCTTAACCTAAATCTATTTGAAAAAACCATAAATACCCTCATTTTAGACTAAAGTGAATCCATGCCCTAAACCTACCAAATTGATTAGCCAAACCCTAAAATTTCTTCCCAATTGATGTTGGGAACTCTTCAATACATTCCCCTAGACCATTTGAAACTTTCAATTGGGTCTAAGCCCCACCTTAACCCAACTTGAACCCAAGTTGATTCAACCTTGCCTAAATTAACCAAAATACCAAAATCCACCAAATTGACCTTCCAATTGAACTCAAAACCACTCCATGTCTTCGTGAAACTTCTTCATGGTAATCATATATTCAAAATTTCTCAAGACACTTGGACCTAAATCAAAACCAAACTCAAGTTAGCTCAACCCAAACCCAAATGAGCCAATTTGAACACATGACCAAACCAAACCAAATTGAACCAAATGTGACAAAACCAATTTATCCACAACCACTAAGTAAACCCTAGGAACCACCCTAGATCCACCTAGCCCAAGCTAAGTGAGCCATGGACCAAGGGTTCCCAATTTTAAGGGATCTCTTCCCTTAAATGGACAAATCCACCTCTTGCCTCACCCCAAATCCCCCCTTGCCTGGTTTATCACCAATAAACCCTACTCCTTAGTTGACCTAACCCATGGCCAGCTCCTTTGTCCTTGCCGGCAGGCCTAGCCGCCGGATGGGGGTCTCGGCATATTTTTAGGTTGTGTTGTATTTTAAAAAAAAGGTCGCCTACGAAGTTGTCGGCGAGTTTTAAATTTTAAATTTAATTTATATATATATATATATATATATATATAATTTAGAAAGTAACCTTTAGTTTTGAAAATAATTTTAAATAAAAAAATTTTAGGATATGAAATTAAACCGATCTCACATCCCAAATAGTTTATATAAACGAGCACCACTCCATAAACCGTGTATCTATCCCAAAGAATAAACACACTGCTTGATGATGGGGATCGATTAAATAAACTAGAAGATTTGTGATATCCGTTTGGTCTGCGAACCAATTTTATAAGCCAAGAAGTTCCCCTGCTTAATATAAATGAATTAAGCAGGGTTTAGATTTCCTCGGTTCTTAAAGTTTCCTATAAGGGCAAGCCCTTATAGTTAATTACATCTTAAATGACAAGAATCATTTAAGAAAACTCTCAATAATGATTAGTGGTTTTGCTCTCAAGAATTTCAATGTTTAATGTTTTAAAGGATTGAATTTTGGGATTTCAATTGGAAATGGATCAAGTTTGGAATAGTTAATTTCAGGAGTTTAAAGGAAGAAAAGTAGGAGAAGCTGAGGATCCAAGAAGAATCTTGGCAACTTCCCAAACTATCCTATTGTTTGGCTTCAATTTAGGAATTTATTTAATATTGCAATCTTTCCAATTTTAATTAATTAGGACTTATATTTGTATGACATGATCATACAAATAGCCTCGAAGATATGAGGGTTTATGTCGTACCGAACTACTTCCTTGGAGTCCTGAGACCGGTTAAGGCTTAATTTGCTTGATATGATCATGTACTAAGAGTTCAGGATTTATGTTGCACTAGGCAAACTACCTCGAAATCCTACGGTTTGGTTGTTTAATTCTAGGAATGTTTAGTTGATGTAGAGTTGTTTTACTGACAAAGATGGCCGTACTGCCCACCGTGCTCCAAGCTCCTTGTTGTTGCAGAGGTTTAGTTTCAGAGGTCATAAATCAGGAGATGAGAGAAGTGTTTTGTTTTAGAGAAAATCTTAAAATCTAAGTGTTTTTAATATTTTAATTAAAACAAATCATAAAGTTGTTTAAACAGAACCGATTAAGATCTCACGGTTCCGTCATCCCAGCACAGTTATTTTCATTGAATTCACTTAGTCCAGATGAATTTGCTAAACTCAACTGAAGGAGTTCCACACTTTCATTTAGACCGTGGGAAATCCCGTTAGCAACACGTGGGTTACATCATCCGAGGTATTCCTGATCATTCAACGAGACGTTTCAATTTTGTTGCAATTGTAATTTTGTTGTTCTGTTTGTGATTAAATTTTGAGTTATTTTATATTTTGGAATGTTGTGGTGGTGAATTTTATCTTGCAATGACTTTTAATTTAGTTTTGGTTTCAGTTCAGGTACTATCCTAAAGGTTTTAGTTTTCATGCAACAGTTTTATTTATCATGTAAGAAAAGTAAAGTACTGTGCATGTAAGTAAATTGCAATAAAATAAATTGCAATAAAATAAAAGTGTACCTGGAGGGTCTTCCCGTCACCCCAAGTTGCACTTAAAACACATGATAAGGCATATAAATATTTCAACAGATACCTAGGTAAAGCTAAGGGAAGGGTTTTGGTTGTCTGCCAAATTCCTAATCCTATAACTAGTCATCTCCTATGACGTCTAGGTTCTTGGTTTGATTTAAGGATGATTTTCTTCATCAAAAAATAATTAAATTCAGTTATTCTTCTAAAACATCCCGTCATATTGAGGAAGTGCTTAGGACGAGTCCTAAACATCTTTTCAATATTTCTGGGATTGTTTTGAGTCCAAGTAAATTTGGTTGCACAGGTGAATTAATCATCCAGGAGTTTTGTTAAACTTTGTCTCTTGCTCAGTGAACTTGGGTATTTGATTACCTGATGAATGAAGTGACATCTCACTTAATACTCTATTCAAGAGTTATAATATTTAAAGCCTTTAGGGGCAAGTTGGTTTATCGAGAATTTTAATCATTCTTAATTAAAAGTTTGAATTAATGATTCAAAATGTTTTAATTTAATTGTGAGGTTTTAATTAATAATTTTAAGTTTGGAATAGTGTTCAAATTATTTTATATTTAATTTAAATCTATACATTTTCAATTATCTTAGTATTTCAAATTAATGTTCATCTTTTAAATTTACTTAAATAGAAAGAGGTGTTGAAATTATTGATATGTTTTAATTCTTAATGATTTCATTTAGGTTTGTTGTTAAATGATTTTAATTTAATTTAATTCAATTTGATTTTAATTTAATTTTATTTAATTTTAATTTAATTTAATTTTAATTTAATTTATTTTTAATTTAATATAATTTTAATGTAATTTAATTTATATTTTAGTTTTTATTTTAGTTTAATTTTAATTTTAATTTTAATTTTAATTTAATTTAGTTTAATTTTAGTTTTATATTGAGTTATAATTGTTAATTTTAATTGTTAATTTGGATTATTATTTTAATTCTTGATTAGGAATAAATATTGTTAAAGTGACTTATTTAGGAATTTTTAAATTAAAGAATAAATATCCTCTTAATAATATCCATATTTTAATAATCCAAATTTTAAATATATTCTTTCCAAAATTTAAATCATTTAATTAATTAAAGTTTCATTTTGATATTTTCAAAGTGTTTAATGGGTTTCTACCCCTTAATTTCCCTAAGTTTAAATCATCCAAGAGAAAGTTAAAATCAAATATTTTACCCCCCATTTTGATTAAACCTAAAGTTTTAATTAAGGGTTAAAATTTTAATTACCTTTATGCTCTTTTAAGCTTATTTATTTCATAACTCACTAAATTGAGCTCAAATGGATTTGAAATTTTTATTTCACCTCACTCACATATCAATTAAGACATTAGAGGACAAAATGTGATTTTTTCTGAATTTTATTTATTATTATAATTATTTTTAGTAGAAAATAAGGGTTTTCAAAGAAAATTCAACAACATGACCAAGGAAAGGTTTTTGTCCTTAAGAAAATTATGGGATCTTTGTAATGACAAGAGAACCACTTGGACCAATTTTGGTGATTTTTTTAATTATATTTTATTTATTATAATTATTTTGCATTTTAGAGTATTAATTAATTTTAAAATAAAATAAAAGTTGAAAAATAGATTTTATATTTTTATTAAATTTGTTTGACCTCAAGGAGACAACAGAAACAAATTTTATAATTTTCTCATTTTTCTTTGATTTATTAGAACTATTTTAGTGAAAAAGGTTAAAAATTTATTTTTTAATATTAAAAATTACATTTAGCCTTTAAAATTCAATATCTTATCCTAGGTACTTAGGAAAAATATTTGGCTTTTTCCTAAGTGATTAGGAGTCAAAATGTGACATTTTTATGATTTTTAATATTTTTATGATTTTTATTATTTTTTAATTATTAAAATATTAAAATATTGTGAAAAATCAACTTTTTTAGAAAATTCTAATTTTAATTTTTCTGAACTCCCCTAATATCAGAGAAGCTCCAAAATCATTTTTGTGAATTTTTGAAAAGTATTTTTGGAGTTATGAATTTTTAAAGTTCCATTTTGCTTATGAGGCTTAATCAATCCATTTGGTGGGGTTAATCAAGTTCAACTGGTTTCAAAATTTTATGTAAGATTCCTCTGACCCTAAAGAGTAATGGAGTATTTTTTCAAGTCAATTTAATGTGTGGTTAACCCTAATTAATTCAAATTCAATTTTAGGGGTTTAGGCCAATTAGAGTTATTATGAATGAATTAACGCAAAATATATTTTTCATAGGGTCCTCTATTCCTAAGAAACATCACCAAATTTTCCTAGAATTTATTTTACAACATGCTAATTATTGGAATTAAAATACCTAAAATAGTGACATGAAATTGAAAATTCAATAACTTTTCAAAGAGATAGCCTCTGACCTTAAAAAATTCAGGGAATGTTGCTAAGATCAGAGGCTTCAAAAGCCCTATGGTCTCATGTCATGGTGAATTGTCTATGCAAATGAAGAATCAAAATACTGAAAATAGTAAATAAATTATTAAAAATAAAATACTCATCCAATTAACATGATTTCTTTTCGACATTATTCTCCTCTGTTCACTGAGCAAGAGTATATTTTTATTTTATTTTTGTGATTTTTCTATGCAAAGATATGAATTTTCTAAGTTCTGGGTATTTAATTAATTCAGAAAATAGGGATTTATGTACTTATCCACGCAGCGCCGCGTCAACCTTGGCAGCTCCAAAACCCCTACGTGTCGTGCTCCCATTAGACGCCACCACTTGAGTCAATAGCCACGCATCCCGCGGTTCGTGTACCATTGCGCCGTCTGACTTGATCTCGATCGTCCGCTCGATACACGCGTGATCCAACAGCTCCTGGTCATCTTCTACGACTGGTGTGTTCCCGTGACCGTCCACACTAAAACCCTAAGATCTCACTCGATTTTTAATGGATTTTTGTGTTCTCATGCTCTATGGATTCGTCTTGAGGCTATGAAATTAACTCAAACAAAATGGAGAATTGCTGGAAGCTCGGGGGGAAGAATGAGTTCATACCTTTTCTCAGAGAAGTGAAGCTTCGATCTGAGAGTTGTGTCACCTTCGATTGAGTCCAGGCAAGCTCCAGATGAAGTCTCTGGCTTTGGGGAATTGTCTAAGTATGAAAGTGACCAAGGCCGATCACAAAGCTTGGAGGCTGGAAGCAATGGCTGGCCTGGTGAGGGGGCTTTTACTGGGGAACTTCTCCTCTTGGTCTGGTGAAGGTGTAGGATCAATCAATTTGGAGATTGGCTCACTGTGGTGAAGTGTCCTATTTTTTGGGTGGATTTTCAACTCAGAAATTGAGCTCACAGAGAGGGTTTTAGGGCTGGATTTCAGTGGGGATCAAGTTCTATATGTCTGGAGAGGGGTCTGGAATGATTTTGGCAGAGTTTTGATAAGGTTTGGTTCAACACCTCATTTGATCGAGAGGTGGTGGTGTTTAAATAGAGGTGGCTGGGGGGCTTCCCAGGGGCAATTGGAGGCTGGGATCAGCTGCTCAGGGGAGGAGAAGAACAGCCATGTTGTCCATTTGGGTTGGGACAGCTCGACCAGGGAGAACTAAAAAATTTGGCTAACATGGAGCTCTCGACCATGGTGTTTTCCGGCTACCCAGGCGGTTGGCCGGCCAGGCATTGGTCACCTTCTTGACCAGTGAGGTCAGGGCTGGGGTTTGGTGCAAGCAATTCGCTATTGCCATGTGTAAGGAGGTTTGATTAAAATGGCATGTGGTAAGGGTCATTTTGGCTTGATTTTGGTCAATTCATGTATTTGGGTTTGGTGCACCCACCAAGGGATTGATTTGGGCTGAGGGAGGTCAGATGAGTCAGCTAGTTTGGAGTGGAGAAGTCCCCATCCAAATATATTTGGATTAATTTTGGGTTAGGGTGGAACATGGGTATGGCTAATGACTTTTAGGGAGTGTTTAAAGGATCTCCTCCTTTTGCCATTTAGGGAGGGCTGACAATCCTAAGATTCTCATGGCTTCCATGTGGCTTAATCATGGCTCCAAGGCTTGTCTATGGCTTGCTCATGGCTTGGCTCAATTTCATGGAAATGGGTTATTTGGAATTTTGAAAATTTTGAATTCTTTTAATGGGACTTGTCATGATGCCATTTTGGTTTGATCAACATGATGGATTTTGGACATAGGGGGTGGTTTTGATTAAAAAGAATGACAAATGAAAATGTCATGTGGGCTTTAGGATAGATTTTGGGCTTTTGAAATGGTTTTGGATGGGATTTTAAAGTGGTTTAAGGAAGTGGGCTTTTGGATTTTAAAATGTGCTTTTGGACAAAGGAGGAATAAAAACAGAAGTTTGCTAAGATCAAGAAGGTCGCAGAAGCCGAAGTCGCCCGTCTTGAAGAAATCCCCTAAGAGGAAGAGGAAGAACTGCCGAATACTCACCACTCGTTGAAAGAAATAGATTCCACCCTCTCTCTCGCTGCACATTTAATGAAGTAGATGCCGCAAAGATCGTCGTTGCGTTACCCCGGCCTGCATATTACAACACACTGAGTGCGTAAGAGCAGTGGCTACACCGCTCACCCGATTGCGTGCGGTAGTCGAGAATTACCTTTAAAAGAAGGATGTCCTCAGACGGGAGATTCCCGAGAAGAATGAGATGAGTGCCGCTAAGTCTCGCATCGGTCCACGCAGTAGAGCCTTCTATCGCTCCCGAAAGACCAAAGAAAAGGTACGAGCTAAAGGAAGGCTCACTCATTGTTGTACTGGTCTCCATATTAGGGAGGACACCACCTACTTCGCACCGTCGAGCGACCAGCCGATCCTAGGCCTTCGATACAAGAAGGATGGTGTGGCAATCTATTATTGCCGAACCAATACCGACACAAAGTTCGGGAAAGAGAAGTCTCACCGAAGGTCCCGTGATCCGAAGAGAGGTCGCAGAGAAAAGGAAACTCCCGAAAGAGAGGTTCAATACTATCTCCTAACGACCACGAGATCGCTCGAAAAGGCTACTCGAGGATGCCATAGGAAACTAAGAATGGACATCCGATGGCAAGCAAGAGAAAGAGGAGAGGAATTAAAGGACGAAGTGGATTCGTCAGAATTCATGGATGAAGGAGTACGTCGAGATTAACATGGTTGAAACATCGAGCATCATCGCCCTTTAGGAGTCCCGCCAGCCTTAGAAAAAGATGAGCCGTAATTAATGAGAGCAGCGCCCAAGAAAAGATGATACGATTTCCCCCGATGGCAAAGGATGGAAGAGATGGCTGCCGCCTTAGCCACTCTCTAGAGTCGTGCCCGCCCTCA
This sequence comes from Papilionanthe hookeriana x Papilionanthe teres, assembly GCA_022702705.1. Taxonomy (NCBI): domain Eukaryota; kingdom Viridiplantae; phylum Streptophyta; class Magnoliopsida; order Asparagales; family Orchidaceae; genus Papilionanthe; species Papilionanthe hookeriana x Papilionanthe teres. Next base: position 152,366,042 of record CM040427.1, on the reverse strand, counting down.
TAAAGAAATACCCCCGGAGGCATCCATATTACAAATGGAGGAAAAGAGATTACATCTATTAACGGAGATGATCAACCTAAGAATGATCTCCGCATAGAACATGATTCCCGAAAAGGATATTAAGAGCGTGGTAGAACAAAGAAAAGCAGAAGCCTGGCTCGCCTCAGAATGGAACATTTATTCGATGGGTAGACCTTACCTTGAAGAATTTGATGCACCAATACCTGGGCGGGCTTTCCATCACCCATGTTTAAGACTTTCGATGGAACGGAACCCCCGGCAACATGTCACACATTTTCGTGCCGCCTGTCGCAATGCCGTGGGAGCGACGCCTTACTTTTCCGACAGCTTCGTCACAGCTTGTCGTGGATCACCTTCGACCGTGTATGCGTAATCGTCGAATGGATCAGTCAAGACTTTTTAATTGGAAAATATCTTTCGTTAAGCGGTTTTTCGGTGCTCGCCACCACATCACCATCGGTGATCTAGTGGTGGAGCGAATAAACCGAACAAAACTTGGTGGATTACATACTACAGGAACTCGAGCATGAAGTGTGAACCAAAGCTTCAGAACAACATGCGGTCGGTATCTCCGCTAAGAGTATCCACACCGATAGCACTTCTCCTTAAGGGATTCACCATTAAGACTTTCGAAAGTTGCATAGCAAGGCCGGAGCTCGCAAGAGGAAGCAAAAATGTACGAAGTTTCACCGATAAGACCAATAAACAGAAAGCTCCGCAAAAGCATTCCGAGAAGAAATCGTAATCGTCGCAAGATCGGACAAAGGCAAGCAGCAACAGAAATAAAGCCAGAACAACCGCAACAAAGCGATCAACACCCTCACAGAATTATCACCTCAATAGAGTTTTCAGCTCTCGACTCAAGCATTTCCGCCGCGGTACGATCAACAACCGTCTCGTCCGCTCCGTCCTCTCGAAGGAACCGTTGAACAAAGAATACCCCTTCAAGACTGAGGCAAAGGCGAAAATGTTTTGCAAATGCTTTGATGAAGATGCCTAACTTTCAATTACCAGAGCCTGTGAAGCCTCAGCAGTTGATGTGAAGGATCATCCGAACTACCGTCCCTACCATCTGGATGATCGGAGAAATCAAGACTGCTTCACTTTCAAGAATTGGCTCGAGAACAACCTTCAATAAGGAACATAACGATCCCGAAGGAATACATGAAGAAACCCCAAAAAGAGGTTCCGTCAATGTTATCTCGGTAAAGCCTGATGTTCCGATCGACCCGCACACGATCAACGATGGATGGAGTACCGTTCGGACGAAGTCTTCAAAGAAATTCACCTTCACATCCAAACCACTTCGTTGAGTACTTCAACTAAAAGTTTGAAACTCGACGAGCCGCACTATCGCTCGTGATCAAGAACGCTCCCGTAAGGAAGAGAAGATCGTAGAAGAGAAGAAGACCGACGTCCGAAGACTAGACTAGGGGCCGCTTATCCTAGATGGTTTTTCCCCGTCCCGTGGAGAAATCCTCGAACCTCCGACTGTGTGATTATTTCGCTCCGGCTGGATCTTATAATGATAAGAGCTGCTGCCACGTTTTGACTATTTCTAACGATTATGTAACTAACGACAACCAACCTAACTGATCTCGATTTTGACACGAATAACGATTCTCAAATCATATAAAACCTAGATAACCACGACGAAGAGGAAGATGTTCAATAGTATGGCTACGAAAGTTCAAGAGGTGACGAGTTTATTCGTGAATTCCGATGAGCTCCGATCACGATAGAGTTAGAACTATCGTACACCGAGGCACCCCAGAAGAGCCGCTCCGACCCAAGAAGAGACACCGGTAGATCCAGATGAAATTACCGAAGTCAATCTAAGGAGCAAAAGGTCCTACCTCCGAGATCGGGTCCAAAGGATAAAAGAAAAGGTGGTTACTCAGATGAGCCAACCCGCCGGAAGAATTACCCGTTTGGGAAGAAATCGAACAAACTCTGTAAAAGTGGACTAATATGTGCTAGCCCATCTGTGAAGCTACTAGCCAACCGAGCATCTACGACGCTCCGATCCTCGTCAAAGGAGATGAGAGAATCCTCTGGCCAAGGCCTCGCTTGATCCAGAAATTTGCTTAAATCAAATGGCTGGTAATTCCTTCGACGCAGGTTTGCTCATTGAAAGGACAATGGCAAGGCCTTACGGACGATGATTTACTACTGGGAACAGCAACATCGCAACCGATCGTCAGACATTTCTGGCCGCATTGGAAAGTTCACACTCACTGTGGTGCTAGTCGATCCGGGAGCATCAATTAATATAATGAACCTTCGAATGCTAGCCGTCAGAGATTGGATTTTTCCGTGATCTCGAGGCGGACAAGATGATGGTGAGAGGCTTCAACCAAAAAGGAGAAAGAGCTCTTGGATCGATACATATTGTTAATGAATATCGGTGAATTAGCCAAGACAATCGTAAAGTTCCACATAATTGATTCTAAGACGTCATTCAACGCCGACTGGGCCGGCCATGGATCCATGAGAACCGGATGGTACCGTCGTCTTTACACCAATGCATAAAGTACTATGAAGGAGGACAAGAATGCTGTATCAAAGGTGATTTGCAACCATTCTCCGTGCATGAAATCGGAATCCACAAAGATGCAAACCTTACTACGCACCTCCAAAGAAAACTATCTTCTCCGTAAATGCCATACCAAATCAAGAAAAAGAAGCATGAGACGAAGCAAAGAACCTGAAATCCTCGTTCAACAGCTTACTCACCACTCCCTTACTCACAGATGGTGAAGGTTTCTCCTGGGACCCGCACTCCGAGGTCGAGCCCGGGGACGAGGTCGTGGAAGAGACATTAGAACAGTTGGGATTTAAGAACCCGCCATCAACGTTGATCGGGAGACAAGTTCTAAAGAAGAAGAAATCAAGAAAGAAGTAAAGAACAGTAAACCAAAAGAAACTCCTAGTTCAAGATCTCTCGAAGATGAAAGAATGAAGAAATACGTACAATGTACTAGAAGATTAACGACTACGTGCATACTAAGTGACCCCTAATTCCCGATCCATTCTAAAAATTCGAGGGTATGGTGGTCAAGGAAGTACACGGTGGTGGTACTAAACCAATCAAGTTCTATCGTGGTGCTTCTTCTTCCAAAACCGAAAAAGATGTACAATTTGAACATGTTACTTCTTCTAAATTAACGGAATTACCGTTTGAGTGTTATTCTCCCCGTGTTCAAAATTTAATTTAACGGGGTATCTTACCTAAATGCGCAGTCAAAAGGTCAATCACAAAGACTTTGAAAAGCAGGACCAAATGCCGCCGGCTCTCCCAATTTAAAATATGGTCTCTTGGATTCGGCATGCGCAGCATCGCCGATGATACAGATTCTGCTCGGCTGTCGCCAGCGAGCCCACGAAGATCGCTTGAAACCTCGTAAGATCTCGAAGATCCGCAAATCAGATGCTCCGCCGTAATTTGAAGAAGAAATTAAATCTACAATAGATGAGTTAATGGAAGTTAACATAGGTACTAGCGAAGAGCCTAGCCGACCTTTGTTACCTCCTTACTAATAAAGAAGACTCGAAGAAATGATCAAGCTATTAGTGGAATTCAAGGACATTTTGCTTGGAATTATGACGAGATGCCGCATTAACCCAGAGGTTGCAGTTCATAAACTAGAAAGTGGATCCCACTGGGCTGGCCCAGCTAGACAAGCTCCCAGCGAATGCGTCTGCAGATTGAACAACAAGTTAAAGCTGAAATTAAGAAGCTAATTGACGCCAAGAACAATACCCTACTTAGTTAGCCAACGGGGTACCGAAGTTAGAAAGAAGAATAGACAAGATTTAACTGTGGATTTCGTATATTTAAATAAAGCATGCCCAAAAGACAAATTCACCACTAACTTAATAACCATTCACATCGCTTCAACACATGAAGTCTTCGGTCAAGAGGGGTATTTTGGGTATTTGGAGGGTATTGGGAGGTATTTTTGGAATTTTTGGTGTTTTTGGGTATGGATGATCAATTTGAGTGATGTGGAAATGTTTGGGAATGATTTTGGAGAATTTTGGGTAATTTGGAAATTTTTGAGAATTTTGGGTAGTTTCAAGGGTTTTTGGTAGGTTTAGTAGGTGTAGGGTCCCGGGGGTCAAAAATTGAAAATTTGGAAAATTGAAGATTGGGTGGATGTAAGTGGAATAAAATCATTTTGGTTGAGCCATGAAGCCATATCAAGCCCATATGAGCCATGAAGGGACTCATTTGAGGCATTCACTATGTTGTTCCTAACCCTCTTAGCCAAGAGCTCAGGGGTTAAGGACCATCCATGTGAATCACCTACTTGAGTCAGGAGGTCAAGTTAGGTATGGTTGTGGTTTTAGGAAGTGTGTGAAAGTGTAGTGTATAAGTGTAGTGTGTAAGTGTAGTGTGTGTGTAAGTCAGCCCCTTCACTGCACCAGAGCCACCAGAGGCAGGTCCCAAGTGCCAAAGAGTCCTATAGGAACTCATCCTTTAAACTTCCACATTTGATTTCAACCCTCTAGGTGATTAGGGGTCTACAGTCAAGTTTGTAGAGTTTGCAGGGAGTTAAGAAGTGGTTTGAGTTTCTAAAAGGTGGGTCCCAATTCTAGTCCTCTAAGATAGTCAAAGAAAAAGCCTAAGGCTAGATCCTAAGCACTAAAAGAAGAAGAGAAGACCTCATCAAAAATGAGGTCAACAGTACTTTCTCCCCTCCATCCTACATGAGACACATAAGTACGATTATTGAATTTGGTAATAGGCCTCTGTGGATGGACTAGCCCATCAGTACTATCAAACTCAACTCCAAACTGTACACATAATGAATAAATCAGGGCAGGATGTCCTAGTTCACCAGGGCAGAATACTCTTAAAGATAATCGATCCAATATCAATCTGTTTCATATTCTAAATGCAGTAATTAAGAATATCTCTATCTCTGGTAACTTTGTTGTTATGATAAGAAGGTAGTAATCTAGTAGAGTTGAAATAATGTCAGGCTTTTGATGGTACATTTAACTTAGAAGCGAAGAAATTAATCATTTGTCTTTGCTTTATTTTCCATTCTCCTTTTCCATCAGTAAGAAGAGCAATAACTTCATTTAGTCTAGCTTCCATAGTACTTAAATTTTCACTTTCACAAAATGAAGTTCCCGTTAAAAGGTAAAAAGCCTTAATAGATTCCTGGGTAAAATTTATTAGTTTTACACGAACTAGCTCATATTCAGATTTAGTCTAAGGCATATTTGCATAAAATTCTCTAACAGTACCCATAATTGCATCAATAGTAAAATAACAAATTACTTTCCAAATTTCAATCACAAATTAACTGTTCTACAGATCCGCCCGAATTTTCAAAAGCCCAATCTTGAATACCCTTTTTGTTGTAAAGGGATGAATTGAAACAGAATTGTGCTTTTACATTTTCAAATCTATCCTCATTAAAATCTATTTTTTTCTTCCCTCTACTTGTCTTTGGAGCCATGTCAAACTGTCTAAAATATGCAAGAAAATCCAATAAATTTCAAAATCACTATGGATAATCTCAAATGTTCATAAAAAATTCTAAATTTCAGATCTACTTAATGTGAGAGACTTCCTTTGTGAATATAAAAATATTTAGTTTAGAGTGGAGCCCTTACTAATAGAAGACAAGATCTACACTTTTTATGCCTTGAAATCACTTGAATTCCATGATTTAGCAAGCCCCATATCTCAATTTAGTGTTGGCTGGAAGATGAAGACAATAAAAATGGTAAAAATGGTGGGTGTTAGGGAAAAAATTGAGAATTTAAGAGGTTTCATACTTTTCTGTACTTGGCTGTCGTCGGCGCTGGATAGAGCCTGTCGGTGCTCTACTTAATTAAAATACCTAACTCTCTATATTTGGGTACTGGAGGTGCCCATTCTAGTGTTAGCGGCGCCAGTTCAATTTCTGGGTTCGTAAGTTCTTTACGATTTCGATCGTTTCAAAGTTACGCCATCACATAATTAGCCTTTTTAAGCATCTATTTCATGAAATAAGCAACTAACTAACATCAAATTTATACAAACAACACAAAACATCATCTTAATATATAAAATTCACATTACAAACATACATATTTAAGCACTGACCATATGAGTTCATCAAACCATAGAAATTCATCGTTGCAAACACACTACAATAATCTAACGCTGAAAACTAAACACTAACACAAATTTCAAGCATAATAAGTCTAAACACATACTACATAATCAATCAAGCCAACACTAAGCACACCAAAGCATAGTAAAATACCAAATACTAAATATAAAGTAGAGTCACTAGTCCTCATCAGTCTCAGTACTATCTTCTCCTCTGATATCTTCCATAGATTGACGATGCATGAAGAAATTATAAAAGGGATGATACAAGAATTTATTAGTCAAATCCTCAGCAATCACAACATTCTTCTTCATAACATTTACCAAATATCTTTAATTTGCTCAGTGTGATCAAATTGTTCTTTCATCCTACAATGTAAATGATCAAATAAGTTAGTAATATCATTCATAAGATTATGTACCTCTTTCCCCAACTTCTTGATCTTCTTTAAAATCACTTCTGAAATTTCAGAAAAGTAAGGTTGAATAGGTTGTGAACTATAAGATGGTTGATTTTCAATGAGGCTCATATCATCTCATCTCCTATTCCTTATAGTCATAAAGATTAGTTGGGTCTATAAGCTTCCAGGGAAGAAGCACTTTTTCGAGCTTTCATATGGCACATGTGCTTGGATGCAAAGAAGAAATATAACGGAAGGATATCAAAGCCCATAATTAGATCCACGAACAATAAATCCCAATGCAAATTTCATAATTAAAGTACCAATATCGATAGGCCTTCCCGTTTGAATATAGTAAATTAAAATTGCACTTTCCTTTTTCACTTTACTTAATTTCATTATTGGGAGTAACTTTTCAGATATGAAATAATGTCATTGCCTCGACAACGGATTTAAAAATGTAATAGAAAAATTTACAAATCCACCGTCTTTTATCTCCTAATCCTCACTTTCATCCGTCAAATATCGATAAATCTCATTCATGTTTTCTCTCATTGCATCAAAGTTTGTATAATGGCAGATAGGCAGGTTTTTAGTCATAAACAAGTCATTAATCTTTGAAGGGGTGAATTATACAAACCTGCCTTACACATACATGAATCCTTGGTTGATTTCGTGAAGATTGCATAAAACTGTTCACAACAGGAACAACTACAGTGGTGGTAGTATAACATAACACTTCCTAAAGACTATGCATAAAAATTTCTTCTACTTGAGTACTATGAGTATCCATACATCGATTCACAAAGCCACTTTCTTTGACAATCCTCTTCTTCATCATTGCTTTGTTGAATAATCATTGCGCCTTGAAATTGATGAACTTTCATCGGTTGAAAACTCTAAATCTTGTGTTATCTACGAAGTTGGAATCCATTGGATGCAAATATGGAATAAATCCTTTCATTTTTCTGGAGTTTATGGCGTTAAAAACAAGCTTTGGGAAGTTACAAGGAGGAAATCCCTTTGATGCGCCTCCAACATGTGTTGTTTTTATTCTTATTCTTATGTTCGTAAGTAAGTGCACACACTAGAGGTTCTACGTAAGTATACATATCATTTAAGTAATATAAGGCTCTAGTAAAGTCCCATTTATCAATCCCACAGGCAAGAGTGGTAAGAGATCCTTAGTCAATGTACTAGTCTACTACTATCAAATTTTTGATTGGAACGTCGATATAAGTGGTGTTTTTTCTATCAACTACTCCTAAATGCAAAGGATTATGTGTAAGGATAGTAACTATTCCTAAATGTAATTTTTACTTCTAGAGATAACCTTTTCTGGATAAATTGGTTTAGAGAATTTTGAGATAATAAAATCTACTAATCTTATGTAATGAATTGGATAATGTAAAGGAATGAGATGCATTAAATATTGTATGTGTCAAATAGGAGCATTTCTATTCTTTATCCTATTTTGAGTGCATAAAGAACATTAGCTAATCCTAGGTTTAATCCATAAATCTGTCGTTAGGCTGAGAGGATACTGACTCTCACTCCAGAGCTCCCACTTCCCTTGGCCAGAAGGCTAACTCTAGCTTTAGTTTCTAAACACTATGACTGAATTAGGGATTTTTGTCTGCCACCCTAAAAGCTGCAATTTTACACACATCAAAGTATATTTCACTATTTATTTATACTCAACCCACATGAACTTCACCATCCATAAATTTTGAATGTGATTTCACTTTTTTTGAGAATTACAATGCTCTCTCGGATCTTAATTCAATTACAACAAATTTTAACACTACAACGAGCTCTTTTTGTATTGTAAATGAAGTGCAAGTAAAAACCATCACATTAATAATTAAAACATCTTCTAGCATGCATCCTAATATCCTAAACATGAATTCTACTCATTGCCAAAGAAAAGTAGAATGAAAACAATTAAATAATCTTCTTATGTATTATTTCCAAACATGAAGAACGAGTAAGAGAAAGACATCACAAAGAACAAAGAAAACACAACACAAAACTTCATTTCATCAAAGCAAATCCACTTGATAAATATTTACAAAATCATAACATAAGGAAGAACACAATACTCAGCTTTTTCCCCTTGAATGACAAATAAAAATCTCTTCCACATAGTCTTTCATTGATCCATGCAATTCTATTACAATCCCTTACATATTCTCTTAAAATCCCCTCTCCAATCTCTCCAGAATAGTAGAAATCTACATTTCTACTCATGTTCTAATATCTATAACATTCTCCACATTTTTCCTAACTTTCCTATAACTTTTTCTGAAATAAAATCCTTCTAATATAGTATAGGGACGAATTTCACAAGTGCTGCCTCAAGAAACCCTCCAAAAAGCATTTAGGTTCAATGTATATGGACAATAACCGCTATTGGCACCGTCGGCACCGTTTTGGACACTGCCGGTGCCCTATTTTCATCGCTCTCAGGTTTCTGGCACTGCTGGTGCCCATTCTGCATAGCTCCACTATTTTGCTCCATTTTGCTCTATATTAGCTTTGATTCGCCCCATTTTAGTTGTGTTGTGTTCCTAACAGATAGCCCTATAAGATAAGCTCAAAAACAACCATTCTTTAAAGTGTAATCGCATTCAAAAATATGCAAGAATTTTAATAGAGATTAAGCAAACAAAGATTAATCGAAAAGTGTCAGGCCAAAATTTGCTTTCATGCTTGTTTTTTTTCCAAATTGCACCGTTTTTGCTTATTTTTCTCCAAAAGTCCATTTCTTGTATGTAAAACCAAAAACATGAAAATAATTTCTTTTAAAGTGTAATATCATTAAAACTAAGCATAAAATGTATATGTAAAATCAAGCATTTTTTAGCCTTATCAATTCCCCCTAACTTAACTGTTACTTGTCCTTAATTTACTATAACTTTAAAAACCAAATATGTTGACCAGTGGTTGTGGATTTCAATAGATTTTTTCTATAATTTTATCTCAGAAATGTTATAGTGTAACATAGGAGAAATTATAGCAAATCAACCTAGGACTAGAGTGTAAGAGTATCTTATATTCAACTAAGAAATCCTGATTTTCTATTTACTTCAAAAGTTATTGAAACTTGTCAAACTGAAGATTAAAAAAAAAATATAAAAACATAATTTAAGTACCTTATCTATACCAATTTAACTAATATCTTTTAAAATAAGAATATGCTTAGGATTGTTTTTAAGTCTTTTCATTTAAAAAGATTCAAATCAAACCAATTTTTTTAGTAGGCTTCTCCTCAAGTTTCTCCTCACATATTTTCTTTTCATTTTTTATTCTTTTTCTGTTTTTTTTTTCTTTTTCTTTTCTTTCTTTCGGGATCATTTTCGATCACTTTTTGTCTTATTTTTTTTATAAGAGGATTATTATATTTGGATTGACCTGTAATAATTTTGAGTTTCACTATCCCCTTTCTAAAGTCAAAAACTCAAAACTATCCCTTACTTTATAAAAGTGTAAGTATTAGTTTGAAAATTGTTTCAATAAAGGCTCAATTCTCATTAAGTACAAATCTAAGAATCTTAGCTTTTCAAATATTCAACTCCTTTCTACCATAAATAGTAAAATCATATTCCCAACGTTTCCTACAAAATATCTTATCTTTAGAATAGTTTCATCACATAGGATTTCAACTATGTTTTTTCTCGAACATTCCACAAATCAAAATTATACTAGCTTAAAGGGAATACCACATACCACAAATTATTTTAAAAGTGATATTAAATTAAATATTGGTTGCTGGAAAAAAATAATGCTAGGTTTTAAAAATTATTTTTCTTTCTCCCAAACTTAAACTTTTAAATATTTTGCAATTATATCTATAAAATATAGCAGGAAGAAAAAGTAAAAGTTAAATCTACTAACTACTACAGCATCCTATCAAATTCATAAACATGCATAATCATAATAGAATGACTGCAGGAGAAAGTAAATCTACCATAATGCATGCTTGCAATAATATTAAACTAAAAGGAAGTGTGCTAACTTTAAAAGATATTTTTTTCGTACCCCCAAACTTAATTTTTAGCATATATAACATTTAGTACAAAGAATATAAACATGAAGAAAAAAAGTTCAGAAATTCTATCTACCATAAATGTCTATCAAAAACACCTACAAGTATTAATCAGGAAAGAACAATATGCAATAGAAAGTAAATCTAAACTAGGCATGTCAGAATGAAATTGACTGAGTAAAAGTTTAACTAGCAAAATAGGTATCAACATGGGAACATAAAATTGTTCTTTAAGTCTTATATAAGGTTGTAACACACAAACAAATACATATGATAAATGAGGTCAATTCTTCCATTAACTCATCACATCTCACTACCTTACTTCCAAGATCAAAAGGAATCACTACACTAATAAATTAGGTACATTAGCATGATTTTATAGATTAAAATCCCAAAGATAAGATTAACCCTGATATATTAACTCCTAGGCACCAATCTCAGGCATCATCTAATCCCTTAATTATGCACCTCTTATAGTTATAAATCGTAGTATAAGATCATCCACAAGTAACTCGTCAAATAGGTTCGCGACTCCTACCAAATGACAATAAAGTCATAGAAAGGAAGTAACAAAATTGAGATGGATCTGTCACTGTTCAAATTCATGATATTTCTTGTAAAACTCAAGTCCAGGTGAGACCCGAGTCAGAGTTGACTTTTCAATCCAACTACTATAAGAGAACATACAAGTCTAACAATAATAAGAAGTTAAGGAATCACCTACCTCATGACGCACAAAGATCAAATCAAACCACTAACAATCCAAACATCTACCATCAACAATCCAACTTATCAATCCACACGAAAGCAAACACAATACAATACCAACAATCGTACTCCAAAGCATACTAAATCAAAGCGCACTGATAACTATGGGTTGCCTCCCATAAAGTGCTTGGTTTAACATGCTAGCCCGATAAATGATTCCTCCTTGATCAATATTTCATTTAAGTAATACTCGATCAATCACCTAATCCTTTTCAGATCTAGGGATTCCTACAAAATCCTTAAATTGTAATTTTCTTTTAACTCTTCCTTTTCAGATTAATTCATACCATTGTTCCTCATATTTCTTTCTTGATCCAATATTCTCGATTGATTTTCTGAATTTGCATATTTATATCATCCTTGAAATTTATAAGAAGTGGATCTTTATATGATACTTCAAGGTCTCCCAAATTTTGGATCAGATTCTCTCTACACAATTCAGATTTTGGATCAAATTATTCTAGATTACTCTTAAAATTCAAGTTATCTTCCAATTCTTCTTCTTGGTACTGAGTAAAGAGTTGAGGTGGTCTTTTATATATCATTCTTATTCGTTAGAAATTTCTTCAATTGGTCTTTCAATATCCTTTTCTTTTTTTCTCAACTCATCAATTATTTGAATCATATCCTCGAATTCAATAACTATAAATTGCTCATCACTCATCTACTTAGGGTTTATTTCATGGTCGCTAGGTAAACACACTGGAGGATAACTATTAATTGCATTAATAATCTGCTCCAGATAGTTTTCTATATTCTTAATTATGGCCCCTTGACTTTCTAGTTCACTCTTTTGACTTTCCAATTGACTTTTCAATTAAATCACATCATCTTCTAACATCAACTCCTCCTCATTATGTGGGTTAAAGTTAAAATCATGAGGAAAAGAGAGTTTATCATTAGAATTGCTCTTATTATTCCAACTACATGTCTAATTAAACTGATTATCTTCCCAAAATTGGTTTTCTCTTTCAAAATTAGTATTCCATTTAAAGTTTGAATAATCTCTCCAACCTAGGTTGTAATATTCAGAATATGGATTGTGCATCTTAGGGCCAGTTTCAAAATAGTTAGGCTTAATCAATTGTCCAAATAAATTTTTCTTAATAATCGGGGGACCTTGAGGATAACTCTTTATGTATTTATCTAATTTCCTCTCAATATCAGCAACCTGAGAACTAATACAGTAAGCATATCTTCTTGATAGCTTGTTACTCTCTTAAGGTTTACTCTTTCAAAGCTACTAGAATTATAATCCAAATCTGAATATTCGTTATATTATTGGTTTGCCATTTTTACATTAAATTCATGGAGTCTTTTCTGATTCATCATCTTCCTAAAAGTTCTCTCTAAATCTAATTCACAATCAACAGCTCCTGAACTACGCATACAAAGTTAAAGACTTAATTAAAAGGACAGATACCAAGATAATTTTTTGTATTTTGGATTTTTCTTGAAAACAAACACACAATAACTAAATACATTATATAATAATACTATAATTCCAAATCTATGTCTTATAGGTTTAACTAAAATTCTCTTAAAGTTTTTACTGAAGCTTCCCCGACAACGGTACCTAAAAGTTTATGCACCTCTGACATGTGCTATTTTTGCTTGTTTTTATGCTCTTAAGTAAGTGCACACACTAGAGGTTATATGCAAGTGTACATATAATTCAAGTAATACAGGGCTCCAGTGGAGTCCCTTTAATCTACCCTACAGGGAAGCGAGATAGGAGGTCCTTAGTCAAAGTTTTAGTCTACTACTATTAGACTTTTGATTGGAAAGTCGATATAAGTGGAGTTTTATCTAGCAACTACTCCTAAATGCAGATGATTATATGTAAGGATAATAACTATTCGTAAATGCAAATTTTACTTCTAGAGTTAACTCTTTCTTGATAAATTGATTTGAAAAATTTTGAGATAATAAAATCTACTAATCTTATATAATGAATTGGATAATGTAAAGTAATGAGATGCATTAAATATTGTATGTGCCAAATAGGATCAATCTTATTCTTTACCCTATTCTGAGTGCATAAAGAACATTGGTTAATCCTAGGTTTAGTCCCTAAATTCATGGTTAGGCTGGGAGGATACTAGCTCTCACTCCAGAGCTCCCACTTCCCTTCGCCTGAAGGCTAACTCTCATTTTAGTTTCGAAAAACTAGGACTGAATTGGGAATTTTAGTTTGTCAACATAAAATCTCCAATTCTATGCCCATCAAAGTATATTTCCCTATTTATTTGCACTCAAACCCCATGGACATCACCATCTAAGGATTTTGAATGTGGTTGTCGGAGTTCGTAGCAATGTCGGAGATTTTCTTGTGTCGATGTCGATGTCATTTTTTGGAGTCGCCACTCTGTTTATCTTTAATAAAGTTTATTTCTTTGGATCCGTAAAAGGATCCTTAGATAGTAAGAGATTTGAAGAAAGTAAGGGCTAATAAGATAGAAAACAGTAAAAAAAGAGATGTTGTTGATAATCCCTATAAAATAAAATTCTAGAAAGTCTTATTCTAGAAGTTCTTATACATAGATAATAAAATTTTGGTAATCAAAATTTCTAGATGTAATATCTATCAAGAGTTCTTTAAATCTCCTATAGGTGCAAGCTTTTATATTTAATTACAACTTAGATAATTATGATTGTTTAAGAAAACTTTTGATTAATGTTAATCACATATTTTCTAAGATGTTTCAAGAACAAGGAAAGAGAGTCAATGTTCAATCCTAAGGGTAATGTGTCATACTGCCCTAAAAAAATTTAATTTTGTCATTTTCATTTATTATTTATTATATTTGTTTTGTTATTTGTAGTTTTAATTTTTGTTTCATCAATGTCATTTTATTGTCTTGTGATTTGTTATTTGTTTGGTGGCTATCCAAAAATTTTTGGTTTTATTTTGTCATGTTGTTGTTATGTGGTTTTGTGTTTGTTCCATGTTATATCTTTGTCTTAGGTTTTATGACTAACCTAAAAGTTTCAATTTTGTTTTATCATTTTGTTTTATGTTGTTGTTCCGTGTTTGGAATATCATTCTATAAAACAGAGTTAGCAAACCCTACAACATGCAAAAAAATTCTTGAACAAACCTAGTGTCGTCATTTCATCTTGATTGTCCTGCAAAACAGAGTTAGCACACCCTATAACATGCAAAAAAAATCTTAAACGAAACTTGTCTTCATCCGGCAAAGGAAAAGAGTGTCAAAATTATAAGAAATAATATCAATTTTATATCTTAAAATCCTCTTTTAATTTGTTAAATGTTGAATAACCCGGTCAAGATGTCATTGTCTCCGTCATCTCAGGGTTATTAAGGGCCTTAATCTACTTAGTTTGAAAGGTGTTTAAAGCAAGACCGAAGGATTTCAGTCAACAACCAGGATTACGTCATCCAAGAACACTAGGTTCAAGTTGCATTTGGGGATTGACTGCAGGTACGGACTTTTATATATCAAGAATTTATGAACATAAATTTATATATATTTATAATAATTTTGTAAAGTCCACGCATTCAATGCAAGTATACGTATCATATCAAGTAATACAGGACTCTAATGGAGTGCTGGTTATTGAAACCCTGGGAAGTTATGAAGTAAAAGAAAGTATTTCACAATAGATAATGTAGTACTGAATTCCGATACTCAAATTGCAATTAAAGTTTAATGTTTACTTCTACTACCAGAATGCAGAAAACAATAACAATTAATCAAACTACAATTACTTCTAATAACTTTTAAAATAGAATTAACTAACAGACACACACTAAATTATATATTTGGGAGGTTTTTGATATATAAGAAAAGTATCTTTCCTCTTGCAACTAGAATATGATGTGTGGATGATATGGAATGATTATCTATGGTATTGTGCCAAATAGGAGCATAAATGTTTCTTTACCCTTAAAAGAGTACCCCCTCTTCCAAGCATGAAAATAACATTAACATAACCTAAGTTTAGTCACTAAATCTAAGGGTAGGCTTAGAGGTTACAGGCTCTCACTACGGAGCTCCCACTCACCCTTCACCTAAAGGCTAACCTTCGAGTTTAGTTTCTAATCTTAGGACCAAATTGGGGATCTAGCATGTCACCCTGAAAACTCCAAATTGAAGTCCATCAAAACACATTTCCCTATTTATTTGCACTCAATTACCATGAACTATATAATTCATCCATGGAAATAGAATGGATTCTTCATTATTGTTGTAGGACACTAAATCCTTTTAGAGTTAATGTTCAACAACATATTTTAACAATTCAATTGACCAGATTGAAATGTAAATTAAGTTCGAAATGAAAAACCATCACAATTTCATCAATACATTAAAATCACTTCAAATTCACATCAATCCATGATCACATCTCTATGCAAGAAGACAGACAAAGGAGACTACTCAGAATGCATAAAGAAGATACAATAAAATAGGGAATTTATATATAAATGAAAAGTCATACAAACCACAAAAGAAAATAAATCTTATCTCTTTCTCTTCCCTAATGCAATTCCCTTGAAGTTCCTTTGAATCCTTTTCTCTCTTCTTTGCAACACTTAATTCCCTCTTTAGAAGGAAAGGAAGAAGCAATCTCTCACTTTACTTATTCTCCTTCACTCCATAGAGAAGAATTCCTCTAAAATTCTAACTTCTACACACTTTTCTCCTAAGCCCTAACGCTCAACACACACTCTCCCTCTATAGAACCACACTAAAACTCCAGAACACACACACTATTTTCATCCAAAAATAGTTACTTTTAAGTTAGAAATGAAATCCCAAGAGTTTCCATAGGCATCCCTTCAAAAAGTCGCCAAAACTCTTCAAATTTGAAGTCCACCGACATTAGGCGCCTGCAGAACCTGATAGGGTGCCGGCAGCGCTCAATCATGAAAATATTATCAAGCTCTCTGGAAAATGATGTCGGCGGTGTCAGAAGCTGTTTTCCTCCTTTTTTCTCCTTTTTTCTCTGAATTCGTTATTTTTGGCATCTTTTCGTCCAATCACCTAAAATCATCCTACATGCAACAAATCGTGAAAAAAACCTGTCTTTAAAGTGCAATATCACCAAAAATGAGTAAAATTGTCTAAAAATAGGGTTGAATCGGTTGAAGTCTGTGTTGGTTGATCAGTAAGCAAATTCATATCATCTTCATCTCCCACAATTTGGTAGTCATAAAGATTAGTTAGATTAATAGGCCTCCATGGAAGAAGAACATTTTCCCAACTCTCATATGGAACTTGTGATTGACTACATAACAGAAATATGGTGGACGGGTGTCCAAGCCCATATTTAGATCCATGAACAATCAATCCTAAAATTGATTTCACAATTATATTACTAATGTCAATCGGCCTCCCAATTTGAATACAGAAATTCCACATGGCACTTTCCTTGGTTACCTTGCTAATTTTCAACGTTGACAATAACTTTGCCGAAATAAATTAATGCCACTGCTTTAACACTGGATTTAGAGATGCAGAAGGAAAACTAAGATATCCATTTTCTCTAATTTCCCAATCCTCATTCTCATCCATCAAATAACAATACACATTATTCATATTATCACTTGAGGCATTAAAATTAGAATAATGACAAATAGGTACATTCTCAATCATAAAGAGATCGTTAATTCTTGTAGGAGTGAATTACACAAACCTACCTCACACAAATATGAATCCTTGGTTGATCTCGTAAAGATTTGCATACAATTCCTTCACGATCGAAACAACTACGGCAGCAGTAGTGTAGCAAAGCACTTCCCAAAATCTCTCCTTAATTATCTGTTCAAATCTAGTAGTAGGATTATCCATACCTCGAAGCCTCTTTCCTTGATAATCCTCCTCTTCATCATCACTTTGTTGAACAATCGCTGAGCCTCTAAACTTATAAACTTCCTTCAGTTAAAAAATACGAGATCAAGGGGTTTCTATAGAGTAGGAATCCATGGGATGCAAATTGGGAATACTAGTTTTCATTTTTCTGGAGTTTGGAAGTCTAAAATGGAGTTTAGGGAGTTATAAGGATAAAGATCCCACTCAAAACCACTAAAACTCACATATTGAAACACCAAAAACCGTCAACAGGTTTTGGGCACCGGTGGCACTCAATAGGGCTCCGGCGGTGCTCGATAGGGCTTCAGTGGCGCTCAAACCTGTAAGTTCAACAATACTCTCTGTGATTGGGCGCCGGCGTGGCCAGTGGTAAAAAATTCTCAAAGAACTTCGTTTGGCCCAAAAATTCTAATATCTCAATTCGATATAATATTTATCAATTTTAAAAGCTTTTAGGAGCAATTAAGATTCAAAAATAACTATCTAAAAAGCACAATTATAGTAAACAAGCAAACACGCCACAAAGATACATATAGGTTGCCTCCCATAAAGCACTTGGTTTAACGTCGTCAGCCCGACAAACCATTAAGTTAATCGAGATGACTCAGCATTAAAACTACTTTGAAGTCAGGTTGAAACTCGTCAAAGTGAGGGTTTAATAGATGCACATTAACTATTAAAAATTTTCCAGTATCAGGATCTTTAATATCAACAGCTCCAAAACAATGAACTTTTACAACTATAAAAGCTCCTAACCATCTAGACTTGAGCTTTCCAAGAAATAACTTCAATCTTGTGTTGTATAACAAAACTTTTTTTCCAAGTTCTAATTTCTTTTCCAATATCATCTGATCATGCCACAATTTCATTTTCTCTTAATAGATTCTGTCATTGTGATAAGATGCATTTCTAATATCTTCCAATTCATTCAACTGCATAAATCTCTTTTCTCCAGCATTTTCTAAATTAAAATTCAACTCTTTTATCGCCCAATATACTTTATGCTCCAATTCAAACAGTAAATTGCAAGTCTTACCAAACACTATTCTATAAGGAGACATTCCAATAGGGGTTTTAAAAGCAGTCCTATAAGCCCATAAAGCAGTATCTTATTGAGTAGACCAATCTAATTTATGATTATCCACAGTTTTCTACAAAATTCTTTTAATTTCACGATTAAACAATTCTGCTAAACCACTAGTCTGGAGATGTAAGCAGTAGAGATTCTATGAATAATATTATATTTCTCAATCAATCTCTTAATTTGATTATTCCTGAAATGGGTTCCACTATTAGTTATAATCACTCTCGGCATTCCATATCTTGTAAATATATTTTTCTTTAAAAATTTTGAAACACTCCGAGCATCAGATTTAGGTAAATCAATAGCTTCAACCCATTTTAAGACATAATCAATGGTAACTAGTACATATAATTTCCCAAATGAAGGAGTAAATGGTCCCATAAAATCTAATCCCCATACATGAAAAATTTCAACTTCCAAATTATAATTTAGAGGCATTTCATTTCTTCTAGAGATATTACCTGCTCTCTAACATCGATCACATGATTTAATATATTTATAAACATCCTTAAAAAGAGTAGGCCAATAAAATCCAGATTGTAAAATCTTAAAAGCAGTTTATTTACATAAAAATGACCTCCAAATTCAGA
The DNA here is from genome assembly GCA_022702705.1 of Papilionanthe hookeriana x Papilionanthe teres. NCBI lineage: Eukaryota > Viridiplantae > Streptophyta > Magnoliopsida > Asparagales > Orchidaceae > Papilionanthe > Papilionanthe hookeriana x Papilionanthe teres. The sequence goes on along the minus strand of CM040427.1, from coordinate 152,347,178 downwards.
ATTATGACATTATTGAATAATCAAATTCATTTCTTCTCGTGGCACACATCTCTTTATAATCAGATCCTTAAACTGTTTATATAGATAGGGCTCATCCCAAAAATAAAATCTTACATCATATTTAAACTTCTTTTGTTGTTGCCTTATTAGATCAGATGGTACAAGATCACTCACAATATAATTCACAATATCAGCATAGCAAGACAAATTTCTTCCTATAATAGTATAAAGTTGCTCATCAGGGAAAGTTTCTGTAACTTCCTTCGCAAATTCAGATAATTTATCATACTCTAATCTTGACAGATGATTATCTATTTGGTTATCAGCTCCCTTCCTACCAACTATCATAAAATCAAATTCTTGCAGAAGAAGTACCCATCTAATTAGTCTAGGTTTTGCATCCTTCTTTTGCATTAAATATTTGATAGCTGAATGGTCTGTATGCACAATACATTTACCTCTAATAAAATAAGGTCTAAAGTTTTCAAAAGCAAATACTATAGCTAATAACTCTCTTTCAGTAGTGGTATATTTAATTTGAGCCTCATTAAGTGTATTACTAGCATAGTAAATGACTTAGAAAACTTTATCATGCCTTTGCCCCAAGGCTACTTCGATCGCATAATCACTTGCATCACACATGAGTTCAAATGGTTTTTCCCAATCTGGTGAAATAATTAAGGTGCAGTGATTAATTTCTCTTTCAATAGTTCGAAAGCACTCAAACATTCATCATTAAAATCAAATTTTCTATCATTTTCTAGAAGTCGGCACAAAGGTTTGGTAATTTTAGAAAAATCTTTAATATATCGCCTGTAAAATCCAGTGTGTCTTAAGGAACTCCTCACCTCTCTCACGGTAGTGGGTGGCGGCAATCGCTCAATCACTTTAATTTTAGCAGGATCGACCTCCATACCATATTCAAAAATTTTATGCCTAAGCACAATTCCTCCTGCAACCATAAATTGACATTTCTCCCAATTCAGAACAAAATTTGTTTTCTTACAAAGCTCCAAAACTTTTGCTATGTTTTCGAGGCAAATTTCAAATGAAGTCCCGAATATAGAGAAATCATCCATGAAAACTTCTGTTCTATTATCTATCATACTACTGAAGATAGACATCATACATCTCTGAAATGTTGCAGGTGCATTACACAGTCCAAAAGGCATTCTTCGAAAAGCAAAGGTTCCATAGGGGCTAGTAAAGGTTGTTTTTTCTTGATCCTCATGAACAATAGGTATTTGATGGTAACCAGTATACCCATCAAAAAAGCAGTAGTACTTATGTCCAGCAATTCTATCCAACATTTGATCAAGAAAAGGGAGAGGAAAGTGATCTTTTCGGGTGGCGGTATTTAATTTCCTATAGTCAATACAAATTCACCATCCATTAATTTGTCTTGTGGGTATAATTTCATTACATTCATTCACTTCAACAGTCACTCCTACCTTTTTCACTACACAATGTATTGGACTCACCCAAGCACTATCTGAAATAGGATAAATAATTCCAGCATCCAGCCATTTTAAAATCTCCTTCTTAACTGCTTCTTTCATTATTGTATTCAATCTTTTTTTGCGGATCAACTCTCGGTTTATGTTCTTCATCTAATAAAATTATGTGCATACAAATTGAAAGACTAACTCCTTTAATATCTGCTAAAGTCCATCCAAAAGCTTTCTTATATCTTTTTAAAATTTCCAACAACTTCTATTCTTGATAATCTTTTAACTCTAAAGATACAATAACTGACAGAGTAGATGATTCTCCTAAAACATATACTTCAAATGATTAGGGAAATTTTCATCTCAAGTTCAGGAGGTTTTATTATATATGGAATTAAGCTTTTATTTCAACCTTCCATAGTGTCTAATACTTCAAATCTCTCCTGAACATACTCCAAATCTTCATTCTTCTTACTATTTAAATTTTTTTTATTTTCACTTTCTTCTTCAAACATATTTTTATACTCCACTTCGTTTTCTAATATATTTTCAAAATGATCATTTCTCAAATATTCACAGACCTCCATCTTAAAACGTTCATTATCTTTTTTCCATTGAGGGATATTTCATAGATTTCAAAATAATAGAGGTCACCTCTTGATCATTAAATTTCATAGTTAATTCTCCTTTTTGAACATCAATCATTGCTCCTCTAGTAGCAAGGAATGATCTTCCTAAAATGATTGGAATTTTCTTTATCTTACTTCATATCAAGTACAATAAAATCCACAGGAAAGATAAATTTATCCACTTTCACTAGCACATCTTCCACCACTCCTTTATGGTAAGTAATGGAATGATCGACCAACTGAAGAGTCACTGATGTAGGAGAAATTTCTCCTATTCCTAACCTTTTTAAAGTTGACAAAGGCATAAGATTAATACTAACTCTAGATCACATTAGGCTCCTTCAAAAATATTTTCACCTATAGCACACGGAATAGTGAAACTATCAGGACCTTTAATTTTTTCTAGAAGCTTATTCTGAATAATTGCACTACACTCTCTGCTAATTGCAACAGTTTCATAATCTGTAAACTTTCTTTTCTTTCTCAGGATATCCTTCATAAACTTGGCATAGTCGGCATCTTTCTAATGCTTCAACAAAAGGAATATTTACCGTTAATTTCCTAAGGATCTCTAAAAATTTCCAAATCTGTTATCCCTCTTTTGTTTCTTTAATCTTTGAGGAAATGGAGGAGGTGGTTTTTCATCAGTTATCTTCATTGGCTCAAGAGGATAATCCAGGTCTCGATAAATCTTGTTTGAACCTTTTTCGATTTTCACCTTCTCCTTTTCTATTTCAACTTCTTTTTGCACTCTAGTTTCCAATTCTTTTCCACTCCTTAATTGAATAGCCTTATGTTGTTCCTTGTTTTGATCTTTTAGATTGATCTCAACATTACTTGGAGGTGTTCCAGAAGGTCTATTATTAAGTGCAGTGAAAATATGCCCCAATTGATTTTCAATATTTTTCATAGCAACACCTTGAGCTTGTAAATGATTTCCCATATTCAGAATCATTTCTTCAGTAGACAACTTATTATCCTGAAATTGCGGGTTACTATTGAATCTAGGAGGATAAGAGGGTCTAAAATTGGTATTTCCTTGATTGTTCAAATTTCCAATTGGATTTATAGAACTGTTACCCCAATGTGTGTTAACATTGGCATTGCTATTATTCCAATTAATATTTGGGTGATTCTTCCGACCAGGATTATATTAATTCAAATAAAGATTGTTAGGTCTATTAAGAACATTTAAAGTCTCATAAGGTTTTTGAGATTTTATTATCTGTCCAAATGAATTTTCCTCCAACACTTGAGGTGGTTGAGAGTAATTCATTCCATATTGATCTATTTTCTTAGAAAGGGCTGCAATTTGAGAAAATACCATAGTCATCATATATGAATCATGAACACTAGCTACTCTCTTAGGATTTACCCGTTCAGAGGGCCATTGAAAATTATTAGTAACCATTTCCTCAATTAATGTGTATGCTTCATCAAAAGGTTTTGACATTAACGATCCACCAGCAGCATCATCTATTATAGATCTCAATGATCTCACTAATCCATTGTAAAATGTTTGAATTATTAACCAATCTGGTAAAGCATGATGTGGGCACTTCCTACGAAGATCTTTAAATCTCTCCCAAGTTTCACATATTGACTCTCCCTCAAACTGACAAAAAGATATAATATCATTTCTTAGTTTAGCAGTCTTCGATGGAGGGAAATATTTTGATAGAAACTTCTGAGATAATTCTCCCTAAGTTCCAATAGATCCAGGTGCTAACGAGTTTAACCACTCCCTAGCTTTATCCCTTAATGAAAAAGAAAAAAAGTCTAAGTCTGACAGCGTCACTAGACACTCCTTCATATTTAAAAGTAGCACACAGTTCTAAAAAACTAGCGAGATGTAAATTTGGATCATCATTAGGCGTTCCTCCAAATTGATTATTTTGTACAATTTGGGTAATAGCAGGTTTAAGTTCAAATGAATTGGTAGTAACATCAAGATTTTGAATAGTTATGTGAATTTTGTTTACTGTTGGGTTAACATAATCTCTTAATAGTCTTGGCAAATTTCCAATATCATTTCTCTGATTATCTTGATTATTTGCCATTTCACAAGGATTTTCAATTTATTTTTGCTATTTTCTAATTCTTCTGACAGTACGCTCTAACTCCAAATCGTAAGGCACTAAACCTATAGATCCACTACGACACATATACAATCACACAAATACATTTATAAAGTAAACAAACACATAATTACACACTACAAAGTAAAGGTTTTTTGTTACTATATTATCAATAAATACCATTTATACTTCCTTCCATACTTAGTTACTTCGTTACCTTCCCCAGCAACGGCGCCAAAAACTTGACCAGAAGATTTACAAACTTTTATATTGCAAAAATTTATGAACTCAAATTTATATATGTTTATAATGATTTTGTAAAGTCCAAGCACTCAATGCAAGTATACATATCGTATCAAGTAATACATGGCTCTAATGGAGTCCTGGTTATCGATCCCACAGGGAAGCTACGAAGTAGAAGAAAGTGTTTCACAATAGATAATTTTGCACTGAAATCTGATACTGAAATTGCACTTAAAGTTTAATACTTACTTCTACTACCACTATGCAGAAAATAGTAACAATTAATCAAACTACAATTACTTCTAATAACTTTTAAAACATAATTAACTAACAAACACACACTAAGCTATATATTTGAAAGGTTTTTGATATATGAGAAAAGTATCTTTTCTTGCAATGAGAATATGATGTGTGGATGATATGGAACAATAATCTATGTTATTGTGCCAAATGGGAGCACAAATGTTTCTTTACCCTTAAAGGAGTACCCCCTCTTCCAAGCATGAAAATAACATTGACATATCCTAAGTATAGTCACTAATTCTAAGGCAAGGCTGGGAGGATATCGGCTCTCACTACGGAGCTCCCACTCACCCTTCACATAAAGGCTAACCTTCGAGTTTAGTTATTAATCTTAGGACCAATTCAGGCATCTCAGCCTGTCACCCTGAAACCTCCAAAGTGAAGTCCATCAAAACACATTTCCTTATTTATTTGCACTCAATTCTCATGAACTACGCAATTCATCCATAGATATTGAATGGATTCTTCATTATTGTTGCAGGACACTAAATCCTTTCAGAATTAATGTTCAACAACATATTTTAACAATTCGATTGACCGATCAAAAAGTAAATTAAGTTCGAAATGAAAAACCATCACAATTTCTTCAATACATTAAAAGCACTTCAAATCCACATCAATCCATTATTACATCTCTATGCAAGAATAAAGACAAAGGAGACTACTCAGAATTCATGAAGAAGATACAATAAAATATGGATTTTATATATAAAAGAATAGTCATACAAACCAAAAAAAAATACAACTTATCTCTTTCTTTTCCCCAATGAAATTCCCTTGAAATTCCTTTGAATCCTTTTCACTCTTCTTTGCAACAATTAATTCTCTCTTTAGAATGGAAAGGAAGAAGCAATCTTTCACTTTACTTTTTCTCCTTCACTCCTTAGAGAAAATTCCGTTCAAATTCTAACTTCTACACACTTTTCTCATAAGCCCTAACACTCAACACACACTCTCGCTCTCTAGATTATCAGAATATACACTCACACACACACATTTTCGTCCAAAAATAGTTACTTACAAGTTAGAAACGAAATCCCAAGAGTTTCCATAGGCATCTCTTCAAAAAGTCACCAAAACTCCTCAAATTTGAATTCCACCGACATTGGCCTCCGACGGCCCTCTATCGTTGAATTAATTGTTGAGTCTCCGGAAAATGGCACCGGCGGCGCCCATTCTAGCGCCGGCGGCGCCAGAATCTGTTTTCCTCTTTTTTGCTCCTTTTTACTCCTAAAATCATCATTGCTGCAACATATCATAAAAGATACCTTTCTTTAAAGTGCAATATCACCAAAAATGGGTAAAATTATATAGCAAAAATAGTATATATTTTTGGTGCATCATAACCCACAATAAATCTAAACTAATTAACTTAAACTTTACCTAAATAAGGTTTTATTAACCTTAAACCAGACAATTTAACATAAACTCAAATACAACTTGAGCCTAACATAAACTAAACCCAAACTTAGGTTTAATCTAACTTAAACCTAAGCTAAACCTAACTTATGTCCAGTTCACACCGGACTTAAGCCAAAACTAGACATAGGATCAATATGACATGAACCTATGTCAACGCAAGCCTAACTTAAGTCCAATCCACATCGCACTTAAGCCCAAAACTAAACATAGGTTCAACATGACATGAACCAAAGTTAACCTAAACCAAACTTAAGTTCAACCCATATTAAACTTAAGTCAAAACATATAACTTAGGATTAACCAAACTTGAACCCAAAGTTGACCAAAAACTAAACTTAACTCCAACTTAAACATAACATAATGTTAACTTAGATTCAACCTAAGTTAATACTAAATTAATATCAATCTTAAAGACTTAATATAACATAAAGCGACAAAAATTTTAAGTTCAAACCAAATTGAATTTAATTAAACTAAAATTAAATCAAACTTAACATAAAACTCAACCCATAATAAAACAGAAGCTGACATTTAAAATAAACAATAAAAAATAAATCAGTTAATGAAACTTAACTAAATTTGTGCATCTGTCAATGACAACCGACTATTACTTTCTGACACTATTTGCTTTGTAAGGTTGAAAACAAAATCTCGTTTAGATTTTCTTTACTTGTTATAGGATGTGTTAACTTTATTTTACGGGACGATGATGATGAGATGATGACATTGAAACAAGCAAATGACATGACATGAAACAAAAAAAAAAGAATTTAACACAAAAACCTCGCTTAGATTTTCTTTGCATGTTATAGGGTGTGCTAACTCTTTTTTGGAGGACGTAGACAACAAAATAATAATAACAAAAAGGAAGACATCAAAATTAAACAAAAGAAATCATACAATATCAAAATAGTATTAAATAAAAAAAGACATGATAAAACGAAAAAAAAACAAAAATAAGACTTGAAATAGTGACATGACAATTGACAAACAAAAACAATCATCTTCTTGATATTATAAGATACCTCGTGACATAAATAATTAACATAATATCTCATAACAAAATAAGACAAACATTAGGAATAAAACATTTATTTGTTTATTTTCCTAAAAAGTATTCAGAAAATGAGTTTTAACATTAATCAAGAGTTTTCTTAGGCAAAACTAGAATTGTATAGGATGTAATTAACCATAGAAGCTTGCTTCTATAGGAGAAGTAAAAAGAACTCAGAATAGGTTATATACCTAAAAATTTCTCGTTATCAGACTTGTGATTTTCCTAATAGGATAAGAACATTCTAGAGTTCTCTCTATAAAGATATCACACTATCTTTCCTTTGGTTATCTATTTTGCTCATTTTCACTTTTCTTTTACCCTTTTCAAAAAGGGAATAAAGATTGGGGCAATATAAATAGACTGGCGACTCCATGACATTTGACACGACATCCAGGAATTGGTGACGACTGGAATACCGACGAGTTTCCATCACCGACACAAACATATCAATTATGGGAGAAGATTTAGATGAGGCATTGCTCATCTTTACCTTCACCTAATCAAAGAAAACTTGCCTTAGTCATGCCCTTCACAATGGTAAAAAGCTATCATTGCCAAATTTTGACCAGGATGAGAAATGAGGCTTAAGTATCATCCCCTCCTCAAGTCTATTAAATGAGCTAATAAACTCATGTGGGGGGCGGTGAATTAAGTGAGACTTCATTAATATTGTCCACCTCAAAAAATAACTAAAGGAAATAAGCCAAATAGAAGACCGAACTCTCACCATAACTAAACCCAACGTAGGTTATTCTTGGGATTAGAATTGCACTCAGCCAAAATCTTATCCTAAGACCATAATGGAACAGTTATCAACTCCCCTAGATGATTCGAAGCCAGCCAAAGCTCATCCAAAGCTCTCCCTTGGCTATAAATAAGCCCAAACCCGAGAGCAACCATAGAGGAGACCAAAGTAGGAGACACACATACACTGCTCAAGTCCCTTAACCATCAACACCAAAGTTCTTCCTTAGGACCTAGGCAATTGATCCCCAATAGATTTGAGCTCTAATGTCCAATCACTCTCTCCAATATAACCAACCCAAAGACCTTAAAACAAGACTTAAATGGATTTTGAAATGAAGTTATCTAAAACTTCAAATTTATCTTCCTTAAAGCTTCCTAAGATCGTACAAAGACAGGCCCAATCAAAATTGGCCATCCCCATAGGTCCTAACCCGTTCTTTGACCTTGCTCTCTTAAGCCGAGACACCTTGAGAACAAAGTCATGTACAGACCTGATTTCAGCCCAAATTGACTTGGGGAAAAGCTTCCTGAGGTCAAAACAAAGCTTCCTCTAATTTGAGTATAATATACTCGCTGAGGCCAAGGTATGGTTCTTTACACATAACCTGAGCTCGGGCTTGGTCTAGAGTAGGTCTAGCTAATTCAATGCCTATACAAATCCGTATGGATATGTTCGTCTCCTTCAGATGAAGCTCTAAAAACAAAAATCGCTCGATTCCATCAAGAATCAAGCGAGATCTTGTGTCTAGAACATGGTCGGTGTTCAAGTTTAGAAAAGATGAATAGGATGAACGGATGCCATCCATTTTCGTGTTTTGGAAATGGATGGTTGTAATTTATTCTAGCTTGATCAGCTATTCAGATCCCTGCAGTGGATCAGCCGCGTTTCGACGAATTCGAGGACATGCGCCGCCATCTAATAATTTAGGGCTTAATTTTGATTTAAATAAATCCAGTTAACCTTAAAATAATAAAAAAATCATATCTTTGCAAAGATAAATCATAAAAATAAGAAAAAATACCTTTAGACTCAGGATGTTGAGGAAAAAAATTATGAGACCAAAATCACAATTTTACAATTTATATTTAATTTTTAATTAAATAAATACTCCCTGAAGTATTTTAATTATTAAAAATTATTTATAAATCATAAATTAATGAAGTATTCAAGGATTTTTCTCTAAGTCATTAGGAACCTTTCCTGATTTTTCCTAGGTTAGGAAAATCCTCTAAGACATGATTTCCTAATTTTCAAGACATTTTATAGTTATTTGAATAATAATTATAAAAAAATAATAATATGGAAAAATTAAACTTTGAGAATGGTTAGGAATTTTAAGATGATAGACAACAAATTTAAAACGGTTCTTAAATCATTAAGTAAATTTAAAAAGACATTTTAAGTTAGAGTTAAATTTATTCATTATAAATTAATAATTTTAAAAAACCATAAACTCTTTCCCCTCATTCTACTTAGCCTATTTTACAATGGGCTAGGTCAATGTTCAGTCTAACCTAAAGTAGGGTTAAGACAATCCTTAATTAAGATTAAGGCATCATTAGGCTTAATTAAATCATTAAACCTTAACTAAATTAGGTTTAATATAAAATCAAATTTTAATTAAGCTTAAGACATCATTAGACTTAATTAAATCATTAAACCTTAACTAAGTTAGGTTTAATAAAAATTAAAACATAATTAAGCTTAAGACATCGTTAGGTTTAATTAAATCGTTAAACTGTAACTAAATTAGGTTTAATATAAAATCAAACCTTAATTAAGCTTAAGACATCATTAGGCTTAATTAAATCATTAAACCTTAATTAAATTAGGTTTAATATAAAATCAAACATTAATTAAGCTTAAGACATCACTAGCCTTAATTAAACCTATTAAAATTTAACTAAATTAGATTTAATACAAAATTAAAATTTAACTAAGTTTAAGACATCACTATGCTTAATTAAACCTATTAAACCTTAACTAAATTAGGTTAAATACAAAATCAAACCCTAATTAGGTCTAACCCCTAATTAGACCTAATTAAACACCTTAAACCTTAATTACATTAGGTTCAAGACAAATCAATCCTTAATTAGTCCAACCCCCAATTAGACCTAATTAAACACTGTAAATATTAATTATATTAGAGAAATTAAACCCTAATTAGGTAACCCATTAGATCTAGTTAAATCATTAAACTCTAACTAACTAAGGTTTAATTATACCTAAAACATAATTTGGTCTAACCCATTAGACCTAATTAAATCATTAAACTTTAACTAACTAAGGTTTAATTATACCTAAACCATACTTAGGTCTAACTCATTAGACCTAATTAAATCATTAAACCTTAACTAACTATGGTTTAATTATACCTAAACCATAATTAGTTCTAACCCATTAGACCTAATTAAACTATTAAACATTAACTAATTAAGGTTTAATCAAGTCTAAAACTTAATTAAGTCTAACCCATTAGACTTAATTAAATTATTAAACATTATCTAACTACGGTTTAATCAAATTGAAACTTTAATTAAGTCTAATCCAATAGACATAATTATACTATTAAACCTTAACTAACTAAGGTTTAATCAAAACTAAACCTTAATTAAGTCTAACCCATTAAAATTAATTAAACTATTAAAACTTAACTAACTAAGGTTTAGTCATATTTCTACCTTAATTAAGTCTAACCCATTATACTTAATTAAACTATTAAACCTTAACTAACTAAGCTTTAATAAAATCTAAACTTTAATTAAGACTAACCCATTAAACTTAATTAAACTATTAAAACTTCATTAACTAAGGTTTAATCAAATCTAATCCTTAATTAAATCTTACCCGTTAGACTTAATTAGACTATTAAACCTTAACTAACTATTGTTTAATCAAATCTAAACCATAATTAATTCTAACCAATTATACTTAATTAAACTATTAAACCTTATCTAACTAAAGTTTAATTAAATCTAAACCTCAATTAGGTGTAACTCATTAGACCTCATTAAATCATTAAACCTTAACTAACTAAGGTTTAATCAAACTTAAACCCTAATTAGGTCTAACCTATTAGACCTAATTAAATCATTAAAACTTAACTAACTAAGGTTTAATCAAACTTAAACATAATTAAGTCTAAACCTATTAGACTTAATTAATCTTTATGCCTCACTTAAATTATGCTTAAAAAACATTAAATCCTAATTAAGTCTAACATTAACTACACTTTGTTAAACCTTAAGTCTTACTCAAATAAGACATGAACGGTCTTTAGTTTTATTTAATTCTAATCTAATTAGAATTAATTAACCTTTAAATATTATTTAAATAAGGTATAAACCTTATATAAGTCTATTTTAACTAGACATAACTCAAACATTAGGTTCAACCCATATTGAACCTGACTCAACATTCCTAACTTAGGTTCAACCTAAATTGAAACCAAGTTAACCTAAACATAAGGTTCAACCCATATTATGTCTAACTCAATATCTCTAACTTAAGTTCAAATGAACCTAAGTTAATCAACAACTCACATTGAGCTGAAACCAAAGTTCTGACTTAAAATCAATTAAAGTTAAAACTCTTAATTTAAGTTTAAATTACTTAGATTCAAAAAACATTGAATCTAATTATCTAAGTCTAATCCATATTAGAATTAACACTTATTTTTAGATTCAAATGACATTGAATCTAAAAATCTAAAATGAATCTAATTCTAATCTATATTAGACTTAACATCATTTTAGATTCAAATGAATCTAAAGTCTAACTTAGATTTCATCTAAGTCTAATCCATATTAAACTAAACACTTCTTTTAGATTCAAATGACATCGAATCTAAAATTCTAAAGTCTAACACTTGTTAGATTTTATCTAAGTCTAATCCATATTAAACTTGACCCCTTTCAGATTCAAATAACAGTGAATCTAAAATTATAAAGTCTAAGTAGATTTAAGACTAAACATCTTTAGATTCAAATTACATTGTATCTAAAACTTTAAAGTCTAACTTAAGTTAGATTTTATTCAAACGACATTGAACCTAGAAACTGTTAAGTTTAATTAAATCTTACATCAGATCTAATTAAACATAACCCTCTCTTCAATGTCTAAATTTTACTTAAAATAAATCAAAATTGACATATGAAAATAATCAAAAAATTTCAATAGGATAATAAATCATCAGCAACTTAAAAAATTTCCAACCTAAAATCCAAAAAGACATTAAAACTTAAATAAAACTCTAATGAATAAAGATCACTGATGTGCCAAAAATATAACTATTTTTACTATATAATTTTACCCATTTTTGGTGATATTGCACTTTAAAGAAAGGTATTTTTCATGATTTATTGTAGGTATGATGATTTTAGGTGATTGGAGCGAAAAGAAGCAAAAAAGAAATGAATTCAGAGCAAAAAGAAAAAAAACAGCTTCTAGTGCAGCTGTCGCCAGAATGGGCACCGCCGGCACCATTTTTCGGAGAGCTCGACAATATTTTGACGATAGAGCACCGTCGACGCCCAATGTTGGTGTACTTCAAATTTGAAGAGTTTTGGCGACTTTTTGAAGGGATGCCTATGGAAACTCTTGGTATTTTGTTTCTAACTTATAAGTAACTATTTTTGGACGAAAATAGTGTGTGTGTTCTGGAGTTTTAGTGTGGTTCTAGAGAGGGAGAGTGTGTGTTGAGTGTTAGGGCTTTGGAGAAAAGTGTGTAGAAGTTAAAATTTGAGAGGAATTCTTCTCTGAGGAGTGAAGGAGAAGAAGTAATGTGAGAGATTGCTTCTTACTTTCCATTCTAAAGAGGGAATTAAGTGTTGCAATGAAGAGAGAAAATGATTCAAAGGAACTTCAAGGGAATTGCATTAGGGAAGAGAAATAGATAAGTTGTTTTTTATATTGTGGTTTTTATCAATTTTCTTTTATATATAAAATTCATATTTTTTTGTATCTTCTTAATGCATTCTGAGTAGTCTCCTTTGTCTTCTTCTTGCATAGAGATGTGATGATGGATTGAGGTGGATTTGAAGTGCTTTTAATGTATTGAAGAAATTGTGATGTTTTTAATTTAAAACTTAATTTACTTTTTGATCTAGTGAATTGAATTGTTAAAATATGTTGTTGAACATTAACTCTGAAAGGATTTAGTGTCCTACAACAATAATGAATTCTCTATTCTATTTCCATGGATGAATTGCGTAGTTCATAGGAATTGAGTACAAATAAATAGGGAAATGTGTTTTGATGGACTTCAAATTGGAGGTTTCAGGGTGACAGGCTGAGATCCCCAATTTTTTCCTAAGATTAGTAATTAAACTCGAAGGTTAGCCTTCAAGTGAAGGGCGAGTGGGAGCTCTGTAGTGAGAGCCGGTATCCTCCCAACCTAGCCTTAGATTTAGTGACTAAACTTAAGATATGTCAATATTCTTTTCATGTTTGGAAGACGGGGTACTCTTTTAAGGGTCAAGAAACATTTATGCTTCTTTTTGGCACAATACCATAGATAATCATTCCATATCATCCACACGTCATATTCTCGTTGCAAGAGGAAAGATATTTTTCATATATATCGAAAACCTTTCAAATATATATCTTAGTGTGTGTCTGTTAGTTAATTCTATTTTAAATGTTATTAGAAGTAATTGTAGTTTGATTAATTGTTACTATTTTTTGCATATTGGTAGTAGAAGTGAACATTAAACTTTAATTTCAAATTGAGTATCGAAATTCAGTACTACGTTATCTACTGTGAAACACTTTCTTTTACTTTGTAACTTCCCTGTGGGATCGATAACCAGGACTCCATTAGAGCCCTGTATTACTTGATATGATAAGTATACTTGCGTTGAATGTGTTGACTTTACAAAATCATTATAAATATATATATAAACTTAAGTTCATAAATTCTTGCAGTAAAAAAGTCTGTACCCGCAGTCAAGTTTTCGGTGTTGTTGCCGGGGAAGGTAATGAAGTAACTAAGTAAGGAAGGAAGTATAAACCGTATTTATTGATAATATAATAACTGAAAACATTTACTTTGTAGCGTGTAATTATGTGTGTTTTCTTACTTTTTAAAGTATTTGTGTGATTGGATATGCATCGTAGTGGGTTTATAGGTTTAGTGCCTTACGATTCGGAGTTAGAGCGTACTGTTAGAAAAATTAGAAAACAACCAAAAAAATTAAAAATCCTTGTGAAATGGCAAAAAATCAAGATAATCAGAGAAATGATATTGGAAATTTGCTAAGACCATTAAAAGATTATACTAATCCAACAACATATGAAATTCACATAACTATTCAAAATCCTAATGTTGCTGCTAATTCATTTGAGCTTAAACCTGCTATTATCCAAATGGTACAAAATAATCAATTTGGAGGAACACCTAATGAGGATCCAAATTTACATCTCGCTAGTTTTCTAGAACTGTGTGCTACTTTTAAATATGACGAAATATCTAGTGATGCTGTTAGACTTAGACTTTTTCCTTTTTCATTAAAGGATAAAGCTAAGGCGTAGTTAAATTCGTTAGCACCTGGATCTATTAGAACTTAGGGAGAATTATCTCAAAAGTTTATATCAAAATATTTCCTGCCATCAAAGACTGATGAGTTAAGAAATGATATTACATCTTTTGTTCAGTTTGAAGGAGAATCAATATATCAAGCTTGGGAGAGATTTAAAGATCTTCTTAGGAAGTGCCCATATCATGCTTTACCATATTGGTTAATAATTCAAATATTTTATAATGGATTAGTGGGATCATTGAGATCAATTATACACATTCTCTAAATCTTCATTCTTCTCAATATATGAATTTTCTTCATTTTCAATTTCTTCTTCAAATATATTTTCATACTCTACTTCTTTTTCAAATATATTTTCAAAATGATCGTTTCTCAAATATTCACATACCTCTATCCTAAAACATTCATTATCCTTTTCCATTGAGGGATACTTCATAGATTTCAAAATATTAAAGGTCACCTCTTGATCATTAACTCTCATAGTTAATTCTCCCTTTTAAACATCAATCACTGCTCTTCCAACAGGAAGGAATGGTCTTCCCAAAATGATTGGAATTTATTTATCTTCCTCCATATCAAGTACAATAAAATCCATAGCAAAGATAAATTTATCCACTTTCACTAACACACTTTTATAGGTTCTGGCGGCACCAGCGCCAGAATGGTCGCCGCCGGCACCATTTTCCAGAGACTCAGCAATTAATTCGACAATAAAGCGCCGCCGGCGCCCAATGTCGGTGGAATTCAAATTTGAGGAGTTTTGGTGACTTTTTGAAGGGATGCCTATGGAAACACTTGGGATTTCGTTTCTAACTTATAAGTAACTATTTTTGGATGAAAATGTGTGTGTGTGTGAATGTGTATTCTGAAGCTCTAGAGAGGGAGAGTGTGTGTTGAGTGTTAGGGCTTAAGAGAAAAGTGTGTAGACGTTAAATTTTAAGAGAAATTCTTCTCTAAGGAGTGAAGGAGAAGAAGTAAAGTGAATGATTGCTTCTCCCTTACCATTCTAAAGAGAGAATTAAGTGTTGTAAAGAAGAGAGAAAGGATTTAAAGGAACTTCAAGAGAATTGATTTGGGGAAGAGAAAGAGATAGGTTGTATTTTCTTTTCTGGTTTGTATGAATCTTCTTTTATATATAAAATCCATGTTTTATTGTATCTACTCCATGAATTTTGAGTAGTCTCCTTTGTCTTTTTTCTTTCATAGAGATGTGATGATGGATTGATGTGGATTTGAAGTGCTTCTAATGTATTGAAGAAACTTTGATGTTTTTCATTTTAAACTTAATTTACTTTTTGATCTGATCAATTGAATTGTTAAAATATAATGTTAGACATTAATTCTGAAAGGATTTAGTGTCCTACAACAATAATGAAGAATCCATTCAATTTCCATGGATGAATTGCATAGTTCATGGGAATTGAGTTCAAATAAATAGAGAAATGTGTTTTGATGGACTTCAACTTAGAGGTTTCAGGGTAACAAGCTGAGATCCCCAAATTAGTCCTAAGATTAATAACTAAACTCGAATGTTAGCCTTCAGGTGAAGGGTGAGTGGGAGCTCTGTAGTGAGAGTCGGTATCCTCCTAGCCTAGCCTTAGAATTATTGACTAAACTTAGGATATGTCAATGTTCTTTTCATGCTTGGAAGAGGGGATAATCTTTAAAGGGTAAAGAAACATTTATGCTTTTATTTTGCACAATAACATAGTTATTTGTTCCATATCATCCACACATCATATTCTTAGTGCAAGAGGAAAGTTACGTTTCTCATATATCAAAAACCTTTCAAATATATAGCTTAGTGTGTGTCTGTTAGTTAATTTTGTTTTTAAAGTTATTAGAAGTAATTGTAGTTTGATTAATTTTTACTGTTTTCTGCATAGTGGTAGTAGAAGTAAGTATTGAACTTTGAGTGCAATTTGAGTATCGGATTTCAATGCTACATTATCTATTGTGAAACACTTTCTTCTACTTCATAGCTTCCCTCTAGGATCGATAACCAGGACTCCATTAGAGCCCTGTATTACTTGATACGATACGTATACTTGTGTTGAGTGCTTGGACTTTACAAAATCATTATAAAAATATATAAATTTGAGTTAATAAATTCTTGCAATATAAAAGTTTGTAAATTGTCCAGTCAAGTTTTTGGTGCCATTGCCGGGGAAGGTAACGAAGTAGATAAGTAAGTAAGGAAGAAAGTAAAAATGGTATTTATTGATAATATAGTAACAAAAAATCTTTACTTTGTAGTTTGTAATTGTGTGTTTGTTTACATTTTAAAAGTATTTGTACGATTGTATATGTGTCATAGTGGATGTATAGGTTTAGTTTCTTAAGATTCAGAGTTAGAGCGTACTGTCAGAAAAATTAGTAAAAGCAAAAACAAATTGAAAATCCTATTGAAATGGTGAATAATCAAGATAATCAGAGAAATGATATTGGAAATTTGCCAAAACCTTTAAGAGATTATGCTAACCCAACAGCAGACGAAATTCACATAACTATTCAAAATCTTGATGTTGCTGCAAATTCATTTGTACTTAAAACTGTTATTATCCAAATGGTGGAAAATAATCAATTTGGAGGAACACCTAATGAGGATCCAAATTTACATCTCACTAGTTTTTTAGAACAGTGTGCTACTTTTAAATATGAAGGAGTGTATAGTGACGCTGTCAGACTTAGACTTTTTTTTTCATTAAGGGATAAAGCTAAGGCGTGGTTAAACTTATTAACACTTGGATCTATTAGAACTTGGGGAGAATTATCTCAAAAGTTTCTATCAAAATATTTCCCTCCATCAAAGACTGCTAAACTAAGAAATGATATTACTTCTTTTTGTCAGTTTGAAGGAAGTTCAATATATGAAACTTGGGAGAGATTTATTGATCTTCTTAGGAAGTGCCCACATCATGCTTTACCAGATTGGTTAATAATTCAAAAATTTTATAATGGATTAATGGGATCATTGAGATCTTTTGTAGATGCTGCTATTGGTGGATCGTTAATGTCAAAATCTTTTGGTGAAGCATACGCATTAATTGAAGAAATGACTACTAATAATTTTTAATTGCCATCTAATTGGGTAAATCCTAATAGAGTAGCTAGTGTTCATGATTCATATATGATTACTACGGTAGTTTCTCAAATTGCAGCCCTTTCTAAGAAAATAAATCAATATGAAATAAATTATTCTCAACCACCTCAAGTGTTGGAGGAAAACTCTTTTGGACAGATAACCAAATCTCAAGCACCTTATGAGACTTTAAATGCTATTAATAGACCTAACAAAACTTATTCGAATTATTATAATCCTGGTTGGAAGAATCACCCAAATTTTAATTGGAATAATAACAATGCCAATGTTAACCCACATTGGGGTAACAGTTCTATAAATCCAATTGGAAACTCGAATAATTAAGGAAATACCAATTTTTGACCATCTTATCCTCCTGCATTCAATAGTAAGAAGTTGCATACTGAGAAAATGATTCCGAATATGGGAAATCAATTACAAGCTCAAGGAGTTGCTATGAAAAATATTAAAAATCCATTGGGGCATATTTTCCCTGCACTTAATAATAGACCTTCTGGAACACTTCCAAGTAATGTTGAGATCAATCCAAAAGATCAAAATAAGGAAAAACTTTAGGCTATTCAATTAAGGAGTGAAAAAGAATTGGAAACTAGAGTGCAAAAAGAAGTTGAAATAGAAAAGGAGATGGTGGAAATCGAAAAAGGTTTAAACAAGATTTATCCAGACCTGGATTATCCTCTTGAGCCAATGAAGATAACTGATGAAAAACCACCACCTCCATTTCCTTAAAGATTGAAGAAACAAAACAGGGATAACATATTTGAAAATTTTTTGGAGATCCTTAAGAAATTAACGGTAAATATTCATGTTCTTGAAGCATTAGAATAGATGCCTGACTATGCCAAGTTTATGAAGGATATCCTCAGAAAGAAAAGAAAGTTTACAGACCATGAAACTGTTGCACTTAGCGGAGAGTGTATTACAATTATTCAAAAGAAGCTTCTGGAAAATTTTAAAGATCCTGGTAGTTTCACTATTCTGTGTGCTATAGGTGAAATTTTTTTTGGAAAAGCCTTACGTGATCTCGGAGCTAAATTTAATCTTATGCCTTTATCAACTTTCAAAAGGTTGTAAATAGAAGAAATTTCTCCTACAACTATGACTCTTCAGTTGGCCGATCGTTCCATTACTTACTTTAAAGTTATGATGGAAGATGTATTAGTGAAAGTGGATAAATTTATCTTTCATGTGGATTTTATTGTACTTGATATAGAGGAAGATAAAGAAAATTCAATCATTTTGGTAAGAACATTCCTTGGTATTGGAAAAGCAGTGATTGATGTTCAAAAGGGAGAATTAAATATGAAATTTATTGATCAATAGGTGACTGATGGCGACGAAAATCTTCTTTGTTGATTTTACATTGCTATCAATTCATGTATCATGTCAATGTCAAAGAGTCGCTACTCTCTTTCTCTATCTATCACCCTAATTCTTATTCTACCTAGACTTATTGTCAGAAGTCTTTGGAGAATTTGAAGAAGGATTAATTATGATAAAGATTGAGAGAAAAAGGAAATCAAATGATAATCTCATAGAACAAGTCTTCAGATTATGTAATTACTGAAGCTTTTCGTATGAGAAAATCATATGAAGATCTTGGGTAACCAGAGAGGTCTTATAGGTGAAATACCTATACTGAGTTTTTTAATCTCCTGTAGGGGCAAGCTCTTATAGTTACATCCTGAGAAATTAATACTGCATAGGAAAACTCCCGATTAAGGTTAGCATTTATCCTCGAAAAAGCGTAAGTGTTTTCGTGGCAGTGTGTTTCCGAAGAATCAATACTACCAGAAAGTTATGTTTATGTTGGGTGTATGTCGTTGCTTTGTGGTGTTTTGTTTTATTTTCTTGGTGTCATGTCATGTGTCATGTCAGGATGTAGTAGTTTGTATGTCATATTGTTTTATGTCATGTCATAATGTCAAGTGATGTTGCAATGTCATGTCATTTTATATCATCTCATAATGTTATGTGATGTCTATTAGTCGTGTCGTAATGTGATATGATGCTATTTTTTTATTTGTCATGTCATGTCATATTTTGTTTTGTTGATTGTTGAAAGTTTAGGTCTTGTGGCTGACCTAAAAGTTTTGGTTTCATTTTGCTGTCAATTTATGTCATGTTTTGTCGTCAATGTCCCGCAAAACAGAATTAGCACACCCTATAACATGCAAAGAAAATCTAAACAAAATTTCATGTTTTTATCCTGCAAGGAAAACAAAGTTAGAAGCAATGTCACATTACCTGGTCAAAGTGTCTGTTGTTTCAGAGTTGTCGGATGTCTGAGTTTGGTTGGAATGTCGATTTAAATTTATGTCAATTTATGTTTACATTTTGATTTGTCTTGAATGTCGATTTGGGTTGAATTTTAGATTTTATGTCGATTTAGATTTGATTTTAGGTTTTATGTCGATTTATGTTTGAAAATGTCGAATTGGGTTGGAAATGTTGGTTTATGTTAATTTATGTCAAAAGTGTCGGTTTATGTCATATTATGTCAAAAAGGGTTGGTTTATGTCAAATCATGTCGATTTATGTTGAGTTTGGTTTAAAATGTCGATTAATGTTATTTAATGTTGGTATTTGTTAATTTTGGTTTGAAATGTCGATTAATGTCAAATTATGTTTGAAATGTTGATTAATGTCGAATTAATGTCAAATTTTGTTGAGTTTTATTTGAAATGACGAATTTTTCAAGTTTCATTTGGAATGTCGGATATGTTGGTTATGTTGATCTTTGTTTGAAATGCCAGATTTATGTCGGTTATGTCAATTTTTGTTTAAAATATAGGATTTATGTTGATTTTTGTTTGAAATGTCAGATTTATGTTGGTTATGGTTATGTCGATTTATGTTTGAAATGTCTAATTTATGTCGACTTATGTTTGCAATGTCAAATTTATGTCGATTTATGTTTAAAATATCAAATTTATGTCGATTGTATCAATTTATGTTTGAAATATCAAATTTATGTTGATTTGAGTTCAATTTAGTTTCAATTTGGGTTGAACCTAAAATTTATGTCTATTTAGGTTCAATTTGGGTTGAACCTAGGGTTTGTCTTGGTTTAGGTTGGACAAAGTTTCATGTCAGGTTTAACCTAAGTATGATTTGACTTAAGTCTAATGTCGGTTAAACTTAAGTTAGGTTTAAGTTAACTTAGGTTCATGTCAATTGAACCTAAGTATGGTTTGACTTAATTCTAATGTGGGTTAGACTTAAGTTAGGTTTGGGTTAGATTTAGGTTCATGTCGAGTTGAACCTAAGTATGGTTTGACTTAAGTGTAATATGGGTTAGACTTAAGTTAGGTTTAGGTTAGACTTAGGTTCATGCCGAGTTAAACTTAAGTATGGTTTGACTTAAGTCTAATGTGGGTTAGGTTTAAGTTAAATTGGTTTAGATTAAACATAGGTTCATGCCGGGTTGAAGCTAAGTGTGGTTTGACTTAAATCTAATATGGATTAGACTTAAGTTAGGTTTAGGTTAGACTTAGGTTCATATCAGGTTGAACCTTAGTATGGTTTGACTTAGGTCTATTATGGGTTAGACTTAAGTTAGGTTTTGGTTCATGTTGGGTTGAACCTAAGTATGGTTTGACTTAAGTCTAATATAGGTTAGACTTAAGTTAGGTTTATCTTAGACTTAGATTCATGTTGGGTTGAACCTATGTATGTTTTAAATTAAGTCTAATATGGGTTAGACATAAGTTAGATTGGTTTAGACTTAGGTTCATGTTGAGTTGAACCTAAGTATGGTTTAACTTAAGTCTAATATGGGTTATACTTAAGTTAGATTGGTTTATGTCATGTTGAACCTAGACTTATGGTTAACTTAAGTTCAATATGGGTTGAGCTCAAGTTTGATTTCAGTTTGAGTTAAGTTAGATTCAAATTAGGTTGAACCTAGACTTAAGGTTGACTTAAATTCAATGTGGGTTGAACTCAGGTTTGATTTAAGTTTGAGTTAATTTAGGTTAAAGTTAGATTGAACCTAGAATTAAGGTTGACTCAAATTCAATGTGGGTTGAACTCAAGTTTGATTTAAGTTTGAGTTAAGTTAGGTTCAAGTTAGGTTGAACCTAGAATTAAGGTTGACTCAAGTTCAATATGGGTTGAACTCAAGTTATGGTTTTGAATTAACTTAGGCTGATTTTATGTTTGATTTGTTGACTTAAGTTCAATATGGATTGAACTTAAGTTAAGGTTTTTAAACATGGGTTCACGTTGTGTTGAATCTAAGTTAAAGGTTGAACTTGGGTTCAAGTTGGGTTGAACCTAAGTTAAAGGTTGAACTTGGGTTCAAGTTGGGTTGAACCTAAGTTAAAAGTTGAACTTAGGTTCAAGTTTGGTTGAACCTAAGTTAAGGGTTGCACTTAAGTTTAGGTTATGTTGAACCTAAGTTAAAGGTTGAACTTGGGTTCAAGTTGGGTTGAACCTAGATTAAAGGATGAACTTAGGTTGGGTTTATTTTAGGTTTGAATTTGATTAAACCTTAATTGGTTAAGGTTTAATAGTTTAATTAAGTCTAATGTCGTAGACTAAATTAGAGTTTAAGTTTGATTAAACTTTAGTTGGTTAAGGTTTGATAGATTAATTAAGTCAAACTTGGTAGGCTTAAGTAGAGTTTAAGTTTGATTAAACCTTAGTTGGTTAAGGTTTAATAGATTAATTAAGTCTAATGTGATAGACTTAATTATAGTTTAAGTTTAATTAAACCTTAGTTGGATAAGGTTTAATAGATTAATTAAGTCTAATGTGATAGAATTAATTATAGTTTAATTTTGATTAAACCTTTGATGGTTAAGGTTTAATAGATTAATTAAGTCTAACATGGTAGACTTACTTAGAGTTTATGTTTGATTAAACCTTAGCTGGTTATGGTTTAATAGATTAATTAAGTCTAATGTGATAGACTTAATTATAGTTTAAGTTGGATTAAACCCTAGTTTGTTAAGGTTTAATAGTTAAATTAAGTCTATTGTGGTAGACTTAATTATGGTTTAAGTTGGATTAAAACCTAGTTTATTAAGATTTAATAGTTTAATTAAGTCTAATGTGGTAGACTTAATTATTGTTTACGTTTGATTAAACCTTGGTTAGTTAAGGTTTAATGGTTTAATTAAGTCTAATGCGGTAGACTTAATTATGGCATAGATTTGATTAAACCTTAGTTAATTAAGGTTTAATGGTTTAATTAAGTCTAATGTGATAGACTTAATTAGAGTTTATGTTTGATTAAACCTTAGTTGGTCAAGGTTTAATAGATTAATTAAGTCTAATGTGATATACTTAATTAGATTTTAAGTTGAATTTTATTTGATTAAGATTTAGGATGGATTAAACATAATCAGGGTTTAAGATTAAGTCTAATTTAGTTGAGACTTAATAGTTTAATTAGATCGGATGGGTTATACCTAATTAGGGTTTAGTTTTCATTAAGTCTAATTTAGTTAAGACTTAATGGTTTAATTAGGTCTAAAGGGTTCGACCTTATTAGGCTTTAGGTTTAATTAAGTCTAATTTAGTTAAGACTTAATGGTTTAATTAGGTCTAACGAGTTAGACCTAATTAGGGTTTAGGTTTGATTAAATATAATGCAATTAAGTTTAACATGTCCTTAAACTCAATTTAAGTTTGGTTTTGTATTAAACCTAATTTGGTTAAGGTTTAATGAATTTAATTAAGTTTAATAGGTCCTTAAACATAATTTAAGTTTTGATTTTTGCATTAAACCTAATTTAGTTAAGGTTTATTGATTTAAATAAGTTTAACATGTCCTTAAATTTAATTAAAATTTTGATTTTGTCTTAAACCTAATTTACTTAAGGTTTAATGCTTTAATTAAGTTTAATATGTCCTTTGATCACAGAAAAATTCATTAAGAAATTCTGATCTATTTTTTGATGAAATTGTACTTTAAAGAAAGGTATTTTCTTTATTTTACTGCAGGAATGAAGATTTATAAGTGATTAAAGCAAAAAGCATGAAATGGAGCAAATTTTGATCAAAAAGAAAGAAATTCATGCAAATTGAAGTAAGTCGCCGACGGCGAGATCGATGCCGCCGACGGCGAGATTATTAAGAAAATTTCTGAAGGATTTATAACTACCTCGCCGACAGTGAGCCCGAGCCCGCCGACAGCGAGATAGCGCGGTTTGAAGACCTTCTAGAAGCCCCGCTGACGGCGAGGTCGTTTCCCTCCGACGGCGAGATAGTTCAAAATGCAAATACTTTGAACCTGGACACTTTTTGAAGAGGTGTTTAAGCACCCCTTGGACCTTTGCCTATCTTTATAAATAGAGGTCAAATTCAAGTGTCTAGGTGTGTCAATTTTAGAGCGTCTGAGTCTCTTTTTGGTGTCATAAGTGTGTCTGTTGTTTATCATTAGTGAGTTTCTTTAGTTTATTTGAGTGCTATTTAAAAGTTTGCTGTACTAGAAGGAAAAGTCAAAGGAACTTCAAGGAGTCTGCTTGGGGAGGAAATTAAGATAAGTATTTTTGTTTATTGTTGTTGTTAACTTTAAATGAAATCCATGCTTTGTTTTATTCCCATGCATTCTGAGTAGTTTTCTTAGTCTTTCTCCTTGTTTAAGAAAATTATGCAAATTGATGAAATTAAATAGAAGTACCTAATATATTAAAATAAATTGTGATAATTTTTACTTAAAACTTAATTTACTTTCAATCTGGCCAATTGAGTTGTTAAAATATGTTGAATTATCAACTATAGTAAAAATTACATCCAATATTCAGGGAAGTCAAAAACCTTGGAAGGAGGGTGTAAAATAAATAAGGAAATATTAATTATCGGACGTAGAATTGGACATTTTAGTGTGACAGACCAAAATATTCAATTTGGTCCTATTGTTTGAGAGCTGAAGTGTAGATGTTAGCCCTCAGGTGAGGGGAACGTGGGAGCTTGTTGACCTCATTTTTGATGAGGTCTTCTCTTCTTCTTTTTAGTACTCAGGATCTAGCCTTAGGCTTTTCCTTTGACTATATTAGAGGATTAGAATTGGGACCCACCACTTAGAAATTCAAACCACTTCTTAACTCCTTGCAAACTCCACAAACTTGACTGTAGACCCCTAATCACCTAGAGGGTTGAAACCAAATGTGGAAGTTTAATGGATGAGTTCCTATAGGACTCTTTGGCCTTAGGACTACCCTGGGTGGCCTGGTCTGGTGAAGGGCTGACTTACACACACACTACACCTATACACTACACTTTCACACACCTCCTAGAAACACACCCATACCTAACTTGACCTCCTGACTCATGAAGGTGATTCACATGGATGGTCCTTAACCCCTAAGCCCTTGGCTAAGAGGGTTAGGAACAACATAGTGGATGCCTCAAATGAGTCCCTTCATGGCTCATGTGGGCTTGATATGGTTTCATGGCTCAACCAAAATGATTTTATTCCACTTATATTCACCTAATCTTCAATTTTCCAAATTTTCAATTTTGACCCCTAGGACCCTACACCCGCCTAGCCTACCCAAAGCCCTTGAAATTACCCAAATTTTTCAAAATTTCCAATTCACCCAAAATTCCCCAAAATTAACCTTGAACATTTCCTCACCAATCAAGTTGATCATCCATAGCCAAAAATAGCAAAAATTTCAAAAATATCTCCCAATACCCTCCAAATACCCAAAATACCCCTCTTGACCCAAAAATCCAAAAATTCAGAAAATTCCCAGAAAATTTCAAATAATCCCAAATATTCCCAATTTCATTTTGTTCAACTACATCATGGGCCAATTTTGTCAATTTACCCCACTTTTGTCAAAATCCCCAATTTGACCCATTTTAACCCAAAGTGAACCCAATGTCAAGCCAAACCTATCCAATTGACCCAAATTTTGGTCCAATTCAATTCTAAGCTTCAATTCAACATTCCCAACACCAATCTTGACCAGATCCAAGTCCAATTTCATTGACATTTGAATCCAATTTCACTTTTGGCCTTAAAGCCTAATTTGGACCCATGACCCAAACCTAATCCAAACTAACCCAATTCAACTCCAATTAACCCCAAATATTTTCTAAACCTTCCTTAGCATCCCCACAAACAAAACACTAACATGATTTGCCCAAAATTTGGACCCAAACCCCACTCAAATTCAACCCTAAGGTAAAAGGCCCAATTTTGACCTAAAACCTAACCTAACCCAAATAAGCCCAAAACCCCAAAATCAAAACTCAACCAAAGCCAAAACCTCTTTGAAACACTCCCATAAACATTTCCCAACATTTATTTTACATCAATTTCAACCCTAGCCCAACATTGGCCCAAGTTGGCCCAATTTGACCCATATTGGCCCATTTACCAAAGAAGTCCAAATCCAACCCAAACCTAGCCCAAATACTTCAAATTTATTCCAAATCGTTCATGGAACATTCCTAAACAAAATTAAACACTTATTGGATCCAATCCTTTGCAAAATTCTCATCCTAAAATAAAAAAAAACCCATTTTCCTAAATCACTTTAAAAGCCCATTTAAAACTATTTCAAAGAGCCCAAAATCCACCCTAAAACCCATATGACATTTCCATTTGCCATCCATTTAATCAAAGCCTCTCCTAAGTTCTAAACCCATGATAAAATAAATCCAAATCTAGCCATATGCCAAATCCCATCAAATCACTCCTAAATTACCAAAATTTCCAAATTCCATTTTCATGAAATTGACCAAGCTTTTCCTCAAGCCAAAGACAAGCCATGAAGCCACATGCAAGCCATGGACAAGCTACATGAAGCCATGGAAGGTTTGACATGTGATCAAGCCATTAATGGAAAAAGGAGGAGCCTCTTTTAAGCCCCCTTAAAAAGGTTTTAACCCTTTTAATGCTTCACCTTAATCCATGATTAATCAAAATATTCATGGATGGTGACTTCTCTACCCTTTTCTAGCTGATTCACCTGATCCTCCCTCAGCCCAAATCAGCCATGGAAGGGTGCACCAAACCCAAAATGGTGGGTTGACTCATTTGAACCCAAAATAGCCTTCCGCCCATTCCATTTCAATTTAACTCCTTTACACATGTCCATGGCCAATTGACTGCACTAAGCCCCAGCCCTGACCTCCCTGACCTTGAGGGTGACCTGACCCTGACCGGCCGGCCACCACAGCCGCCGAAAACCACCAGGCTGAGAGCACTCATGTGAGCCAAAGTTTGGAATTCCCACTTGTTGAGCTGCCCCATGCCCAATGGCCACCATGGCTGTTCTTCCCTTGACCTAAGCAGCTGATCTCAAGCCTTAAACCCCCCTGGGAGGCCCTCCACCCTCTCCTATTTAAACCTCACCTCCTCTCGGCCATGAGAGGTGCTGAACCAGACCTTACTGAAACCCCGCCAAAATTGCTCCAGACCACTCTCCATACTTAGAGCAGTTGATCCCCAGTGACAATTTGCCCTAATCCCCACCAACAGAGCCCAATTTCTCAGCCAAAATTTCACCCAAAGCCAGGACACTTCTTCACAGTGGACCAATCCTCAAATTGATTGGTCCTACACCTTCACCAGACCAAGGGAAGAAGTCCACCAGCAAAAGCCCCCTCTCCAGTACCACCCATCCGTTCCGGACTCCAAGCTTTGTCATCGGGCTTGGTCGAAATCATACCTAGACAATTCACTGTGCCAAGAGACTTCATCCGGAACTTGCTTGGACCCAATCGAAGGTGACACAACCCTCAGATTGAAGCCACACTTCTCTGAGCAAAGGTATGAGCTAACTCTTTATCCCGAGCTTCTGGAGATTCTCCATTTCAAATGCCTTAATTTCAATACATGATCACCATATAGATGTATTCGTCTCTTCAAGACGAATCCATAGAGCACAAGAACACGAAAATCCGTTGAGAAATGAGTGAGTTCTAAGGGTTTTAGTGTGGATGGCTCTCGGGTGAGAACGGCTGAGGACGATGAACGGATGTCGTTCATTCCATACACACGTGGACGGACGACCAGGATCGCGCTGGATGAGGAGAGGAACAATACAGCGGGCCCCCGGAGCGCTGAGTTGGATGGCGACGCCGAAACAGAAGACAACGCGTGTGCGTTCGGAGCTGCCGAGGATGGCGTGGCGCCGCGTGGATAAGTAGGAAATTAGGGTATTTTTTGATTTATTTAATTCCCTAAACTTCAAAAATGCGTAACTTTGTGTAGAAAAATCAGAAAAATAAAATAAAAATACCCTCTTACTCAGTGAACAGAGGAGAATAATGTGGAAAAGAAATCATTTAATTTCATCAAGTGTTTTATTTTTAATGATTTATTTACCCTCTGTATTGTTTTAATTCTCCAAGCATATAGGAAATTCACCATGGCATGAGACCATAGGGCTTTTGAAGCCTCTGAACTTGGGAACATTCCCCGAATTTTCCGAGGTCGTAGGCCATCCCTATGAGAAGTTATTGATTTTTCAAATTCATGTTGCTATTTTGAGTATTTTAAATTCAATAATTAGCATGTTGTGAAATAAATTCTAGGAAAATTTGGTGATGTTTCTTATGACCAGAGGACTCTAGGATAAATAGATTTTGAATTAATCCACTTGGAATAACCCTAATTGGCTTAAACACCCAAAATAGCTCCTTAATTAATTAGAGCTAATCATACATCAAATTGGCTTGAAATCAATTCTCCACAGACCTTTAGGATCAGAGGAACCCACCATAAAAATTTGAAGTCAATTGGACTTGGTTAGTCCTACTAAATGGGTTGATTAAGCCATTTAGCCAATTTAAACTTTAAAAATTCATAACTTTCAAAATACTTTTCAAAAATTCACCAAATTGATTTTGGAGCCTCTCCGATATCGGGGAAATTAAGAAAATTAAAATTTCAATTTTCTAAAAAGTTGATTTTTTGTATTATTTTAATATTTTAATAATTAAAAAATAATAAAAAACACAAAAATAATAAAATTCACCAAAATGTCACATTTTGAATTTTAATCACTTAGGACAAACCCCATATTTTTCTTAGGTCTATTTGAGGAGATATTAAATTTTAAAGCCCTAAGGTAATTTTAAAATTAAAAAAAATGTATTTTTTAGCATTTCCACTAAAATAATTCTAATAAATCAAAAAAAAAATCAAAATATTGTAAAAATTGGTTCTCTGATTTCCTTGATATCAGCGAGATTTTTGAAAAATATAAAATTCATTTTTCAACCTTTATTTTATTTTTAAATTAATTAATACTTCAAAACTCAAAATAATTATAATAAAAGGAATATAATTCAAAAAATCACCAAAATTGGTCCAAGTAGTCCTCTGGTCATTAGAAATGTCCCATAATTTTCTTAAGGACAGAAACTTTCCCTTGGTCATAGTATGAAATTTTCCTTGGAAATCCCTATTTTCCACCAAAAATAATTACATAAATAAATTAAATACAGAAAAATCACATTTTCTCCTCTAATGTCTTGATTGACATATGAGTGAAGTCACATAAAAATTTCAAGTTCATTTAAGCTCAATTTAGTGAGTTATGAAATTATTAAGCTTAAAGGGCAAAATGGTAATTAAAATTTTAACCATTAATTAAAACTTTAGGCTTAATAAAATGAAAAGAGTAAAATATTTGATCCTAATCTGATTTGGATGATTGAAATTTAAATAATTAAAGGGTAGAAACCTACTAAACAATTTAAAAATAATTGAAATAAACCTTAATTAAATAATTGCTTAAATTTGGAAGAATAATAAAATTGGAATTATTAAAATAGGGATATTATTAGGAAGAGATTTGTTCTTTAATTTAAGAATCCCTAAATTAATCATCTCAATAATGTTTAATTCCTAATTAAAATGATAATCCAAATTTAAGATTTAAAATGCTAAAAGACTTAATCATAAAATTAAATTGAAGTTAAATTATTTAAATTAAACCCTTTTAAAATTTCAATTAAATTAATACTTTAACAATTACAATTAAAAAATATTTAAAACATAAAATATTAAATTAAAATTAAAAATAAAATTAAATTAAGATTTAAATTAAATTAAATTAAATTAAATTAAATTAGAACAAATTAAATTAAGTTAAAACAAATTAAATTAAATTAAATTAAATTAAAACATATTAAATTAAATTAAATTAAATTACATTAAATTAAAATTAAATTAAATCAAATTAAATTAAATCAAATTAAATTAAATTAAATTAAATCACATCAAATCAAACTAAATTGAATTAAATTAAATTAAATAATAGAATCAAGTTAAAATTAAAATCAAATCAAATTAAATTAAGTTAAAATTAAAACTAAACCAAATTAAATTAAATTAAAGTTAAATTAAATTGAATTAAAAAATAACATCACCTAAGACATAAAGAAATTCAAAGTAAAGCAACTTGAACACTATTCCAAATTTAAACCCGATAATTGAAATTAAATTAAATCATAAACCATTTGAACATCAATTTACCCTCGAAAGCTTTTGTTGTCATAACTCCTAAACAGAACGTCAAATGAAGTGTTACTTCACTTATAGGATATTCAAATGTCCTAGTTCACTGAGTAAGATAACAACAAAACTTGAATTCCTAGACGATTAATTCATTTGTATAATTAAATTCATTTGGACTTAAAACAATTCTAGCAATATTGAAAAGATGTTTAAGATCCTTCTTAAGCACTTCCTCAATATGATAGGATGTTTATAAGAACAACTGAATTTAATTGTTCTTTGATGAAGAAAATCGTCCTCAAACCAAAACACAAGAACCTAGACGTCATATGAAACAACTAGCTATAGGATTAGGAATTTGGTAGAAAACCATAACCCTTCCCTTAGCTTTACCTAGGAACTTGCTTAAATATTCTAATCGTGTTTTAAGTGCAGCTTGGGATGACGGGAAGAATCTCAAGGTACGCTTTTATTTTATTGCAACTTAGCCTATTGCAATTTATTTAATCGCATCGCACTTACTTTTCTTGCATGATAAACAACTGTTGCATGAAAACCCACACCTTTAGCATAGTCCCTAAAACTGAAACCAAAACTAAGTTAAAAGTCATTGCAAGATAAAATTCACCGCCACAACATTTCAAAATATAAAACAACTCAAAATTTAATCACAAACAGAACACAAAACTGTAATTACAACTAAATTAAAATGTCTTGTTGGATGATCGGGAATACCTCGGATGATGTAACCTACGTGTTGCTAACGAGATTTCTCACGGTCTAAATGAAAGTGTGGAACTCATTTAGTTGAGTTTAGCAAATTCATCTGGACTAAGTGAATCCGATAAAAATAACGATGCCGGAAGGATGTAACCGTGGGATCTTAACCGGTGTTGTTATAATCAACTTTAAGATTTGTTTTAAATAAAACATAAAAAACACTTGGAAATTAAGATTTTCTCTAAACCAAAACACTTTTCTCATCTCCTCATTTATGACTTCTATAACTAAACCTCTGCAACAACAAGGAGCTCGGAGCATGGTGGGCAGCACGACCATCGTCATCAGCAAAACTCGGATCTACTTCAGCAAAACTTTCTTAAAATTAAATAACCAAGCCATAGGATTTCGAGGTAGTTTTCATATTGCAACATAAATCGTCAACTTTTTGTTAGGCATTTGCATTGCAAATTAAGCCCTAACCGGTCTTAGGACTCCGAGGTAGTCGTTTGGTACGACATAAACCCTCACATCTCCCAGGCTATTTGTATGATTTTATCATACAAATATAAGTCCAAATTAATTAAAATTGGCAAGATCAAAACATTAAACAAACATTAGGACTTTCCTAAATCCAAGCCAAACAATAGGATAGTTGGGAAATTACCGAAGTTCGCTTCGAATCTGTGATTTCTCCTACCTTTCTTCCTTTGAATTCCCAAAACAAAATATTCCAAACTTGATCCATTCCCTATTGAAATTCCAAAATTCAATCCTTTGAAAACTTAAACTTTGAAATTCTTGAGAGCGAATTATCGATTATTATCGAGAGTTTTCTTAGGTGATTCCCGTCACTTAAGATGTAATTAACTATAGGGGCTTGCCCTTATAGGGAATTTTAAGAACCCGAGTAATATAAACCTCGTTTAATGTTTTCATATTAAGCGAGGGAATTTGTCGGCTTATAAAATTGGTTCGCAGACCAAACAAATGTCATAAATCTTTTAGTTTATTTAATCGAGCCCTATCATCAAGCAGTGTGTCTATTCTACGGGGTAGATACACGGTTTGTGATGCGGTGCTCGTTTATATAAACTATTTAGAATGTGAGATCAGTTTGATTTCATATCTTAAAATTTTCAAATTTAAAATTATTTTCAAAATCAAATACTACTTTTCAAATTATTTATTTAAATTAAATTAAAAATTCGCCGACAATTTCTGTTAGGCGACCCCCCCTTTTCAAAACACATAATCTAAAAATAATGCCGACAATTTCTGGCGACTCCGCTGGGGACAAATTCCTCTCTCCATTTTAATCAGACAATTCTGCTTTCAAAAATCGGTAGTGTATCCATGTTCCTAGTGGATCAAACTACCCTTCTTTCCGTTGGAATACTATGTTCATTTCTACCTTGAACAAGTATAACCAACATTCTCTCAGATTTAGGAGCCACTGTTTAGACACCCCTAAACAGAGAGGTTCTGAGATCCTTTTACCTCATTTCTGAGGTGGGGTGGACCCCCAATAGATATTAGTTTAGGAGCAGTCTTGCGAGTCGAGAAGTTTCTATAAGACTTTCTCTTCATTTTCCAGTTCCTAATCAATTCCTTTTATCCTTCCTACAATTCTTCTTCT
Source organism: Papilionanthe hookeriana x Papilionanthe teres (assembly GCA_022702705.1). Classification (NCBI taxonomy): domain Eukaryota; kingdom Viridiplantae; phylum Streptophyta; class Magnoliopsida; order Asparagales; family Orchidaceae; genus Papilionanthe; species Papilionanthe hookeriana x Papilionanthe teres. The sequence continues at coordinate 152,314,813 of CM040427.1, read as the reverse complement.
TTTAATAACTCTCTGTCTTAACGAACAAATCTTTTCAAATAAAGACAATTTTCTTTTAATACCACAAACACACTAAGATAAACAGAAATGTGTTCGGACTCTTTCTTTTTCGTCATAAGTTTTACGACAAGAAGAAGCACGATTCAGGGACTAACACTTGGAATCTACCCGCGTAAATGGAAGCCCCAAAGCCGATCTTCTCCTTCGTCAACGGACCGGACCTGGCCGTGTTCAAGGACGAACTGCCTGATAATGGAATTATTCAATTCGGACAAGGATTCGGGGACGCCGACATCAAAATCCCCGACGTCATTCTCTTTTCACTCACAAGCAAAGTACCAGAAACTGAGAAGCCGTTGATTGAGTTTAACCTCAAGTCAACTCATGAATTCCCTCCTCTCGCGAAGATTCCAACCGAGAGGAGTACCGTTGTCCACGTGAAGGACCGTTGTTGCTACCCCCACCGGTCTAGTTGTCTCTCGCACCTACCCTAGCCTCTCGCCGTACTAAAGGGAAAGGAAATTCGGAACTATGACGAACCCGTTACCGTGGAGGGTACGTACTTTCGTGTGAGACCTTCGTTTTTGAAATCGGGTCCGACTCAAGAATTCCATCGCCGACACGGACTCGCAGAAGGAACGTAGTAGAAGGATTGCTAGAGAAGCCAGAGCTGCTGAAGTTGCTTTCCTAGAAGAAATCACAGAACTGCCCGAGTATACACCGCTGCCTGAATACATACCACTTTTGGGAGGAAGCAGGTTCCATCCCCTCTCCGCCGCAGAGGATGAGGAAAATGTTCGCAAGATTGCTGTCGCATTGCCTCAGCCCGTATATTACAACGATAGCCGTAAGAAAAGGGCTAGAATTACACCATTTGCTCGACTGCAAACCTTGATAGAAAAGTTGGCAAAGAAGGAAAAATGTCCTGTATCAGAAATTTTAAGAAGTATAGGGCGGGTGCCGCCGAAGTCCCGTCTTGGGCCGCGAGTAGAACCTCGCTATCGCCGCGAAAAGCCGAATAAGAGAATGAAAGCTAGTCCACCTATCATTGTTTCAGGACTACAGATTAGGGAGGATATCACCTTCCACCATTTGGCTGACAGATCATCTGGTCCCAGACCTTCTGCTGCTAGAAGGATGGTATGGTGTCCCACTACTGGAAAATTAAGATTAAAACAACAGCCTGAGAAGGAAAGTCTCGTCAGGAGACTTGAGTCCGAAGAAAGTGCTACCGCAGTAAAGGGGACTCTTGAGAAGGAAACCCGACGGGTATCACATGACAACTGCAAGGATGTACAGAAAAGACCACTAGAAGATGCTATGGAAAAGCTAAGAACTGATATTCGGCGATTAGCAAAGGAAAGAGAAGAGAAATTCGGAGATGGGGTTGACTCGTCAGAGTTCATGGATGATGAGTATGCAGAAATTAACATGGTTGAAACACGAGCTTCGTCAGCTTCACAAGGTGCCCTGCAGCCGCGCAGAAGAGAGGAGCTGGAAGTAATGCGGAGGCAGCTTCAAGAGAAAGATGATACGATCGCCCAAATGACAAAAAGGATGGAAGAGATGGCGGTAGCCCTAGCCACTCTCCAGAGTCAGGTGCAACCCCAAAGAGAGACACCCATAGAAGTCATTCACATTGTAGACGGAGGTAAGGAGAATACATCCGTCAATGGGGATGATCAATTAAAAAAGTATGCAACACAAAGCATGATTCCGGAAAAGGATATCAAGAACTTGGTGGAACGACGAGTGCGAGAAGCCTTGGCACAATCAAAGAGCGGGACATCCATTCGGACGGGTAGACCTTACCCCGAAGAATTCGACGCCGTCCAATATCCGAAAGGCTTTGTACCACCTCTGTTCAAGACCTTTGATGGAACCGGAAACCCTCGGCAGCATGTTGCACATTTTCGTGCCAGTTGTTGCAATGCCGGCGGAAGTGATGCCTTACTCTTCAGACAATTTGTAAGCAGCCTATCAGGGATGGCCTTTGATTGGTATGCAGAATTACCGAACGGTTTGGTGATGACATTTTCAGAACTAGAGAACCTCTTCATCAAGCGATTTGCCGGAGCTCAGCACCACATCACTATAGGTGATTTAGTGGTAGAGAAGCATAAACCCAACGAAACCTTGGTGGAATACATACTTCGATGGAGGAACCTAAGTATGAAGTGTGAGCCACAGCTACAAGAACAGCATGCAGTCGGCATTTTACTTAAGAGCATTCATGGCCCGATAGCACTTCTCCTCAAGGGATTTACTATTAAGACCTTTGAGAAGTTGTTAAGCAAGGCCGGAAGCTTGCAAGAGGAGGCGAAGCAATTAAGTTTCACCGACAAAACGGACAAACGAAGCCCGTGAAAACTTTTGAAAAGAAGTCCGGGATCGTTGCAGCGAGTCGACAAAGGCAAGCAACCGATACAAATATCGTCGAACCGCCGCAACGAACCTCAACGAATGACCAAGCAACCCCGACCCAGCCTATCGCTCATCTCCACGGTATGAAAAACCGCCTCGTCCGCAACGTACGTTAAGGGAGCTTCGAGCAAGGAGTATCCGTTCAAGAATGAGGCGAAGGCTAAAAATATTCTGCAGCTCGATGAAGACTCCGGATTTCCAACTACCGGAACCTAAGAGACCGAAGAAGTCAACAAGAAAGGTGATCCCAACTTTTGCCCTTACCACTGGATGCTTGGGCATAAGATAGAAGATTGTATTACCTTCAAAAGTTGGCTCAACGACAATCTTCGGAAAGGAAATATAACTATCCCGAAATAGTACATGAAGGAACCCCAGAAAGGAGGTTCCGTCAATGTTATCTCAACGGATCTCGTTGTTCCAATAGATCCCTATACGACTGATGATGGATGGACTACCGCTTGGACAAAGTCTTCGAAGAAGATTTTGGATCACATCCAAACCGCTTCAGTGCGAGCCTCAATTCAGAGTTCGAAACCTATCAAGTCGGCACTATCACTTGCGATAGAAGAACCACCTCAACAAAAGACGATTGAAGAGAAGAAGAAAATTGATGAAGAAGAGAAGACTGAGGCTCTTAAGGCTAGACTAGGGGCTGCTTATCCTAGGATAGTTGTTTCCGATTCGGGGGAGAAATCCCTCGAACCTCTGACCCTGTATGATTATCTGCTCACTCTGGTGGGATCTTATAATGATAAGGGTTATGGCATTGGCTACGTTTTGACTGTTTCTAACGATTACGTAACTAGCGAAAATCCGGACATTGATTTCGATACAAATGACAATTCTCAAATCATACACAATCTCGACGATCACAATGACGAAGAAGACATCCATCAAGGAGGCTACGAGAGTTCAACAAGCAACGAATCTATTTGCGAGTTTCGAGGAGCTCCAGTCACGATAGAGTTAGAGCCTTCAGACTCCGAGGCTAATCCAGAAGAACCTGTCATTCTGATTCAAGAGGAGACACTAGCAAACTCGATACTAGATTAAGAAGAAATTACAGAAGTTAACTTGAGAAGTGGAAGAGTTCTACCTCCGAGAATGGGTCCAAAAGACAAAGGAAAGCAGGTGGTTGTTCAGGAAGAACCAACCCCGGCAGAAGAAATACCCGTTTGAGAAGAAGCCGAGACACATGGAAATAAAGTTGACTACAACGTGCTAGCCCATCTTAGGAAACTACCGGCCAAACTGAGCATCTCCGACGCTCTCATCTTATCAAAGGAAATGAGAGAAGCTCTGATCAAGGACTTACTTGATCCAGAAATTTGCTTAGCTCAAATGACCGGAGATTCCTTAGATGAGGTTTGTTCGTTAAAGGAACAGCGGGGTGTCACCTTCACAGACAATGATCTACTACTTGGGACATCAGACCACAACCAACCGTTGTACATTTCAGTTACAATAGGGAAGTTTGCACTCTCTAGAGTATTGGTGGATCCAGGAGCATCAATCAACATAATGAATCTTCGAACGCTAGCATATTTGGAAATTGATGCTCGTGAGCTTGAAGCAGACAAAATGTTATTAAGAGGATTCAACCAGAAAGGAGAAAGAGCCCTCGGCTCAATAACACTGCTAATGAAGACCGGTGACTTAGCAAAGACAACCGCGAAATTTCACATAATTGATTCAGAGACGTCGTTCTACGCTCTACTGGGCCAACCATGGATACATGAAAACAGGATGGTACCATCATCCCTACATCAGTGCATCAAATACTACGATGGAGGGGAACAGTGCATCAAAGGTGACTTACAACCATTCTCCGTACACGAAATTGGAATCCATGAAGATGCAGCTTATTATGCACCTCTGAAGAAAACAATCTTCTCCAAAGATACTATAACAAATGAAGCAAAAGAAGTTCGGGATGACGAAGAACTTGAAGTTCTAGTCCAACAGTCACTCACCACTCCCTTACGGCGAGATGGTGAAGGTTTCTCCACAACTCGCATCCGAGGTCGAGGCCGGGGACGAGGTCGTGGCAGAGACGTTAGGACGGTTGGACAGAGGAAACCAGCTATCAATGTTGATTGGGAAGACGAGTTCGAAGAAGAAAAAGAAATCCGAGCAAGAAGCGGCGACAATAAGTCGGAAGAAGCCGCAATTCAGGATCCCGCTTGAAGATGAAAAGAATGAAGAATATAAATCAATGTACGAGAAGATTAACCACTATGTACATACTATGACCCTGACCCCGATCCATTCTAATAAGATCGAGGGTATGGTGGTCAAAGAGGTACGTAGCGGCGGTGCAAAGCCCATCAAATTCTACCGAGGTGCTCCTTCCTCCAAAACTGAAAATAATGTACAATTTGAAGATGTCACTTCATCACAATTAATGGAATTACCTTTTGAGTGGTACTCTCCCTGTGTTCAAAATTTAATTCAGCGTGGTTTCTTACCTTGACAATGGACAAAAGGTCAATCACAACATTTTGAAAAATTATGGAATAACTCCGATCGCTCACCCAATTCAAAGCATGGTCTCGGATTCGGCACAGTAGGATCAGTTGACGATACTGAACTTTGCTTGGTTGTCACTTGCGAGTCTAATGAAAACCGCATGGAAACTACGAAAAGAATTTGAAGATTTACAAATTGGAGACGCTCCACCAGAGTTTGAAGAAGAGATCAAATCTACAATAGATGAGTTAACGGAAGTTAACTAAGGTACTAGCGAAGAGCCTATACCTACCTTTGTTAGCTCCTTACTCAATAAAGAAGACTCCAAAGAAATAATCAAGTTATTAATGGAATTTAAAGACTGTTTTGCTTGGAACTACGATGAGATGCCGGGATTAGCTCCGGAGGTCGCGATCCATAAACTAGGAGTGGATCCTACTCGTTCCAGATCGGACAAGGTCCCAGAAGAATGCGTCTAGAAATCGAACAACAAGTCATAGCTGAAGTTAAAAAGCTAATAGACGCCAAATTTTTCCGTGAAGAACAATACCTGACTTGGTTAGCCAATGTGGTACTAGTCAGGAAGAAGAATGGTCAGATCAGAATTTGTGTGGATTTCAGAGATTTAAACAAGGAATGTTCAAAGGATGAATTCCCTCTACCGATCCCAGAATTAATGATCGATATTGCTTCAACACATGAAATATTCTCATTCATGGATGGATCTTCGTGGATACAACCGGATAAAAATGGCTCCGGAAGATGAGAAACTTACGACATTCAGAACACCGATCGGAGTATATTGCTACACAGTGATGCCATTCGGACTGAAGAAGGCAGGAGCAACCTACCAGAGAGCAATAACAAGAATTTTTGATGATCTCATCCACAATCAAGTCATGTGCTACGTGGACGATGTGGTCATCAAAAGTAAAGTAAAGGACAACCACCTATATGATTTGAGAATTGTTTTCGAACGATTAAGATAATTTAACCTTAAGATGAATCCCTTAAAATGCACCTTCGGCGTCACCTCTAGGAAATTTTTAGGATTCGTTGTCCGACATCGTGGAATTGAAATCGATCCGGAAAAGATAAAAGCTATGTTAGAAATGCCGCCTCCCAAAACCTTAAAACAACTACGATCTTTTCAAGGGAGTCGGCATATCTTCGACGCTTTATCTCAAACTTGTCGAGTAGATGTCAGCCTTTCTCGGCACTAGTTAAAAAGGACGCCAAATTTATTTGGGAAGAGAAATGCCGAAGGCCTTCGAGGACATTAAACAATACTTAATGACACCTCCACTCTTTGCGGCCCCGAGTCTCGAGTAGACCGTCGATACTTTATACCGCGGCTTTAGACGACTCTCTCGGAGCCTCGTTAGCCTGTGTCAATGATGAGGGTAAAGAAAATGCTCTTTACTACCTAAGCCGTCGTTTACTTCCGACGGAAATAAGGTATCCCGCAATTGAAAAGCATTGTTTGGCCCTGATCTTCGCCGCTCAAAAGCTCAGACACTACATGCTTTCTCATAAGGTCAACCTGATCTTGAAATTTAATCCATTGCAATACTTGATGACTCGTCCAACGCTTTCCGGCAGACTCGCCAGACGGTCAATGATATTATTACAATTCGATATAACTTTTGTGCCTCTTCGTGCCGTAAAGGGACAAGTCCTAACAGACTTCCTCGTAGCACACCCTTTACCGGCAGAATCTCCTCTCAATGACGACTTGCCAGATGAACAAATAATGAGCCTAGAAGACCCTGATGATCGACTTTGGGAATTATATTTCGACGGAGCATCTTCAGCACACAAAGACGAAAAATCGCAAGTGATAGTGCCCCGTAAGGCAGGGATCGGATTAATCTTTATAACACCGGAGCGGGGGATGTTAAGATACTCCTACCACTTGACAGAGATGTGCACAAACAACGAAGCAGAATACGAAGCCCTCATAACAGGACAGGAATTAACTATTCAAATGGGGATAACAGACATCAACATCTACGGGGATTCGCAGTTAATCATTCAACAGATCGTGGGACAAGACAGAATTTTAAAGCCAAGACTCGAGCAATACTTCCAAGATGTCATACAACATTGTTGAGCGCATTCCGAATGTGACAATCTACAAAATTCCCAGGAAAGAAAACGCTTTAGCAGATGCGTTAGCCCGTCTCGCAAAAGAATTTTCCTGTTTGCAAGATGATCAGTGGAAGTGTCAGTTCACGGACGTTAGGTCCTATCACGACTCGACATAGTACACAATACACAAATCGGAAAAGAAGAAGAATCGGCTAGTAACGATGACAGAAAACACAGAAGATTGGCGGCAACCATTAATAAACTACTCGCAAACAGGAAAACTACCGTGACGATAGGTCATTAGCCCATCAAATCAAGAAAAAACTCCGTCTTACGCATTAATCAACAACACGTTATACGGAAGGTCTTTCGATCAAATGTGGCTAAGGTGCCTAAGCGGGTCCGAGGCCCGTGAAATTGTTAAAGAGGTGCATTCAAGACTCCGTGGCGCTCACCGACCGGGTCCGAAGATGAAAATGAAAATTAAAAGACTAGGGTACTATTGGCCCTCGATGATGACCGACTGCATGAAAGTCGCTAAGAGCTGTCACCAATGCCAAGTGCACGGAGTGGTTCTACACCAACCTCCAAATGTGCTACATCCGACAATTGCGTCGTGGCCATTTGAATGTTGGGGCATAGATATAGTGGGTCCAATAGAACCACCATCTTCAAAAGGACATCGCTTCATTCTTGCGGCTACAGATTACTTTTCCAAGTGGGCGGAGGCAGTTCCACTCAGAGAAGTGAAAGCACACCACGTGCTACAGTTTTTCAAGAACTAAGTTGTCTACCGTTTCGGAGTGCCACGCAGATCATCTCGTATAATGGGTCGGCATTCGGAAGTACGCAAATCAACAATTTCGTCGGAGACACGGAATCGACCGTTCGGTATTCAACAATTTACTACCCAAGAGCAAACGGCTGGCCGAGGCTTTTAATAAAACTCTCGTTCAAATCTTAAAGAAAACTTTGGACGATAATAAGAGAAATTGGCACGAGAAGTTATTAGAAGCCTTATGGGCCAACCGGACAACCTTCGAACTCCTACTCAAGCTACACCTTACGCTCCGGTGTATGGGTCCGAGCAGATGTTACCCTTAGAGGTCCAGCCTTCTTTCACTCGAATTGTCGTTGCAAACAAAATCACGACGGAAGAGAATGCCAAATTACGACTAGAGGAATTAGAAAGCCCGGAAGGGAAAAGACTTGCAAGACAAGCAGAATTTAGAATTATACCAAGCTAAGATGGTTCAAGCCCATGACAAACCGGGTCCGCCCAAGAACCTTCAAAGTTGGCGACTTAGTTCTCGTTTTCAAGAGACCTATCCTTGCACACCGCAAGATAGGAGGAAAATTTGAACCCACTTGGGAAGGGCCGTTTGTGGTTGAAGCAGTATACTCAGGAGGCACCTACCAGCTAGTGAATTGCCAAGGAGAACGACATATGCTTCCGATTAACGGGCGATACTTGAAGAAGTATTACGCTACCTGATGTTTCGAAGGAATGAATTCTTCATCCCTAGAAGCACGGGAAAAGTAGTTACTTATGACTGGGTTCGAACCCAAAAATAATAAAAAATGTGCTAAAATAAATAAAATCATGATAATAAAGTTTTCCTTGTTTTCTCTTCCATATCAAAATCTCTTTCCTGATCTTATCCCACTTCATTCCCGTTAAATTTAAAAATACAAAAAGTAATAAAAAAAACTGTCTTTAATAAACATTTTCTTAATGTTCTTGTTCTTAGTACAGCCCCTGATCCTTTTCCTTGTCTTTTCGCAGGGAAATGTCGAGCGGTCGGTTGGTCCTAAACTTTAGAAATGGCGTAAGCCTTGCACTCGACGAAAAGAGGGTGAAAGATGGAGCAATAATAGAGATTGACTCAGACTTCGCACCAGCAGGCCTGCAATACGAGGAAAGTGACCGGGTCCCGGCTGACCGAGAGGAACCGCCCGGTCGGACAAGAATGAAAGTGGGTGGCCCAAGCCACCCATCCAGCAGCAAGAAAAGGAAAACAAACACTGAAGAAGACAAGAGAATCAAGTCTGTAGTTGCTACAACAGAACGCAGGCTTGTCAGCGCCACGCCCACAGAGATTTAGGAAGTACGAAGAGCTACTCTCACAGCAACTCAGCGAAGAAATAAAAATCGCCGAATACGCAAAATGTTAACCAAACTAGCAGCGGACCAGCACGACAAGGCAGTTGCTACTGCCAGTACATATACTTCAAGGACGCCGATCGACTGTGTACTCGAAGGAAGGAGGCCAGCTCCGAGGATAACGAAGAGACCGGGGAAATCTCAAGAAGATCAGAAGAATGAAGGCTACCACGCCACCAGATAAAGTCACCGACAATGCATAACCTTGTCGTGCAGCAACCCCGGAGGATGTCCCGACGGACACCATCCCCGAGGAGCCGAGGTATGCGGGAGAACGTGAAGGGATTGAGCCGTATATCCCACAGTACGTCACCAGGCCTCGACATTTGCAGATTATTCTAGAATACGAGTTAGAAAGAATGCAGAATGTCGAGAAGAAAACTTTTGAATACTTCGAGAGAATCAGAGGCAGGAGGATCAATATACTAGAAGGCCTCAAGCTACATACAGACGTGTTCTTAGAATACGAATAACAACAAATTGTGGACTGCATCCGGGATTTGAAAAGAATGGGCCGAGCGGGCCGCCTAAGAGAAAACACTTACTCGGAACCCCGGAGATGGATGCCGTGGAAAGGTAGAATTACAATACAATGTGGATGCTCGCTACAACTTCGCGAGAAGACAGGAAGGGAAATCCACCGGGATACTCCGTCATGGCCAGTGGATCCAATGCCATTAGTCATCAAAAGGATGGTAAAAAGAATGATAGCATGGAGGGTACCGCAGCAGATTGCATACCCAACAGCTTGCATCATTAACATCTACAAGAAGGGTGATCGCATACCCCCGCACATCGATCACCATGACTTTGTCAGACCTTTTTGCACTGTTTCTTTTCTGAATGAGTGTAATATCATGTTCGGATCTGACCTCCGGATAGCAAGCCCAGGTGAGTTCCGAGGGCCAGTAAAGATACCATTACCGGTAGGTTCCTTCATGATATTGAAGGGCAATGGAGCAGATGTCGCTAAACATTGCATACCGGGAGTACCAATGAAGCGGATCTCAGTTACTTTTAGAAGGATGGATGACAGGAAAGCACCTTACCACTTCCAGCCAGACCCGGAGCTAGAGAGCCTCCGACCTTACGAGCTATGAGTTACATGGAAAATATCACACCTCCAATGTACATCCATACGGCATCCTTGCCAAGGATGGCTTGGAAGGTGATGTTATTGACCATGTACCTCACTATTCAGACATGGATTTCTGACAGATACCTTTTTGGATTGATCGGCAAAGATCATACATAGTCCGTTTTGAGTCCATATGGATTGTATGAGATGTATTCCAGATCGAGTTGTATGATGTATCTTCAACATGATTGGAATGAAAGTGACCATGTCACATTTTGGCCTTCACCTCTTTTGTGCAAGTTGACTGAGAAACGCCATTAAAGTTAAATGAACTTCGAACAAAGAACAGAAAAGAAAAAAAAATGAATAAAAGAAAGTTTTCCTTAAAAATCTAAAAAATGATGAACACTAAATTCACATGAACATTAAATGAACGATAAAATAAATTTGAATTGTTAAAGGACAAACAAAATGAACACAAATTTCAAATCAAATCTCAATCAAAATTTCAAATTCAATCTTTCCAGATCTCAAATCAAACCTCAATCAAATTCAAACTCAATCTTCCAAATCTGAAATCCACTACGTTCTACTCTCTCCCTTGTCTGGGATGAAAGCGGTTGATTCCATTGACACGGATCGAATCTGATGGCGAGGAATTGTATCCAATCCAAACCAGCAACTTCCAATCAACTCTTTTGAATGGGATATGTAGTATTCACATATTCCCTCCTAATCTATTTCCTTCCATGAAAGTCTTTTACAACTTTCATGAAATTCTCGAAACACCAAAATTCCACACTTTTCAAATCAACACTACAAATCTTTGCAAAATCAATTAACATCAAATTCAAACTTTTGGGGGTTGAGGATTTTACATCCGAGACTGCATTGCTTTAGGATTCTTTCCCTATCACAATGAAATACATCAAAATTCAAACTTTTGGAGTTGAGGATTTTACATCCGAGACTGCATTGCTTTAGGATTCTTTCCTTATCGCAATGAAATACATCAAATTTAAACTTTTGGGGTTAAGGATTTTACATCCGAGACCGTATCGCTTTAGGATTCTTTCCCTATCACAATGAAATACATCAAATTCAAACTTTTGGGGTTGAGGATTTTACATCCGAGACCGCATTGCTTTAGGATTCTTTCCTTATCGCAATGAAATACATCAAATTCAAACTTTTTGGGTCGAGGATTTTACATCCGAGATCGCATTGCTTTAGGATCCTTTCCCTATCGCAATGAAATACATCAAATTCAAACTTTTGGGGTTGAGGATTTTATATCCGAGACCGCATTGCTTTAGGATTCTTTCCCTATCGCAATGAAATACATCAAATTCAAACTTTTGGGGCCGAGGATTTTACATCCGAGACTGCATTGCTTTAGGATCCTTTCCCTATTGCAATGAAATACATCAAATTCAAACTTTTGGGGTTGAGGATTTTACATCCGAGACTGCATTGCTTTAGGATTTCTTTCCCTATCGCAATGAAATACATCAAAATCAAACTCTTGAGGTTAAGGATCTTACATCCAATACCAGATTGCTCTGAGAACTCTACTCATTGTAATGATTCAATTCAATCAATTCAATTTTCTTTTGAGGTTGAAGATATCACATCTAAAACCCCAAAATTCCAATTCTCATTTTAGATCAAATCCCTTAAAATTAATTTTGACAAAACTTCAATTTAAATTAAAACTCAAGCTAAAATCTAAACTTACACATCAAAACTTAAACTGAAACAAAATGAAATCTAAATTGAAATTCCCCCAGGTCATGTGATTTGGGATTCACCTCCTTTTCCTCTCCCCAGCGAGAGTTCAGGAATCTCCAGTCTCAGAGATATACTTGACACTCCCCAGCGGAAATTCTTGTACTTCATCCCAAGTTTGTCACTTGGACATCTGTGTTGGATTTGTTGATCTTTTCGGTCAACACCAATACGTGCGGTGTGCTTGGTTAGCTCACCACACCTATTGGGGGTCCATTTGTTGACCTCATTTTTGATGAGGTCTTCTCTTCTTCTTTTTAGTACTCAGGATCTAGCCTTAGGCTTTTCCTTTGACAATCTTAGATGATTAGAATTGGGACCCACCACTTAGAAATTCAAACCACTTCTTAACTCCTTGCAAACTCCACAAACTTTACTGTAGACCCCTAATCACCTAGAGGGTTGAAACTAAATGTGGAAGTTTAAAGGATGAGTTCCTATAGGACTCTTTGGCCTTAGGACTACCCTGGGTGGTCTGGCCTGGTGAAGGGCTGACTTACACACACACTACACCTATACACTACACTTTCACACACCTCCTAGAAACACACCCATACCTAACTTGACCTCCCCGACTCATGAAGGTGATTCACATGGATGGTCCTTAACCCCTAAGCCTCGGCTAAGAGGTTAGGAACAACATAATGGATGCCTCAAATGAGTCCATTCATGGCTCATGTGGGCTTGATATGGTTTCATGGCTCAACCAAAATGATTTTATTCCACTTACATTCACCTAATCTTCAATTTTCCAAATTTTCAATTTTCGACCCCCGGACCCTACACCCGCCTAACTTACCCAAAGCCCTTGAAATTACCCAAATTTTTCAAAATTTCCAAATCACCCAAAATTCCCCAGAATTAACCTTGAACATTTACTCACCAATCAAGTTGATCATCCATAGCCAAAATAGCAAAAATTCCAAAAATATCTCCCAATACCCTCCAAATACCCAAAATACCCCTCTTGACCCAAAAATCCAAAAATTCAGAAAATTCCCAGAAAATTTCAAAAAATTTTAAATATTCCCAATTTCATTTTGTTCAACTACATCATGGGCCAATTTTGTGAATTTACCCCACTTTTGTCAAAATCCCCAATTTGACCCATTTTAACCCAAAGTGAACCCAATGTCAAGCCAAACCTACCCAATTGACCCAAATTCTGGTCCAATTCAATTCTAAACTTCAATTCAACATTCCCAACACCAATCTAGACCAGATCCAAGTCCAATTTCATTGACATTTGAATCCAATTTCACTTTTGGCCTTAAAGCCCAATTTGGACCCATGACCCAAACCTAATCCAAACTAACCCAATTCAACTCCAATTAACCCCAAATATTTTCTAAACCTTCCTTAGCATCCCCACAAACAAAACACTAACATGATTTGCCCAAAATTTGGACCCAAACCCCACTCAAATTCAACCCTAAGCTAAAAGGCCCAATTTCGACCTAAGACCTAACCTAACCCAAATAAGCCCAAAAACACTCACATAAACATTTCCCAACATTTATTTTACATCAATTTCAACCCTAGCCCAACATTGGCCCAAGTTGGCCCAATTTGACCCACATTGGCCCATTTACCAAAGAAGTCCAAATCCAACCCAAACCTAGCCCAAATACTTCAAATTTATTCCAAATCATTCATGAAACATTCCTAAACTAAATTCAACACTTATTGGATCCAATCCTTTGCAAAATTCTCATCCTAAAATAAAATAAAAAAACCCATTTCCCTAAATCACTTTAAAAGCCCACTTAAAACCATTTCAAAGAGCCCAAAATCCACCCTAAAGCCCATATGACATTTCCATTTGCCATCCATTTAATCAAAGCCATCTCCTAAGTTCTAAACCCATGATAAAATAAATCCAAATCAAGCCATATGCCAAATCCCACAAAATCACTCCTAAATTACCAAAATTTCCAAATTCCATTTTCATGAAATTGACAAGCTTTTCCCCAAGCCAAAGACAAGCCATGAAGCCACATGCAAGCCATGGACAAGCCACATGAAGCCATGGAAGGTTTGACATGTGATCAAGCCATTAATGGCAAAAGGAGGAGCCTCTTTTAAGCCCCCTTAAAAAGGTTGTAACCCTTTTAATTCTTCACCTTAATCCATGATTAATCAAAATATTCATGGATGGTGACTTCTCTACCCTTTTCTAGCTGATTCACGTGATCCTCCCTCAGCCCAAATCAGCCATGGAAGGGTGCACCAAACCTAAAAGGGTGGGTTGACTCATTTGAACCCAGAATAGCCTTCCCCCCATTCCATTTCAATTCAACTCCTTTACACATGTCCATGGCCAATTGACTGCACTAAGCCCCAGCCCTGACCCCCTTGACCTCGAGGTGACTCGACCTCGGCCGGCCACCACCACGACCACCGGAAACCACCGAGCCGAGAGCACCCATGTGAGCCAAAGTTTGGAATTTCCACTCGCCGAGCCGCCCCATGCCCAATGGCCATCATGGTTGTTCTTCCTCGACCTAGCAGACTCGATCCCAAGCCATAAACCCCCGGGAGGCCCTCCACCCTCTCCTATTTAAACCTCACCTCCTCTCGGCCATGAGAGGTGCCGAACCGTACCTTACCGAAACCCCCGCCAAAATTGCTCCGGACCACTCTCCATACTTAGAGCAGCTTGATCCCCAAGTGACAATTTGCCCTAATCCCCACCAACGAGCCCAATTTCTCGCCAAAATTCCACTCAAAACCAGGACACTTCTTCACAAAGGACCAATCCTCAAATCGATTGGTCCTACACCTTCACTCGTACCAAGGGAAGAAGTCCACCCGCAAAAGCCCCCTCTCCAGGCCACCCATCTGTTCCAGACTCCAAGCTTTGTGATCGAGCTTGGTCGAAATCATACCTAGACAATTCACCAAGCCAAGAGACTTCATCTGGAACTTGCTTGGACCAAATCGAAGGTGACACAACCCTCGTATTGAAGCCACACTTCTCTGAGCAAAGGTATGAGCTAACTCTTTATCCCGAGCTTCCGGAGATTCTCCAATTCAAATGCCTTAATTTCAATGCATGATCACCGTATAGATGTATTCGTCTCTTCAAGATGAATCCATAGAGCACAAGAACATGAAAATCCGTCGAGAAATGAGTGAGTTCTTAGGGTTTTAGTGTGGACGGCTCTCGGGTGAGAACGGCTGGGGACGATGAACGGATGCCGTTCATTCCATACACGCGCGGACAGACGGCCAGGATCGCGCCGGATGAGGAGACGGAATGATACAGCGGGCCCCCAGAGCGCTGAGTTGGATGGCGGAGCCGAATCAGAAGACGACGCGTGTGCGTTCGGAGCTGCCAAGGATGTCGTGGTGCCGCGTGGATAAGTAGGAAATTAGGGTATTTTTTTTTATTTATTTAATTCCCTTAACTTCAAAAATGCATAACTTTGTGTAGAAAAATCAGAAAAATAAAATAAAAATACCCTCTTGCTCAGTGAACAAAGGAGAATAATGTGGAAAAGAAATCATTTAATTTCATCAAGTGTTTTATTTTTAATGATTTATTTACCCTCTCGCATTGTTTTAATTCTCCATGCATATAGGAAATTCACCATGGCATGAGACCATAGGGCTTTTAAGCCTCCGAACTCGGGAACATTCCCCGAATTTTCTAAGGTCAGAGGCCATCCCTATGAGAAGTTATTGATTTTTCAAATTCATGTTGCTGTTTTGAGTATTTTAAATCCAATAATTAGCATGTTGTGAAATAAATTCTAGGAAAATATGGTGATGTTTATTATGACTAGAGGACTCTAGGAAAAATACATTTTGAATTAATCCACTTGGAATAACCCTAATTGGCTTAAACACCCAAAATAGATTCTTAATTAATTATAGCTAATCATACATCAAATTGGCTTGAAATCACTTCTCCACTGACCTTTAGGATTAGAGGAACCCACCATAAAAATTTGAAGTCAATTGGACTTGGTTAGCCCTACTAAATGGGTTGATTAAGCCATTTAGCCAATTTAAACTTTAAAAATTCATAACTTTCAAAATACTTTTCAAAAATTCACCAAATTGGTTTTGGAGCCTCTCTAATATCAGGGGAAATTAAGAAAATTAAAATTTCAATTTTATAAAAAAGTTGATTTTTTTGTATTATTTTAATATTTTAATAATTAAAAAATAATAAAAATCACAAAAATAATAAAATTCACCAAAATTTTACATTTTGAATTTTAATCAGTTAGGAACAAACCCCATATTTTTCTTAGGTCTATTTGAGGAGATATTAAATTTTAAAGCCCTAAGGTAATTTTAAAATTAAAAAAAATGTATTTTTTAGCATTTCCACTAAAATAATTCTAATAATTAAAAAAAATCAGAAATTTGTAAAAATTAGTTTTCTGATTTCCTTGATATTAGAGAGATTTTTGAAAAATATAAAATTCATTTTTCAAATTTTATTTTATTTTTAAATTAATTAATTCTCCAAAACTCAAAATAATTTTAATAAAAGCAATATAATTCAAAAAATCACCATAATTGGTCCAAGTAGTCCTCTTGTCATTAGAAATATCCCATAATTTTCTTAAGGACAGAAACTTTCCCTTGGTCATAGTATTAAATTTTCCTTGGAAATCCCTATTTTCCACCAAAAATAATTACATAAATAAATTAAATACAGAAAAATCACATTTTCTCCTCTAATGTCTTGATTGACATATGAGTGAAGTCACATAAAAATTTCAAGTTCATTTAAGCTCAATTTAGTGAGTTATGAAATTATTAAGCTTGAAGGGCAAAATGGTAATTAAAATTTTAACCATTAATTAAAACTTTAGGCTTAATAAAATGAAAAGAGTAGAATATTTGATCCTAATCTGATTTGGATGATTGAAATTTAAATAATTAAAGGGTAGAAGCCTACTAAACAATTTAAAAATAATTGAAATAAACCTTAATTAAATAATTGATTAAATTTGGAAGAATAATAAAATTGAATTATTAAAATAAGGGATATTATTAGGAAGAGATTTGTTCTTTAATTTAAGAATCCCTAAATTAATCATCTCAATAATGTTTAATTCCTAATTAAAATGATAATGCAAATTTAAGATTTAAAATGCTAAAAGACTTAATCATTAAATTAAATTGAAGTTAAATTATTTAAATTAAACCCTTTTAAAATTTCAATTAAATTAATAGTTTAACAATTACAATTAAATCATCTTTAAAACATAAAATATTAAATTAAAATTAAAAATAAAATTAAATTAAGATTTAAATTAAATTAAATAAAATTAAATTAAATTAGAACAAATTAAATTAAGTTAAAACAAATTAAATTAAATTAAATTAAATTAAATTAAATTAAATTAAATTAAATTAAATTAAATTAAATTAAATTAAAATTAAATTAAATCAAATTAAATTAAATTAAATTAAATTAAATTAAATTAAATCACATCAAATCAAACTAAATTGAATTAAATTAAATTAAATAATAGAATCAAGTTAAAATTAAAATCAAATCAAATTAAATTAAGTTAAAATTAAAACTAAACCAAATTAAATTAAATTAAAGTTAAATTAAATTGAATTAAAAAATAACATCACCTAAGACATAAAGAAATTCAAAATAAAGCAACTTGAACACTATTCCAAATTTAAACCCGATAATTGAAATTAAATTAAATCATAAACCATTTGAACATCAATTTGCCCTCGAAAGCTTTTGTTGTCATAACTCCTAAACCGAACGTCAAATGAAGTGTTACTTCACTTATAGGATATTCAAATGTCCTAGTTCACTGAGTAAGATAACAACAAAACTTGAATTCCTGGCCGATTAATTCATTTGTATAATTAAATTCATTTGGACTTAAAACAATTCTAGCAATATTGAAAAGATGTTTAAGATCCTTCTTAAACACTTCCTCAATATGATTGGATGTTTATAAGAACAACTGAATTTAATTGTTCTTTGATGAAGAAAATCGTCCTCAAACCAAAACACAAGAACCTAGACGTCATATGAAATGACTAGCTATAGGATTAGGAATTTGGTAGAAAACCATAACCCTTCCCTTAGCTTTACCTAGGAACTTGCTTAAATATTCTAATTGTGTTTTAAGTGCAACTTGGGATGACGGGAAGACCCTCAAGGTACGCTTTTATTTTATTGCAATTTACCCTATTGCAATTTATTTAATCGCATCGCACTTACTTTTCTTGCATGATAAACAACTGTTGCATGAAAACCCACACCTTTAGGATAGTGTCGGCATATTTTTAGGTTTGTGTTTTTATTTTGAAAAGGGGTCGCCTAACAGAAGTTGTCGGCGAATTTTTAATTTAATTTAAATAAATAACTTTGAAAAGTAGTATTTGATTTTAAAAATAATTTTTAAATTTGAAGATTTTAAGACATGAGATTAAACCGATCTCACATCCCAAATAGTTTATATAAACGAGCACCGCAGCACAAAGCGTGTATCTATCCCTAAGGATAGACACACTGCTTGATGGTGTGGCTCGATTAAATAAACTAGAAGATTTGTGACATCCGTATGGTCTGCGAACCAATTTTATAAGCCGACAAATTCCCCTGCTTAATATGAAAGCATTAAACGAGGTTTATATTACTCGGGTTCTTTAAAATTCCCTATAAGGGCAAGCCCCTATAGTTAATTACATCTTAAGTGACGAGAATCACCTAAGAAAACTCTCGATAATAATCAATAATTCTGCTCTCAAGAATTTCAAAGTTTATGTTTTCAAAGGATTGAATTTTGGAATTTCAATAGGGAGTGGATCAAATTTGGAACATTTTGTTTTGGGAATTCAAAGGAAGAAAAGTAGGAGAAATTACGGATTCGAAGTGAACTTCGGTAATTTCCCGACTATCCTATTGTTTGGCTTGGATTTAGGAAAGTCCTAATGTTTATTTAATGTTTCAATCTTGCCAACTTCAATTAATTAGGGCTTATATTTGTATGATAAAATCATACAAATAGCCTTGAAGATGAGAGGGTTTATTGTCGTACCGGACAACTACCTCGGAATCCTAAGACCGGTTAGGGCTTAATTTGCAATGCAAATACCTAACGAAGAGTTGAGGATTTATGCTGCACTAGGCAAACTACCTCGAAGTCCTATGGCTTTGTTATTTAATTCTAGGAAAGTTTTGTTGAAGTAAACTCGAGTTTCGTCGATGACGATGGCCGTGTGGTCCACCATGCTCCGAGCTCCTTGTTGTTGCAGAGGTTTAGTTTTAGAAATCATAAATCAGGGGGTGAGAAAAGTGTTTTGGTTTAGAGAAAATCTTAATTTCCAAGTGTTTTCAATATTTTAATTAAAACAAATCTTAAAGTTGATTATAACGACACCGGTTAAGATCCTACGGTTCCATCCTTCCGACATCATTATTTTTATCGGATTCACTTAGTCCAGATGAATTTACTAAACTCAACCGAATGAGTTCCACACTTTCATTTAGACCGTGGGAAATCCCGTTAGCAACACGTAGGTTACATCATCCGAGGTATTCCCGATCATCCAACAGGACGTTTTAATTTAATTGTAATTGTAGTTTTGTGTTCTGTTTGTGATTAAATTTTGAGTTGTTTTTTATTTTGAAATGTTGTGGCGGTGAATTTTATCTTGCAATAACTTTTAACTTAGTTTTGGTTTCAGTTTTAGGGACTATCCTAAAGGTGTGGGTTTTCATGCAACAGTTGTTTATCATGCAAGAAAAGTAAGTGCGATGCGATTAATGAAATTGCAATAATGTAAATTGCAAGAAAGTAAATTGCAATAAAATAAAAGCGTACTTGGAGGGTCTTCCCGTCATCCCAAGCTGCACTTAAAACACAATTAGAATATTTAAGCAAGTTCCTAGGTAAAGCTAAGGTAAGGATTATGGTTTTCTACCAAATTCCTAATCCTATAGCTAGTCATTTCCTATGACGTCTAGGTTCCTTGTGTTTTGGTTTGAAGACGATTTTCTTCATCAAAGAACAATTAAGTTCAATTGTTCTTATAAATATCCTATCATATTGAGGAAGTGCTTAAGGCAGATCTTAAACATCTTTTCAATATTTCTAGGATTGTTTTAAGTCCAAATGAATTTAATTATATAAATGAATTAATCGTCCAGGGATTCAAGTTTTGTTAATCTTGCTCGATGAACTAGGACATTTGAATATCCTATGAGTGAAGTAACATTTCATTTAATATTCCGTTTAGGAGTTATGATAACTAAAGCTTTTGAAGGTAAATCGGTGTTCAAATGGTTTGTGATTTAGTTTAATTTCCATTAATGGGTTTAAATTTGGAATAGTGTTCAAGTTATTTTAGATTTATTTTGAATTCTTTATGTCTTTGATGATGTTATATTTAATTAAACTTAATTTAATTTAATTTAATTTAATTTGGTTTTAATTTAATTTAATTCAATTTAATTCAATTTAGTTTGATTTGATGTTACATTAAATTAATTTGACTTGATTTAATTTTAATTTAATTTAATTTAATTTAATTTTAATTCATTTAATTTAATTTTCAATTTGGTTTAACTTAATTTAATTTGGTTTTATTTATTTAATTTAATTTAATTTAATTCATTTAATTTAATTTAATTTGTTTATTTAATTTAATTTAATTTAATCTTTAATTTAATTCAACTTTTAATTTAATTTAATTTAATTTAATTTAATCCAATTTAATTTACTTAATTTAATTTAATTTTTAATTTAATTTTATTTTTAATTTTAATTGAAATTTTTGAAAGAGTTTAATAATTTAATTTTAGTTTAATGATTAAGTCTTTTAATGTTTTGAATTTGAGTTATCATTTTAATTAAGAATTAAATATTAATAAGATAATTAATTTAGAGATTTTTAAATTAAAGAATAAATCTCTTCCTAATAATATCCCTATTTTAATAATTCCAATTTTATTGTTCTTCCAAATTTAATCAATTATTTAATTAAGTTTAATCATTTTAAATTGCCTAATGGGTTTCTACCCTTTAATTATTTAAATTTCAATCATCTAAATCAGATTAGGATCAAATATTTTATTTGTTAATTTTTTATTAAACCTAAAGTTTTAATTAAGGATTAAGATTTTTTAATTACCATTTTTACCCTTTACGCTTAATAATTTCATAACTCACTAAATTGAACTCAAATGAATTTGAAATTTTTATGTGACTTCATTCATATGTCAATAAAGACATGAGAGGAGAAAATGTGATTTTTCTGTATTTAATTTATTTATATAATTATTTTTGGTAGAAAATAGAGATTTCCAAGGAAAATTTAATAACATGACCAAGGGAAATTTTCTGTCCTTAAGAAAATTAGGGGACATTCCTAATAACCAGAGGACCACTTGGACCAATTTTGGTGGTTTTTTGAATTATATTATTTTTATTATAATTATTTTAAGTTTTGGAGTGTTAATTAATTTAAAAATAAAATAAATGTCGAAAAATGAGTTTTATATTTTCAAAAATCTCTCTAATATCAAGGAAATCAGAGAATAAAATTTTACAATTTTATGATTTTTCTATGATTTATTATAATTATTTTAGTGAAAATGCTAGAAAATACATTTTTTTAATTTTTAAATTACCCTAGAGCTTTAAAATTTAATATCTCACTAAATAGACCTAAGAAAAATATGGGGTTTGTTCCTAAGTGATTAAAATTCAAAATGTGACATTTTGGTGAATTTTATTATTTTTGTGATTTTTATTATTTTTTAATTATTAAAAATATTAAAATAATATTAAAAATAAACTTTTTTAGAAAATTGAAATTTTAATTTTCTTAAATTCCCCTAATATTAGAGAGGCTCCAAAACCAATTTGGTGAATTTTTGAAAGATATTTTGAAAGTTATGAATTTTTAAAGTTTAAAATGACTAAGTGGCATAATCAACCCAATTAGTAGGGCTAACCAAGTCCAATTGACCTCAAATTTTTATGGTAGGTTCCTCTGATCCTAAAGGTCAATGGAGAATTGATTTCAAGTCAATTCGATGTATGGTTAGCTTGAATTAATTAGGGATCCATTTTGGGTGTTTAAGCCAATTAGGGTTGTTTTAAATGAACTAACTCAAAACCTATTTTTCCTAGGGTCCTCTGGTCATAAGGAACATCACCAAATTTTCCTAGAATTTATTTCACAACATGCTATTTATTGGAATTAAAATACTCAAAACAGCAACATGAATTTGAAAAATCAATAACTTTTCTTAGGGATGGCCTCTGACTTTGGAAAATTCAGGGAATGTTCCCAAATTTAGAGGCTTCAAAAGCCCTATGGTCTCATGCCATGGTGAATTGTATAAATGCATGGAGAATTAAAAGTATGCAGAGAGTAAATAAATTATAAAAAATAAAATACTTGATGAAATTAAATGATTTCTTTTCCACATTATTCTCCTCTATTCACTCGAGCAAGAGGGTATTTTTATTTTATTTTTCTGATTTTTCTACACAAAGTTATGAATTTTTGAAGTTTAGGGAATTAAATAAATCAGAAAAATCCCTAATTTTCTATTTATCCACGCAGCGCCGCGTCAACCTCGGCAGCTCCGAAACGCCGCGTGGCGCACTCCCATTTGACGCTGCCATCTGACTCAGCGCTCCCGGGGCCCGCTGTATCGTTCCATTTTCTGATTCGACGCGATCCTGGCCGTCCGTCCGTGCATGTATTAAATGGACGGCATCCGTTCATCGTCCCCAAGTGTCCTCGTCCGAGAGCCGTCCACACTAAATCCCAAATATCTCACTCGATACTCAATGGATTTTCATGTTCTTATGCTCTATGGATTCGTCTTGAAGAGATGAACACATCTATACGGTTATCATGCATTGAAATTAAAGAATTTGAAATGGAGAATCTCCAGAAGCTCGGGATGAAGAATAAGCTCATAGCTTTGCTCAGAGAAGTGTGGCTTCGATCTGAGAGTTGTTGCACTTTCGATTAGATCCTAGCAAGCTCCAGATGAAGTCTCCTGGTCTGGTGAATTGTCTAGGTTGGATTTCGACCAAGCCCGATCACAAAGGTTGGAGGCTGGAGCAACTGGGTGGCCTGGAGATGGGGCTTTTGCTGGTGGACACCTTCTCTTGGTCTGGTGAAGGTGTAGAACCAATCAATTTGGGGATTGGCTTACTGTGGAGAAGTGTCCTGGTTTTGGGTGGAATTTCAATTGAGAAATTAGATTTTGTCGGTGGGGATTAGGGCAAATTGACACCGGGATCAACTTGCTCTAAGGGTGGAGAAGGGTTTGGAACAATTTTGGCAGAGTTTCGGCAAGGTTTGTGCAACTCTCTTCTCATGGCCGCGAGGGGATCGAGTTTAAATAGAGGTGGCTGGAGAGCCTCCGGGGATGGCCAAGGGTTGGGATCAGCTGCTCGGTCATGGGAAGAACGACCATGGTGGCCATTGGGCATGGGGCGACTCGGCAAGGTGGAATTCCAAAGTTTGGCTCCTCCCAAGGTCTCGGCCATGGTGTTTTCCGTGACCCGAGCGGCCGGCCGGCAGCATGGGTCACCCTCGGTGGTCGGGGAGTCCAGGGCTTGAAGTTGGTGAAGTCAATTGGAGTTTGACATGTGTAAAGGCTTTGAATTAAAATGGAATGGGGAAGGGGTCATTTTGGCTTCAATTTGGTCAACCCATTTGTTTGGGCTGGGTTCACCTCCCTATGGCTGGTCTTGGGCTGAGAAGATCAGTTAGGCTAGCTGGTCAAGAGGTGGTGATGTCCTTATCCAAGAATATTTGGATTAAATCTTGGTTAAGGGGAAACATGCTTAAGGCTAATGACTTTTAGGAGATGGTTAAAGGAACTCCTCCTTTTGCCATTTAAGGAGGGTTGACCACTTAGAAATCCTCATGGCTTGCCAATGGCTTACATGTGGCTTCATGGCTCCATGTGGCTTGGGAAAAGATTGGGTCAATTTCATAAAAAGGGATTTAAGAAAATTTTGACATTTTGATTGGAATTTATATGGGGCTTGATTTGGAATTGTTTAATTGATGATTTTGAAACTTAGGGGCAATTTTGATTAAATGGATGATGAGGGGAAGTGTCATGTGGGCTTTGGATGAATTTGGGCTTTTGAATTTGAAGGAAGTGGGCTTTTAGGAAAGTTTAAGGGGAAATGGGCTTTTTGATTTTAGGATGGGAATTTGGGTGAAGATTTTGTGAAGGACCTTGTCAAATAAATGTTATAATTGGTTTAGGGATGTTCTATGAAGGGTTTGGAGTCAATTTGGTGTGATTTGGAGTTGAATTGGTTTGAATTTGGGTTTATTTGGTAAGTGGGCCAATGTAGGTCAAATTGGGCTAACTTGGGCCAATGTTGGGCTAGGGTTGAAATTGATGTAAAATTAATGTTGAGAAATATTTATGGGAGTGTTTCAAAGAGGTTTTGACTTTGGTTGGGCTTTGATTTTGAGGTTTGGGCCTATTTGGGTTAGGTTTGGGTTTAGGTCAAAATTGGGCCTTTTAGCTTTGGGTTGAATTTGAGTGGGGTTTGGGTCTAAATTTTGGGCAAATCATGTTAGTGTTTTGTTTGTGGGAATGTTAAGGAAGATTTAGAAAAGATTTGGGGTTAATTGAAGTTGAATTGGGTGAGTTTGGGTTAAGTTTGGGTCATGGGTCCAAATTGGGCTTTAAGGCCAAAAGTGAAATTGGATCCAAATGCCAATCAAATTGAACTTGGATTTGGTCTAGATTGGTATTGAGAATGTTGAATTGAAGTTTAGAATTGAATTGGACCAGAATTTGGGTCAATTGGGTAGGTTTGGTTTGACATTGGGTTCACTTTGGGTTAAAATGGGTCATATTGGGGGTTTTGTCAAAAGTGGGGTAAATTGACAAAATTGGCTCATGGTGTAGTTGAAAAAAATGAAATTGGGAATATTTGGGATTTTCTGGAATTTTCTGGGAATTTTCGGAATTTTTGGGATTTTGGGTCAAGAGGGGTATTTTGGGTATTTGGAGGGTATTGGAAGGTTTTCTTAGAATTTTTGGTATTTTTGGGTATGGATGATCAACTTGAGTGATGTGAAAATGTTTGGGAATGATTTTGGAGAATTTTGGGTAATTTGGAAATTTTGCAAAAATTTGGGTAATTTCAAGAGTTTTCGGTAGGCTAAGCGGGTGTAGGGTCCCGGGGGTCAAAAATTGAAAATTTGGGAAATTGAAGATTGGGTGGATGTAAGTGGAATGAAATCTTTTTGGTTGAGCCATGAAGCCATATCAAGCCCACATGAGCCATGAAGGGACTCATTTGAGGCTTTCACTATGTTGTTCCTAACCCTCTTAGGGGTTAAGGACCATCCATGTGAATCACCTACATGAGTCAGGAGGTCAAGTTAGGTATGATTGTGGTTTTAGGAAGTGTGTGAAAGTGTAGTGTATAAGTGTAGTGTGTGTGTAAGTCAGCCCCTTCACTGCACCGAGCCACCTGTGAGCGGTCCTAAGGCCAAAGAGTCCTATAAGAACTCATCCTTTAAACTTCCACATTTGATTTCAACCCTCTAGGTGATTAGGGGTCTACAGTCAAGTTTGTGGAGTTTGTAGGGAATTAAGAAGTGGTTTGAAATTTCTAAGTGGTGGGTCCCATCTCCAGTCCTCTAAGATGGTCAAAGGAAAAGCCTAAGGCTAGATCCTAAGTACTAAAGAGAGAAGAGAAGACCTCACCAAAAATGAGGTCAACAGATAGTCCCTAAAACTGAAACCAAAACTAAGTTAAAAGTCATTGCAAGATAAAATTCACCGTCACAACATTTCAAAATATAAAACAACTCAAAATTTAATCACAAACAGAACACAAACCTGTAATTACAACTAAATTAAAACGTCTTGTTGGATGATCGAGAATACCTCGGATGATGTAACCTACCTGTTGCTAACGGGATTTCCCACAGTCTAAATGAAAGTGTTGAACTCATTTAGTTGAGTTTAGCAAATTCATCTGGACTAAGTGAATCCGATAAAAATAACGATGTCGGAAGGATGGAACCGTGGGATCTTAACCGGTGTTGTTACAATCAACTTTAAGATTTGTTTTAAATAAAACATAAAAAACACTTGGAAATTAAGATTTTCTCTAAACCAAAACACTTTTCTCATCTCCTCATTTATGACTTCTATAACTAAACCTCTGCAACAACAAGGAGCTCGGAGCATGGTGGGCGACACGACCATCGTCATCGACGAAAACTCGGATCTACTTCAGCAAAACTTTCTTAGAATTAAATAACCAAGCCATAGGATTTCGAGGTAGTATGCCTAGTGCAACATAAATCCTCAACCTTGTGTTAGGCATTTGCATTGCAAATTAAGCCCTAACCGGTCTTAGGACTCCGAGGTAGTCGTTTGGTATGACATAAACCCTCACATCTCCCAGGCTATTTGTATGATTTTATCATACAAATATAAGTCCAAATTAATTAAAATTGGCAAGATCAAAACATTAAACAAACATTAGGACTTTCCTAAATCCAAGCCAAACAATAGGATAGTTGGGAAATTGCCGAAGTTCGCTTCGAATCTGTGATTTCTCCTACCTTTCTTCCTTTGAATTCCCAAAACAAAATATTCCAAACTTGATCCATTCCCTATTGAAATTCCAAAATTCAATCCTTTGAAAACTTAAACTTTGAAATTCTTGAGAGCAAATTACCGATTATTATCGAGAGTTTTCTTAGGTGATTCCCGTCACTTAAGATGTAATTAACTATAGGGGCTTGCCCTTATAGGGAATTTTAAGAACCCAGGTAATATAAACCCTGTTTAATGTTTTCATATTAAGTAGGGGAATTTGTCAGCTAAAAAAATTGGTTCACAGACCAAACGGATGTCACAAATCTTTTAGTTTATTTAATCAAGCCCTATCATCAAGCAGTGTGTCTATTCTTCGGGGTAGATACACGGTTTGTGATGCGGTGCTCGTTTATATAAACTATTTGGGATGTGAGATCAGTTTGATTTCATATCTTAAAATTTTCAAATTTAAAATTATTTTCAAAATCAAATACTACTTTTCAAATTATTTATTTAAATTAAATTAAAAATTCGCCGACAATTTCTGTTAGGCGACCCCCCTTTTTCAAAACACATAATCTAAAACTAATGCCGACGAGCTGCGAAGAGGCGACAGTATCCTCCCAAGCCTCAGCCACGTATTCGGTAATTAAACATAGGATTAGTCAATGTTCTTTGCACTGACCAAAGGGTAAAGAATAGGAATGCTCCTATTTGTCACAATACAATTTAAGAATTCTATTTATATTCATCATTCACTTAATTTTCTAAAAACAAGGAGAAGGATACTTTTTCCGAATTATTTAAATCAACTTTATTTCAAGCATTAGTTTACTTTAGTTTGCTTTAGTTACTTTAAATTTCGTTTACTATATTAGTAAGTAATTCCTTTAAATTTAGTCGATAACAAATCGTTAAAAACTTCCCTGCGAGATCGATAACCGAGACTCCACTGTAGCCCTGTATTACTTGATACGATATGTATACTTGCGTAGAATCCACATTAAACATTCAATCATATAATTATATATATATATATATATATATTTTTTTTCTCTTTCCCCAATATATATATATATATATTTACCAAAAGATGATTTATTGAAAAAGCAGCTTAATTACATCTAACATGAGGATAATCTAAAGTATCCCCATGGAGCAACACCTTGAAAAAACCAAAAATAGAAGAAGAACAAGAAACTAAAGAAGACTCCAAGGCCTTTTTAGCTAAATAATTAGCCGGTTGATTCCCTTCCCTTAGAATATGACTCCAAGTAACATTTAAATTAGAATCTAGGATTTTGATTTTGTTGATCCAATGAAGTAAGAACCAAGGAGATTCGAAACATTCGTAAATATATCGACTCAGCTGAAGACAATCCATCTCCACATGAATACCATAGTAATTCATTTGAACAACAATTTTTAAGCTCCAATAAACAAAGAACTGCTTCAATCTCCGAATATTTGTAGAATCCATAGGAGAAGAGAAATACCACAAACAATCACCTTTATGATCTCTACACACTCCCCAATACCTCGCTGAAAGACCCTTAAGACTTCCATCAGCATTGATTTTAAACCAACCATTAATAGGTTTCCTCCAATATACCAACTCGAATTTTCCTTCCTCGATTAAAACTAGAATCTCCGATATACTTATGAATCTTAAAAACATATGCCAAACAATGAGCAATAGTAATATTAACAGATGGGAATTTTTTATCATGAATCCAATTGTTCCTTGTAACCCAAATAAACCAAAAATTATCAAAGGGATGTAAAACTCCCTTTGTAATTTCCAATCATTCCAAGAAGCGTAAATATTAATCCAATTGTGAAAAAGATGACCCGAATTTAGATATCCAAGAACCCCCTTCCAAATATTCTCGAGATAAACAGCAATGCATAAATATATGATTTAAACTTTCCTCCTCATTATGGCAAAGATGACACATGAAGGGCCTCTTAACCCTTTCAATTTCGAATATCATCCGTAGGCAATAATTTTTTAAACAATCTCCAACAAAAGAAAGAAATAGAAGATGATAAGAATTTGTTCCAAATAAGACCCCCCCATTCATTCTTAGACTCAAGATAAATATTTATTGTAAATGAATTTGGACAAAGAATGGCTAGAAGCATTCTTAGTTACCAATCTGTCATTTTTGGAAGGCATAAAAGGAGTATTAAAAATTATTCTAGCATCATCATTATTCACCAACCTCTCGGACCATATCATAATTCCATTTACCGTTAGACCAACAATCAAGCAACCCTCTAGTATTTTGAATTTAATCCTCTTTGTTCTTTCAGACATGCCCATTTAGTAGCCAATTATCATACCAGAAATTTATATTCCCCTCTCCTACTTCCCAAACAAACAGATCTTCAACTTTATCCCTTACTTTTAGCAACTCTTTCCAGTTCTTTGAATCCCCAATTTTAGGCTGAACCTGTGAAGGATGGACTCCTCTATGACAATACTTCCCAAATAAAAATCTAGCCCATAAAGATTTCTCGCATTCTAAATCTAATCCATTGTTTACAATGGAAGATAAAACTCATATGTTGAAAATTTCTAAAGCCCAATCCACCACAAGTCATAAAGTTTACAAATTTTGTCCCAATTAGACCAATGAATTTGCTTATGACTTCCTTCCCATAAAAATTTGTTAAACATAGTAGAGAGGAGCCTTTGAGTGCTTTTCTTTAATTTTACCATTTGCAGAATGTATAATGGAAAAGATGAGAGATCATGCTTTAATAAAACTATCCTTCCACCATTAGAAAGAAAAGAAGTAGTCCAGCTTATTAATATGAGCCGATACTTTATCAACAATAAGCATCAAAGTGTGCCAATTTTCTTTTTCCTTTAATGAGAGGAAAGCCCAAATATTTAAGAGGATAATTAGCTTCTTTAAAACCCGTGTAATCCATAATCCAATTTTTCATAACAACCTATCATTTTACCGCTAGTGGAGAAAGTAAACTTGGATTTATTGAAATGCATTCCGTAAATGCCTTCAAATAGCTGTAGAACCTTCATAAACCGTTTGATAGCATTTTTACTACCATTAGAGAAAACCATTATATCATCTCGCATAGGCTAAATGGTTTATTACACAAATCCGATCCGTGTTGAAATCCGAGATAAGGATGAACTCGATGCAAATTATTAAGCAATCTGGATAAAGTGTCAAAAGCCAATATAAATAAAGTAGGTGAAAGAGAATCTCCTTTTTTAAGGCCTCTACCAGTATTGAAAAAACCATGAGACTCACCATTGATAAAAATGCTGTAGAAATTATTACTCATCCATCTTTGAATTAACTTACGTAAATCCCGAGAGAATCCCCTTGCAGCTAGCATTTTCAAAATAAAATCCCAGCTAATAGTATCATAGGCTTTGGCTAGATCAAGTTTAAAAATTACATTACTTCCTCTACAAGACTTATCAATATCAGCTTAACATCTCTTGGGCAAGCAAAATATTATCATTAATACTTCTTCCTTTCACAAAAGCCGATTGGTTCTCAAGCAATTAAGGAATCCAAAGTAGGTTGCAACCTGACGACTATTATCTTACTAATAATTTTTGTAAAAGTATTAGAAAGACTAATAGGTCTATAGTCTTGCCATACATTTCTTTTTTTGTCTTTAGGAATCAAGACAATAGTATTAGAAGTAAAATATTTAGGGATGGAATCACCAGCAAAGAAGCTTTTAACAGCTTCAATCACATCTTTATTAATCATCTTCCAACTCTTAATATAAAAATCTGATGTAAAACCATCAATCCGAAGTTGTAATATTGTCAATAGATGTCAAAGCCTCATAAATCTCTTTATCATCAAGAATGTAAGAGAAGCCCCCGTTATTGTCGCTGATTAAATCATTAGCCTCAAATAAATCAGCAATGTTCAGTGAATGATCAAAGATACTATTTTGAGCGTAAAATAACTTTTAAAATGAGCCACAACACTTTCAGCAATCTCCTTATAATTCGTTATCCAATTCCCATCAGAATCTTGAATCTTATCAATAACATTTAAAGATCTTCTATATTTAATAATAGAATGAAAAAATTTTGAATTTCTATCCCCATGAATAAACCAATTGTTAGCAGCTTTTTGTTTCAGAAATTCTTCTTCTTGAGCAATGGCAGAATTAAGATTGTTATAAGCATCAGTAATGATATCATCAGTAATAATACCAGCATCCAAATCCATCTCCATTTGGTTTACCAGAGATTCAGCTTTGATTGACTTTAACATGTACATCTCCAAAAGTCCGAAAGTTCCAATCTTTCGAATCTTAGCAATCTTCTTTTGTAAAAACCATAGCTTAATCATTGGCTTACCCCCAAAGTCATCAGATAAATACCAATTTTCCTCAATAAGAGATTGAAAAGAAGGGTGAGAAGACCAGACATTAAGATATTTAAAGAAATGAAAAGTTGGCTTATGAGTACAAGCAAATTTCAACAATAATGGGTTATGATCAGATCCAATTCTAGAAAGATGCCCGACCTTAGAAATGGAAAACAAATCTAACCACCGCTGGTTCACCAGGAACCTATCCAATCTTTCCCAAATATAACCTCTTTTCCATGTATAAGGAGATCCCTCAAAACCCAAATCAAACAATTTAGCATCATGAATGTTGGAAGAAAATTTTATCATCTTATTAAAATCAGGATTTCTTCCTCCCTTCTTTTCATTGGGACTTGCAATACAATTAAAATCACCCCCCACAAGCCAACAATCTGTCATATTGGCACTTAAAGAAAGCAAATTATCCCATAAATCCTTCCTATCTTCATTAGAAGTCCCAGCATAAACCAAAGTAAGCATAACCCTTAAATTGATCAATTTCAAAATAAATGTGTAGAAATTGAGCATCATCAATTAAAACATCAACCTTCATTTCTTTTCTAGAGAACAACCAAATTTTATTAGAGCAATTGTTCATAAAACTATATCCAGGGAACTTTTGAGTAAATCTACCCAAATTATTAACAACTAAAGGTTCTAAAAGGACAAAAGCCCAAAACTTGTTAATCCTGTTTAAACTGATAACTCTATTAAGGGAGCCAGGATTAGCCACTCCCCTAATATTCCAACATAAGAAATTAATCATTGGCAGCTTGCTTTCCTGCTCTAGTAAGTCTAGAGAGGAAATTAGCCTTTGCAGCTTTGGAGAACCATCGTGCAAGATAATATTATCTTCATTAAGATGTCGCATTTCCGCATTTTTCTTCTTCTTATGCTTTTGCACCAACCAATCCTCTTCCATTTCATTTCTAGCTACCTGTAACACCTCATCAACTTTAGAAGGTTGAAAAGCAGGATAATCATTATTAGATGTAACCATATCAGTTGCAGGAATGATATTTTTGCAAGCAGATTCAAGCAGAATATCAGCAGTTGAAGGTATATCAGCACTTCCAAAGTATTAGACTCCTTATTAATGTTATCAATATCGAATCATTCACAATATTATCTTCAGAACCATTAATCAGAATAGGAACATCATGAAGAGCTTCAACATCTTCAACATTATCAGCTGAAATAACAAAATGAGGCAGATTAATAGGAATAGATTGAATTCTGTCATCAGCATCAGGTGCCTTCGAAATATCAAGTAGTGATAGGTTGCTGAACGGATTTTCCTTTAATATTTAAATCAGGATGAAGTTTATAACACTTATCCTGTGTATGACCAAACATCATACAATGATGACAATAATAAGGTCTTTGTTCCATTATGATAGATTGCCAATATCCACTATGAGCGGCTCCAATCCATATTTCATTAACATCAGTAGAGTTACATCCCTTTCCACAAGAATTCTTGCAGCTGAAGGTCTTGAAATAATGAAAGTTGGAAGATCAATCTTAAGGGGTCTTCCCAAAACAGATCCAATAGAATATAAAATCTGGTGATTGAAGAATTCCAACTTAAGATTTGGTAATTTAAACCAAATAAGAACAATTGGAGTTTCTTGATCAGGATTAAAATCTTGCGACCATTTGAGAATCTTCATATTCCTGTTATCAATGGAAACCATCTTCTCGGAAAAAATTATAGCATAATCCTCCTCCTTACTTAATCGAATTAAAACATGTCTGCCATCTAACCAACCAATGCTCCAAAATCCCATCAGTTTGAAATTCTCAAAAAACTTTCTAATACTTTCCATTTTATGATTACCCATTTAAAATTTACCAATAAGAGTAAATTTATGAGAATCAGCAAGTGTAGAGAGTTCATTATCGTAAAGGAATAAGGCTCGGTTTCCCACCCTTTTTCCCAATTTTCTTGATCAAAGCACAATTTCCTTTTCCATCAGCTCGAATCATGATAAGCATTGAGGAAACACCAAATTATCGAAGTACCTTCCAAAGATTTGCCAACCACATCCACATAAGATCGTCCAACAGTAGAATTATTAGAATTGTCCATCACTTGGGTAATAAAGAAATCCAAGAAATCCGTAAGAACCAATTAAAGTGAAAAGATTAAAAACTAAAAGGATTAGTTTTCAAATCTAAACAATATTTATCAAGAAACATTCTCAACTTCAAAAGTTGAAGTTAGAGAACCAGAAATCTTGAAAAAACCAACAGAGCACCAACTAGACAAGAAATTAATCCGTAAAACCTTCAAAAATCTAAGAGCGAGATGATGACAATAGCCTTTCCAATCAACTCTTCAAGCAAGAATATCTTTCGGAATCGAAGAATTATATATATATATATATATATATATATATATATATATATATATATATATATTAAAGTGGAATCAAGTTGTTGGTGTCGTTGTTATAAACATAAATTGCAAACATATTAAAAGTGGGCCAAGTTTTTGGCGGCGTTGTCGGGGAAGTAAATAAATTATTTACTAGAGTAACGGACTATTTTGTTTTATAAAATTGTATGCGAAAATTTGGAAACAAAAACTTAATACCTTACGATTTAGAGTTAGAGCGTACAATTAAAAGAATTAGAAAACAAAAAAGAGAAATTATAAATTTAAAACAATTGGCAAATATTCCTGAAAATGAAAATATCAATCAACCAAGACCATTAAGAGATTATGCCAACCCTACATTAGATGAAATTCATTTAATTATTCAAAACCCTGATGTAGCTGCTAATTCATTTGAACTTAAAACTGCAATTATCCAAATGGTACAAAACAATCAATTTAGTGGTTCACCTACTGAAGATCCTAATTTACATCTTGCTAGTTTTTTAGAACTATGTGCTACTTTCAAATATGAAGGAGTATTTAACGATGCTATTAGACTTAGACTTTTTCCTTTTTCTTTAAGGGATAAGGCTAAAATGTGGTTAAATTCGTTAGCACCTGGATCTATTAAAACTTGGGGAGAATTATCACAAAAATTTCTATCCAAATATTTTCCACCATCTAAAACTCGCTAAGCTTAGAAATGATATAACTTCTTTTAGTCATTGATGGAGAGTCAATATATGAAGCTTGGGAGAGATTTAACGAACTTCTTAGGAAATGCCCACATCATGCGTTACCAGATTGGTTAATTATCTAAACTTTCTATAAGGGATTAGTAGGATCTTTAAGATCAATCATCGATGCTGCTGCTGGAGGATGATTAATGTCAAAACCATTTGATGAAGCCTATGCACTAATCGAAGAAATGGTAACCAATAATTTTCAATGGCCTGCAGATAGAATGAATCTGAAAAAAATAGCTAGTATTCATGAAAATGATGCAATATCTATGTTAGCTTCGCAAATCGCTGTTGTATCTAAAAAATTAGATCATTTTGGAATGAATTACTCTCCAAATATATCAAAGAAAATTCATCCTGGACAACTTATAGAATCTCAATCTCAATATGAAACTATTAATGCAATTAACAACGTACCCAATAATCCTTATGCAAATTATTATAATCCCGGATGGAAAAATCATCCTAATTTTAATTGGAATAATAACATAACTAATCAACCATGGATGAATAATATGACACAACCACTAGGAAATCCATCTAATCAAGGAAATCCTAATTATAAACCTAATTATCCACCTGGATTTAATAACCCATAATTTAAAGACAAGAAATTATCGATAGAAGAATTAATATTAAATATGGGTCAACATTTACAAAATCAAGGAAATCAATTACAAATACAAGGAAACCAATTACAAAATCAAGGAACAGCTATCAAAAATATTGAAACTCAACTTGGACATATCGCTACCGCACTTAATAATAGAATACTCGGAACATTTCCTAGTAATGTGGAAATAAATCCCAAAGACAAGGGAAATGAACAAATTAAAGCGATACAATTACGAAGTGGAAAAGAATTAGAACCTCGAAGTCAGAAAGAACTTGAAAGTTAAAAAGAGGAAGTGGAAATTGAAAAGGAAAAGAATCAACAAGATCCAAACTTAGAAAATCCTTTAATACCTATGAAAATTTCTGTTGAAAAACCTCCACCACCATTTCCTCAACGACTAATTCAACTTAAAAAAGATAAACAATTTGCTAAATTCCTTGAAATTTTGAAAAAATTAACGATAAATATTCCTTTCGTAGAAGCTTTAGAACAGATGCCAAACTATGTAAAATTCATGAAAGATATTCTAAATAAAAAAAGAAAATTTACCGATAATGAAATGGTCACACTTAGTGAAGAGTGTAGTACAATTATTCAGAAAAAACTACCTGAAAAATTAAAAGATCCTGGTAGTTTAACTATACCCTACGCTATTGGAGAAAAATTCTATGGAAAAGCATTGTGTGACTTAGGAGCAAGCATCATCTAATGCCTCTATCAATTTTTAAAAGATTAGGATTGGGAGAAATTTCACCTACTTCAGTAACTCTTCAGCTAATCGATCGTTCATTACATATCCTAAGGGAGTTATTGAAGATGTATTAGTAAAAGTGGACAAATTTATCTTCCCCGTAGATTTTATTGCCTTAGATATGGAAGAAGATAAAGAAATTCCTATCATTTTAGGAAGAACATTTTTAGCCACTGGAAAAACTATGATTGATGTTCAGAAAGGAGAATTAACTATGAGGGTAAATGACTAAAAAGTTACTTTTAATATTGCTAAATCAATGAAATATCTTGCGCTAGAAAAAGATGATGAGTGTTTTCAAATGGAAGTACTCGATCATTTATAAAAAGAACATTTTAAGGAATATTATGAAGAAAAATTAGAAAAAGAAAATATTGAATTAATTGAAAAATCCGAGATAAATGAAGAACTAGATTATATTCAAGAGAAATTTGAATTTTTGGATAACACAGAAAACACTGAAAAAAATATAGTTCCATCGATTATTAAACCTCCTAAACTTGAGTTAAAAATGTTACCTAATCATTTAAAGTATGCTTACTTAGGTAATTCTTCAACTCTACCAGTTATTATTTCATATGAATTAAATGAATCTCAAGAACAAAAACTTTTAGATAAATAAAAGAAAATTTTTGGTTTGACTTTAGCAGATATTAAAGGAATTAGTCCTTCAATTTGTATGCACAAAATTATTTTAGATAATGAACATAAACCTAAAGCAGATCCACAAAGGAGATTAAATCCAATAATGAAAGAAGTAGTTGAAAAGGAAATTTTAAAATGGTTAGATAATGGTATTATTTATCTTATTTCTGACAGTGCTTGGGTAAGCCCAATTCACTGTGTACCTAAAAATGGAGGGGTGACCGTCAAAGCTAATGAAAATAATGATCTTATCCCTATAAGACAAGTCACTGGATGGCGAATATGTATTGATTATAGAAAATTAAACACAGCCACTAGGAAAGATCACTTCCCTTTACCATTAGATAGATTAGATGCTGGACATAAATATTTTTGTTTCTTAGATGGATATACCGATTATCATCAAATACAAATTGCTCCCGAGGATCAAGATAAAACTACATTTACTAGTCCTTATGGAACTTTCACTTTTCGAACAATGCCTTTTGTATTATGTAATGCACCTGCAACATTCCAAAGATGTATGATGTCTATATTTAGTAAAGTAATTGATAATGGAATAGAAGTATTTACGGATGATTTCTCTGTATTTGGAACAACATTTGGCACATGCTTAAATCATCTTGAAAAAGTATTTGAAGTATGTGAGAATACTAATTTAGTTCTTAATTGGGAGAAATGTCAATTTATGGTTACAGGCGGCATTGTATTAGTGGCATAAAATTTCGGAAAAAGGCATGGAAGTAGACCATGCAAAAATTCACGTTATAGCTAAATTACCACCTCCAACTACGGTGAAAGGGGTAAGAAGTTTTCTTGGACATGCTGGATTCTACATACGTTATATTAAAGATTTTTCAAAAATTACTAAACCTCTATGCCAACTTTCGAAAAGGACAAGAAATTTGAATTTACAACCGAATGCCCGAATGCTTTCAAATTATTAAAAGATAAATTAATTACAGCACCTATAATAGTTTCACCTAATTGGGAGAAACCATTTGAGCTTATGTGTGATGTTAGTGATTATGCTATAGGAGTAGTTCTTGGGCAAAGATATGATAAGATTTTCAAAGTTATATACTATGCTAGTAAAACTCTAAATGATGATGAAATAAATTATACAAGCTATCGAAAGAGAATTATTAGCAGCTGTATATGCTTTTAATAAATTTCGGCATTATCTAATAGGAACTAAATGTATCGTACATACCGATCACTCGCTATAAAATATTTAATGCAAAAGAAAGATTCTAAACCAAAATTAATCGATGGATATTATTAATGCAAGAATTTGATTTTGAGATCATTAACAAAAAGGAACTCGATAATCAAATTGCAGTATCATTTATCAAGATTAGAAAATCATGAATTATCTAATACCGATAATGAAATTTTAGACAGCTTTTCCTGATGAACAACTTTATAATATTAATGAGTTGAAAATACCTTGGTATGCGGATATAGTAAATTATATTGTAAGTGACATTTTACCACCTATGTTAACTTTACAACAACAGAAAAAATTCATTCACTATACTAAAACATACTTTTGGGATGAACCATACTTCTATAAGCAATGTAAGGATCTAATCATTAGAAGATGCGTGCCTTATGAAGAAACTGAACCAATTATTCAAAAATGTCATGACTCGATTTTGGAGGACATTTCGGGACGTATAAAACTGCATATAAAACTCTACAATCAGGATTCTACAGGCCTGCTCTATTTAGAGATGTATATAGATATATAAAAACCTGCGATAAATGCCAAAGAGTAGGAAACATATCGAGAAAAAATGAAATGCCTCTGAATTTTATATTAGAAGTTGGAATTTTTGATGTTTGGGGATTAGATTTCATGGGACCTTTTATTCCTTCATTTGGAAACTCATATATATTAGTAGTTGTTGATTATATTTCTAAATGGATCGAAGCACAAGCTTTACCTAGGTGTGACGGTAAAAGTGTTTCAAAATTTTTAATGAAAAATATTTTTACTAGATTTGGAATGCCGAGAGTGATTGTCACTAACGGAGGAACTCATTTTAGAAACAAATATATTCACAAACTAGTAGAACAATATAATATTATGCATAAGATATCAACTGCTTATCATCCACAAACTAGTGGATTAGCTGAAGTTTCTAATCGAGAGATTAAGCGTATATTAGAAAAATCGAGTAAACCCTAATAGATTAGACCGGTCTATAAGACTAGACACTCGCATTATGGGCATATAAGATCGCTTATAAAACTCCGATTGGAATGACTCCTTATAGGCTTATATATGGAAAAACTTGCCACTTACCGATTGAATTAGAACATAAAGCATATTAGGCGATTAAAGAATTTAATTATAATATGAAAGAAGCTGGTGAGAAGAGATTGTTGCAATTAAATTTATTGGAAGAATTAAGAAACGAATCATATGAAAATGATAGGATTTATAAAGAAAGGATGAAATTATGGCATGATCGAAAAATTAATCAGAGAAATTTTGAACCAGGACAATAAGTTTTGCTTTATAATACTAGATTGAAATTATTTCCTGGGAAATTGAAATCTCGATGGTTAGGACCTTTCACCATAACTAAAATATTTTCATATGGAACTAAAGAAATTGAAGATCCAAAAATAGGACATAGATTTAAGGTAAACGGACATAGATTAAAACCATATTTCGAAGGTAGAAGACCAAATTTTAAAGAGGTTTTAATGCTTAGTTAACCTAATTACTAATTGAATTAGGTCGGGCAGACGATGTTAAACCAAGCGCTTTATGGGAGGCAACCCATAGTAGTCTTTTATTTTAATTATCTGCAAATTAGTGAGTCTATATTATTAAAATAAATCTTACTACTAAAAATTTTTTATTAGAATCATCACAAAGTTAAACCTATATGATGAGATCAAAAAATATTCGGACTAGAGCGAAATTGGGCGATTTTTACGAATCTCGCAGACAGCGAGCCCGAGCCCGCTCACAGCGAGATCGTGCGTCATGACTTGAGTCAGTTCTATAACTAGCTCACCGACGGTGAGAAACTTCCCGCCGACGGCGAGGTAGTTGAAATTTTGGTTTCTTAAAGATTTTTCGTGCGGTTTTGGACGGATCTAAGCCATTTCTTCATAAGAAATTATCCCAAATCCAAATTTACATTGTTGTCTTCCTTAGGAACGACTAGAGAACAATCATTTTAATCCGAAATGGCCACCAAACTCTTAGAAACCAAAAAAACTGAAGTTTTCAACCGAAGAAAATTCGTCAGTTCGGAAGCGCAGCTTATCTTCAACAAAGGCTTGATGAAGAAAAGACTTATTAAAGAAAGAGGATTTTTCAATAGAGGAGTAGAGAATTCCACTACAAAAATCGAAGAAATGATCGCACAGCGGCATTGGGAGGTATTTTGTTATACGACATCCACTGTAGTTATTCCAGTAGTTAAAGAGTTTTACTCTAATTTACATGCGATCAACAATGGAAATGTCTACGTCAGAGGAAGATGGGTAACATTTACTCCTTCAAGGGTAAATGAATTATTTTCTATAGAGAATACCTCTGTTTGTCATTATTCCAACTTTGTGCCTTCAAGATACAATATGAACGATATCTATAGATACCTGACCGACGAACCTGATGATTGGGAGTTACGCGAAGACGGGTATGTCAGTTTTTCTGCATCACTTCTTAACCTTGTCTCGAAGCATTGGCATTTCTTTATATCATCAAAATTATGACCTACTATGAGGGTAAATAAAGTTTAAAAGGAATGCGCTATTTTAAACTACTGTATTCAAATTGGACTACCTATCGATGTAGGATCAATAATAGTAAAATCCGCATCGGGATTGATTGTGCATGGGTCGCTGCATGGACTTGGACACCCATCAACTATATTTGCTTTATGCAGTCAGTACCAAGTTTCTTATGAGGCTTGAGAAAAAGTACTTTTTCCATGGAAACCACTAGATCCTATGGATATGTTGCTAACTTTGGATAACAATGATGAGATTACCATTATTTCTGACAGAGCATCACAGAACAATCCTTTAGCAAGGCCCTTTACTGATAAAACTAATTTCATTCTGAAGAAGATTAAAGGATTGGAGAAATAATTGCAAAATGTGATGAGTACCATCGACAATATCTCTGATATGTTTGATCACATTGACTGGAGGATGAAGGAGCGCTTTGATCATACTGGACATCTGGAGGCCAGTTTTATTCATCTACTAAGACAAAAAGGATGGATTAATGAAGAATCTCATCGTGAATTCCCTTTCGTGCCTTTCTACAATTTATTTGTGCACTCGCGTCGCATCGGGATTATCGTAGAAGATGTTAGTTCGTACACCGAAGAGTAGGAAAGATTTCTATGTTTATGTCATATATTTGTGTATATATGTGTTGATTTGGATTTAGGTTTTATTATGAGTCGAACTTTGATTCGATCATCTCAGAATTGATGAGATTCTATGTAATTGTTATGTCTCAGCATTTAGAGTGTTATGGTGTGGATAGCGATGCTGAGTATTATGGATTTGAACATTTAAGTTAAGTATGTGTTAAGTTGATTTTGTGAAATTTGTAAGTCTCATGGATTTCATATATAAAGTTATATTGTTTGTGTTGTGTGAACTTTTTGTGAGTTTAAGTATCTAATCTTCATACTATTATTAAATTAAGTGATCGGAAGATTGATTAAAGTCAAATCGAGGTTGAAAATGATTGACGAATTTCAAAAAATTAAAAATTTTGGGATCTCACCGAAGGCGAGAATTATCTCGCCGGCGGCGAGAAACCCGCTGACAGCGAGACCGAGCTCTTCGACGGCGGATTTTTCCCGAAATTTTTTGCCTTATCAAATTAATTAGCTCGCCGACAGCGAGATAGTGAAAAGACCTATATTTGACCGGTCAACCGACACTATTCATCATCCCTTTCCTCAAATTTTCGAAAAAATCGACCTAGTGGCTCGAGAGATCTTGGATTCGAGGCGATTTCAACACTTTTTGACATAGGATTTCATCTTCCCTTGGTAAGAGCTTCACTCCTATGCAAAAATTTTTTATTTTCACCATGGATTTCTTCTACATTGGAGAATTTAAAAAAATAATCCGAAATGTGGAGAAAATACTTGGAAGAATTTCATGGAAATTGATTTCAATGGATTTTAGATGTTGTAGGAAGCCTTATTAGTAATATTTGGAAGTTTAGTTAAAATTTTTTGCAAATTTCACAGATCGAGAAATGGCTCCACGACAAAAGCGACGGATAGATTATGATGAAACCCGATTCATTAATGCAAGCGCACAAACTCGATATTTTCAAAACATACAAGCAAGAAAATGCATTCAAGATCGAGTTTTCAAGAATCAAGGAGGAGAAGTTGAGCGAATCATTAAGGAGCGAGGATGGGAAAATTTCTGTTTCATGACCAACAGAGCCGCTGTGGAAGAAGTGAAAGAATTTTATGCAAACTTAACACAGGCTGAAGATGCACCGGTTAAGGTTAGAGGATTTTTTGTGGAATTCAACGCTGCTAGAATAAACACTTATTACGAGGTTAGAGACACCTACACCAGTGAGTATGAAACTTTTGGAACTATGGAAGGACCACTGGAAGAGGTGATCGACTTTCTCACTGATGGGAAAGGAGTCTGGAAGATAAAGCAGCGAGAACGGGTAAACTTCCCTCTTTCTATGCTAAATGCAACATCTAAAGCCTGGCATTATTTTATTTGTTCTACTTTGTTACCTACCTACCACCATAGTGAGGTAACAAGAGATAGAGCAGTTCTGAATTTCTGTATTCAGAACCAGAAGAGTATTAATGTGGGAATTGTTATTTATAAAATATATATTAGCCACCGCTAGAAATGAAAGTGGAGGAGGACTAGGACGTCCTGGTCTTATCTATGCACTCTGCCAATTATCTGGGGTAGAGGCAAGAGATGATGAGGAATGGATTGAACCTATGAAACCCCTTACTCAGGCTAATACAAAGAAATATGAATCCCACGAAGAATGAAGATTTGGGACAAGGGATTATGTACCTTCTTCAAGTAGAGATATACCCTCTACTAGTTATGAACCCCCTCAGTACACCACTCCTACCCTTCAAGATCTGATGAATGAATTAACCCTAAGTAGAAAGAGTTTTGAGTTATTTGGAGAAAATATGGAAAGAAGATTTGAGCATATAGACCAAAGGATCGGAGGCTTGGAAAGAAGACACGATTATGATAACGAATATCTCCAGCGACATTCAGAGTACGAAATTGCATACTATGAGGCTGAACGTCGATATAGGGTGGTGATTTAGATTTTGTCTTTCCTGAGTGCCCCCGCTATCCACAAGATCGCACTCGCTCGACCTTCTCACTGGAGATCGTGGAGATGACATAGCTTGGGATTTTGATGCAGAAGATTAGAGCTTTTGTTTAGTTTATTCAGTTTGTTTAGATTTGTTGTTATTTTGGGAAACTTTATTATTTTGGATGTAATTATTCTGTACTTTCTAGAGACTATGGATGTTGGTATATTTGCTTATGCTATGATATTAGACTTCTTATGTGTGTTAAATTAGTTTGCAATTTTTTATATATATAGGATGTTAGTTTAAGTTTTTATAAGTTATGAATGTTAACATTATTTAGATTGTTTTAATATGATTTAAAATAGATTAGTTAATTGTATGTGTAGTAATAGATTAAGTTTTCAATTGTTATGTTTGATACTTATTTTAAAATTTCATCCCTGCACTTTCTTTTAAATACTATATGTGGAAGAATACTAATAGTACAGGTTTTGTAAGTAATGAAAAAGCCTGCAAAAATTTCAAAGAGAAGAAATACCTAAAGCTCAAAGATATGATGAATGTTACTATATACTTTCCCTTTTTCACTATTTAGTATAGATAGAAAAATTTAAGTTTGGGGGAAGGTAAAAATACAAATTTAATTATTAAAATTGTTCTCAATTTCTATTTTCAAAAATTATTATCAAATGATTTTTTATAGTAGTTTTTCAATTCAATAAACATGAATTACTTTATTTAATTATTATAGAAAGTTAAATAAAATGTTTCTAGTAATTCAATTAATTAATGGAATAAGATATTTGGTTAAAAGTAATAAGAATATAGTAAACTATTTAAAGTAAGGAAAACTATATTCTAAAAATTGAAAATGCTTAAGTATTTAAGTGAAAAAGAAAGGATAGAAACTCAATGAAGTAAAGGCTATGAAATATATATAACCAAGGAAATATTTTAAGTTTCAAATTTAGGAAGAGAAATTGAAGTTCAAAATTATTAACAAAGCTATCCAGATACAAGTAATCCTCACTTGAAAAGAAAAAGAAGAAAAGGATTGAAAATCAATCCAAAAAGAAAAGAAAAGAAAAGAAAACATAAAGTGAGGAGAAGCTTGAGGAGATGCCTTATCAAAAATCGGCTTCAATGAAATCAACCTAAAGGGTAAAACTTAAGTATATTTTTAAACTTATATTT
Organism: Papilionanthe hookeriana x Papilionanthe teres; assembly: GCA_022702705.1. Lineage (NCBI taxonomy): Eukaryota > Viridiplantae > Streptophyta > Magnoliopsida > Asparagales > Orchidaceae > Papilionanthe > Papilionanthe hookeriana x Papilionanthe teres. Next base: position 152,271,205 of record CM040427.1, on the reverse strand, counting down.
AATGGATTAAGTATTTTACTAAATAAGTATTTTCGAACTTCCTATCATCTAAATATCTTAAGTAATTTACTCTTTTTAAATATAGTTATTCCTAAAATAAATAGAAAACTAGAAATCTTAGACTCGATAACTAAATAATCTTATATCTATAAAGTTAATTTAATTACTCGTAAATATTTATATTTAACTTTATTATAATGTTATTTAAATTTAATTCATATTATCCGAATTGAAAAATTCTATTATAGAAATCATTATATTAATTTATTTAGTATTAAAATTACTTGAGGACAAGTAATAATTAAGTTTCGGGGGATTTTGATCACGTAAAAATTCATTAAGAAATTCTTATCTATTTTTTTGATGAAATCGCACTTTAAAGAAAGATATTTTCTTTATTTTACTCACAGGAATGAAGATTTATAAGTGATTAAAGCAAAAAGCATGAAATGGAGCGAATTTGGATCAAAAAGGAAGAAATTCATGCAAATCAACTAAGTCGCCGACGCGAGATCGAGGTCGCCGACGGCGAGATTATTAAGAAAATATCTCGAAGGATTTATAACTACCTCGCCGACAAGCCGAGCCCGAGCCCGCCGACAAGCGAGATAACGCGGCTTCAAGACCTTCTAGAAGCCCCACCGACGGCGAGGTCGTTTCCCGCCGACGGCGAGACAAGCTCAAAATGCAAATACTTTGAACCCGGACACTTTTCAAGAGGTGTTTAAGCACCCTCGGACCTTTGCCTACCTCTATAAATAGAGGCTGAATTCTAGTGTCTAGGTGTGTCTATTTTAGAGCGTCTGAGTCTCTTTTTGGTGTCTTAAGTGTGTCTGTTGTTTATCATTAGTGAGTTTCTATAATTTATTTGAGTGTTATTTAAAAGTTTGCTGTACTAGAAGGAAAAGTCAAAGGAACTTCAAGGAGTCTGCTTGGGGAGGAAATTAAGATAAGTATCTTTGTTTATTGTTGTTGTTAACTTTAAATGAAATCCATGCTTTGTTTTATTCTCATGCATTCTGAGTAGTTTTCTTAGTCTTTCTCCTCGTTTATGAAAATTATGCGAATCGATGAAATTAAATGAAGTACCTAATATATTAAAATAAATTGTGATAATTTTTACTTAAAACTTAATTTACTTTCAATCCGGCCAATCGAGTTGTTAAAATATGTCGAATTATCAACTATAGTAAAAATTACATCCAATATTCAGTGGAAGTCAAAAACCATGAAGGAGGGTGCAAATAAATAGGGAAATATTAATTATCTGACGTAGAATCGGACATTTTAGTGCGACGTACTAAAATATTCAATTTGGTCCTATTGTTCGAGAGCCGAAGTGTAGATGTTAGCCCTCGTGAGGGGAACGTGGGAGCTCAAGTGGCAACCAGCATCCTCCCAACCTACCGCAGTATCTCGCAATCAAACATAGGATTAGTCAATGTTCTTCGCACCCGGACCGAAGGGTAAAGAATAGAGAATGCTCCTATTTGTCACAATACAATTTAAGAATTCTATTTAGATTCATCATTCACTTAATTTTCTAAAAATAAGGAGAAGGATACTTTTTTCGAATTATTTAAATCAACTTTATTTCAAGCATTAGTTTACTTTAGTTTCGTTTTAGTTACTTTAAATTTCCGTTTACTATATTAGTAAGTAATTTCTTTAAATTTAAATTTCGATAACAAATTCGTTAAAAACATCCCCGTGGATCGATAACCGTGACTCCACTAGTAGCCCCGTATTACTCGATACGATACGTATACTTGCGTAGAATCCACATTAAACATTCAATCATATAATTATATATATATATATATATATATATATATATATATATATATATATATATATATATATATATATATATATATATATATATATATATGTATGTATGTATATATATATATTAAGCGTAATTAAGTTTTTGGTGTCGTTGCTATAAATATAAATTGCAAACATATTAAAAGCGGGTCATCCTTAAACTTAATTAAATTTTTATTTTTGTCTTAAACCTAATTTAGTTAAGGTTTAATGAATTAATTAAGTCGAATATGTCCTTAAACTTAATTAAAGTTTTGATTTTGTCTTAGACATAATTTAGTTAAGGGTTAATGATTTAATTAAGTTTAATATGTCCTCAAACTTAATTAAAGTCTTGATTTTGTCTTAAACCTAATTTAGTTAAGGTTTAATGAATTAATTAAGTTTAATACGTCCTTAAACTTAATTAAAGTTTTGACTTTTGTATTAAACCTAATGTAATTAAGGTTTAATGATTTAATTAAGTTTAATATGTCCTTAAAATTAATTAAAGTTTTGATTTTTGTATTAAACCTAATTTAGCTAAGGTTTAATGAATTAATTAAGTTTAAAATATCCTTAAACTTAATTAAAGTTTTGATTTTGTCTTAAACCTAATTTAGTTTAGGTTTAATGATTTAATTAAGTTTAATATATCCTTAAACTTTATTAAAGTCTTGATTTTGTATTCAACATAATTTAATTAAAGTTTAATGAATTAATTAAGTTTAATATGTTCTTAAACTTAATTAAAGTTTTGATTTTTGTATTAAACCTATTGTAATTAAGGTTTAATGAGTTCAATTAGGCTTAAGTTGTCTTTTAACCTAATTAATGTTTGATTTGAGTTCATTTGGGTTTAGATTCATCATTAGCTTAGTCCATTATGAAATGGATTAAGTAAATGAAAAAAAGGTTTTGAAAAATTAATTTATAATTAATTGTTCTTAACCTTATTTTAAAATGTCTTTTTAAATTGATTTGATGGCTTCGAGAATTATCTGTTTTAGGATTGTTATCTCGTCACCCTAAAATTCTTAACCATTTTGAATTTAAATTTTTCAATTTTTTAAATTTTATAATTATTTTTGGAAATAATTATAAAATATCATGGAAATTTGAAAATCATATACTAGAGAGCTATCCTAGCTTTAGAAAAATCAGGAGATGTGTCTAAGGCCTTAAAGGTTCTTCCCTAAAATTTTCATATTTTTCTGATTTGTAAATAATTTTTAATAATTAAAATACTCCAGAGAGTATTTAATTATTTAAAAATTAAATACAGAGAATAAAATTATGATTTTAGTTTCATAATTTTCTTCTCTTCAAGAGCTTTCTAGAGGTACTTTTATTTTATTTTTAGAAGCTCTGTATAAAAAGATATGACTTTTTGATTATTTTAAGGTTAATATGTATTAAACTTGCCCGGAAAATCGTGGACACGCCGCGTGTCCTCGTAGGCATCGAAGACGCGGGAGGATCCGCAATCCGGATCTAAACAGGGAACATGGGACTGTGCGATTGATGCGATGCGACTTTATATATCCTTTAAAATATAAGAATATGTTACCACTTTTTAGAATATTTAATTCCTGGCAAATGAATTCAAAAACTTGATGCGCGAGGTTTACTTTTATTAATTTATATTTAGATTTTATTATTATTACTGTAAAATTTTAAATGCAAGTATACGTATCGTTCAAGTAATATAGGGCTCTAGTGGAGTCTTGGTTATCGATCCCACAGGGATAGTGAATTTATAAAAAGTAAGAAATATAAGTAATATATTGGAGTTTTCAAATTAAATGCAATTTATATATACTTTTTTTATGTATATATTTTCAAATTTAATTTATTACTAATATTTTTATTATAATTAAGTAAGCAGTAGGCAGTAAAGTAAAGTAAGCAGTAATTAAAATTCAATGCAAGTATAAAAATGACTTTCTCCTTTTCAACTAATCCAAGATTTATAGAATAATTATCTTTTGAAGGGAATTTAGATTATGATATTGTGTCAGATAGAAGCATTCCTATTCTTTACCCTTTGGTCCAAATGCAAAGAACATTGACTAATTTACAGATCGGCTCATGATATTTTATTAGTAGAATGGGTTAATCTAGGCTCACACTACGAGATGTCCAAGGGTGGCTATGGTCGGCCCTACCAAAGACTCGTTACCTTTCTATAAACCAAATTATTAGAATTTACTCTGTCACTCTAAAAACTAATTAATTTTACGCCCAATAAATATTATCTTCCTATTTATTTGCACTTCACCTTAAATAATCCGCGTATAGCCTGCAATTACCTAAGGATTCATGTGATATCTACAAGTTAAGAATTTATCTCTGGATATGTCTCAAAATTCTTCAACAGGTTTTAGCAATTTAAATGACCAATTTAAAAAGTAAACAAAGATCAGGTATTAATGTCATCACTATGTTTCAAAAACATTTTAAATTTTATTCTCCTAAAAAATTTAATTAATTTATAATCTTTTCATATTTGAAAGGAGAAAGATAACTAACTACTCAGAACACATTGAAATAACACAACAAAACATATTTATAAAACTTTGAACCAAAGTACAAATACTTATTTAAAGTGTTTCTTCAAGTGATCCGTTGACTTCTATTGAGTCCAAAGTAATAATGAAAGACTCCAACAGCAACAACACACAATAACACTCAAAATAAACTCACTAGATACAAAATAAAGTGGCACCCTAAGTATGGAAGGGACTAAATAAAACTAAAGAGGGGAGAGAAAATGATAAAATGGGTATGTGTACTAAAGGGGGGGCGGGTTTGGTGCCATTTTTTATATTGAATGGGCTCCTATTTATAGAGCTCTGAGTTTGACTAGGGGTTGCTTAAGGCATCTCTTCAAAATTCATCCAAATTCAATGTATCTTCTAGAAGGTAACTGTCACGCCTAGGCGCCGGATTCGGTGCCTAGTGCACCGACTCCGCGACTGTGTCTTTCGCACCTCTTCACTTCGGATCGTACCTCTTCGCGATCCAGTTGTTTCCGTGTGTCCAAATACATTGTATCACATGTCTTATAAATTAGGAGTAACTTTCAGTCTTCTAGAAGCTCCAATAATCGCTTAACACTGTCAATATAACTGCCCAAAGTCATCAAAAAATCTTGACAATATCTGTATCGAACTGGCGCTTAGGAGCCGGATTCTGGCTCCTAGGCGCCTGTCGGCATATTTTTAGGTTGTGTGTTTTATTTTGAAAAGGGTGTCGTCTAACAGAAATTGTCGGCTAATTTTAGATTTTAAATTTGATTTAAATATAAATATATATATATGTAATTTAGAAAGTAGCATTTGATTTTGAAAATAATTTTAAGTTTGAAAATTTTAAGATATGAAATCAAACTGATTTCACATCCCAAATAGTTCACACAAATGAGCACCGCACCACAAACCGTGTATCTATCCCGAAGAATAGACACATCGCTCGATAATGGGGCTCGATTAGATAAACTAGAAAGGCTTCGTGACATCTGTTTGGTCTCGCGAACCAATTTTATAAGCCGACAAATTCCCCGCTTAATATGAAAGCATTAAACAAGGTTTATATTACTCGGGTTCTTAAAATTCCTATAAGGGCAAGCCCCTATAGTTAATTACATCTTAAGTGACATGAATCACCTAAGAAAACTCTCGATAATAATCAGTAGTTCTGCTCTCAAGAATTTCAAAGTTTAATTTTTCAAGGGATTGAATTTTGGAATTTCAATAGGGAATGGATCAAATTTTGAACATTTTATTTTGGGAATTCAAAGGAGGAAAAGTAAGAGAAATTACAGATTCGAAGCGAACTTCGGTAATTTCCCGACTATCCTATTGTTTGGCTTGGAATTTCAGGAAAGTCTTAATGTTATCTAACATTTCAGTCTCGCCAATTTTAATTAATTAGGACTTATATTTCGCATAACGCAACCATGCAAATAGCCTCGAAGATGTGAGGGTTTATGTCGTATCGACGACTAACTCGTAATCCTAAGACCTGCTAGTGGCTTAATTTACACGACATGATCATGCAAATGCCTAACGAAGAGTCGAGGATTTATGTTGCACTGTGCAAACTACCTCCAAGTCCTATGGCTTTGTTATTTAATTTTAGGAAAGTTTTGCTCAAGTAGACTCGTGTTTTGCCGATGACGATGTACTCGTCGACCTCATTTTCGATGAGGTCTTCCTTTCTTCTTTTTAGTGCTAGATCTAGCCTTCAGCTTTTCCTTCGACTATCTTAGAGGACTAGAATCGGGACCCGCCTTTTAGAAATTCAAACCACTTCTAAACTCCCCGCAAACTCCACAAGCTCGACTATAGACCCCTAATCACCTGGAGGGTCGAAATCAAATATGGAAGTTTAAAGGTTGAGTTCCTATAGACTCTTCGGCCTCAGATCGCCCGGGTGGCCCGGTCCGGTGAAGGGGCCGACATACATTACACTTACACACTACATTTCCACACACTTCCTAAAACCACACCCATACCCAACTTGACCTCCCGACTCATGTAGGTGATTCACATGGATGGTCCTTAACCCCTAAGCCCTCGCAAGCAGGGTTAGAACAACATAACTGAATGCCTCAAATGAGTCCTTTCATGGCTCATATGGGCTTGAATGGCTTCATGGCTCAACCAAAATGATTTCACCCCACTCAAATTCACCCAATCTTCAATTTCCCAAATTTTCAATTTTTGACCCCCGGACCCTACACCTACTAAACCTACCCAAAACCCTCGAAATTACCCAAATTTTCGCAAAATTTCCAAATTACCTAAAATTTTCCAAAATCAATCCCAAACACCTCCACATCACTCAAATTGATCATCCATACCCAAAAATACCAAAAATTCCAAGAAAACCTCCCAATACCCTCCAAATACCCAAAATACCCTTCTTGGCCTAAAAATCCAAAAATTCAGAAAATTCCCAAAAAAATTCCAGAAAATCCCAAATATTCCCAATTTCATTTTGTCCAACTACACCATGGGCCAATTTTGTCAATTTACCCTACTTTTGTCAAAACCCCCAAATCGACCCATTTTAACCCAAAGTGGACCCAATGTCAAACCAAACCTACCCAATTGACCCCAATTTTGGTCCAATTCAATTCTAAACTTCAATTCAACATTCCCAATACCAATTTAGACCAAATCCAAGTCCAATTTGATTGACATTTGGATCCAATTTCACTTTGGGCCTTAAAGCCCAAATTTGGACCCATGACCCAAACTTAGCCCAAACTAACCCAATTCAACTCCAATTAACCCCAAATCTTTTCTAAACCTTCCTTAACATCCTCATAAACAAAACACTAACATGATTTGCCCAAGATTTTGACCCAAACCCCACTCAAATTCAACCCAAAATCAAAAAGCCCAATTTCGACCTAAACCCAAATCTAACCCAAATGAGCCCAAACCTCAAAATTAAAACCCAACCAAAGCCAAAACCTCTTTGAAACACTCCCATAAACATTTCTTAATATTTATTTTACATCAATTTCAACCCTAGCCCAACATTGGCCCAAGTTAGCCCAATTTGACCTACATTGGCCCATTTACCAAATAAACCCAAATTCAACCCAATTCAAGCCCAAACTACCCCAAATTTGCTTCAAGTTATTCATGAAACATCCCTAAACCAAAACCAACAACTATTTGGCCCAAACTTCTACAAAAATTCCCATCCATGAACACATCCTTAAACTTAAAAGCCCACTTCCCTTAAACCTTCTTAAAAGCCCATTTCCTTCAAAATTCAAAAGCCCAAATCTACCCTAAAGCCCACATGACATCTCCATTTGTCATCCATTTAATTAAATCCATTACCTAAGTCCTAAAATCATCATTGAATTATCCCAAATGAAGCTTCATCCAAATTCCCATCAAATTACCAAAAAATTTCTTAAAACCCTTTTCATGAAACAAATCAACCTTTTCCCAAGCCAAATGAAGCCATGAACAAGCCATTCTCAAGCCACATGAAGCCATGAGGGCTTTGACTTGTCATTAGTCCATTTATGGCAAGAAGAGGGGGTTCTTTCTTAAACCTCCTTTAACCCTTTTTACCTTAATCATGTCACACACTAAACCATGTTTAGCCACCTCATCATGGACTGGAGACTTCACCACTCCTTCTAAGCCGACCTAAATGATTCCCTCAACTAAAATCGAGCTTAGAAGGGTGCACCAAGCCCAAAATGGTGGGTTGACCCAAACCAAGCCAAAGTGAGCCTTCTCCCATTCCATTTAAATCAAACTCCTTTACACATGTCAAACCTCAATCGCCTACACTAAACCCCACCCGACCCACTCCGACCAAGATGGTGACCATCGCTCGGCCGGCCGGCCACCGTGCCGCCGGAAAACACCATGGCCGAGAGCTCACATGTGAGCCAACATTGAAATTCTCACTTGCCGAGCCGCCCCATGCCCAGCTGGTCACCATGGCCGATCTTCTCCTCACCAGCAGCAACCGATCCCAAGCCCTAACTCCCTCCCGAGAGGCCTTCCACCCTCTCCTATTTAAACTCCACCCCTCTCGGCCATGAGAGAGCCGAAACAAAAACCTTAAGGAAACTCCGCCAAAATCACTCCGCATCACTCTCTACACATAGAGCACCCGATCCCCACCGAATTCCACTCCAATTCCTTCTAGCTCGAGCCCAATTTCGAGCTCAAACTTTAGCCCTAAAACCAGACACTTCTCCACAAGCGAGCCAATTCCCAAATCGATTGGCTCTACACCTTCACCGTACCAAGGGAAGGTGTCCACCACCAAAAGCCCCATCTCCAAGCCACCCAGCTGCTCCAGCTCTCCAAGCTTTGTGATCGGGCTTGGTCGAAATCATATCCAGTACAATTCACTGCACTCAGAGACTTCATCCGGAGCTCACTGGACCCAATCGAAGGTGCAACAACTCTCGCATCGAAGCCACACTTCTCCGAGCCAAGGTATGAGCTAACTCTCCATCCCGAGCTTCCGGAGATTCTTCATTTCGAATGCCTTAGTTTCAATGCATGTTAGCCGTATAGATGTGTTCGTCTCTTCAAGACGAATCCATAGAGCATAAGAACATGAAAATCCATCGAGAATCGAGCGAGATCTTGTGGATTTAGTGTGGACGCGCTCTCGGCGAGAACACTCGGGGACGATGAACGGATGCCGTCCATTCGATACACGCGCGCACGGACGGCCATGATTGCGTCGGACTGCGGAGACGGCACGAGAACCGCGGGGCCCGGCCGCCGACTCGGTGGCGGCGTCGAACGGGAGCGCGACGCGTGTGCGTTCGGAGCCGCCGAGGCTCTCGCCGGCGCCGCGTGGATAAATAGATAAATAGGGTATTTTTCTTATTTATTTAATTCCCTAAACTTCAAAAATCCATATCTTTGTGTAGAAAAATCACAAAAATAAAATAAAAATACCCTCTCGCTCGCTGAATCGTAGGAGAATAATGTGAAAAGAAATCACTTAATTTCATTAAGTATTTTATTTTTTATGATTTATTTACTCTCTGCATACATTTAATTCTCCATGCATGTATACAATTCACCATGGCATGAGACCATAGAGCTTTTGAAGCCTCCGAACTCGGGAACATTCCCCGAATTTTCCAAGGTCGAGGCCATCTCTGTGAAAAGTTATTTATTTTTCAAATGCATGTTGTCGTTTTGAGTATTTTAATTCCAAAAATTAGCATGTTGTGAAATAAATTCTAGAAATATTTGGTGATGTTCCTTATGACCAGAGAACTCTAGGAAAAATAGGACTTGAGTTAATTCACTCGTATTAACCCTAATCTGCTTAAACACCCAAAATAGGTCTTTAATTAATTAGAGTTAACCAGGTATCAAATTGACTTGAAATCAATTCTCCACTCGACCTTTAGGATCAGAGGAATCCACCATAAAAATTTGAAGTCAATTGACTTGGTTAGCCCCACTAATCGGGTTGATTAAGTCACTTAGCCATTTTAAACTTTAAAAATTCATAACTTTTAAAATACTTTTCAAAAATTCACCAAATTGGTTTTGGAGCCTCTCTGATATCAGGGGAATCTAAGAAAATTAAAATGTCAATTTTCTAAAAAAGTTGATTTTTAATAATATTTTAATATTTTTAATAATTAAAAAATAATAAAAATCACAAAAATAATAAAATTCACCAAAATGTCACATTTTGAATTTTAATCACTTAGGAATAAATCCCACATTTTTCCTAGGTCTATTTAGTGAGATATTGAATTTTAAAGCCCTAGGGTAATTTTAAAATTAAAAAAATGTATTTTCTAGCATTTTCACTAAAATAATTATTATAAATCATAGAAAAATCAGAAAATTGCAAAATTTGATTCTCTGGTTTCCTTGATATCAGAGAGATTTTTGAAAAATATAAAATTCATTTTTCAACATTTATTTTATTTTAAAATTAATTAACACTCCAAAACTTAAAATAATTATAATAAAAATAATATAATTCAAAAAATCACCAAAATTGGTCCAAGTGCTTCTCTGGTCATTAGGAATGTCCCCTAATTTTCTTAAGGACAGAAACTTTCCCTTGGTCATGTTATCAAATTTTCCTTGAAAATCTCTATTTTCCACCAAAAATAATTATATAAATAAATTAAATACAGAAAAATCACATTTTCTCCTCTCATGTCTTTATCGACATATGAGTGAAGTCACATAAAAATTTCAAGTTCATTTGAGTTCAATTTAGTGAGTTATGAAATTATTAAGCTTAAAGGGTAAAATGGTAATTAAAATCTTTAATCCTTAATTAAAACTTTAGGTTTAATAAAAAGTCAACAAGTAAAATATTTGATCTTAATCTGATTTGGATGATTGAAATTTAAATAATTAAAGGGTAGAAACCCATTAAATAATTTTAAAAATGATTAAACCTTAATTAAATAATGGATTAAATTTGGAAGAATAATAAAATCGAATTATTAAAATAAGGGATCTTTATTAGGAAGAGATTTATTCTTTAATTTAAAAATCCCTAAATTAATTATATCAACTAATACTCAATTTTTAATTAAAATGATAACTCAAATTTAAAATATTAAAAGACTTAATTAAATTATTAAACTCTTTTGAAATTTCAATTAAAATTAAAAATAAAGTAAATTAAAGATAAATTAAATTAAGATTAAATTAAATTTAATAATTAAATTAAATTAAATTAAACAATTAAATTAAATTAAATTAAACAATTAAATTAAATTAAATTAAATAATTAAATTAAATTAAATTAAATAATTAAATTAAATTAAATTAAAAAATTAAATTAAATTAAATAATTAAATTAAATTAAATTAAATTAAATTAAATTAAATAATTAAATTAAATTAAATCAAATCAAATTAAATTAAACATCAATCAAATTAAATTAAATTAAACTAAATATAAAGCAACTTCAACACTATTCCAAATTTAAACCCTTTAACTTAAATCAAATCATTCGAATACTAACTTACCCTCGAAAGCTTTAGATTATTATAACTCCTAAATAAAACATTAAATGAAGTGTTACTTCACTCATAGTGATATTCAAATGTCCTAGTTCATCGAGCAAGTTAACAAAACTTGAAATTCTTGACGATTAATTCATTTATATAATTAAATTCATTCGAACTTAAAACAATCCTCGAAATATCAAAAGATGTTTAAGATTCTTCTTAAGCACTTCCTCAATATGATAGGATATTTATAAGAACAATCGGACTTAATTGTTCTTTCGATGAAGAAAATCGTCCTTAAACCAAAACCCAAAGAACCTAGACGTCATAGAGACGACTAGCCATAGGATTAGGAATTTGCAGTAAAACCATAACCTTTCCCTTAGCTTTACCTAGAACTTGCTTAAATATGCTAATTGTGTTTTAAGTGCAGCTTGGGATGACGGGAAGACCCTCCAGTACGCTTTTATTTTATCGCAATTTACTTTCTTGCAATTTACATTATCGCAATTTACTTTATCGCAAATGCACTTTACTTTTCTCGTATGATAAAACAACCGTTGCATGAAAACCCACACCTTTAGGATAGTACCCTAAAACCGAAACCAAAATTAAGTTAAAAGTCATCGCAAGATAAAATTCACCGCCACAACATTTCAAAATATAAAACAACTCAAAATTTAATCACAAACAGTAACACAAAACTACAATTACAACTAAATTAAAACGTCCCGTCTGGATGATCGGAATACCTCGATGATGTAACCTACGTGTTGCTAACGGGATTTCCCACGGTCTAAATGAAAGTGTGGAACTCATTCAACTGAGTTTAGCAAATTCATCCGGACTAAGTGAATCCGATAAAAATAATGATGCCTGAAGGATGGAACCGCGGGATCTTAACCGTGTCGTTATAATCAACTTTAAGATTTGTTTTAAATAAAACATAAAAAACACCCGGAAATTAAGATTTTCTCTAAACCAAAACACTTTTCTCAACTCCCGATTTATGATTTCTAAAACTAAACCTCTCGCAACAACAAGGAGCTCGGAGCATGGTGGGCAAAGACGACCATCGTCATCAAGAAAACTCCGAGTCTACTTCAAAGAAAACTTTCCTAGAATTAAAACAACCAAGCCATAGGACTTCGAGGTAGCTCGCCTAGTGCAACATAAATCCTCAACTCTTCGTTAGGCATTTGCATTGCAAATTAAGCCCTAACCTGGTCTTAGGATTCCGAGGTAGTCGTCCGATACGACAATAAACCCTCACATCTTCTAGTGCTATTTGTTTGATTTTATCATACAAATATAAGCCCTAATTAATTGAAATCGGCAAGATCGAAATATCAAATAAACATTAGGACTTTCCTAAATTCAAGCCAAACGATAGATAGTCGGGAAGTGATCGAAGTTCACTTCGAATCAGTTGATTTCTCCTACCTTTCTTCCTTTGGATTCACAAAACAAAATGTTCCAAAAATTTGATCCATTCCCTATCGAAACTCCAAAGTTCAATCTTTAAAAACCTTAAACTTTCAAATTCTCGAGAGCGAATCATTGATTATTATCGAGAGTTTTCTTAGGTGATTCCCGTCACTTAAGATGTAATTAACTATGAGGGCTTGCCCTTATAGGGAATTTTAAAGAACCCATGTAATATAAACCCCGTTTAATGTTTTCATATTAAGCAGGGAAACTTGTTGGCTTATAAAATCGGTTCGCGTACCAAACGGATGTCACTAATCTTCTAGTTTATTTAATCAAGCCCCACCATCAAGCGGTGTGTCTATCCTTAGTGATAGATACACGGCTTGTGGTGCGGTGCTCGTTTATATAAACTATTTGGGATGCGAGGTCGGTTTAATCTCATATCTTAAAACTTTCAAATTTAAAATTATTTTCAAAATCAAATACTACTTTTCAAATTATTTATTTTAATTAAATTAAAAATTCGCCGACAGATTTCTGTTAGGCGACCCCTCTTCAAAATAAAACACGACCTAAAAATATGCCGACATGGCCGTGCTCCTTGTTGTTGCAGAGGTTTAGTTATAGAAGTCATAAATCAGGAGATGAGAAAAGTATTCTGGTTTAAAGAAATTCTTAATTTCCAAGTGTTTTTTATGTTTTAATTAAAACAAATCTTAAAGTTGATTATAACGACACCGGTTAAGATCCTACGGTTCCATCCTTCCGACATCATTATTTTTATCGGATTCACTTAGATCCGTATGAATTTGCTAAACTCAACCGAATGAGTTCCACACTTTCATTTAGATCGCGTGAAATCCCGTTAGCAACACGTAGGTTACATCATCCAAGGTATTCCCGATCATCCAACAGACGTTTTAATTTAATTGTAATTGTAGTTTTGTGTTCGTTTCGTGATTAAATTTCGAGTTGTTTTATATTTTGAAATGTTGTGGCGGTGAATTTTATCTTGCAATAACTTTTAACTTAGTTTTGGTTTCAGCTTTAGGGACTATCCTAAAGGTGTGGGTTTTCATGCAACGATTGTTTATCATGCAAGAAAAGTAAGTGCGATGCGATTAAATAAATTGCAATAAAGTAAATCGCAACAAAATAAAAGCATACCTCGGAGGGTCTTCCCGTCATCCCAAGCTACACTTAAACACAAATTAGAATATTTAAGCAAGTTCCTAGATAAAGCTAAGGGAAGGGTTATGGTTTTCTACCAAATTCCTAATCCTATACCTAGTCATTTCCTATGACGTCTAGGTTCTCGTGTTTTGGTCTGAGGACGATTTTCTTCATCAAAGAATAATTAAGTTCAATTGTTCTTATAAGTATTCTGTCATATTGAGGAAGTGCTTAAGAAGAATCTTAAACATCTTTTCAATATTGCTAGAATTGTTTTAAGTCCAAATGAATTTAATCATACAAATGAATTAATCGTCCGGGAATTCAAGTTTTGTTATCTTGCTCAGTGAACTAGGACATTCGAATATCCTATAGTGAAGTAACATTTCATTTAACGTTCGTTTAGGAGTTATGATAACCAAAGCTTTCGAGGGCAAATTGGTGTTCAAATGGTTTGCGATTTAATTTAATTTCAATTATCGGGTTTAAATTTGGAATAGTTGTTCAAGTTGTTTTAGATTTATTTTGAATTTCTTTATGTCTTAGGTGATGTTATTTTTAATTCAATTTAATTTAACTTTAATTTAATTTAATGTAGTTTAGTTTCAATTTTTATTCAATTTAACTTGATTTTAATTTTAACTTGATTTTATTATTTAATTTAATTTAATTTAAATTAATTTAATATGATTTAATTTAATTTAATTTGATTTGATTTAATTTGATTTAATTTAATTTAATTTAATTTAATTTAATTTAATTTAATTTGGTTTAGTTTAATTTGATTTAACTTACTTTAATTTAATTTTATTTTATTTAATTTAATTTAAATTTAATTTAAATTTTTAATTTAATTTAATTTAATTTGATTTAATTTAATTTAATTTAATTTAATTTAATTTAATTTAATTTAATTTAATTTAATTTAAATTTAATATGTTTTAATTTAATTTTATTTAATTAATTTAATTTAATTTTAATTTAATTTTGTTTTTAATTTTAATTTAATTGAAATTTTAAAAAGGTTTAATTTAAATAATTTAACTTCAATTTAATTTAATCATTAAGTCTTTTAGCATCTTAAATCTTAAATTTGAATTATCACTTTAATTAAGAATTAAATGTTATTGAGATGATTAATTTAGGGATTCTTAAATTAAAGAACAAATCTCTTCCTAATAATATCCCTATTTTAATAATTCCAATTTTATTATTCTTCCAAATTTAATCAATTATTTAATTAAAGTTCATTTCAATTATTTTTAAATTGTTTAATAGGTTTGTACCCTTAATTATTTAAATTTCAATCATCCAAATCAGATTAAGATCAAATATTTTACTTTTTAATTTTATTAAACCTAAAGTTTTAATTAAGGGTTAAAATTTTAATTACCATTTTGCCCCTTCAAGCTTAATAATTTCATAACTCACTAAATTGAGCTTAAATGAACTTGAAATTTTTATGTGACTTCACTCATATGCCAATAAAGACATGAGAGGAGAAAATGTGATTTTTCTGTATTTAATTTATTTATGTAATTATTTTTAGTAGAAAATAGGGATTTCCAAGGAAAATTTAATAATATGACCAAGGGAAAGTTTCTGTCCTTAAGAAAATTATGGGACATTTCTAATGACCAGAGGACCACTTGGACCAATTTTGGTGATTTTTTTAATTATATTCTTTTTATTATGATTATTTTAAGTTTTGGAGTACTAATTAATTTAAAAATAAAATAAAGGTTGAAAAATGAATTTTAGATTTTTTAAAAATGTCTCTGATATCAAGGAAATTAGAGAATCAATTTTTACAATTTTTTGATTTTTCTTTGATTTATTAGAATTATTTTAGTGGAAATACCAAAAAATATATTTTTTTAATTTTAAAATTACCTTAGGGCTTTAAAATTTAATATCTCACCAAATAGACCTAAGAAAACTATGAGGTTTGTTCCTAAGTGATTAAAATTCAAAATGTGACATTTTGGTGAATTTTATTATTTTTGTGATTTTTATTATTTTTTAATTATTAAAATATTAAAATAATACAAAAAAATCAACTTTTTTAGAAAATTAAAATTTTAATTTTCTTAAATTCCCCTGATATCAGAGAGGCTCCAAAACCAATTTGGTGAATTTTTGAAAAGTATTTTGAAAGTTATGAATTTTTAAAGTTCAAATTGACTAAATGACTTAATCAACCCATTTAGTAGGGATAACCAAGTCCAATTGACTTCAAATTTTTATGGTGGGTTCCTCTGATCCTAAAGGTCAGTGGAGAATTGATTTCAATTCAATTTGATGTACGATCAACTCTAATTAATTAAAGACCTATTTTGAGTGTTTAAGCCAATTAGGATTATTCCAAGTGAGTTAACTCAAAACCTTATTTTCCTAGGGTCCTCTGGTCATAAGAAACATCACCAAATTTTTCTAGAATTTATTTCATAACATGCTAATTATTGTATTTAAAATACTCAAAACAGCAACATGAATTTGAAAAATCAAGAACTTCTCATAGGAATGGCCTCTGACTTTGGAAAATTTAGGGAATTTTCCCAAATTCAGAGGCTTCAAAAGCCCTATGGTCTCATGCCATGGTAAATTTCCTATATGATTTCTTTTCCACATTATTCTCCTCTATTCACTGAGCAAGAGGGTATTTTTATTTTATTTTTCTGATTTTTCTACACAAAGTTATGGATTTTTGAAGTTTAGGGAATTAAATAAATAGAAAAATACCCTAATTTTCTATTTATCCACGCAGCGCTGCGTTAACCTCGGCAGCTCCGAAATGCAGCGTGGCGCTCTCTAATTCGACGTCGCAATCCGACTCAGCGCTCCGGGGGCCCGCTGTGTCGTTCCGTCTCCTCATCCGGCGCGATCCTGGCCGTCCGTCCGCGCGTGTATTAAATGAACGGCATCCGTTCATCGTCCCCAAGCCTCCTAGCCCGAGAACCGTCCACACTAAATCCCTAATATCTCACTCAACACTTAACGAATTTTTATGTTCTTGTGCTCTATGGATTCGTCTTGAAGAGACGAACACATCTATACGGTGATCATGCATTGAAATTAAAGCATTTGAAATGGAGAATCTCCGAAGCTCGGGATGAAGAATTAGCTCATACCTTTGCTCAAAGAAGTGTGGCTTCAATCCGAGGGTTGTGTCACCTTCGATTGGATCCCGAGCAAGCTCCGCATGAAGTCTCCCGGTCCGGTGAATTGCCTACCTATGAAAGTGACCACAGCCGATCACAAAGCTTCGGAGGCCGGAACAACCGGGTGGCCTCGGAGATGGGGCTTTCAGCTGGGAAACTTCTCATATTGGTCCAGTGAAGGTGTAGGACCAATCAATTTGAAGATTGGCTCACCGTGGCAAAGTGTCCTTGTTTTGGGTGAAATTTCAGCTGAGAAATCGGGTTCCGTCAGTGGGGATTAGGGCAAATTGACACTGGGGATCAACTGCTTTAAGTATGGAGTAGGGTTTGGAACAATTTCGGCAGAGTTTCAGCAAAGTTTTTACAATTCTCTTCCATGGCCGTGAGGGGGTCAGGTTTAAATAGAGGTGGCTGGAGAGGCTCACAGGGATGGCCAAGGGTTGGGATCAGCTGCTCTGGGCATGGGCAGAATGACCATGGTGGCCATCGGGCATGGCGGCTCAGCAAGGTGGAATTCCAAAGTTTGGCTCCTCCCGAGGGCTCGGCCATGGTGTTTTCCGGCGACCTGAGCGGTTGGCCGAGCGAGCATGGGTCACCCTCGTGTCCAAAGTGGGTCGTGGCTGGAGGTTTGTGCGATCAATCGGCCATGGACATGTGTAAAGGGTTCGAATCAAAGTGGAATGGGAAAGGGCTAGTTTTGGGTCTAAATGGGTCAACCCTTGGTTTTGGGTTAGGTCCACCCTCTAAGGCCAATTTGGGCCGAAGGGAAAGTCACTTGGATCAGCTTCGATTAGTGGGGTCAAGTCACAATCCAAGTACAATTAAGCTTAAGCAAGAGTTAGGGGAGACATGGGAGTGGTTAATCACTCTTAAGAGAATCATTAAAGGGTCCCCTCTTCTTGCCATTTTGGGTATGGTGAAGTGTCCAAGGCTTTCATGGCTCACATGTGGCTCATGCATGGCTTCATGGCTCACCTTTGGCTCGGAAAAAGCTAAGTCAACTTTCATGAAAGAGGTTTTTAGGAATTTTGGTAATTTAGGAGTGATTTGATGGGATTTGGCACATGTCTTGATTTGGAATCATTTGATGATTGATTTGAACTTAGGGATGATTTTAATTAAGGGTATGATGAGAAGAATTTGTCATATGGGCTTTAGCATGAAATTTGGGCTTTTAGGAAGGTTTAAGAAAGTGGGCTTTTGGTTTAAAAATAAATTTATGGATGGGAATTTTGTGAAGGATTGGGCCAAACAAATGTTTTGTTTAGTTCATGGATGTGTCATGAATGATTTGAAGCAAGTTGGGAGTGATTTGGGTTTGAATTGGGTTGAATTTGGGCTTCTTTGGTGAATGGGCCAATATAGGTCAAATTGGGCCAACTTGGGCCAATGTTGGGCTAGGGTTGAAATTGATGTAAAATAAATGCTGGGAAATGTTTATTGGAGTGTTTCAAAGAGGTTTTGACTTTGGTTGGGCTTTGATTTTGGGGTTTGGGCTTATTTGGGTTAGGTTTGGGTTTAGGTCAAAATTGGGCCTTTTAGCTTTGGGTGAATTTGAGTGGGGTTTGGGTCTAAATTTTGGGCAAATCATGTTAAGTTTTTGTTTTTAGGGATGTTAAGGGAGGTTTGGAAAAGATTTGGGGTTAATTGGAGTCGAATTGGGTGAGCTCGGATTAGGTTCGGGTCATGGGTCCAAATCGGGCCTTAAGGCCAAAAGTGAAATTGGATCCAAATGTCAATCAAATTGAACTTGGATTTGGTCTAGATTGGTGTTGAGAATGTTGAATTAAAGTTTAGAATTGAATTGGACTAGAATTTGGGTCAATTGGGTAGGTTTGGTTTGACATTGGGTTCACTTAGGGTTAAAATGGGTCAAATTGGGGGTTTTGACAAAAGTAGGGTAAATTGACAAAATTGGCCCATGGTGTAGTAGAACAAAATGAAATTGGGAATATTTGGGATTTTTTGGAATTTTCTGGGAATTTTGGGAATTTTTGAATTTTTGGGTCAAGAAGGGTATTTTGGGTATTTGGAGGGTATTGGGAAGTATTTTTGGAATTTTTGGTATTTTTGGCTATGAGTGATCAATTTGAGTAATGTGGGAATGTTTGGGGTTGATTTTAGAGATTTTTGGGTGATTTGAATGTTTTGGAGGATTTCAAGTGGTTTTGCGGTAGCTAAAGTGTGTAGGGTCCCTGGGTCAAAATCGAAAATTTGGAAAATCGAAGATTGGGTGAATATAAGTGGAATGAAATCATTTTGGTTGAGCCATGAAGCCATATCAAGCCCACATGAGCCATGAAGGGACTCATTTGAGGCTTCCACTATGTTGTTCTTAACCCTCTTAGCCAAGGGCTTAGGGGTTAAGGACCATCCATGTGAATCACCTACATGAGTCAGGAGATCAAGTTGGGTATATGTGTGTGAAAGTGTAGTGTATAAATATAGTGTATGTGTAAGTCAGCCCTAACTGCACCAGAGCCACCTGTGGTAGTCCTAAGGCCAAAGAGTCCTATAGGAACTCATCCTTTAAACTTCCACATTTGGTTTCAACCCTCTAGGTGATTGGGGTCTACAATCAAGTTTGTGGAGTTTGCGTAGGAGTTAAGAAGTGGTTTGAATTTCTAAGTGGTGGGTCCCAATTCTAATCCTCTAAGATAGTCAAAGGAAAAGCCTAAGGCTAGATCCTAAGTACTAAAAAGAAGAAGTGAAGACCTCATCAAAAATGAGGTCAACAAATGGGCCCCCAATAGGTGTGGTAAGCTATCGGAGCACACCGCGCGTACTGGTGTTGACCAAAGCGATCAACAAAACCAACACAAAAGTCTAAGTGACAAACCTAGGACAGAGTGGGAGAGTTTCCGCTTGGGAGTGTCGAGTATATCTCTGAGACTAGAGATTCCTGAACTCTCGCTGGGGAAAGGAAAAGAAGGTGAATCCCAAATCACATGATCTGGGGGAATTTAGATTTTATTTTGTTTCAGTTTAAGTTTTGATGTGTGAGCTTAGATTTTAATTTGGAGTTTCAATTTAAATTGAAGTTTTGTTAAGATTAATTTGAAGGAATTCGAACTTGAAATGAGAATTGGAATTTTGTGGTTTTAGATGTAACATCTTCAACCTCGAAAGAAAATTGAATTGATCGGATTGAATCATTACAATGAGGAGAGGTCTCAGAGCAACGCGGTATTGGATGTAAAATCCTTAACCTCAAGAGTTTGATTTTGATGTATTTCATTGCGATAGGGAAAGAATCCTAAAGCAATGCAGCCTCGGATGTAAAATTCTCAACCCCAAGAATTTGGTTTTGATGTATTTCATTGTGATTGGGAAAGAACCTAAAGCAATGCAGTCTCGGATGTAAAATCCTTAACCCCAAAAGTTTGAATTTGATGTATTTCATTGCGATAGGGAAAGAACCTAAAGCAATGCAGTCTCGGATGTAAAATCCTCAACCCCAAGAATTTGATTTTGATGTATTTCATTGAGATAGGGAAAGAATCCTAAAGCAATGCAGTCTCGGATGTAAAATCCTCAACCCCAAGAATTTGGTTTTGATGTATTTCATTTCGATAGGGAAAGAATCCTAAAGCAATGCAGTCTCGGATG
This sequence comes from Papilionanthe hookeriana x Papilionanthe teres, assembly GCA_022702705.1. Classification (NCBI taxonomy): domain Eukaryota; kingdom Viridiplantae; phylum Streptophyta; class Magnoliopsida; order Asparagales; family Orchidaceae; genus Papilionanthe; species Papilionanthe hookeriana x Papilionanthe teres. The sequence goes on along the minus strand of CM040427.1, from coordinate 152,250,520 downwards.
TAAAATCCTCAACCCTAAAAGTCTGAATTTGATGTATTTTATTGCAATAGGGAAAGAATCCTAAAGCAATGCAGTCTCGGATGTAAAATCCTCAACCCCAAAAGTTTGAATTTGATGTATTTCATTGCGATAGGGAAAGGATCCTAAAGCGATGCAGTCTCGGATGTAAAATCCTCAACCCCAAAAGTTTGAATTTGATGTATTTCATTGCGATAGGGAAAGAATCCTAAAGCAATGCAGTCTCGGATGTAAAATCCTCAACCCCAAGAGTTTGAATTTGATGTATTTCATTACGACAGGGAAAGAACCTAAAGCAATGCAGTCTCGGATGTAAAATCCTCAACCCCAAGAGTTTAAATTTGATGTATTTCATTGCGACAGGGAAAGAACCTAAAGCAATGCAGTCTCGGATGTAAAATCCTCAACCCTAAAAGTTTGAATTTTGATGTATTTCATTGCGATAGGGAAGGAATCCTAAAGCAATGCAGTCTCGGATGTAAAATCCTCAACCCCAAGAATTTGATTTTGATGTATTTGATTTTGCAAAGATTTGTAGTGTGGGATTTTGGTGTTTCAAGAATTTCATGAAAGTTGTAAGAGATTTTGTGGAAAGAAACAAATTAGGAGGGAATATGTAGATGCTACATATCCCATTCAAAAGAGTTGATCGGAAGTTGCTGGTTTGGATTGGATACAATTCCTCGCCATCAGATTCGATCCGTGTCAATGGAATCAACCGCTTTCATCCCAGACAAGGGAGAGAGTAGAACGGATTGGATTTCAGATTTGGAAGGTTGAGTTTGAACTCGATTGAGATTTGATTTGAAATCTGGAAAGATTAAATTTGAAATTTGATTGAGATTTGATTTGAGATATGGAAAGATTGAATTTGAAATTTGATTGAAAATTTGTGCTTATTTTGTTTATCCTTTAACGATTCAAATTTATTTTATCATTTATTTAATGTTTATGTGAATTTGGTGTTCATCATTTTTAGATTTTTAAGGAAAGTTTTCTTTTATTCTTTTTGTTTCTTTTCTGTTCTTTGTTCGAAGTTCATTTAACTTTAATGGCGTTTTCCAGTCAACTTACACAAAAGAGGTGAAGGCCAAAAATGTGACATGGTCACTTTCATTCCAATCATGTTGAAGATACATCATACGACTCAATCTGGAATATATCTCATACAATCCATGTAGACTCAAAATGGACTATGTATGATCTTTGTCGATCCATCCAAAAAGGTATCTGTCAAAAATCCATGTCTGAATAGTGAGGTACATGGTCAAAAACATCACCTTCCAAGCCATCCTTGGCAAGGATGCCGTATGGATGTACGTTGGAGGTGTGATATTTTCCATATAACTCACAGCTCGTAAGGCCGGAGGCTCTCTAGCTCCGGTCGGCCGGAAGTGGTAAGGTGTCTTCCTGTCGTCCATCCTTCGAAAGTAACCGAGATTCGCTTCACCGGTACTCTTGGTATGCAATGTTTAGCGACATCTCGCTCCGTTGCCCTTCGCATCATGACGGAACCTACCGGTAATGGTATCTTTACCGGCCCTCAAAACTCACCCGGGCCTCGCTATCCGGAGGTCGGATCCGAACATGATATTACACTCGTTCGGAAAAGAAACCGTGCGTAAAGGTCCGACAAAGTCGTGGTGATCTATGTGCGGGGGTATGCAATCACCCTTCTTGTAAATGTTAATAATGCAGCTGTTGGGTATGCAATCTGTCGGCAGTACCCTCCATGTTATCATTCTTTTTACCATCCTTTTGATGACTAATGGCATTGGATCCACCTGGCCATGACGGAGTATTCCCGGTGGGTTCCCCTTCCCGTCTTCTCGCGAAGTTGTAGCAGCATCCACATTGTATTGTAATTCTACCTTTCCCTGGCGTGCATCTCCGGGGTTCCGAGTAAGTGTTTTCTCTTAGGCGGCCCGCTCGGCCCATTCTTTTCAAATCCCGGATGCAGTCCACGATTTGTTGTTGTTCGTATTCTGACAACACGTCTGTATGTAGCTCGAGGCCTTCTAGTATATTGATCCTTCTGCCTCTGATTATCTCGAAGTATTCAAAAGTCTTCTTCTCGACATTCTTCATTCTTTCTAGCTCGTATTCCAGAATAATCTACAAATGGCGGGGCCTGGTGACGTATTGTGGGATATACGGCTCAATCCCTTCACGTTCTCCTGCATACCTCGGCTCCTCGGGGATGATGTCCGTCGGGACATCCTCCGGGGTTGCTCTGCAACAAGGTTATGCATTATTGGTGACTTTGTCTGGTGGCGTTGTAGCCTTCTTTCTTCTGTTCTTCTTAAGATTTCCCTGGTTTCTTCTGTCATCCTGGGAGCTGGCTTCCTTTCTTCAGGTTCCTGGTGAACTGGTGTCCTTGAAGTGTATGCACTGGCAGTAGAAACTGCCTCGTCGCGCTGGTCTGCTGCTAGTTTGGTTAACATCTTGCGGATACGGTGATTTTTATTTCTTCGCTGAGTTGCTGTGAGAGTAGCTCTTTGTACTTCCTGAATCTCTGTGGGCACGGCGCTGACAAGCCTGCCCTCTGCTGTAGCGACTACAAACTTGATTTTCTTGTCTTCTTCAGTGTTTGTTTTCCTTTTCTTGCTGCTGGAATGGTGGCTTGGGCCACCCACTTTCATTACTGTCTGACTGGGCAGTTCCTCTCGGTCAACTGGGACCCAGTCACCTTCCTCATATTGCAGGCCTGCTGGTGCGAAGTCTGAGTCAATCTCTATTATCGCTCCATCTTTCACCCTCTTTTCATCGAGTGCAAGGCTTACGCCATTTCTAAAGTTCAGGACCAACCGCCCGTTCGACATTTCCCTGCGAAAAGACAAGGAAAAGGATCAGGGGCTGTACTAAGAACAAGAATATTAAGAAAATGTTTATTAAAGATAATTTTTTATTACTTTTTATATTTTTAAATTTAACAGGAATGAAGTGGGATAAGATCAGGAAAGAGATATTGATATGGAAGAGAAAACAAGGAAAACTTTATTATCATGATTTTATTTATTTTAGCACATTTTATTATTTTTGGGTTCGGACCCGGTCATAAGTAATTACTTCACCCGTGCTTCTAGGGATGAAGAATTCATTCCTTCGAAACATCAGGTAGCGTAATACTTTTTCAAGTATCGTCCGTTGATCGGAAGCATATGTCCTTCTCCTTGGCAATTCACTAGCTGGTAGGAGCCTCTTGAGTATACTGCTTCAACCACAAACGGCCCTTCCCAAGTGGGTTCAAATTTTCCTCCTATCTTGCGGTGTGCAAGGATAGGTCTCTTGAGAACGAGAACAAAGTCACCAACTTTGAAGATTCTCGGGCGGACCAATTTGTCATGGGCTCGAACCATCTTAGCTTGGTATAGTTCTAAATTCTCGTCGCGCTGCAAGTCTTTTCCCTTCCGAGGCTTTCTAATTCCTCTAGTCGTAATTCGGCATTCTCTTCCGTAGTGATTTTGTTTGCAATCGCAATCCCGAGTGAAGGAAGTCGAACTTCTAAGGGTAACACCGCCTCGGACCCATATACCGCAGCGTAAGGTGTAGCTTGAGTAGGAGTTCGAAGGTTGTCCGAGTAGGGCCCATAAGGCTTCTAATAACTTCTCGTGCCAATTTCTCTTATTATCGTCCAAAGTTTTCTTTAAAATTTGAACGAGAGTTTTATTAAAAGCCTCGACCAGTGCCGTTTGCTCTTGGGTAGTAAATTGTTGAATATCGTCGATCGATTCCGTGTCTCCCGACAAAATTGTTGATTTGTGTGCTTCGAATGCCGACCCATTATCCGAGATGATCTTGCGCGGCACTCCGAAAATGTAGACAACTTTGTTCTTGAAAAACTGTAGCACGTGGTATGCTTTAACTTCTCTAAGTGGAACTGCCTCTGCCCACTTGGAAAAGTAATCTGTAGCCGCAAGAATGAAGAGATGTCCTTTTGAAGATGGTGGTTCTATTGGACCCACTATATCCGTACCCCAACATTCAAATGGCCACGATGCAATTGTCGGATGTAACACATTCGGAGGTTGGTGTAGAACCACTCCGTGCACTTGGCATTGGTGACAGCCCTTGGCGATTTTCATGCAGTCGGTCATCATCGAGGGCCAGTAGTACCCTAGTCTTTTAATTTTCATTTTCATCTTCGGACCCCACTGGTGAGCACCACAGAGTCCTGAATGCACCTCTTTAACAATTTCATGGGCCTCGGACCCGCTTAGGCATCTTAGCCACATTTGATCGAAAGACCTTCTGTATAACGTGTTGTTTATTAATGCGTAAGACAGAGTTCTTTTCTTGATCTGATGGGCTAGCGACCTATCGTCTGGTAGTTTTCCTATTTGCAGGTAGTCTATTAATGGTTGTCGCCAATCTTCTGTGTTTTCTGTCATCTGCATAACCGATTCTTCTTCTTTTTCTGATTTGTGTATTGTGTCTATGTCGAGCTGTGATAGGACCTGACGTCCGTGAACTGATACTTCCACTGATTCATCTTGCAAACAGGCAAATTCTTTTGTGAGGTGAGCTAACGCATCTGCTAAAGCATTTTCTTTTCTGGGAATTTTGTAGATTGTCACATTCGGAATCTGTTCCAACAGCTGTATGGCATACTGGAAGTATTGCTCGAGTCTTAGCTTTAAAATTCTATACTGTCCGGTGATCTGTTGAATGATTAACTGCGAATCCCCGTAGATGTTGATATCTGTTATCCCCATTTGAATAGTTAATTCCGAGTCTCGTTATGAGGGCTTCGTATTCCGCTTCGTTGTTTGTACACGGCTCGTCAAGTTGTAGGAGTATCTTAACATCCCCCACTCCGGTGTTATAAAGATTAATCCGATCCCCGCCTTACCGGGCACTATCACTTGCGATTCTTCGTCTTTGTGTTCTGAAGATGCTCCGTCGAAATATAATTCCCAACGTAGATCATCAGGGTCTTCTAGGCTCATTATTTGTTCATCTGGCAAATCGTCATTGAGAGGAGATTTTGCCGGCAAAGGGTGTGCTGCGAGGAAGTCTGCTAAGACTTGTCCCTTTACGGCACGAAGAGGCATGAAAGTTATATCAAATTGCAATAATATCATTGACCATCTGGCAAGTCTGCTGGAAAGCGTTGGACGAGTCATCAAGTATTGCAATTGATTAAATTTCGAGATCAGGTTGACCTTATGAGAAAGCATGTAGTGCCTGAGCTTTTGAGCGGCGAAGATCAGGACCAAACAATGCTTTTCAATTGCGGGATACCTTATTTTCGTCGGAAGTAAATGACGGCTTAGGTAGTAAAGAGCATTTTCTTTACCCTCATCATCGACTCAGGCTAACTGTGGCTCCAAGAGAGTATTCTAAAGCCGCGGTATAAAGTATCGCAGCCTACCTGAGACCAGGGTCGCTAAGACAGGAGGTGTCATTAAATATTGTTTAATGTCTTCGAAGGCCCTCTGGCATTTCTCTTCCCAAATAAATTTGGCGTCCTTTTTAACTAATGCTGAGAAGGGTTGACACCTTGTTGACCTCATTTTTGATGAGGTCTTCTCTTCTTTTTTTTAGTACTTAGGATCTAGCCTTAGACTTTTCCTTTGACTATCTTAGAGGACTAGAATTGGGACCCACCACTTAGAAACTCAAACCACTTCTTAACTCCTGCAAACTCCACAAACTCGACTGTAGACCCCTAATCACCTGTGAGGGTTGAAATCAATTGTGGAAGTTTAAAGGATGAGTTCCTATAGGACTCGTTGGCCTAAGGACTGCCCTGGGTGGCCTGGTCTGGTGATGGCTGACTTACACATACACTACATTTATACACTACACTTTCAAACACCTCCTAAAACACACCCATACCTAACTTGACCTCCTGACTCATGTAGGTGATTCACATGGATGGTCCTTAACCCCTAAGCCCTTGGCTAAGAGGGTTAAAAACAACATAGTGGATGCCTCAAATGAGTCCCCTCATGGCTCATGTGGGCTTTATATGGCTTCAAATCTCAACCAAAATGATTTTCTTCCACTTACATTCACCCAATCTTCAATTTTCCAAATTTTCAATTTTTGACCCCCGGGACCCTACACCCGCCTAGCCTACCCAAAACCCTTGAAATCCTCCAAAATTTCCAAATCACCCAAAACTCCTCAAAACCAATCCCAAACATTTCCACATTACTCAAATTGATCATTCATAGCCAAAAATACCAAAAAATTCCAAAAATACCTCCCAATACCCTCCAAATACCCAAAATACCCCTCTTGACCCAAAAATCCAAAAATTCAAAAAATTCCCAGAAAATTCTAGAAAATCCCAAATATTCCTAATTTCATTTTGTTTAACTACACCATGGGCCAATTTTGTCAATATACTCCAATTTTATCAAAACCCCCAATTTGACCCATTTTTACCCTAAGTGAACCCAATGTCAAACCAAACCTACCCAATTGACCCAAATTCTGGTGCAATTCAATTCTAAACCCCAATTCAACATTCCCAACACCAATCTAGACCAAATCCAAGTCCAATTTGATTGACATTTGGATCCAATTTCACTTTTGGCCTTAAAGCCCAAATTGGACCCATGACCCAAACCTAACCCAAACTCACCCAATTCAACTCCAATTAACCCGAAATCATTTCTAAACCTTCCTTAACATCCCTACAAACAAAACCCTAACATGATTTACCAAAAATTTAGATCCAAACCCCACTCAAATTCAACCCAAAATCAAAAAGGCCCAATTTTGACCTAAACCCAAACCTAACCCAAATAAGCCCAAACCCCAAAATCAAAGCCAAAACCTCTTTGAAACACTCCCATCAACATTTCTCAAAATTTATTTTACATCAATTTCAACCCTAGCCCAACATTTGCCCAAGTTAGCCCAATTTGACCTATATTGGCCCATTCACCAAAGAAGCCCACATTCAACCCAATTCAAACCCAAATCATTCGAAACTCATTTCAAATCACTCATGACACATCCATGAGCTAAACCCAACATTTGTTTGGCCCAATCCTTCACAAAATTCCCATCCATAAATCTATTTTTAAACCAAAAGCCCACTTACATGAAACCTTCCTAAAAGCCCAAATTTCATGCTAAAGCCCATATGACAAATTCTTCTCATCATACCCTTAATTAAAATAAATCCCTAAGTTTGAAAATTCATCATGAAGCCATTCCAAATTAAGCCCCATACAAATTCCCATCAAAATACCAAAATTTTTCTTAAATCCATTTCCATGAAATTGACTTAACTTTTCCCAAGCCAAAGATGAGCCATGAAGCCATGCATGAGCCACATGGAAGCCATGAGAGCCTCTTTACATGTCACCATGCCATTTTGGGCAAAAGGAGACTCTTTCCTTAATTCCTAAAGGTGATTAACCACTCCCATGATTCCACTAAACCTTGCTTAAGCTTAATTGTACTTGGATGGTGACCATTCCCCACTGATTAAGCTAACCTAAATCACTTTCTATTCAGCCTAAACCAAGCCTTGGGTGGTGCACCTAGCCCAAATGGATGGGTTGACCAATTTGAGCTAAAATGAGCCCTCTCCCATTCCATTCTAATCCAAGCCTTTTACACATGGCATTTGCCAATTGCCTACACTAAACCCCAGCCCTGACCCACCTGAACAAGATGGTGACCAGTGCCTGGCCGGCCAACCACCAGGTCGCCGGAAAACACCACACCCGACAGCTCACATGTGAGCCAACTTTGGAATTCCACCTTGCTGAGCTGCCCCATGCCCAATGGCCACCATGGCTGTTCTTCCCATACCCAGAGCAGCTGATCCCAACCCTTGGCCATCCCTGTGAGGCTCTCCAGCCACCTCTATTTAAACCAGACCCCCTCACGGCCATGGAAGAGAGTTGCACAAACCTTGTCGAAACTCTGCCAAAATTGTTCCAAACCCTACTCCACACTTAGAGCAGTTGATCCCCAGTGTCAATTTGCCCTAATCCCCACAAAAATAATCCAATTTCTCAACTGAAATTTCACCCAAAACCATGACACTTTGCCACAGTGAGCCAATCCTCAAATTGATTGGTCCTACACCTTCACTGGACTAAGAGGAGAAGTTTCCCACTGAAAGCCCCATCTCCAGGCCACCCAGTTGCTCCATCCTCCAAGCTTTGTGATCGGCTGTGGTCACTTTCATAGCTAGGCAATTCACTCGACCAGGAGACTTCATCTGGAGCTTGCTGGGATCCAATCGAAGGTGACACAACCCTCAGATCGAAGCCACACTTCTCTGAGCAAATGTTTTGTCTCATTTTTCTTCCCGAGCTTCTGAACATTCTCCATTTTTATTGAGTCAATTTCATGCCACATAAACCGTATGGATGTGTTCGTCTTCTCGAGACGAATCCATAGAGCATAAGAACTTTCAATTTGGTCAAGTATCGAGTGAGATCTTAGGCCTAGAAGACGGACGGCTCTTGGGTGAGGACACTTGGGGACGATGAACGGATGCAGTTCATTTAATACACGCGCGGACGGACGGCCAGGATCGCGCCGGATGAAGAGACGAAACGATACAGCGGGCCCCTGGAGCGCTGAGTCAGATGGCGGCGTAGAATCAGAGAGCGACGCATGTACGTTCGGAGCTGCCGAGGTTGACGCGGCGCCGCGTGGATAAATAGAAGATTAGGGTATTTTCTGATTTATTTAATTCCCTAAACTTCAAAAATTCATAACTTTGTGTAGAAAAATCAGAAAAATAAAATAAAAATACCCTCTTGCTCAGTGAACAGAGGAGAATAATGTGGAAAAGAAATCATTTAATTTCATCAAGTATTTTATTTTTAATGATTTATTTCCCTTCTGCATTGTTTTAATTCTCCATGCATATAGGAAATTCACCATGGCAAGAGACCATGTGGCTTTTAAGCCTCCGAATTTGGGAACATTCCCTGAATTTTCCAAAGTCAGAGGCCATCCCTATGAGAAGTTATTGATTTTTCAAATTCATGTTACTGTTTTGAGTATTTTAATTCCAATAATTAGATGTTGTGAAATAAATTCTAGAAAAATTTTGTGATGTCTCTTATGACCAGAGGACCCTAGGAAAAATAGGTTTTGAATTAGTTTATTTAAAATAACCCTAATTGACTTAAACACCCAAAATAGCTCCTTAATTAATTAGAGCTAATCATACATCAAATTGACTTGAAATCAATTCTCCACTGACCTTTAGGATCAGAGGAACCCACCATAAAAATTTGAAGTTAATTGGACTTGGTTAGCCCTACTAAATGGGTTGATTAAGCCATTTAATCAATTTAAATTTCAAAGATTCATAACTTTCAAAATACCTTTCAAAAATTCACCAAATTGGTTTTGGATCCTCTCTGATATCAGGGGAATTTAAGAAAATTAAAATTTCAATTTTCTAAAAAAATTGATTTTTTGGTATTATTTTAATATTTTAATAATTAAAAAATAATAAAAATCATAAAAATAATAAAATTCACCAAAATGTTACATTTTGAATTTTAATCACTTGGGAACAAATCCCATATTTTTCTTAGGTCTATTTGGTGAGATATTAAATTTTAAAGCCCTAAGGTAATTTTAAAATTAAAAGAAAATGTATTTTTTTTAGCATTTCCACTAAAATAATTCTAATAAATCAAAGAAAAAACAAAAAATTGTAAAAATTGATTCTCTGATTTCCTTGATATCAGAGAGAGTTTTGAAAAATATAAAATTAATTTTTCAACCTTTACTTTATTTTTAAATTAATTAATACTCCAAAACTTAAAATAATTATAATAAAAATAATATAATTCAAAAAATCACCAAAATTGGTCCAAGTGGTCCTCTTGTCATTAGGAATGTCTCATAATTTTCTTAAGAATAGAAACTTTCCCTTGGTCATATTATTAAATTTTCTTTGGAAATCTCTATTTTCCACCAAAAATAATTATATAAATAAATTAAATACAGAAAAATCACATTTTCTCCTCTCATGTCTTTATTGACATATGAGTGAAGTCACATAAAAAGTTCAAGTTCATTTAAGATCAATTTAGTGAGTTATGAAATTATTAAGCTTGAAGGGCAAAATGGTAATTAAAAATTTTAACCCTTAATTAAAACTTTAGGTTTAATAAAATTAGAGAGTAAAATATTTGATCTTAATCTGATTTGGATGATTGAAATTTAAATATTTAAAGGGTAGAAACCTACTAAACAATTTGAAGATAATTAAAATAAACCTTAATTAAATAATTGATTAAATTTGGAAGAATAATAAAATTGGAATTATTAAAATAGGGATATTATTAGGAAGAGATTTATTCTTTAATTTAAAAATCCCTAAATTAATCATCTCAATAATATTTAATTCCTAATTAAAATTATAATTCAAATTTAAGTTTTAAAATGTTAAAGGACTTAATCATTAAAATTAAATTAAAGTTAAAAAAATAAAATTAAATTAAAGATTAAATTAAATTAAATCAAACAAATTAAATTAATTTAAATTAAATTAAATCAAATAAATTAAATTAAATTAAATTGAAAAAATTAAATTAAATTGAATTAAATTTATTTAAAATTAAATTTAATTAATTAAATAAAATTAAATTAAAAAAAATAATAATTAAATTAAATTAAATTAAATTAAATTAAATTAAATCATATTAAAATAAATTAAATTAAATTAAATTAAATTAAAATAAAAAAATAAATAATAATAAAATCAAGTTAAAATTAAAATTAATTTAAATTAAGTAAATTAAATTAAAATTAAAACTAAACCAAATTAAATTAAATTAAAGTTAAATTAAATTGAATTAAATAACATCACCTAAGACATAAAGAAATTAAATATAAAGCAACTTGAACACTATTCCAAATTTAAATCCGATAACTGAAATTAAACTAAATCACAAACCATTTGAACACCAATCTGCCCTCGAAAGCTTTGGTTATCATAACTCCTAAACAGAACATTAAATGAAATGTTACTTCACTTATATGATATTCGAATGTCCTAGTTCACTGAGCAAGATAACAAAACTTGAATTCTCGGACGATTAATTCATTTGTATAATTAAATTCATTTGGACTTAAAACAATTCTAGCAATATTGAAAAGATGTTTAAGATCCTTCTTAAGCACTTCCTCAATATGGTAGGATACTTATAAGAACGATTGAACTTAATTATTCTTTGATGAAGAAAATCGTCCTCAAACCAAAACACAAGAACCTAGACTTCATAGGAAATGACTAGCTATAGGATTAGGTATTTGGTAGAAAACCATAACCCTTCCCTTAGCTTTACCTAGGAACTTGCTTAAATATTCTAATTGTGTTTTAAGTGCAGCTTGGGATGACGGGAAGACCCTCCGAGTACGCTTTTATTTTATTGCAATTTACTTTATTGCAATTTACTTAATCGCATTGCACTTACTTTTTTTGCATGATAAACAACTGTTGCATGAAAACCCACACCTCTAGGATAGTCCCTAAAACTGAAACCAAAACTAAATTAAAAGTCATTGCAAGATAAAATTCACCGCCATAACATTTCAAAATATAAAACAACTCAAAATTTAATCACAAACAGTACACAAAACTACAATTACAATTAAATTAAAACGTCCTGTTGGATGATCGGGAATACCTTGGATGATGTAACCTACGTGTCGCTAACGGGATTTCCCACGGTCTAAATGAAAGTGTGGAACTCATTCAGTTGAGTTTAGCAAATTCATCCGGACTAAGTGAATCCGATAAAAATAACGATGCCGAAAGGATGGAACCGTGGGATCTTAACCGGTGTTGTTATAATCAACTTTAAGATTTGTTTTAAATAAAATATAAAAAGCACTTGAATTTTAAGATTTTCTCTAAACCAAAACACTTTTCTCATCTCCTGACAAGACAGACAAGCAAAAGCCTGTGAAGACTTTTGAAAGGAAATCCGGGATCATTGCAACAGTCGACAAAGGTAAGCAACCGATACAAATATCATCCGAACGGCCGCAGCAACCTCAACAGAATTATCAACAACCTCAACCCAGCTATCAGTCATCTCAACAGTATGAACAACCGCCTCGTCCGCAACGTACATTAAGGGAGCTTCGAGCGGGGAATATCCATTTAAGAATGAGGCGATGCCGAAAATGTTCCGTAGTCCGATGAAGACTCCGGATTTCCAGTCGCCGAGCCTAAGAGACCGGAAGAAGTCAACAAGAAAGGTGATCCCAACTTTTGCCCTTACCACCGGATGCTTGGGCACAAGATAGAAGATTGCATTACCTTCAAAAGTTGGCTCAATGACAACCTTCAGAAAGGGAATATAACAATCCCGAAGGAGTACATGAAGGAACCCCAGAAAGGAGGTTCCGTCAATGTTGTCTCGACTGATCTCATTGTTCCGATAAATCCCTATGCGACTAACGATGGATTGGCTACCGCTTGGACAAGGTCTTCGAAAAAGATTTTGGATCACATCCAAACCGCTTCGGTGCGAGCCTCAATTCAGAGTTCGAAACCTGTTAAGCCGACGCTATCACTTGCGATAGAATAACCACCTCAACAGGAGACGACTGAAGAAAAGAAGATAATTGATGAAGAAGAAAAGACCAAGGCTCTTAAGGCTAGACTAGGGGTTGCTTATCCTAGGATAGTTGTTTCAGATTCAGGGGAGAAATCCCTCGAACCTCTAACTCTGAATGATTATCTGCTCACTCTGGTGGGATCTTATAATGATAAGGGTTATGGCGTTGGCTGCGTTTTGACTGTTTCTAACGATTACGTAACTAGCGACAATTCGGACATCGATTTCGATACCAATGACAATTCTCAAATCATACACAATCTCGACGATCACAATGACGAAGAAGACATCCGTCAAGGAGGCTACGAGAGTTCAACAAGCAATGAATCTATCTACGAGTTTCGAGGAGCTCCAGTCACAATAGAGTTAGAGCCTTCAGACTCTGAAGCTAATCTGGAAGAACCTGGCATTCCGATTCAGGAAGAAACACCAGCAAGCTCAACACTAGATTCGAAGAAATTACGAAGTCAACTTAAGAAGTGGAAGAGTTCTACCTCCGAGAATGGGTCCAAAGGACGAAGGAAAGCAGGTGGTTGTTCAGGAAGGACCAACCCCGGTAGAAGAAATACCCATTCGAGAAGAAGCCGAGATACACGGAAATAAAGTGGACTACAACGTGCTAGCCCATCTTAGGAAACTACCGGCCAAACTGAGCATCTACGACGCCCTCATCTTATCAAAGGAGAAGAGAAGCTCGATCGAGGCCTTACTTGATCCGAAATTTGCTTAGCTCAAATGGCCGGAGATTCCTTAGATGAGGTTTGCTCGTTAAAGGAACAGACGAGGTGTTACCTTCACGGACAATGACCTACTACTTGGGACGGCGGACCACAACCGACCGTTGTACATTTCGAGTTACTGATAGGGAAGTTTACACTCTCCAGAGTATTGGTGGATCCAGGAGCATCAATCAATATAATGAGTCTTTGAACACTAGCATACTTGGAAATTGATGCTCGCGAGCTCGAAGCAGATAAAATGTTATTAAGAGGATTCAACCAGAAAGGAGAAAGAGCCCTCAGATCAATAACACTACTAATGAAGACCGGTGACTTGACAAAGACAACCGCAAAATTTCATATAATTGATTCAGAAACGTCGTTCAACGCTCTACTGGGCCGACCATGGATACATGAAAACAGGATGGTACCATCATCTCTACATCAGTGCATCAAATACTACGATGGAGGGGAACGAGTGCATCAAAGGTGACTTGCAACCATTCTCCGTACATGAAATTGGAATCCATGAAGATGCGACTTATTATGCACCTCCGAAGAAAACAATCTTCTCCGGAGATACCATAACGAATGAAGCAAAGAAAGTTCGGGACAACGAAGAACCCGAAGTTCTAGTCCAACGACCACTCACCACTCCCTTACGGCGAGATGGTGAAGGTTTCTCCACAACTCGCATCCGAGGTCGAGGCCGGGGACGAGGTCGTGGTAGAGACGTTAGGACAGTTGGACAGAGGAAACCAACCATCAATGTTGATTGGGAAGATAGTTCTGAAGAAGAAAAAGAGATCAAGCGAGAAGCAGCGACAATAAGTCGGAAGAAGCCGCAATTTAAGATCTCTATCGAAGATGAGAAGAACGAAGAATACAAATCGATGTACGAGAAGATTAACCACTATGTACATACTATGACCCTGACCCCGATCCATTCTAATAAGATCGAGGGTATGGTGGTCAAAGAGGTACGTAGTGGCGGTGCAAAGCCAATTAAATTATACTGTGGTACTACTTCCTCCAAAACTGAAACTAATGTACAATTTGAAGATGTCACTTCATCAGAATTAATGGAATTTCCTTTTGAGTGGTACTCTCCCTGTGTTCAAAATTTAATTCAGCGTGGTTTCTTACCTCGAAAATGGACAAAAGGCCAATAACAACATTTTGAAAAGTTATGGAATAACTCCGGTCGTCCACCCAATTCAAAGCATGGACTCAGATTCGGCACAGTAGGATCAGTTGACTATGCTGAATTTTGCTTGGTTGTCACTTGCGAATCTAATGAAACCTGCATGGAAACTACAGACGAGCTCGAAGATTTACAAATTGGAGATGCTCCACCAGAATTCGAAGAATAGATTAAATCTACAATAGATGAGTTAACGGAAGTTAACTTAGGTACTAGCGAAGAGCCTAGACCTACCTTTGTTAGCTCTTTACTCAATAAAGAAAACTCCGAAGAAATAATCAAGTTATTAATGAAATTTAAAGACTGTTTTGCTTGGAACTACGATAAGATGCCAGGTTTAGCTCCAGAGGTCGCAGTCCATAAGCTAGGAGTGGATCCTGCCTCTGTTCCAGTCAGACAAGGTCCCAGAAGAATGCGTCTAGAAATCGAACAAGTCATAGCTGAAGTTAAAAAGCTAATAGACGCTAAATTTGTCCGTGAAGAACAATACCCGACTTGGTTAGCCAATGTGGTACCAGTCAGGAAGAAGAATGGTCAGATCGAATTTGTGTGGATTTCGCAGTTTTAAACAAGGCCTATCCAAAGGATGAATTCCCTCTACCGATCCCAGAATTAATGATTGACATTGCTTCACCACATGAAATATTCTCATTCATGGATGGATCTTCAGGATACAACCAGATAAAAATAGCTCCAGAAGATGAAAAACTTGCAGCATTCAGAACGCCGATCGGAGTATATTGCTACACAGTGATGCCGTTCGGACTGAAGAATGCAGGAGCAACCTACCAGAGAGCAATGACAAGAATTTTTGATGATCTCATCCACAATCAAGTCGAACGCTACGTGGACGATGTGGTCATCAAAAGCAAAGTAAAGGACAACCACTTGTATGATTTGAGAATTGTTTTCGAACGATTAAGACAATTTAACCTTAAGATGAATCCCTTAAAATGCACCTTCGGCGTCACCTCCGGGAAATTCTTAGGATTCGTTGTCCGACATCGTGGAATTGAAATTGACCCGGAAAAGATTAAAGCTATCTTAGAAAAGCCGCCTCCCAAAACCTTAAAACAACTACGATCTTTTCAAGGGAAGTTGGCATATCTTCGACGCTTTATCTCAAACTTGTCGAGTAGGTGTCAGCCTTTCTCGGCACTAGTTAAAAAGGACGCCAAATTTATTTGGGAAGTAAAATGCCGAAGTCCTTTGAAGACATTAAACAATATTTAATGACACCTCCTGTCTTAGCGACCCTGGCCTCGTGTAGACAACTGATACTTTATACTCGCGGCTTTAGATGACTTTCTCGGTGCCCTGTTAGCCTGTGTCAATGATGAGGGTAAAGAAAATGTTCTTTTCTACTTAAGCCGTCGTTTACTTCCGACGGAAATAAGGTATCCCGCAATTGAAAAGCATTGTTTAGCCCTGATCTTCGTCGCTCAAAAGCTCAGGCATTACGTGCTTTCTCATAAGGTCAACCTGATCTCGAAATTTAATCCATTGCAATACTTGATGACTCGTCCAACGCTTTTCGGCAGACTTGCCAGAGGGTCAATGATATTATTGCAATTCGATATAACTTTCGTGCCTCTTCGTGTCGTAAAGAGACAAGTCTTAGCAGACTTCCTCGCAGCACACCCTTTGCCGGCAGAATCTCCTCTCAATGACGATTTGCCGGATGAACAAATAATGAGCTTAGAAGACCCCGATGATCGACGTTGGGAATTATATTTCGACGGAGCATCTTCGAGCACACAAAGACGAAGAATCGCAAGTGATAAGTACCGTAAGGCGGGAATCGGATTAATATTTATAACACCGGAGCGGGGATGTTAATATACTCCTACCACTTGACGTAACCATGTACAAACAACGAAGCAGAATACGAAGCCCCGATAACGGGACTGGAATTAACTATTCAAATGGGGATAACGGACATCAACATCTACGGGGATTCGCAGTTAACCATTCAACGGATCGCCGGACGATACAGAATTTTAAAGCCAAGACTCGAGCAATACTTCCAAGTATGCCATACGTATGTTGGAACAGATTCCGTATGTGACAATCTACAAAATTCCCGAAAAGAAAATGCTTTAGCGGATGCGTTAGCCCATCTAGCAAAAGAATTTGCCTCGCTTGCAAGATGAATCGGTGGAAGTGTCGGTTCACGGACGTCGGGTCCTATCACGACTCGACATAAACATAATACACAAATCAAAAAAAGAAAAAGAATCAGTTAGCAAGCAGTGACAGAAAATACAGAAGATTGGTGACAGCCATTAATAGACTACTCGCAAACGGAAAACTACTGAGACGATAGGTCGTTAGCCCACCGTATCAAGAAAAGAACTCTGTCCTACGCATTAATAAACAACACGTTATACAGAATGTCTTTCGATCAAATGTGGCTAAGGTACCTAAGCGGGTCCGAGGCCCGTGAAATTGTTAAAGAGGTGCATTCAGGACTCTGTGGCGCTTACCAGTTGGGTCCGAAGATGAAAATTAAAATTAAAAGACTAGGGTACTACTGGCCCTCGATGATGACCGACTACATGAAAATCGCCAAGATCTGTCACCAATGCCAAGTGCACGGAGTGGTTCTACACCAACCTCCAAATGTGCTACATCCGACAATTGCGTCGTGGCCATTTGAATGTTGGGGCACGGATATAGTGGGTCCAATAGAACCACCATCTTCAAAAGGACATCGCTTCATTCTTGCGGCTACGGATTACTTTTCCAAGTGGGCGAGGCAGTTCCACTCGGAGAAGTGAAAGCACACCACGTGCTACGGTTTTCAAAAACCAAGTTGTCTACGGTTTCGGAGTGCCGCGCGAGATCATCTCGGATAATGGGTCGGCATTCGAAGCACACAAATCAACAATTTTGTCGGAGACACGGAATCGATCGGCGATATTCAATAATTTACTACCCAAGAGCAAACGGCCCGTCGAGGCTTTTAATAAAACTCTCATTCAAATCTTAAAGAAAACTTTGGACGATAATAAGAGAAATTGGCACGAGAAGTTATTAGAAGCCTTATGGGCCTACCGGACAACCTTCGAACTCCTACTCAAGCTACACCTTACACTCGGTGTATGGGTCCGAGGCGAGTGTTACCTTTAGAGGTCCAGACTTCCTTCACTCGAATTGCAGTTGCAAACTAAATCACGACAGAAGAGAATGCCAAATTACGACTAGAAGAATTAGAAAGCCTGGAAGGGAAAAGACTTGCAGCGCAGCAGAATTTAGAACTATACCAAGCTAAGATGGTTCAAACCCATGACAAATTGGTCCGTCCGAGAACCTTCAAAGTTGGTGACTTAATTCTCGTTCTCAAGAGACCTATCCTTGCACACCGCAAGATATGAGGAAAATTTGAACCCACTTGGGAAGGGCCGTTTGTGGTTGAGGCAGTCTACTCAGGAGGCTCTTACCAGCTAGTGAATTGCCAAGGAGAATGACATATGCTTCCGATCAACGGACGATACTTGAAGAAGTATTACGCTACCTGATGTTTCGAAGGAATGAATTCTTCATCCCTAGAAGCACGGGCGAAGTAGTTACTTATGACTGGGTCCAAACCCAAAAAAAAAAAATAATAATAATAAAAATGTGCTAAAATAAATAAAATCATGATAATAAAATTTTCCTTGTTTCCTCTTCCAAATCAAAATCTCTTTCCTCATATTTTCCCACTTCATTTCCGTTAAATTTAAAAATATAAGAGTTAAAAAATGTCTTTAATAAACATTTTCTTAATATTCTTGTTCTTAGTACAGCCCCTGATCCTTTTCCTTGTCTTTTCGCAGGGAAATGTCGAACGGGCAGCTGGTCCTGAACTTTAGAAATGGCGTAAGCCTTGAATTCGATGAAAAGAGGGTGAAAGATGGAGCGATAATCGAGATTGACTCGGACTTCGCACCAGCAGGCCTACAGTACGAGGAAAGTGTCTGGGTCCCAGTTAACCGAGAGGAACTACCCAGTCAAACAGTAATGAAAGTGGGTGGCCCAAGCCACCACTCCGAAGAAGAAGAAAAGGAAAACAAGCACTGAAGAAGACAAGAAAATCAAGTCTGTAGTCACTACAGCAGAGGGCAGGCTTGTCAGCGCCACGCCCACAGAGACTCAGGAAGTACGAAGAGCTACTCTCACAGCAACTCAACGAAGAAATAAAAATCACCGTATCCGCAAGATGTTAACTAAATTAGCGGCGGACCAGCGCGACGAGGTTGCTGCTACTACCAGTACATACACTTCAAGGGCACCGGCTCACCAGGTACCTGAAAGAAGGAGACCAGCTCCTATGATGACAGAAGAGATCAGGAAAATCTCAAGAAGATCAGAAGAAAGAAGGCTATCACGCCACCAGATAGAACCACCAGTAATGCATAACCTTGTTGCAGAAGCAACCCCGGAGGATGTCCCTACGGACATCATCCCCGAGGAGCCGAGGTATGCAGGAGAACATGAAGGGATTAAGCAGTATATCCCACAATACGTCACCAGGCCTCGCCATTTGCAGATTATTCCAGAATACGAGCTGGAAAGAATGCAGAATGTCGAAAAGAAAACTTTTGAATACTTCAAGAGAATCAGAGGCAGAAGGATCAATATACTAGAAGGTCTCGAGCTACATACAGACGTGTTCTCAAAATACGAACAACAACAAATCGTGGACTGCATCCGGGATTTGAAAAGAATGGGCCGAGCAGACCGCCTAAGAGAAAACACTTACTCAGAACCCCGGAGATGGATGCCAGGGAAAGGTAGGATTACAATACAATGTGGATGCTGCTACAACTTCATAGAAGACAGGAAGGGAAACCCACCGGGAATACTCCGTCATGGCCAGGTGGATCCAATGCCATTGGTCATCAAAAGAAGGGTAAAAAGATTGATAACATGGAGGGTACTGCCGGCAGATTGCATACCCAACAGCTTGCATCATTAATATTTACAAGCAGTGGTGATCGCATACCCCCGCACATAGATCACCACGACTTTGTCGGACCTTTTTGCACGCTTCTTTTCGAACGAGTGTAATATCATGTTCGGATCTAACCTCCGGATAGCAGGCCCGTGTGAGTTCCGAGGGCCGGTGAAGATACCATTACCGGTAGGTTTCGTCATGATACCGAAGGGCAACGGAGCGGATGTCGCTAAACATTGCATACCGGGAGTACCAAGTGAAGCGGATCTCGCTACTTTCGAAGGATGGACGACAGGAAGACACCTTACCACTTCCGACTGGACCCGGAGCTAGAGAGCCTCCGGCCTTACGAGTCGTGAGTTACATGGAAAATATCACACCTCCAACGTACATCCATACGGCATCCTTGCCAAGGATGGCTTGGAAGGTGATGTTATTGACCATGTACCTCACTATTCAGACATGGATTTCTGACAGTTACCTTTTTTTGGATGGATCGACAAAGATCATACATAGTCCGTTTTGAATCTACATGGATTGTATGAGATGTATTCCAGATCGAGTTGTATGATGTATCTTCAACATGATTGGAATGAAAGTGACCATGTCACATTTTTGGCCTTCACCTCTTTTGTGCAAATTGATCGGGAAACGCCATTAAAGTTAAATGAACTTCGAACAAAGAACAGAAAAGAAAAAAATAATAAAAGAAAACTTTCCTTAAAAATCTAAAAATGATGAACACCAAATTCACATGAACATTAAATGAACGATAAAATAAATTTGAATCGTTAAAGGACAGACAAAATGAACACAAATCTCAAATCAAATCTCAATCAAATTCAAATTCAATCTTTCCAAATTTCAAATCAAATTTCAATCGAGTTCAAACTCAACTTTCCAAATCTGAAATCCAATCTGTTCTATTCTCTCCCTTGTCTGGGATGGAAGCGGTTGATTCCATTGAAACGGATCGAATCTGATGGCGAGGAATTATATCCAATCCAAACCAGCAACTTTCGATTAACTCTTTTGAATGGGGTATGTAACATCTACATATTCCCTCCTAATCTATTTCCTTCCATGAAAGTCTTTTACAACTTTCATGAAATTCTCGAAACACCAAAATTCCACACTTTTCAAATCAACACTACAAATCTTTGCAAAGTCAATGACTATTCAAATTCAAACTTTTAGAGTTGAGGATTCTACATCCGAGACTGCATTGCTTAAGGATCCTTTCCCTATCGCAATGAAATACATCAAATTCAAACTTTTGGAGTTGAGGATTTTACATCCGAAACTGCATTGCTTTAGGATTCTTGCCCTATCGCAATGAAATACATCAAATTTAAACTTTTGGAGTTGAGGATTTTACATCCGAGACTGCATTGCTTTAGGATCCTTTCCTTATCGCAATGAAATACATCAAATTCAAATTCTTGGGGTTGAGGATTTTGCATCCCAGACTGCATTGCTTTAGGATTCTTTCCCTATCGCAATAAAATATATCAAAATTCAAATTCTTGGGGTTGAGGACTTTACATCCGAGACTGCATTGCATTAGGATTCTTTCCCTATCGCAATGAAATACATCAAAATTCAAATTCTTGTGGTTGAGGATTTTACATCCGAGACTGCATTGCTTTAGGATTCTTTCCCTATCGCAATGAAATACATCAAAATCAAATTCTTGGGGTTGAGGATTTTACATCCGAGACTGCATTGCTTTAGGATTCTTTCCCTATAGCAATGAAATACATCAAAATCAAATTCTTGGTGTTGAGGATTTTACATCCGAGACTGCATTGCTTTAGGATTCTTTCCCTATCGCAATGAAATACATCAAAATTCAAATTCTTGGGGTTGAGGATTTTACATCCGAGACTGCATTGCTTTGGTATTCTTTTCCTATCGCAATGAAATACATCAAAATTCAAATTCTTGGGGTTGAGGATTTTACATCCGAGACTGCATTGCTTTGGGATCCTTTCCCTATCGCAATGAAATACATCAAAATCAAACTGTTGGGGTTGAGGATTTTACATCCGAGACTGCATTGCTTTAGGATTCTTTCCCTATTGCGATGAAATACATCAAAATCAAACTTTTAGGGTTGAGGATTTTACATCCGAGACTGCATTGCTTTAGGATTCTTTCCCTATTGCGATGAAATACATTAAAATCAAACTCTTGAGGTTAAGGATTTTACATCCAATACCGCGTTGCTCTGAGATCTCTCCTCATTGTAATAATTCAATCCAATCAATTCAATTTTCTTTTGAGGTTGAAGATGTTACATCTAAAACCACAAAATTCTAATTTTTCATTTCAAGTTCGAATCCCTTCAAATTAATTTTGACAAAACTTCAATCTAAATTGAAACTCAAACTAAAATCTAAGCTTACACATCTAAACTTAAACTGAAACAAAATGAAATCTAAATTGAAATTCCCCAGGTCATGTGATTTGGGAATCACCTCCTTTTCCTTTCCCCAGCGAGAGTTCAGGGATCACCAGTCTCAGAGATATACTTGATACTCCCCAGCGGAAACTCTTCTACTTTGTCCTAAGTTTGTCACTTGGACGTTTGTGTTGGTTTTGTTGATCGCTTCGGTCAATGCCAATACGCGTGGTGTGCTCCGTCGACTCACCACACCTATCGAGGGTCCATTTGTTGACCTCATTTTCGATGAGGTCTTCTTTTCTTCTTTTTAGTACTTAGGATCTAGCCTTAGGCTTTTCCTTTGACTATCTTAGAGGACTAGAATTGGGACCCACCACTTAGAAACTCAAACCACTTCTTAACTCCCCGGGAACTCCACAAACTCGATCGTAGACCCCTAATCACCTAGAGGGTTGAAATCAAATGTGGAAGTTTAAAGGATGAGTTCCTATAGGACTCTTTCGCCTTAGGACTGCCCTGGGTGGCCTGGTCTGGTGAGGGCTGACTTACACATACACTACATTTATACACTACACTTTCACACACCTCCTAAAACACACCCATACCTAACTTGACCTCCTGACTCATGTAGGTGATTCACATGGATGGTCCTTAACCCCTAAGCCCTCGCTAAGAGGGTAAGGAACAACATAGATGGATGCCTCAAATGAGTCCCCTCATGGCTCATGTGGGCTTGATATGGCTTCAAAGCTCAACCAAAATGATTTTATTCCACTTACATTCACCCAATCTTCAATTTTCCAAATTTTCAATTTTTGACCCCCGGGACCCTACACCCGCCTAGCCTATCCAAAACCCTTGAAATCCTCCAAAATTTCCAAATCACCCAAAACTCCTCAAAACCAATCCCAAACATTCCCACATTTCTCAAATCGAACATTCATAGACAAAAATACCAAAAAATTCCAAAAATACCTCCCAATACCCTCCAAATACCCAAAATACCCCTCTTGACCCAAAAATCCAAAAATTCAGAAAATTCACAAAAAATTCCAGAAAATCCCAAATATTCCCAATTTCATTTTGTTCAACTACACCATGGGCTAATTTGGTCAATTTACTCCACTTTTATCAAAACCCCCAATTTGACCCATTTTAACCCTAAGTGAACCCAATGTCAAACCAAACCTACCCAATTGACCCAAATTCTGGTCCAATTCAATTCTAAGCCCCAATTCAACATTCCAAACACAAATCTAAACCAAATCCAAGTCCAATTTGATTGACATTTAGATCCAATTTCACTTTTTGCCTTAAAGCCCAAATTGGACCCATGACCCAAACCTAACCCAAACTCACCCAATTCAACTCCAATTAACCCCAAATCTTTTCTAAACCTTCCTTAACATCCCTACAAACAAAACCCTAACATGATTTGCCCAAAATTTAGACCCAAACCCCACTCAAATTCAACCCAAAATCAAAAAGGCCCAATTTTGACCTAAACCCAAACCTAACCCAAATAAGCCCAAACCCCAAAAGCAAAGCCAAAACCTATTTGAAACACTCCCATCAACATTTCCCAACATTTATTTTACATCAATTTCAACCCTAGCCCAACATTTGCCCAAGTTAGCCCAATTTGACCTATATTGGCCCATTCACCAAAGAAGCCCACATTCAACCCAATTCAAACCCAAATCATTCCAAACTCATTTCAAATCACTCATGACACATCCATGAGCTAAACCCAACATTTGTTTGGCCCAATCCTTCAAAAAATTCCCATCCATAAATCTATTTTTAAACCAAAAGCCCACTTACATGAAACCTTCCTAAAAGCCCAAATTTCATGCTAAAGCCCATATGACAAATTCTTCTCATCATACCCTTAATTAAAATCAATCCCTAAGTTTGAAAATTCATCATGAAGCCATTCCAAATTAAGCCCTATAAAAATTCCCATCAAAATACCAAAATTTTCTTAAATCCATTTCCATGAAATTGACTTAACTTTTCCCAAGCCAAAGATGAGCCATGAAGCCATGCATGAGCCACATGGAAGCCATGAGAGCCTCTTTAGATGTCACCATGCCATTTTGGGCAAAATGAGGAGACTATTTCCTTAATTCCTAAAGGTGATTAACCACTCCCATGATTCCACTAAACCTTGCTTAAACTTAATTGTACTTGGATGGTGACCATTCCCCACTGATTAAGCTGACCTAAATCACTTTCTATTCAGCCTAAACCAAGCCTTGGGTGGTGCACCTAGCTCAAATGGATGGGTTGACCAATTTGAGCCAAAATGAGCCCTCTCCCATTCCATTCTAATCCAAGCCATTTACACATGGCATTTGCCAATTGCCTACACAAAACCCCAGCCCTGACCCACCTGAACAAGATGGTGACCAGTGCCTGGCCGGCCAGCCACCAGGTCGCCGGAAAACACCACACCCGACAGCTCACATGTGAGCGAACTTTGGAATTCCACCTTGCTGAGCTGCCCCATGCCCAATGGCCACCATGGCTGTTCTTCCCATACCCAGAGCAGCTGATCGCAACCCTTGGCCATCCCTGTGAGGCTCTCCAGCCACCTCTATTTAAACCCGACCCCCTCACGGCCATGGAAGAGAGTTACACAAACCTTGCCGAAACTCTACCAAAATTGTTCCAAACCCTACTCCACACTTAGAGCAGTTGATCCCCAGTGTCAATTTGCCCTAATCCCCACTGACAGAATCTAATTTCTCAACTGAAATTTCACCCAAAACCAGAACACTTTGCCATAGTGAGCCAATCCTCAAATTGATTGGTCCTACACCTTCATTGGACCAAGAGGAGAAGTTTCCCACCGAAAGCCCCATCTCCGAGCCACCCGGCTTGCTCCAGCCTCCAAGCTTTGTGCTCGGCCGTGGTCACTTACATAGCTAGGCAATTCACTGCACCGAGAGACTTCATCCGGAGCTTGCCGGGATCCAATCAAAGGTGACACAACCCTCGGATCGAAGCCACACTTCTCTGAGCAAAGGTATGGCCTCACTCTTCTTCCCGAGCTTCTGAACATTCTCCATTTTTATTGAGTCAATTTCATGCCACATAAACCGTATGGATGTGTTCGTCTTCTTGAGACGAATCCATAGAGCATAAGAACGTTCAATTTGGTCAAGTATCGAGTGAGATCTTAGGCCTAGAAGATGGACGGCTCTCGGGTGAGGACACTTGGGGACGATGAACGGATGCCGTTCATTTAATACACGCGCGGACGGACGGCCAGGATCGCACCGGATGAGGAGACGGAACGATACAGCGGGCCCCCGGAGCGCTGAGTCGGATGGCGGCGTCGAATCAGAGAGCGACGCGTGTGCGTTCGGAGCTGCCGAGGTTGACGCGGTGCCGCGTGGATAAATAAAAAATTAGGGTATTTTCTGATTTATTTAATTCCCTAAACTTCAAAAATTTATAACTTTATGTAGAAAAATCAGAAAAATAAAATAAAAATACCCTCTTGCTCAGTGAACAGAGGAGAATAATGTGAAAAAGAAATCATTTAATTTCATTAAGTATTTTATTTTTAATGATTTATTTCCCTTCTGCATTGTTTTAATTCTCCATGCATATAGGAAATTCACCATGGCATGAGACCATAGGGCTTTTGAAGCCTCCGAATTTGGGAACATTCCCCGAATTTTCCAAAGTCGAGGCCATCCCTATGAGAAGTTATTGATTTTTCAAATTCATGTTACTGTTTTGAGTATTTTAATTCCAATAATTAGCATGTTGTGAAATAAATTCTAGGAAAATTTGGTGATGTCTCTTATGACCAGAGGACCCTAGGAAAAATAGGTTTTGAATTAATTTATTTAAAATAACCCTAATTGACTTAAACACCCAAAATAGCTCCTTAATTAATTAGAGCTAATCATACATCAAATTGACTTGAAATCAATTCTCCATTGACCTTTATGATCAGAGAAACCCACCATAAAAAGTTGAAGTCAATTGGACTTGGTTAGCCCTACTAAATGGGTTGATTAAGCCACTTAATCAATTTAAATTTCAAAAATTCATAACTTTCAAAATACCTTTCAAAAATTCACCAAATTGGTTTTGGAGCCTCTCTGATATCAGGGGAATTTAAGAAAATTAAAATTTCAATTTTCAAAAAATTTGATTTTTTGGTATTATTTTAATATTTTAATAATTAAAAAATAATAAAAATCTTAAAAATATTAAAATTCACCAAAATATTACATTTTGAATTTTAATCACTTGGGAACAAATCCCATATTTTTCTTAGGTCTATTTGGTGAGATATTAAATTTTAAAGCCCTAAGGTAATTTTAAAATTAAAAAAAATGTATTTTTTTTTAGCATTTCCACTAAAATCATTCTAATAAATCAAAGAAAAATCAGAAAATTGTAAAAATTGATTCTCTGATTTCCTTGATATCAGAGAGAGTTTTAAAAAATATAAAATTAAATTTTCAACCTTTACTTTATTTTTAAATTAAGTAATACTCCGAAACTTAAAATAATATAATTCAAAAAATCACCAAAATTGGTCCAAGTGGTCCTCCGGTCATTAGGAATGTCCCATAATTTTCTTAAGAACGTGAACATTCCCTTGGTCATATTATTAAATTTTCCTTGAAATCTCTATTTTCCACCAAAAATAATTATATAAATAAATTAAATACAGTAAAAATCACATTTTCTCCTCTCATGTCTTTATTGACATATGAGTGAAGTCACATAAAAATTTCAAGTTCATTTAAGCTCAATTTAGTGAGTTATGAAATTATTAAGCTTGAAGGGCAAAATGGTAATTAAAAATTTTAACCCTTAATTAAAACTTTAGGTTTAATAAAATTAAAGAGTAAAATATTTGATCTTAATCTGATTTGGATGATTGAAATTTAAATATTTAAAGGGTAGAAACCTACTAAACAATTTGAAGATAATTAAAATAAACCTTAATTAAATAATTGATTAAATTTGGAAGAATAATAAAATTGGAATTATTAAAATAGGGATATTATTAGGAAGAGATTTATTCTTTAATTTAAAAATCCCTAAATTAATCATCTCAATAATATTTAATTCCTAATTAAAATGATAATTCAAATTTAAGTTTTAAAATGTTAAAGGACTTAATCATTAAAATTAAATTAAAGTTAAAAAAATAAAATTAAATTAAAGATTAAATTAAATTAAATCAAACAAATTAAATTAATTTAAATTAAATTAAATCAAATAAATTAAATTAAATTAAATTGAACAAATTAAATTAAATTCAATTAAATTTAATTTAAATTAAATTAAATTAATTAAATAAAATTAAATTAAAAAAATATAAGTAATTAAATGAAATTAAATTAAATGAAATTAAATTAAATTAAATCATATTAAATTAAATAAAATAAAATTAAATTAAAATAAAAATAAATAAATAATAATAAAATCAAGTTAAAATTAAAATTAATTAAAATTAAATAAATTAAATTAAAATTTAAACTAAACCAAATTAAATTAAATTAAAGTTAAATTAAATTGAATTAAATAACATCACCTAAGACATAAAGAAATTAAATATAAAGCAACTTCAACACTATTCCAAATTTAAATCCGATAACCGAAATTAAACTAAATCACAAACCATTTGAACACCAATTCGCCCTCGAAAGCTTTGGTTATCATAACTCCTAAACGTAACATTAAATGAAATGTTACTTCACTTATAGGATATTCGAATGTCCTAGTTCACCGAGCAAGATAACAAAACTCGAATTCTCTGACGATTAATTCATTCGAATAATTAAATTCATTTGGACTTAAAACAATTCTAGCAATATCGAAAAGATGTTTAAGATCCTTCTTAAGCACTTCCTCAATATGGTAGGATACTTATAAGAACAATCGAACTTAATTATTCTTCGATGAAGAAAATCGTCCTCAAACCAAAACACAAGAACCCAGACGTCATAGGAAATGACTAGCTATAGGATTAGGAATTTGGTAGAAAACCATAACCCTTCCCTTAGCTTTACCTAGGAACTTGCTTAAATATTCTAATTGTGTTTTAAGTGCAGCTTGGGATGACGGGAAGACCCTCCAGGTACGCTTTTATTTTATTGCAATTTACTTAATCGCATTGCACTTACTTTTTTTGCATGATAAACAACTGTTGCATGAAAACCCACACCTTTAGGATAGTCCCTAAAACTGAAACCAAAACTAAATTAAAAGTCATTGTAAGACAAAATTCACCGCCACAACATTTCAAAATATAAAACAACTCAAAATTTAATCACAAACAGAACACAAAACTACAATTACAATTAAATTAAAACGTCCTGTGGGATGATAGGGAATACCTCGGATGATGTAACCTACGTGTTGCTAACGGGATTTCCCACGGTCTAAATGAAAGTGTGGAACTCATTCAGTTGAGTTTAGCAAATTCATCCGGACTAAGTGAATCCGATAAAAATAACGATGCTCGGAAGGATGGAACCGCGGATCTTAACCGGTGTTGTTATAATCAACTTTAAGATTTGTTTTAAATAAAATATAAAAAGCACTTGAATTTTAAGATTTTCTCTAAACCAAAACACTTTTCTCATCTCCTGATTTATGACTTCTATAACTAAACCTCTACAACAACAAGGAGCTTGGAGCGCAGTGGGCAGCACGACCATCGTCATCAGCAAAACCTGAGTCTACTTTAGCAAAACTTTCCTAGAATTAAATAACCAAGCCATAGGATTTTGAGGTAGTTTGCCTAGTGCAACATAAATCCTCAACTCTTCGTTAGGCATTTCGCAGATAAGCAAATTAAGCCCTAACCGGTCTTAGGACTCCGAGGTAGTCGTCCGATACGACATAAACCCTCACATCTTCGAGGCTATTTGTATGATCATGTCATACGAATATAAGCCCTAATTAATTAAAATTGGCTTGATCAAAACATTAAATAAACATTAGGACTTTCCTAAATCTAAGCCAAAAAATAGGATAATCGGGAAATTACCGAAGTTCGCTTCGAATCTGTAATTTCTCCTACCTTTCTTCCTTTGAATTCCCAAAACAAAATGTTCCAAATTTGATCCATTCCCTATTGAAATTCCAAAATTCAATCCTCGAAAACTTAAACTTTGAAATTCTTGAGTGCGAATTACCGATTATTATCGAGAGTTTTCTTAGGTGATTCCCGTCACTTAAGATGTAATTAACTATAGGGGCTTGCCCTTATAGGGAATTTTAAGAACCCAGGTAATATAAACCCTGTTTAATGCTTTCATATTAAGCAGGAAAACTTGTTGGCTTATAAAATTGGTTCGCAGACCAAACGGATGTCACAAACTTTTCTAGTTTATCTAATCGAGCCCCATTATCAAGCAGTGTGTCTATTCTTCGGGATAGATACACGGTTTGTGGTGCGGTGCTCGTTTATGTGAACTATTTGGGATGTGAAATCAGTTTGATTTCATATCTTAAAATTTTCAAATTTAACATTATTTTCAAAAATAAAATACTATTTTTCAAATTATTTATTTAAATTAAATTAAAAATTCACCGCACAATTTCTGTATGCGATCCCTTTTCAAAATAATACACATGAAAAAAATATGCCGACACTCCTACCTGACAAGTTTGAGATAAAGCGTCGAAGATATGCCAACTTCCCTTGAAAAGATCGTAGTTGTTTTAAGGTTTTGGGAGGCGGCATTTCTAAGATAGCTTTAATCTTTTCCGGGTCGATTTCAATTCTACGATGTCGGACAACGAATCCTAATAATTTTCCGGAGGTGACGCCGAAGGCGCATTTTAAGGGATTCATCTTAAGGTTAAATTGTCTTAATCATTCGAAAACAATTCTCAAATCATACAGGTGGTTTTCCTTTACTTTGCTTTTGATGACCACATCGTCCACGTAGCATTCGACTTGATTGTGGATGAGATCATCAAAAATTCTTGTCATCGCTCTCTGGTATGTTGCTCCTGCGTTCTTCAGTCCGAATGGCATCACTATGTAGCAATATACTCCGATCGGCGTTCCGAATGCTCGTAAGCTTTTCATCTTCTCGGAGCCATTTTTATCCGGTTGTATCCCGAAGATCCATCCATGAATGAGAATATTTCATGTGTCGAAGCAATGTCGATCATTAGTTCTGGGATCGGTAGAGGGAATTCATCCTTTCGGACATGCCTTGTTTAAATCTCTCGAAATCCACACAAATTCCGATCCGACCATTCTTCTTCTCGACCGGCACCACATTGGCTAACCAAGTCGGGTATTGTTCTTCACTGACAAATTTAGCGTCTATTAGCTTTTTAACATCAGCTATGACTTGTTGTTCGATTTCTAGACGCATTCTTCTGGGACCTTGCCTGACTGGGACAGAAGTAAGATCCACTCCTAGCTTATGGAATGCGACCTCTGGAGCTAATCCTGGCATCTCGTCATAGTTCCAAGCAAAACAGTCTTTAAATTCCAATAATAACTTGATTATTTCTTCGGAGTCTTCTTTATTGAGTAAGGAGCTAACAAAGGTAGGTCTAGGTTCTTCGCTAGTACCTAAGTTAATTTCCGTTAACTCATCTATCGTAGATTTAATCTCTTCTTCGAATTCTGGTGGAGCGTCTCCAATTTGTAAATCTTCAAATTCTTTTGTAGTTTCCATGCAGTTTTCATTAGACTCGCAAGTGACAACCAAGCAAAATTCAGTATCGTCAACTGATCCTACTGTGCCGAATTCGAGACCATGCTTTGAATTAGGTGGACGACCGGAGTTATTCCATAATTTTTCAAAATGTTGTGATTGACCTTTTATCCATTGTCGAGGTAAGAAACCACGCCGAATTAAATTTCGAACACGAGGAGAGTACCACTCAAAAGGTAATTCCATTAATTCGATGAAGTGACATCTTCAAATTGTACATTATTTTCGCTTTGGAGGAAGGAGCACCACGGTAGAATTTGATTGGCTTTGCACCGCCGCTACGTACCTCTTTGACCACCATACCCTCGATCTTATTAGAATGAATCGGGGTCAGGGTCATAGTATGTACTTAGTGGTTAATCTTCTCGTACATCTATTTATATTCTTCATTCCTTTCATCTTCGAGCGGGATCCTGAATTGCGGCTTCTTCCGACTTATTGTCACTGCTTCTTGTTTGATTTCTTTTTCTTCTTCAGAACTGTCTTCCCAATCAACATTGATGGCTGGTTTCCTCTGTCCAACTGTCCTAACGTCTCTGCCACGATCTCGTCCCGTGCCTCGACCTCGGATGCGAGTCGTGGATAAACCTTCACCATCTCGCCGTAAGGGAGTGATGAGTGACCGTTGGACTAGAACTTCGGGTTCTTCGTTGTCCCGAACTTTCTTTGCTTCATTCGTTATGGTATCTCTCGGAGAAGATTGTTTTCTTCGGAGGTGTATAATAAGCCGCATCTTCATGAATTCCAATTTCATGTACGGAGAATGGTTGTAAGTCACCTTTGATGCACTCGTTCCCCTCCATCGTAGTATTTGATGCACCGATGTTGAGATGATGGTACCATCCTCGTTTTCATGTATCCATGGTCGGCCCGACAGAGCGTTGAACGATGTTTCTGAATCAATTATGTGAAATTTTTCGGTTGTCTTTGCTAAGTCACCGGTCTTCATTAGTAGTGTTATTGATCCGAGGGCTCTTTCTCCTTTCTGGTTGAATCCTCTTAATAACATTTTGTCGGCTTCGAGCTCGCGAGCATCAATTTCCAAATATGATAGTGTTCGAAGACTCATTATATTGATTGATGCTCCCGGATCCACCAATACTGCGAGAGTGTAAATTTTTCGATTGTAACCGAAATGTACAACTGGTCGGTTGTGATCTCGCGTCCCAAGTAGTAGGTCATTGTCCGTGAAGGTAACACCTCGTCGTTCCTTTAACGAGCAAACCTCATCTAAGGAATCTCCGGCCATTTGAGCTAAGCAAATTTCCGGATCAAGTAAGGCCTTGATCGAGCTTCTCTCATCTCCTTTGATAAGATGAGGGCGTCGTAGATGCTCGCCTGTCGGTAGTTTCCTAAGATGGGCTAGCACGTTGTAGTCCACTTTATTTCCATGTGTCTCGATTTCTTCTCGGATGGGTATTTCTTCTACCGGGTTGGTTCTTCTTGAACAACCACCCGCTTTCCTTTGTCCTTCGGACCCATTCTCGGAGGTAGAACTCTTCCACTTCTTAAGTTAACTTCCGTAATTTCTTCGAATTTAGTATTGAGTTTGCTCGGTGTCTCCTCTCGAATCGGAATGACAGTGTTCTTCCGGATTAGCCTCGGAGTCCGAAGGCTCTAACTCTATCGTGACCGGAGCTCCTCAAAACTCGCAAATAGATTCATTGCTCGTTGAACTCTCGTAGCCTCCTCGATGGATGTCTTCTTTGTCATTGTGATCGTCGAGATTGTGTATGATTCGAGAATTGTCATTTGTATCGAAATCGATGTCCGGATTGTCGCTAGTTACGTAATCGTTAGAAACACTCAAAACGTAGCCAACGCCATAACCCTTATCATTATAAGATCCCACCGGAGTGAGCAGATAATCATACAGAGTCAGAG
This sequence comes from Papilionanthe hookeriana x Papilionanthe teres, assembly GCA_022702705.1. Lineage (NCBI taxonomy): Eukaryota > Viridiplantae > Streptophyta > Magnoliopsida > Asparagales > Orchidaceae > Papilionanthe > Papilionanthe hookeriana x Papilionanthe teres. The sequence continues at coordinate 152,218,048 of CM040427.1, read as the reverse complement.
GTTCGAGGGATTTCTCCCCCAAATCCGAAACAACTATCCTAGGATAAGCAGCCCCTAGCCTAGCCTTAGAAGCCTCGATCTTCTCTTCTTCATCAATTTTCTTCTTCTCTTCAATCGTCTCCTGTTGAGGTGGTTCTTCTATCGCAAGTGATAGTGCCGACTTGACAGGTTTCGAACTCTGAATTGAGGCTCGCACCGAAGCGGTTTGGATGTGATCCAAAATCTTTTTCGAAGACCTTGTCCAAGCGGTAGTCCACCCATCATCAGTCACATAGGGATCTATAGGAACAATGAGATCAGTTGAGACAACATTGACGGAACCTCCTTTCTGGGGTTCCTTCATGTACTCCTTCGGGATTGTTATATTCCCTTTCCGAAGATTGTCGTTGAGCCAACTTTTGAAGGTAATACAATCTTCTATCTTGTGTCCAAGCATCCGGTGGTAAGGGCAAAAGTTGGGATCACCTTTCTTGTCGAGTTCTTCTGGTCTCTTAGGCTCTGGCAGTTGGAAATCTGGAGTCTTCATCAGACTGCGGAACATTTTTGGCACTGCCTCATTCTTGAACGGATACTCCCTGCTCAGAAGCTCCCTTAACGTACGTTGCGGACGAGACGGTTGTTCATACTGTTGAGATGACTGATAAAATTGGCAAAATCAAAACATCTAAATGAATAGTAGGACTTTCTTAAATCCAAGCCAAACAATAGGATAGTCGGGAAATTACCGAAGTTCACTTCGAATCTGTGATTTCTCCTACTTTTCTTCCTTTGGATTCACAAAACAAAATGTTCCAAACTTGATCCATTCCCTATTGAAATTCCAAGTTCAATCCCTTGAAAACTTAAACTTTGAAATTCTTGAGAGCAGAATTATTGATTATTATCGAGAGTTTTCTTAGGTGATTCCCATCACTTAAGATGTAATTAACTATAGGGGCTTGCCCTTATAGGGAATTTTAAAGAACCCATGTAATATAAACCCCGTTTAATGCTTTCATATTAAGCAGGGGAATTTCTCGGCTTATAAAATTGGTTCACGGACCAAACGGATGTCACAAATCTTCTAGTTTATTTAATCGAGCCCCACCGTCAAGCGGTGTCTCATCCTTAGGGATAGATACACGGTTTGTGGTGCGGTGCTCGTTTATATAAACTATTTGGAATGTGAGATCGGTTTAATCTCATATCTTAAAGTCTTCAAATTTAAAATTATTTTCAAAATCAAATACTACTTTCCAAAATTATTTATTTAAACTAAATTAAGAATTCGCCGACAATTTCTGTAGGCGACCCCTCTTCAAAACACAACACACACCAACCTAAAAATAAGCCGTACAGAGCGCAATGATAGTCTCCACAATTCTTCCTCCAGGATTATAAAAACTTCGCTCCAAGATAAATTTCTAAGTCGTAGCAAAATCATTGTATCGAAAATGTGCATCAGCAGTGATGAACTTGCTAAGATCAAAATTTTCTTGTTCATTTCTTTGCTTAGATTTGGGTGCCATCTAAATGTGAAATAAAAACGCGAAATAAATTCAACGGATCTAGGAAAATAAACTAATTTAAGCTTTTCAAACTTGAAAGAGCTTAAAAAAATTCATGGATTTAACCTTAAAAATCAAAATTTTTCTCTAAATTTCAATTTTTCTCAATGACAGCAAAATCCATGGTGAAAATAAAAAATAATGAGTTTAGAATGTAGATCTGACTTCGAGATGAAGAAATCGGGTGATTTCAAGCTCAAAAACTTGAAAATCCGGCTTTAAATGAGATCTCTAGGTGGTATTTTCATGAAAAATAGTGGAGAAGGAAGCTTAGGTGTCAAAAATGGCGTGGAGGGGAAGGAGGGGTTAAGAAGATGAGTTTTTGGGTTCAGGCCGAACCGGCACCTAAGCGCCAGACTCGCCTTTCCAAAAATTCGATTTAAATTAAATATTTTCCACCATATATTATCAAATTTGACTCCTAATTACTCTTTTGAGAGTATTAATCCATTTTATATCCTCTAAATATTTTCACAATCAAATTAAAATGATAGTATAAATCCACAAAAATGTATCCAAATTCTTCAATTCTAATCCCTAACTTCCATTCCAAATTCAATAACTTTCAGTACAAGACTGTATTAAGGTTTATTATTTTATAAATAACACGAAAAACAACATATTCAAAGAAAACATTCAAATCCAACAACACACATTGAACAATTAAGCAAATACACAAATTACATAATCAACACACTAACACAAGACTCGATCACACCTAAAACACATATAAGATCTATTTAACACCAATCTTCAATTACCATCTCTTTCACAATGAAGTTCACTAGGACCGAAGGGATAGAACACCAACGCCCTTGGAAATTTGAAAGCTGTCTTTTCATCGATCCACTTATTCTTCACATACATTTCTACTTGAGCGTCATGATAGGCAGCCATATGATCAGATTGAAGTTTGGTTTGCCATTCCAAGTGTTCCTATTGGTGGTACATCTCACGGAGACGATTACTAATACTTTGAAGTTCTGCTTCAATCTTATCCAATAGACTAAACATTTTATCCATACTAACTGCAATAAAACCATTAAAATAAGATTGAGGATCTTTAGGAGATTTGTCTCTTATCTCATTTCCATGATTTCCTCTATCCATTACCTCCATATCCTTCTTAACTCCTCCAAAATGAATTGCTTTGGTCGAAATTAGTGTTTCTATTGGATTGGGGATGAAGAATAGGATATATATAAAGAGATTTCGTGTGAAAAACTGAAGAATTTTAATTTTTCAACGATCTGTAACTGCGGCGCTTAGGCACCGGAATATGGCGCCTAGGCGTCTGATCATCAATAAGCAGGCCATTCTGGCGCTTAGGCGCCAAATTTTGGCACCTAGGTGTCGGAACCTTAATCGACTCTGATTCACCTATCGTCAAATTTTGCAAGTTTTGGTTGTAAAAATAGGTCTAATAAACAGGTATGATTAACACACAAACACAATTATGAAAAATTCAAATCACAAACAATCACAAACAAAGGTTACCTCGATCTCCTTTTTACTCACATTTGACATGGAGTGGTCCAAGTTCAAATGCTATATACTTCAAGAAAATGTTTAGCTTAATCCAATACAGACTTGTTAGCCTTCTATTTCCAGAAGTTATATACAAAATTAGTCAAAACAAAGGCAAAATCTTACAAAAAAGAATTAAAATCACACTAATAAATATGGGTTGGCTCCCACAAAGCGCTTGATTTAACTTCGTCAGCCCGATCTAATTAATTGAATTAATCGGGTAGACTCAGCTCATAAGCATCTTTGTAATTTAATTTCATTTCTCCCATATAAGGCTTCAGTCTTAATTCGTTAACTTTAAATACTTTTCTAGTTTTGCGATCTTTAATATCCACAGCTCCATAAGGGTATACTCTCTCAATTATAAATGGTAGGGAAAAGTTTTAAACGAGCATTAAATAATAATAATTCTTGTCCAGGCTCGAATATTTTCCTTGAAATCATTTTGTCATGCAATTTCTTTATTCTTTCCTTCTAATTTCTTGCATTTTCATAAGACTCATTTCTTATCTCTTCCATATCATTCACTTTTAATAATCTTTTTTCTCCTATAGTATTCAAATTATAATTGAACTCCTTTATCACCCAATAAGCTTTATGTTCAAGTTCAATAGATAAGGGACAATGTTTACATAAAATAACCGATAAGGTGACATTCCGATAGGTGTCTTATAAGCTGTTCTATAATCCCACAATGCAAAATCAAGTCTATCAACCCAGTCAGTTCTTTTAGGATTAACAGTCTTTTCTAAAATTCTTTTAATTTCTCTGTTTGACACTTCAGCCATTCCACTTATTTGAGGATGATAAGCAGTTGCAATTCTATGTTTAATTCCGAATTTTTCCAGTAATGATTGAATTCTTATATTTCTGAAATGACTTTCCCCATCTGTGATAATTATCCTGGGCATTCCAAATCTTGTAAAAATCATTTTCTTTAAAAATTTCGGAACACTTTTGGAATCAAAGTTAGGTAAATCTACAGCTTTGATCCACTTTGAAACATAATCAACTGCTAATAAAAAAAAAATTTTTCCAGATGATGGTACGAAAGGTGCCATAAAGTCTAAAACCCATACATCAAAAAATTTCGATTTCTAATATAAAGTTTAAAGGCATTTCATCATTTCTGGATATATTTCTCATTCTTTGACATTGATCACAAGTTTTCTCATAATGTCCAACATCTTTAAATAAAGTAGGCCAATAAAATCCAGAATCTAAAATTTTAAATGCAGTTTTATCAACTCCAAAGTGTCCTCCAAATTCAGAATCGTGACATTTTTGAATAATTGTAAAAGTTTCTTCATAAGGTACACATCTTCGAATCACAAAATCTCTTCCTATTTTAAATAAATGAGGATCTTCCCAAATATATGATTTACAATCATTCTTGAATTTCTTAATGTATTTATTATTCATCCCATATGGTAAAATATTGCTAACCAAATAGTTAACTATATCTGTATACCAAGGCATTTGTAATCCTTGAATGACATATAATTGTTCATCCGGGAATTTATCATTTATATTTTCTTCATAAATCTTCTCATTATTATTTTTGATTCTTGATAAATGATCAACAATTTGGTTGTCAGTTCCTTTTATGTTCACAATTTTAAAATCAAATTCTTGTAAAAGTAAAACCCATCTGATCAATCTAGGTTTAACATCCTTTTTAGATATTAAATACATAATAACAGAATTATCAGTATGCACGATACATTTTATTCCAAGAAATATGGTCTAAATTTATCAAAGGCGTATACTATTGCTAAAAGCTCTTTTTCAGTAGTAGTGTAATTTATTTGAGTTTCAGTAAGAGTTTTGCTAGCATAGTCTATAACTTTGAAAATTTTCTCATATTTTTACCCTAATACAGCTCTGATTGCATAATCACTTGCATCAAACATTAATTCAAAAGGTTTATTCCAATCAGGTGCAACAATGACAGGTGCAGTGATTAATTTTTCTTTCAGAATATTGAACACATTCAGACAATCTTCATTAAATTCAAATTTAGCTTTTTTTCCAATAAATGGCAAAGAGGTTCACTAATTTTAGAAAAAACCTTTATATATCTCTTATAAAATCCAGCATGACTCAGAAAACTTCTCACATCAGTAATGGTAATAGGTGGTTGAAGTTCAGCAATAATTTTCACTTTGCTTGATCAAGTTCCATCCCTATTTGTGAAACTTTATGTCTAAGTACAATGCCTTCTGTGACCATAAATTGACATTTTTCCCAGCTTAGAACTAAATTTATTTCTTCACATATCATCAAAACTTTTGTTATATTTTCCAAGCAAGATTCAAAAGAAGTTCCAGAAACTAAAAAATCGTCCATAAATACTTCTATTCCTTTATCAGTCAAATCACAGAATATTGACATCATACAACTTTGAAAAGTTGCAGGTGCATTGCATAAATTAAAAGGCATTCTTCTAAAGGCAAATGTTTCATAAGGACTTGTAAATGTTGTCTTCTCTTGATCCTCAGGAGCAACAGGTAATTGATGATAACTAGAATATCCATCCAGAAAACAGAAATATGAGTGTCCAGCTAGTTTATCCAGCATTTGAACTAAGAAAGGTAAAGGAAAATGATCCTTTCTAGTGGCGTTGTTTAATTTTCGATAGTCAATGCAAATATGACATCCGGTAACTTGTCTTGTTGGGATTAATTCATTTTTTTCATTAACAATAACAGTTACTCCTCCTTTCTTCGGAACACAATTAATAGGATCCACCCATTGGCTATCTGAAATAGGATAAATAATTCCAGCATCAAACCATTTCAAAATCTCTTACTTGACAACCTCTTTCATAATTGGGTTTAATCTTCTTTAAGGTTCAATAGTGAGTTTACAATTTTCTTCCATTAAAATCCCATGCATACAGATTGAAGGGCTTATTCCTTTTATATCTGCAATAGTCCAACCAAAAGCATTCCTATAATTCTTCAGAACTCCTATTAAAAATTAAATACAGAGAATAAAATTATGATTTTAGTTTCATAAGTTTCTTCTCTTCAAGAGCTTTCTAGAGGTAATTTTATTTTATTTTTAGAAGCTCTGTACAAAAAGATATGACTTTTTGATTATTTTAAGGTTAATATGGATTAACCTTACCCAAAAAATTGAGGACACACCGCGTGTCCTCGTACGCATCGAAGACGAGGGAGGATCCACTGTCCGGATCCAAACAAGGAACACGAGACTGTGCGATTGATGCGATGCGACTTTATATATGCTTTAAAATACAATAATTTGATATCACTTTTTAAAATATTTAATTCTGGCAAATGGTTTCAAAAACTTGATGTGCGAGGTTTACTTTTATTAATTTATATTTAGATTTTATAATTATTGTTGTAAAAGTCACAATTTTCAACGCTATATTAGAATTTTCAAATTAAATGCAATTTATATATACTTTTTTTTTATGTATATATTTTCAAATTTAATTTATTACTAGTAATTTTTACTATAAGCAATTAAACAGTAAGCAATAAAGTAAAGTAAGCATTAATTAAAATTTAATGCAAGTATAAAAACGACTTTCTCCTTTTCAACTAATTATCTTTTGAAGGGAATTTAGATTATGGTATTGTGCCAAATAGAAGCATTCATGTTCTTTGCCCTTTGGTCCAGGTGCAAAGAACATTGACTAATCTATAGATCCGCTTGGGATGTTTTATTAGTAGAGTGGGCTAATCTAGGCTCACACTACTAGATATCCATGGGTGGCTATGGTTGGACCTACCAGTGACCCGTTACCTTTCTATAAACCAAATTATTAGAATTTAGTCTGTCACTCTAAGAACTAATTAATTTTACGCCCAATAAATATTATCTTCTTATTTATTTGCACTTCACCTTAAATAATCTGTGTATAGCCTGCGATTACATAAGGATTCATGTGATATCTACAAGTTAAACATTTATCTCTGGATAGGTCTCAAAATTCTTCAACAGGTTTTAACAATTTAAATGACCAATTTAAAAAGTAAACTAAGATAAGGTATTAATATCATTACAATGTTTTAAAACATTTTAAATTTTATTCTCCTACAAAATTTAATTAAATTATAATCTTTTCATAGTTGAAAGGATAAAGATAACTAACTACTCAGAACACATTGAAATAGTACAACAAAACATATTTATAAAACTTTGAACCAAAGTACAAATACTTATCTGAAGTGTTCCTTCAAGTGATCTGCTGACTTCTACTGACTCCAAAGTAATGATGAAAGACTCCAATAGCAACAACAAATAATAAAACTCAAAATAAAACTCACTAGATACAAAATAAAGTGGCACCCTAAGTATGGAAGAGACTAAATAAAACTAAAGAGGGGAGAGAAAATGTTAAAATGGGTATGTGTACTAAGGGGGGGTTTTGGTGCCATTTTTTTTGTAGAATAGGCTTCTATTTATAGAGCTCTGAATTTAACCAAGGGTTGCATAAGGCACCTCTTCAAAATTTGTCCAAATTCAATGTATCTTCTAGAAGTTAACTGTTGCGCCTAGGCGCCGGGATCTGGCACCTAGGCGCCGGACTCTGTGACCAGGTCTTTCACACCTCTTCACTTTAGATCACAGCTCATTGCGATCCAGACCATTTCCTTGTGTCAAAATACATTGTATCACATGTCCTATATATTAGAAGTAACTTCCAATCTTCTAGAAGCTCCAATATCTGCTTAACACCGTCAAAATAATTGCCCAAAGTCATCAAAAAATCTTGACAGCATCTGTATCGAACTGGCACTTAGGCGTCGGATTCTGGAGCCTAGGCGCCAGGCCAATAATTCTAAAATTTTGCTCCATAAGCTTCATTTTTGCTCCTTTTTGTTCCTTTATCCTTTTTTTCTTTCTTGGACTCTTTTTAATCATCTACATCCAAAAATATGAAAATACATTTCATTAAGCATAATATCCTTAAGAATTGAATCATAATTAAGGCATAAAAATGTGTATTTTGTGGTAGATTAGTAATCAGCGCCGTTCGTTCCAAAACACGGGAACAAACGGTGGAGATTAAATCCAAATAATTCAAAAATAATTCAAATCGTCCAACTTCAAAGCTCAATCTCTCACTCATTTCTCAATGAAATTGAGTGATTTTTGAACCTATGGAATCATCTGGACATATAGATTATATCTAAATGAAGATGATAATTTTCTGGGCTAATTTAGTCAATAAATTTTTAATTATATGAATTATTTTGGACAAAAAAATCCATACCTTGGCCACAATAATATTGAGCTTGATCAGACTTGATGGTCAGCCTCTAGTACTCCCAAAGTAGATCGTTGTAACTTCAATTTGGATTTGCAGCTAGCCTTGTTGAGCAATTTTGGCAAAGTGGCTAGGTCTTAGTTTAGGTTTTAGCTAAATTGGCTTGATTGGGCTGTTCATATGGTTTGATCTTGGCTAGAATAGGTTGCTAAGATCCTTAACAAAGTTTTTTGTGTTGGGAGCCAAGGAATTTGGGCAGCCTATAGGTTTCTATGAATTTTTTTTCTCCATTTGTAATTTCAAGTAAGGGCTCCTTTTATAGCCATGGATGGCTATGATTCAACCCTATTTAGCTTAGGATTACCAAGGGGTGGTTAGAGCTGTGGAGTAGGATCTAGTAACAGTCTCCCTCATGTATTCCAAGTATCACCTTTCCATATCCCATGGGAATTATGCCACTTAAGAGAGCTCATGTATCATGGAAATTATGGATTCCAAATTATCATGATAGCCTTTAATCTCTTTCTTTCCATTCCATTGGCTAAGGGATAGGTTAATGATGACTCAAAGGGCTAAGATCTTCATAATCCAACACCTCATTTAAAGGTTCATGGGGAGATGACACATATCCCTTTATTTTCTTTAATTTTCTCATTTTTGATTTATGAGATCACCATATGAAGTAATGGTGATCTAAGCTCTTCCCCTTTCCTATTAGTGAAGATGGGAGGTGTTAGATGAGTCAACAAAGGTTCTCTTAGGGTTGCATGAGGAGGTTACATATCATTTTTCCATAATGATGAAGGAATCATCACATGTGTTTACCATAGTTAAGCATGGTTCATGATGGGTCATCCATGGGTTATTTTATTTTTAATGGGTTATATGGGTTGTGTTTAATACATATGAGGTCATGTGTGATGTCATAGATAAGATTTGGAATTTTTAGAAAACCTTAATGTCATAGGTTAAAATTCCATTTAATACCCCTCTTAATTTAATTTCCATTTTAATTAATTATGTCGTTAATTAAATGTGGGAAATTATTTTATTAATCAATTATTAATTGGAAATAATTCCAAATTAATTATTTGATTAACTTTCATGTCATTTTGTATTTAAAATTGTAATTTGTCTCATTTCATGACTTTTTCAATTTAATCTTCATTTTAATTAATTATGCCATTAATTAAAATATGAAAATTAAATTATTGGTCAATTAATTAATCAAATATTATTTTAGAATTAATTATATGATTAATTCCATTATTCTTAATTAATTTGTGCATTTTATCATTTTATGACTTTTAATCTAATTTTCATTTTAATTAATTATGTCATTTAATAAATTAAAATATTGAAAATTAAATTATTAATCAATTTAATTCAATTAATCAAAATAATTTTTGAAATTATTTGATTAATTTTTTCATTTTGGGGTCTTAAATAGGTCATTGGGTCAATAATTGGTCATGTGGTCAAAAATTGACCAATTTAGTAAAAGTTGACTTTTTAGGTCAAAGGGTTGACCTATTAGATCAATAGGGTAGATCATCGGGTCAGGATTGATCATTTTGACCAAAGTTGATTTTTTAGGTCAAAAGGTTGACCTTTTGGGTTAATATGGTTGGTCATTGAGTCACGATTGACCATTTTGACCAAAGTTGACTTTTTAGGTCAAATGGTTGACTTATTGGGTCATTGGGGTTGGTTATTGGGTCAGAACAGACCATTTTGACAAAGGTTGACTTTTCAGGTCAAGGGTTGACCTTTTGGGTCAACAAGGTTGCTCATTGGTTCAAAATTGATCAATCTGACCAAAGTTGACTTCTTAGGTCAAAAGGTTGACCTATTGGGTCAATGGGGTTGGTCATTGGGTCAGAATTGACCATTTTGACCAAGGTTGACTTTTTAGGTCAAAAGGTTGACCAATTGGGTCAACATGGTTGGTCATTGGGTCAGAATTGACCATTTTGATCAAAGTTGACTTTTTAGGTCATGGGTTGACCTATTAGGTCAACAGGGTTGGTCATTGGGTCTGAATTGACCACTTTAACCAAAGTTGACTTTTTTGGTCAAAAGGTTGACCTTATGAGTCAATAGCGTTGGTCATTGGGTCAGAATTTACCATTTTGACCAAAGTTGACTTTTAGGTCAAAAGGTTGACCTATTGGGTCAATGGGGTTGGTCATTAGGTCAGAATTGACCATTTTGACTAAAGTTGATTTTTTAGCTCAAGAGTTGATCTTATCATAGAAATGAGGTCAACAAAAGGGCCTTCAATATGTGTGGAATACTACATAAGTATGCAGCACATATTGGCATTGACCAAAATGGTCTGAAGAAATGTCTCATAAAAAATTAGGAAAGGAGTGGGTGTCATATCCCATTTCTCGAAATGTCAATCTCGATATTTAGTTAAAGGAAAGCCATGATTTATGTGTCAGGACAGGACTTACATCCAATAACCGGAGAGAGAAAATGGATGTCATATTCCATTTTTGAAATGTTAATGTCGATATTTAGTTAGAGGAAAGCCATGATTTCTGTGTTAGGAAGGACTTACATCCAATAACCGAAGAGAGAAAATGGATGTCATGTTCCATTTCTCAAAATGTAGATGTCGATAATTAGTTAGAGGTATGCCATGATTTTCGTGTGAAAAAAGGACTTACATCCAATAACTGAAGAGAGAAAATGGATGTAATGTTCCATTTCTCAAAATGTGAATGTCGATAATTAGTGAGAGGAATGCCATGATTTTTGTGTCAGGAAAAGACTTACATCCAATAACCGAAGAGAGAAAGTGGATGTCATATTCTATTTCTCAAAATGTCGATGTCGATATTTAGTTAGAGGAAAGCCATGATTTCTGTGTCAAAAAAGGACTTACATCAAATAACTGGAGAGAGAAAATGGATGTCATATTCTATTTCTCAAAATGTCGATGTTGATATTTAGTTAGAGGAAAGACATGATTTCCGTGTCAGGAAAGGACTTACATCCAATAACCGAAGAGAGAAAATGGATGTCATATTCCATTTCTCGAAATGTCGATGTCGATATTTAGTAAGAGAAAAGCCATGATTTCTGTGTCAGGAAAAGGACTTCATCCAATAATCGAAGAGAGAAAATGGATGTAATACTCCTTTTCTCGAAATGGCAAATGTCGATGTCGTGTTAAAGCAATGTTATTTTCGTGTCAGGAAAGGACTTACACCCAATAAAAACGGAGAGGATGAGTGTCAAACGTTGATATGTCAAATATCACAATGTCGATATGTCAGACGTCGATAACAATTATTGATATATCAAAGGTTGAAATGTCGATGTGTCAAATGTTTATAACGATTGTTGATATGTTGAAATGTCGATATGTCAAATGTCGAAAGATCGATATCTCAAATGTTGATAACAATTGTTGATATGTCAAATGTCGAAAGATCGATACCTCAAATGTTAATAATTGTCAAAGGTCGAAATGTCAATGTGTCAAATGTTAATAACGATTGTTGATATGTTCAAATGTAGATATGTCAAATGTCAAAAGATCGATATCTCAAATGTCGATAACAATTGTTGATATGTCAAATGTCGAAAAGTCGATATCTCAAATGTTGATAACAATTGTCAAAGGTCGAAATGTCGATGTGTCAAATGTTGATAACCATTATTGATATGTCATTGTTAAAATGTTGATAATGAATGCCGATATGTCAAATGTCGAAAGGTCGATATCTCAAATGTCGATAACAATTGTCGAAATGTTAAATGTCGAAAGGTCAATATTTCAAATGTCGCTAACATTTGTAGATATGTCAAATGTCGAAAGGTTGATATGTAAAATGTCAACATGTTGATAAGTCAAATGTCGAGATGTTGATATGTCAAATGTCAAAATATCTGTCAAATGTGGAGATGTTAATAATTGCCATAATTGCCATGGTAGGAAACGACTTTCATCTAAAGGTTATAAAGAGAAAATGGATGTCATATTCCATTTCTTAGAAATGTTAAATGTCAATGTCGAGTTATAAGAATGTCATAACTTCCGTGTCAGGAAAGGACTTACATCCGATAACTAGAAAGAGAAAGTGGATGTCATGTTCCTTTTTTTTTTGAAATGCTAAATATCAATATCAAGTTATAGGAATGCCATAACTTCCGTGTAAGGAAAGGACTTACATCCGATAACTGGAAAGAGAAAATGGATGTCAGATTCCATTTCTCTGAAATGTCAAATATCGATATCGAATTATAGGAATGCCATAACTTTTGTGTTAAGAAAGGACTAACATCTGATAACTGGAAAGAGAAAATGGATGTCAGATTCCACTTCTCAGAAATGTCAAATATCGATATTGAGTTATAGGAATGCCATAACTTTCGTGCAAGAAAGGACTTACATCTGATAACTGGAAAGAGAAAATGGATGTCAGATTCCATTTTTCATAAATGTCAAATATTGATATCGAATTATAGGAATGCCATAACTTCCGTGTCAGGAAAGGACTTACATTCAAAAGTTTTAAAGAGAAAATGGATGTCGTATTTCATTTCTCAAAAATGTTAAATGTCGGTGTAAAGTTAGAGGAATGCCATATTCCATGTCAGAAAAGGACTTATATCCAATAACCGGAAAAAGAAAATGGATGACATAATCCATTTCTCAAAATGCTAAATGTCGATTTTGAGAAGGAATGATATGTGACTTACATCCTTTCTCAAAATTATAGCTAATGGAGTGTCATATTTCTGTGTCAGGAAGGGACTTATATCCATCAACTAAAAGAGAGTGGCAAACTCAAAACGAAGAGTGTATCAGCTGGGGATTTGACCTTTACAGGTCGAAAGATGTTGGTCATCACAAGTTTTTTTATTGTCATTTTTAATTCAAAATCCTTATTTTGGTATTTTTGGAATTGTCGATGTACTGTAGACAATTGAGAAAAGAGAGCAAATGTCATATTCAATTTTCCCAAAAAAAGTGTCAATGTCAAAACGTCGATTTTGGAATAGGAATGCGTATGAGACTTATATCCTATCCAAAGAAAGATTGCCAATGTCAAATGGTCTTATATCCAATAGCGAGAAAGAGAGTAGATGTCATATTCATTTTAAGGAGGTTTTACACTATCTCTTAGAAATGACAATGTCAAATATTTTGATTTTGGAATAGGAATGCGTATGAGACTTATATCGTATCCAAAGAAAGATTGCTAAAGGAAAGCCAATGTCATGATGGTTTTACATTCAATAGTGAGAAAGAGAGTAGATGTCATCTTCTATTTACAGAGGTCTTACACTATCTCTTAGAAATATCAATGTCAAAATGTCAATTTGGAATAAGAATGCGTATGAGACTTATATCTTATCCAAAGAAAGATTGCTAAAAAAAGCCAATGTCATGATGGTCTTATATCCAATAGCGAGAAAGAGAGTAAATGACATCTTCCATTTAAGGAGGTCTTATACTACCACTTAGAAATGTCAATGTCAAAATGTCGATTTTGGAATAGGAATGCATATGAGACTTATATCATAACCAAAGAAAGATTGCTAAAGGAAAGCCAATGACATGATGGTCTTATATCCAATAGTGAGAAAGAGAGTAGATGTGATCTTCCATTTAAGGAGGTCTTATACTACCACTTAGAAATGTCAATGTCATTTTATTTTTGTTTTGGTTATTTGTTTCCCAGTTTACAAAACAAGTCATTCATTTTCATTTATGTCGGATCTTTTTCAAATACAACCCATTGATTGGGTGTATTATGTTTTTCTTTGTAGTCTCTCAACTGATAGGATTTCCCCAAATGTGTCTTCTTAAAAAGCATGTGGGCCCTCCCATAAGGATAGGTGTTTGAAGTACTAAATCCAAATCCCTGATCTGAGTGTCCTAGGGTGAACCAATTTATCATGAGCCCGTACAATGCTTGTCAGTCTTCCAAGCTTCCAAATTCTCCGATTTGTAATTTCATATTTTCTTTTGTTATTTCATCTGCTGGTGTCATTTATAGGTAAGATGGTGGCACTTCAAGTGGAAGCACAACTTAGGGCCCGTTCATTAGAGCAAATGATGTCAGTTATGTAGGATCATAAAGCTTCCATTAATCAACAATTCTATAAAGATCATTCAGATTGTCTTTCAAAAATCACTTTGACATTTCCAAATTGGGATTGGATCTTTGGAAAATTATGACTTCAGAGTATAATTTCCATTAATCTCCAATAACAAATCCATTTACCTTAATTTTTTTCTATCTGGGTCTTATGAATTTTTCAAAATTTTGATTATGTGATCAAAATATCTTTTATCTTCTATTGATATGTCTGAACCAATTAATAGTCAACCAAAAGACGAGATCACTTAATTCTTTCCTGAATGTAATATCAAAAGAATTTTCTTAAGACAGTTTTTCAAGATTTATCAATTAGGGGAGAATTTGGACACCAATTTTTGATTTCATGCTCACCTCAGGCTTCTTCTTAGGGAATTACTATATCTGGTGGAGCATGTTAAGAATTTTGAATGTTTGAATTGAGACACCAATTTTTTATTTTGTGCCCACCTCAAGTTTCTTCTCAGAAACACTTGTTTTTTTTCTTTTTTTTTGTTTACTGATGTTGACCTCATTTTTGATGAGGTCTTCTCTTCTCTCTTTAGTATTTAGGATCTACCTTATGCTTTTCCTTTGACTATCTTAGAGGACTAGAGATGGAACCTACCCCTTTAAAAACTCAACAACTTCTTAACTCCCTGCAAACCCCACAAGCTTGATTGTAAACCCCTAATCACCTAGAGGGTTGAGATCAAATGTGGAGGTTTAAAGGATGAGCTCCCTATAGGACTCTTTGGCCTTTGGATCACCCTTGGTGGCCTGGTCTGGTGATGGTTCACCTACACACATTACACTTTCACACACATTCCAAGTCCTAAAACTATTCATGCCTAGCTTGACTTCCTGACTCATGTAGATAATTCATATGGATGGACCTTAACCCCTAGGCCCTTGGCTAAGAGGGTTAGGAACAACATAGTGAATGCCTCAAATGAGTCCTCTCATGGCTCCTATGGGCTGAAATATGGCTTCGTGCCTCAACCAAAATGCTTCAATTTCACTCACACTTGCTCAATTTTCATTTTTCCAAAATTTCAATTTTTGACCCCGAGGGCCCCAGACCCACCAAACCTACTAAAATCCCTTGAAACTACCCAAAACCACCAAAATTTCCAAATCACCCAAAACTTTTCCAAAATTAACCTTGAACATTTCCCCACCAATCAAATTGATCATTTACAGCCAAAAATACCAAAATTTCCAAAAATACCCCCAATACCCTCCAAATTACCAAAATGCCCCTCTTGACCCAAAAACTAAAAAATTTAGAAAATTCCAGAAAATCCCAAATATTCCCAATTGCATTTTTTTCAACTACACCATGGGCCAATTTTGTCAATTTACCCCACTTTTACCAAAACCCCCAATTTAGCCCATTTTAAACCCAAGTGAACCCAATGTCAAACGAAATCACCCTAAGTGACCTCAATTTTGGTCCAATTCAATTCTAAACTTCAATTCAATATCCCCAATATCAATCTAGACCAAATCCAAGCCTAATTTGATTGACATTTGAATCGAATTTCATTTTTAAGCTTAATGCCCAATTTTGACCCATAACCCAAACTTAGCCCAAACCAACCCAATTCAACTCCAATTGACCCCAAACCTTTTCTAAACCTTCCCTAACATCTCCATAAACAAAACACTAACATAATTTGCCCAAAATTTGGACCTAAACCCCACTCAAATTCAACCCAAACCCAAAATCCCCAATTTAGCCTAAACCCAAGCTTAACCCTAACTTAGCCCAAATCCCAAAATTGAACCCCAACCAAAGTTGAAAAATTTTTGTAACACACCTATAAGAATTTCTCAACATTAATTTTACATCAAAACCAACTTTAGCCCAACCTTAGCCCAAGCTAACCCAATTTGACCCATTTTTGTCCCCTTACCAAAAAGACCCAAGTTCAACCCAATCCAACCCAAGCCTTACCACATTGACTTAAAATAACTCATGAAACATTCAACACTCATTGGGCCCAACCACTACAAGGCTCCTCATCCTAAAAAACTATAAGAGCTATAAAATCCCATTTCCCAAGCTACTTTAAAAGCCCATACAAAACAAACCCAAAAACCTAAAATCCACCTTAAAGCTCACATTACAATCTCATCTCATCCTCAATTAATATCACTTTCTAAGTGCTAAATCCATCATGAAAATCAAACCAAAATGGTATTATGCCAAATCCCATCAAATAATCCCAAAATTTTCAAGCCAAATGGAGCCATGAAGCCATCAAATAATCCCAAAATTTTCAAGCCAAATCCCAAGCCAAATGGAGCCATGAAGCCATGTATGAGCCACATGGGAGCCATGAAAGCCTTGGACACCTCACCATACCCAAAGTGGCAAGAAGAGGGGACCCTTTAATGATTCTCTTAAGTGTGATTAACCACTCCCATGATTCCCCTAAATCATGCTTAAGCCTAATTGTACTTGGATGGTGACTTCTCCTCACTAATTAAGCTGAGCCAAATAGCTTTCTCTTCAGCCCAAGTAGGCCATGGGGAGGTGAACCTAGCCTAAAACCATGGGTTGACCCAAACCAAGCCAAAATCACCCTTTTTCCATTCCATTTCAATTTACCACCTTTACACATGGAAACCATCAATTGAACTCACATGAATTAAGCTCTGAACTCACTGACCCTAAGGGTGACCCATGCCTGGCCGGCCAGCCACCACAGCCGCCGGAAACTACCATGGCCGAGAGCATCATGAGAGCCCAACATTGAAATTCTCTCTTGCTGAGCTGCCCCTTGCCCAATGGCCTTTGGAGTTGTTCTTCCCTTGCCCAGAGCAGCTGATCCCAGCCATTAACTCCCCTTGGAAGGCCCTCCAGCCAACTCTATTTAAACCCTACCCCTCTCGGCCAAGAAGGGAGTTGCACCAAACCATACAGAAACTCTGCCAAAATTGTTCCAGACCATCCTCCACACTTAGAGCAATTGATCTCCAGTGATAATTTGCCCTAATCCCCATCCACAGAGCTCAATTTCTCAGCCAAAATTCCACCCAAAACCAGGACACTTTCCAATTCTCCACCAAACTCAAATTAAAATCACCCACACCTGCACAAGATTAAGAGAAGGAGTTCCCCAGTGAAAGCCCCCTCTCTAGGCCACCCATTTGTTCTATCCTCCAAAGGTTGAAATCGGGTCTGGTGGAAATCAGGTCTAGGCAATTCCCCAGGGCCAGAGACTTCATCTGAAGCTTACTTAGGTTCAATCAAAGGTGACACAACTCTCAGATCGAAGCCACACTTCTCTGAGCAAAGGTATGAGCTCTCTCTTCTTCCCGAGATTCTGAACATTCTCTATTTTGATTGGGTTAATTTCATGCCACATAAACCGTATGGATATGTTCGTCTCTTCAAGACGAATCCATAGAGTAGAAGAACATAAAAATCCATTGAGAATCGAGTGAGATCTTAGGGTTTTAGTGTGGATGGTCACGGGTGCACACCAGTCGTAGACGATGACCGGGAGCCGTAGGATCGCGCGTGTATCGAGTGGACGGCTCAGATGGCGTCGGACCAGGAGATGGTATGTGAATCGCGGGCCCCGTGGCAACTGACTCAGATGGCGGCGCTGCATCAAAGCTCACCGCGTGGCCTTTCGGAGCTGCCGAGGATTGCGTGGCGCCGCGTGGATAAGTAGGAAAATAGGGTATTTTTCTATTTATTTAATTATCAGAACTTCAAAAATTCATAACTTTGTGTAGAAAAATTAGAAAAATAAAATAAAAATACCCTCTTGCTCAGTGAATAGAGGAGAATAATGTGTAAAAGAAATCAAGTCATTTCATCAAGTATTTTATTTTTAATTATTTATTTTCTCTTTGTATTGTTTTAATTCTTCCTTTGCATAGGCAATTCACCATGGCATGAGACCATAGGGCTTTTGAAGCCTCTGAACTTGGGAACATTCCCTGAATTTTCCAAGGTCAGAGGCCATCCCTATGAGGAGTTATTGATTTTCCAAGTTCATGTTATTGTTTTGAGTATTTTAATTCCAATAATTAGCATGCTGAGAAATAAATTATAGGAAAATTTGGTGATGTTTCTTATGACCAGGGGAACCGAGGAAAAATAGGTTTTGAGTTAATTCACATGTAACAACCCTAATTGTCCTAAACACCTAAAATTGATCTTTAATTAATTAGGGTTAATTACACATCAAATTAACTTGAACACAATTCTCCACTGATATTTAGGATCAGAGGAACATCACAAAAAAATTTGAAATCAATTGGAAATGTTTAACCCCACTAAATGGATTAATTAAGTCACATAACCAAAATTAAACTTTAAAAATTCATAACTCACAAAATACTTTTCAAAAATTCACAAAAATGGTTTTGGGGCTTCGCTGACATCAGAGGAACTTAGGAAAATTAAAATTGTAATTTTCTAAAAAAGTTGGTTTTTTATCATTATTTTAATATTTTTAATAATTAAAAAATAATAAAAATCATAAAAATATTAAAAATCACCAAAATGTCACATTTTGAATTCTAATCACCTAGGAATAAATCAAATATTTTTCCTAAGTCTCTACGGGAAAGATATTGAATTTTAAAGGCTTAAAACAATTTTTGAATTAAAAAAATGATTTATTTTTTCTTTTAACATTTCCACTAAAATAACTCTAATAAATCAAAGAAAAATAAAAAAAATATAAAATTTTGTTCTCTGATTTCCCTTATGTCAGAGAGATTTTTAAAAAAAATAAAAGTCATTTTTCAACTTTTATTTCTTTTTTTAAATTAATTAATATTCCAAAACTCAAAAATAATTCTAATAAATAAAATATCATTTAAAAAATCACCAAAATTAGTCCAAGTGGTCCTCTAGTCATTAGGGACATCCCATAATTTTCTTAAGGATAGAAACATTTCCTTGGTCATGTTATTCAATTTTCCTTGAAAACCCCTATTTTCCATTAGAAATAATTACATAAATAAATTAAATACAGAAAAATCACATTTTCTCCTCTAATGTCTTAATTGACATGTGAGTGAGGTTACATAAAAGTTTCAAGTTCATTTGAGCTTAGTTTAGTGAGTTATAGAATTATTAAGCTTGAAGGGCAAAAGGGTAATTAAAAATTTCAACCCTTAATTAAAATTTTAGGATTAATCAAAAAGGGGAGGGTAAAATATTTGATCCTAAACTGATTTTGGATGATTGAAATTTAAATATTTGAAGGGTAGAAACCTACTAATCATTTCAAGAATAATTAAAATAAACTTTAATTAATTAATTAATTAAAATTTTGGAAGAGTAATGAAAATTTGAATTATTAAAAATAGGGATATTATTAAGAAGATATTTATTGTTTAATTTATGAATCCCTAAATTAATCACTTCAATAATATTTAATTCTTAACTAAAAGGATAATCCTAACTTAAAATTTAAAATGCTAAACAATTTAACAATTAAATTAAATTAAATTTAAGATGTTGAGATTAAATTAAATCAAAATCTAAATTAAGTTAACACCTTAACAATTAAATTAAATAATATTTAATATATTAAGATAAAATTAAAATTAAACCAAAATAAATTAAATCAAATTAAGTTGAATTAAAATTAAATTAAAATTAAATTAAGTCAAATTAAATGAAAATTTCAATTAAATTAAATTAAACTATATTAAATTAAATTAAATCAAATTAAATTAAATTAAATTAAACTTAAATTAAATTAAAATTAAATTGAATTAAAATCACTTAACAACAAACCTAAATGAAATCATTAAGAATTAACTCGAAAATAATTTGAACACTATTTCAAACTTAAACTTTTTTTATATAATTAAGTCAAAATTAAAATTAAATCATTAAGTTTAAATCATTAAAATACCTAATAAGTAGTTTTACCCTTTTTAAAGCTCTTATTATTATAACTCTTAAATGAAGTATCAAGTGAAGTGTTACTTCACTTATAGGACATTCAAATGTCCTAGTTCACTGAGCAAGAGAACAAAACTTAAACCCCTGGATGATTAATTCACCTGTGCAACTAAATTTATTTGGACTCAAAATAATCCCAGAAATATTCAAAAGATGTTTAGGACTCGCCCTAAGCACTTCCTCAATATGACGGGATGTTTTAGAAGAACAATTGAATATAGTTGTTCTTTCATGAAGAAAATCATCCTTAAACCAAACCAAGAACCTAGACGTCATAGGAGATGACTAGTTATAGGATTAGGAATTTGGAAGACAACCAAAACCCTTCCCTTAGCTTTACCTAGGTATCTGTTGAAATATTTAAATGCCTTAAAATGTGTTTTAAGTGCAGCTTGAGATGACGAGAAGACCCTCCAGGTACGCTTTTATTTTATTGCAATTTACTTTATTGCAATTTACTTACATGCATTGTACTTTACTTTTTCTTGCATGATAAATAAAACTGTTGCATGAAAACCAAAACCTTTAGGATAGTCCCTAAACTGAAGCCAAAACTAAATTAAAAGTCATTGCAAGATAAAACTCACCACCACAACATTCCAAAATATAAAAAAAACTCAAAATTTAATCACAAACAGAACAACAAAACTACAATTGTAACTAAATTAAAACGTCTCGTTGAATGATCGGGAATACCTCGGATGATGTAACCCACGTGTTGCTAACGGGATTTCCCACGGTCTAAATGAAAGTGTGGAACTCATTCAGTTAAGTTTAGCAAAGTCATCTGGACTAAGTGAATTCAATGAAAATAACGGTGCCGGGATGACGGAACCGTGGGATCTGTTTAAACAACTTTAAGATTTGTTTTAATTAAAATATTTAAAACACTTAGATTTTAAGATTTTCTCTAAACCAAAACACTTCTCTCATCTCCTGATTTATGACTTCTAAAACTAAACCTCTACAACAATAAGGAGCTTGGAGCACAGTGGGCAGCAAGGCCATCGTCATCAGCAAAACTCGAATCTACATCAGCAGAACTTTCTTAGAATTAAATAACAAAGCCATAGGACTTCGAGGTTGTTTGCCTAGTGAAACATAAATCCTCAACTCTTTGTTAGGCATTTGCATGATCATGTAATGTAAATTAAGGCTTAACTGGTCTTAGGACTCCGAGGTAGTTGTTTGGTATGACATAAACCCTCACATCTTCGAGGCTATTTGCATGACTGTGTCATGCAAATATAAGTCCTAAGTAATTAAAATTGGCAGGATTAAAACATTAAATAAACTCCCAAATTGAAACCAAACAATAAGATAGTTTGAGAAGTTGTCAAGATTCTTCTAGGATCCTCAGCTTCACCTACTTTTCTTCCTTTGAACTCCTGAAATTAACTGTTCCAAATTTGATCCATTCCCTATTGAAATTCCAAAATTCAATCCTTTGAAAACCTTAAACTTTGAAATTATTGAAAGCAAAATCACTAATCATTAGTGAGAGTTTTCTTAAATGATTCCTGTCATTTAAGATGTAATTAACTATAGGGGCTTGCCCTTATAGGGAACTTTAAGAACCCAGGTAATATAAACCCTGTTTAATTTCTTTATATTAAACAGAGGAACTTGTCGGCTTATAAAATTGGTTCGCAGACCAAACGGATGTCACAATTCTTCTAGTTTATTTAATCGAGCCCCATCATCAAGCAGTGTGTCTATTCTTCGGGATAGATACACGGTTTGTGGTGCGGTGCTCGTTTATATAAACTATTTGGGATGTGAGATCGGTTTGATTTCATATCTTAAATGCTATCTTTTAAATTATATATATATTTAAATTAAATTTAAAATCTAAAATTCGCCGACAATTTCTGTAGGCGACCACTTTTCAAAATACAATACTCAACCTAAAAATATGCCGACAACTGAGAATTACTATATTTGGTAGGGCAATTTTTTAATGATTTTGAATGCCTGAACTCAAACACCAATTTTTGATTTGGTACTCACCTCAAGCTTCTTCTCAGAGGATTACTATATCATGTAGAGCATATTTTAAAGATTTTGAATGTCCAAACTCCCCTAATTAATAATTCTTAAATATTTCTTAAGACGAATTCTGGGATATTATAACTCATTCAGAAGTCAGGACCCAATCACATGGCAGAAGATTAAGAGGCTCATGATATCTTTAGTCAATTACTTGTATTTTGATCACAACATTTCATTTTTTATTTAGGACCCAATCTGAAGATTTAAGATAAAGGACCCAGTTATTAGGGAATTAATTTCATTTTCCTCTTGAAATCATAATTTTCTTATCAAAATGTCAGAATTTTTGTCTTGGATTCTTCCTTTCCAGATTGTCTTTCTGTCAGTAGGTGGATGAGAAGAACATTTCCAAAGATATTAAATCCAAAGATTTCGATTTTATTTCCAAAAATATTAAATCCAAAGATTTCAAATTTCATCCCTCATCACAGATCAATTTTTATTTCTTCACAGAGGACATGTTAGTTGACTAGTCCTAGAACTAAACATAAATCTGATTTCCGCTTCAGTCAATTTCTTTCTTTCTGTAAAATTGTCCTAAGGAAAGGATAATCCTTGATGGAATTCATCCAAAAGCGATCGTCTTCCTAAAATTTGATTAATGATTTTGATAGTAGTCTATTTGGTTGATTTAAAAATCAAAACCTTGAAGGCAGGGAAAAAGATCAACTTCAGGGAATCCATTATCAGTTCATTGTCATATTTGTTTTAGACTTGTTATGTAAACTGGGTGGGATGGGAGGGAATGTATGTTATTTATGTCACTTTGGTTTGTCGATTATGGAAATGTAAGATTCTAGGATTTGTTCGTCATGACAAATCTTTGAATCAAAGAGGTGTTAGTTCTATTTTACTTGAGATTGAGCAAGATAAAGAACAAAAGAAAGGATTATTTAGCCTTTCGAAAGACATATAGTCACGAGGACAAATTGATTAACCAAATATGGGGAGAGAGGATATCCCCAGCGGAGTCACCACTCATTGATGGCGAAGAAAATCCTTTTTGTCGATTTTACATCACTATCAATTCCCGAGTCATGTCAATGTCAAGGAGTCGTCACTCTCTTTCTCTATCTATCACCCTAATTCTTATTCTACTTAGACTTATTGTCAGAAGTCTTTAGAGAATTTATAGAAGGATTAATTATGATAAAATTTGGGAGAAAAAGGATATCAAATGATAATCTCATAGAGCAAGTCTTCAGATTGTGTAATTACTAAAGTTTTTCGTATGAGAAAATCATATGAAGATCTTGGGTAGCCAGAGAGATCCTGTAGGTGAAATACCTATCCTGAGTTCTTTAATCTCCTATAAGAGCAAACTCTTACAGTTAATTACATCATGAGCAATTAATACTGTATAGGAAAACTCTCGATTAAGGTTAACTTTTATCCTCGAAAAAGTGTAAGTGTTGTTGTGGCAGTGCATTTCTGAAGAATTGATACAACCAGAAAGTTTTGTTTATGTTGGGCGTATGTCGTTACTTTGTAGTGTTTTGTTTTGTTGTTTTGTTGTTTTGATGTCATTTCATGTGTCATGTCGGGATGTTGTATTTTGTATGTCATATTTTTTATGTCATGTCGTCATGTCATGTGATGTTGAAATGTCATGTCATTTTATGTGATCTTGTAATGTCATGTGATGTCGTATTGTCATGTTGTTATGTGATGTCTGTTTGTCGTGTCGTAATGTGATATGATTTCATTTTGTTATTTGTCATGTCATGTCATATTTTGTTTTGTTGTTTGTTGAAAGTTTAGGTTTTGTGGCTAAACTAAAAGTTCTAGTTTCATTTTGTTGTCAACTTATGTCATGTTTTGTCGTCGACATCCTGCAAAACAGAGTTAGCACACCCTATAACATGCAAAGAAAATCTAAACAAAATTTCATGTTTTCATCCTGCAAGGAAAACAAAGTTAGAAGCAATGTTACATTACCTAGTCAAAGTGTTTGTTGTTTCAGAGTTGTCGGATGTCCGAGTTTGGTTGGAATGTCGATTTAGATTTATGTCAATTTATGTTTAATTTTTTATTTGTCTTGAATGTCGATTTGGGTTGAATTTTAGATTTTATGTCGATTTATGTCGATTTAGATTTGATTTTAGGTTTTATGTCGATTTATGTTTGAAAATGTCGAATTGGGTCGGTAATGTTAGTTTATGTTGATTTATGTCAAAAGTGTCGGTTTATGTCACATTATGCCAAAAAGGGTCGGTTTATGTCAAATCATGTTGATTTATGTTGAGTTTAGTTTAAAATGTTGATTAATGTTATTTAATGTCGGTGTTTGTTGAATTTGGTTTGAAATTTTGATTAATCTCAAATTATGTTTGAAATGTTGA
Source organism: Papilionanthe hookeriana x Papilionanthe teres (assembly GCA_022702705.1). Classification (NCBI taxonomy): domain Eukaryota; kingdom Viridiplantae; phylum Streptophyta; class Magnoliopsida; order Asparagales; family Orchidaceae; genus Papilionanthe; species Papilionanthe hookeriana x Papilionanthe teres. The sequence goes on along the minus strand of CM040427.1, from coordinate 152,193,281 downwards.
TTAATGTCCAACTAATGTCAAATTTTGTTGAGTTTCGTTTGAAATGTCGATTTTGTTGTGTTTCATTTCGAATGTTGGATTTATGTTGGTTATGTTAATTTTTGTTTGAAAAGTCATATTTATGTTGGTTATGTCGATTTTTGTCTGAAATATAGAATTTATGTTGATTTTTGTCTGAAATGTCAGATTTATGTCGGTTATGTCGATTTATGTTTGAAATATCAAATTTATGTTGATTTATGTTTGCAATATTAAATTTATGTCGATTTATGTTTGAAATGTAAAATTTACATCGATTGTATCAATTTATGTTTGAAATGTAAAATTTATGTCGATTAAGTCAATTTTTAATTGAAATATCAAATTTATGTTGATTATGTCGATTTGAGTTCAATTTAGGTTCAATTTGGGTTTAACCTAAAATTTATGTCGATTTAGGTTCAATTTCGGTTGAACCTAAGGTTCATGTCAGGTTGAACCTAAGGTTCATGTCAGGTTGAACCTAAGTATGAATAGATTTAAGTCTAATGTGGGTTAGACTTAAGTTAGGTTTAAGTTAGACTTAGGTTCATGTCAGATTGAACCTAAGTATGGTTTGGCTTAAGTCTAATGTGGGTTAGACTAAAGTTAGGTTTGGGTTAGATTTAGGTTCATGTCGGGTTGAACCTATGTATGGTTTGACTTAAGTCTAGTATGGATTAGACTTAAGTTAGGTTTAGGATAGACTTAGGTTCATGTCATGTGGAACCTAAGTATGGTTTGACTTAAGTCTAACATGGGTTATACTTAAGTTAAATTGGTTTAGATTAAACTTAGCTTCATGTCAGGTTGAACCTAAGTGTGGTTTGACTTAAGTCTAATATGGGTTAGACTTAAGTTAGGTTTAGGTTAGACTTAGGTTTATGTCAGGTTGAATCTAAGTATTGTTTGACATAAGTCTAATATGGGTTAAACTTAAGTTAGGTTTAGGTTCATGTCGGGTTGAACCTAAGTATGGTTTAACTTAAGTCTAATATGGGTTAGACTTAAGTTAGGTTTATGCTAAACTTAGGTTCATGTTAGGTTGAACCTATGTATGATTTAACTTAAGTTTAATATGGGTTAGACTTAAGTTAGATTGGTCTAGACTTAGGTTCATGTCGGGTTGAACCTAAGTATGGTTTGACCTAAGTCTAATATGGGTTAGAATTAAGTTAGATTGGTTTATGTTATGTTGAACCTAGACATAAGGTTAACTTATGTTCAATATGGGTTGAACTCAATTTTGATTTAAGTTTGAGTTAAGTTAGATTCAACTTAGGTTGAACCTAGATTTAAGGTTGACTTAAATTCAATGTGGGTTGAACTCAAGTTTGATTTAAGTTTGAGTTAAGTTAGGTTCAAGTTAGATTGAACTTAGAATTAAGGTTGACTCAAATTCAATGTGGGTTGAACTCAAGTTTGAATTAAGTTTGAGTTAAGTTAGGTTCATGTTAGGTTGAATCTTGAATTAAGGTTGACTCAAGTTCAATATAGGTTGAACTTAAGTTATGGTTTTGAATTAACTTAGGCTGATTTTAAGTTTTGTTTTTTTTACTTAAGTTCAATATGGATTGAACTCAAGTTAATTTTTTTAAACTTGGGTTCAAGTTATGTTGAATCTAAGTTAAAGGTTGAACTTGGGTTCAAGTTTGGTTGAACCTAAGTTTAAGGTTGAACTTGGGTTCAAGTTGGGTTGAACCTAAGTTAAAAGTTGAACATGGCTTCTAGTTTAGTTGAACCTAAGTTAAAGGTTGCACTTGGGTTCAGGTTGTGTTGAACCTTAGTTAAAGGTTGAACTTGGGTTCAAGTTGGATTGAACCTAAGTTAAAGGTTGAACTTGGGATAGGTTTATTTTAGGTTTCAATTTGATTAATCCTTAATTGGTTAAGGTTTAATAGTTTAATTAAGTATAATGTCGTAGACTTAATTAAAGTTTAAGTTTGATTAAACCTTAGTTGGTTAAGGTTTAATAGATTAATTAAGTCTAACTTGGTAGGCTTAATTAGAGTTTAAGTTTGATTAAACCTTAGTTGGTTAAGGTTTAATAGATTAATTAAGTCTAATGTGATAGACATAGTTATGGTTTATGTTTGGTTAAACCTTAGTTGGATAAGGTTTAATAGATTAATTAAGTCTAATATGATAGACTTAATTAGAGTTTAAGTTTGATTAAAACTTATTTGGTTAAGGTTTAATAGATTAATTAAGTCTAACATGGTAGACTTAATTAGAGTTTAAGTTTGATTAAACCTTAGTTGGTTAAGGTTTAATAGATTAATTAAGTCTAATGTGATAGACTTAATTATAGTTTAAGCTGGATTAAACCCTAGTTAGTTAAGGATTAATAGTTTAATTATGTCTAATGTGGTAGACTTAAATGTGGTTTAAGTTGGATTAAACCCTAGTTAGTTAAGGTTTAATAGTTTAATTAAGTCTAATGTGGCAGACTTAATTGTAGTTTAAGTTTGATTATACCTTGGTTGATTAGGGTTTAATTATTTAATTAAGTATAATGTAGTAGACTTAATTATGGCTTAGATTTGATTAAGCCTTAGTTAATTAAGGTTTAATGGTTTAATTAAGTCTAATGTTATAGACTTAGTTTGAGTTTATTTTTTATTAGACCTTAGTTGGTTAAGGTTTAATAGATTAATTAAGTCTAATGTGATAAACTTAATTAGAGTTTAAGTTGAATTTTATTTTATTAAGATTTAGGATGGATTAAGCCTAATAAGGGTTTAAGTTTAAGTCTAATTTAGTTAAGACTTAATGGTTTAATTAGTTCTAATGGGTTAGACCTAATTAGGGTTTAGTTTTTATTAAGTCTAATTTAGTTAAGACGTAATGGTTTAATGAGGTCTACAGGTTAGAGCTAATTAGGGTTTAGATTTAATTAAGTCTAATTTAGTTAAGACTTAATGGTTTAATTAGGTCTAAAGAGTTAGACCTAATTAGGGTTTAGGTTTGATTCAACCTAAACTAATTAAGTTTAACTAAATTAGGTTTAAGATAAAATCATGACTTTAATTAAGTTTAAGGACATATTAAACCTAATTATATCATTAAACCTTAACTAAGTTAGGTTTAAGACAAAATCAAAACTTTAATTAAGGTTTAATGAATTAATTAAGTTTAATATGTTCTTAAACTTAATTAAAGTTTTGATTTTTTTATTAAACCTAATGTAATTAAGGTTTAATGAGTTTAATTAGGCTTAAGTTGTCTTTAAACCAAATTAATGTTTGAATTGAGTTCATTTAGGTTTAGATTCATCAGTAGCTTAGTCCAATATGAAATGGATTAAGTAAATGAATAAAAGGTTTTGAAATATTAATTTATAATTAATAAATCTTAACCTTATTTTAAAAAGTCTTTCTAAATTGATTTGATGGCTTGAGAATTGTTGTTTTAGGATTGTTATCTGTCACCCTAAAATTCTTAACTATTTTGAATTTTAATTTTCCAATTTTTCAAATTTTATAATTATTTTTGGAAATAATTATAAAATATCATGGAAATTAGAAAATCCTACATAGTTATCTTAGCCTTAGAAAAATCAGGAGATTTGTTTAAGGACAAAAAGGTTCTTCCCTAAAATTTTCATATTTTATTGATTTGTAAATAATTTTTAATAATTAAAATACTCTAGCGAGTATTTAATTATTAAAAAATTAAATATTAAGAATAAAATTATCATTTTACTTTCATAATTTTCTTCTCTTCAAGAGCTTTCCGAAGTATTTTTATTTTATTTTTAGGAGATCTGTACAAAAAGATATTATTTTTCGATTATTTTAAGGTTAATATGGATTAACCTTGCCCGAAAAATCGAGGACATGCTGTGTGTCCTCGTACGCTTTGAAGACACGGGAGGATCCACTATCAAGAACTGAACAAGGAACATGGGATAGTGTGATCAGCGTCGTCCGTTCCAAAACACGGGAATGGACGGTGGAGATTAAATCACAATAATTCAAAAATAATTTGAACCGTCCAACTTCAAAGCTCAATTTCTCTCTCATTTCTCAATGAAATTGAGTGATTTTTGAACCTATGGAATCATCTGGACATATGGTGATGATAATTTTTTGAGCTATTTTAGTCCATAATTTTCCGATTATATGAATTATTTTGGACAAAAAAATCCATACCTTGGCCACAATAATATTGAGCTTGATCAGACTTGATGGTCAGCCTCTAGTACTCCCAAAGAAGATCATTGTCACTTCAATTTGGATTTGCAGCGAGTCTTGGTGAGCAATTTTGGCAAAGTGGCTAGGTTTGGGCTGAGTTTGGGATTTAGCCAAATTGGCTTGATTGGGCTGATCTTATGGCTTGATCTTAGCTAGAATAGGTTACTAAGATACTTAGCAAAGTTTTTTGTGTTGGGAGCTAAGGAATTTGGGCAGCTTATAGGTTTCTATGAATTTTTTTTCTCCTCTTTGTAATTTCGGGTAAGGGCTCCTTTTGTAGCCATGGATGGCTATGATTCAATCCTAGTTAGCTTGGGATTACCAAGGGGTGGTTAGAGCTGTGGAGCAGGGTCTAGTAATTGCCTTATGTCGGGATATTTTTAGGTTGAGTGTTTTGAAAAGGGATTCACCTACAGAAATTATCGGCGAACTTTAGATTTTAAATTTAATTTAAATATATATAATTTCAAAAGTAGTATTTTGGTTATAAAAATAATTTTAAATTTGAAAATTTTTAAGATATGAAATCAAACCGATCTTACATCCCAAATAGTCTATATAAACGAGCGTCGAATCACAAACCGTGTATTTATTCCGAGGAATAGACACACTGCTTAATGTGACGGGAATCACTTAAGAAAACTCTTGATAATGATCAGTGGCTTTTCTCTCAAGAATTTCAAATTTTAAGGTTTTCAAACAATTGGATTTTGTAAATTTCATTAGGGAATGGGTCAAATTTGGAACGGTTATTTTAGGAGTCCAAAGGAAGAGAAGTAGGAGAAGCTGAGGATCCAAGAAGAAACTTGGCAACTTCCCAAACTATCCTATTTTTTAGCTTCAATTTGATAGTTTATTTAATGTTGCAATCCAGACAATTTTAATTAAATAGGACTTATATTTATATGACATAATCATACAAATAGCCTTGAAGATGTGAGGGCTTATGTCGTACCAAACGACTACCTCGGAGTCCTAAGACCGGTTAGGACTTAATTTGCATAATATGATTATGCAAATACCTAACAAAAAGTTGAGGACTTATGTTGTATTAAGAAAACTACCTCAAAATCCTATGGCTCGATTATTTAATTCTAAGAAAGGTTTTGCTGATGAAGATGACCATGCTGCCACTGTACTCCAAGCTCCTTGTTGTTGCAGAGGTTTGGTTTTAGAAAGTGGCAATCAAGAGATGGGAGAAGTGTATTGGTTTAGAAAATTTGAAAACTGAGATGAATTATTGTTTTAATTAAAATAAATCTTAAAGTTAATTAAGCAGAACCGATTAAGATCCCACAGTTCCATCATCCCGACACTGATATTTTCATCGGATTCACTTAGTCCAAATGAATTTGCTAAACTCAACAGAATGAGTTCCACACTTTCATTTAGACAGTGAGAAATCTCGTTAGCAACACGTGGGTTACATCATCCAAGGAATTTCCGATCATCCAATGAGACGTTTTAATTTTAGTTGTAATTGCAGTTTTATTTTTGTTGGTGAGTAAGTTTTGAGTTGTTTAAACATGGTGGGTTTAATCATTTTTATGCATTTATAAGAACAGGAAAGTAAGATATTTAATAAATTATTAAATGTAAATTGCAATAAACTTAAAAGCGTACCTGGTGAGCATTCTTGTCATTTTCACCTGCACTTGAAACAAATGTCAGAGTAAATACCTAGGTAAGACTAAGGGAAGGTTCTGGTTATCTACCAAAATCCTAATCCTATTTCTAGTCATTTCCTATGACATCTAGGTTCTCATGTTTTGTTAAGGATAATTTTCTTCACCAAAGAATAATGAAGTCTCACTGTTCTTTTAAAACATCCCATCAAGTTAGAGAAGTGCGCAGAACAGGATTCTGAACATCTTCTTAAACCTTTTAAGGATTATTTTGAGTTCAGTTAGTTTTATTGTGGTGATGAATTGATCACCCAGATTACTCTTGCCCAGTGAATTAGGATGTTTGATTATCCTGTAAGTGAAGTGACAACTCACTTGATGTTCCATTTGAGAGTTATTATAATAAAAGCCTTCAGGGGCTAATCTGTTGGTTAAGGGATTTAACCACTAAGATTGAATTGTTGTTGCAAAACAGTTTAACTTAGTTATAAAATTTCAAGTTGATTATTAAGAGTTTTAAAGTTGTTCAAGTTAAAGAGGTGTTTAGACCATTTAATTCCATTAAGTTCCAATAATTCAAATATGTTTTAAATATTTTTAGATTGATTTGATTATTACATTTTAATTGTAACTTGTTTTTTAGATTAATTTTTAATCTTTTAAATTTGCAATGTTTTCAAATTAACTTTAGTGTTTCGGGTTCATTTTCATTTAAGTAAGCTAATGTTTACAACATTAATTTAATTAAAGATTGCTTTCTTTTTTAATTAGTTTCAATCATCATTATTAGAATTAATTAAGAGCCGAATTAATTCAATTTGGGACTTTAAATTAAAGAATTGATATCCTCTCAAGTCGTTTCCCCAATTTTAATAGTCCAAAATTTAATTATACTTCCAAAATTTAAATGGCTTAATTAATTAAGATTTAATCTTTTATGTTGTAGGTGATTAATGGGTTTCTACCTCTTAATTCCCTAAGTTTCAATCATCCAAGAGAAAGATTAGGATCAAATATATTACCCTCCCTTTGATTAAGCCTAAAATATTAATTAGGGTTAAAATTCTTTAATTACCTTTATGCCCTCTTAAACATATTCATCTCATAACTCATTAAATTAAGCTCAAATGAACTTCAAATTTTTATGTCACTTCACCAACATGTCAATTAAGATATTAAAGGAGAAAATGTGATTTTTCTATTTTTTAATTTAATTTATATAATTATTTAATGAAAAATGTAGATTTTTGATGAAAATTCAACGACATGACCAAGATAAAGTTTCTATCGTTAGGAAAAATATGGGAGGTTGCCACTGACCAGAGGACCACGTGAAGCAATTTTATGTGATTTTTTGAATTATATTTTATTTATTATAATTATTTTAAATTTTTAAGTATTAATTAGTTATAAAATGAAATTAAATTTGAAAATTAAATTTTATATTTTTATTAAATCTCTCTGACCTCAAAGAATTTAGAGAAACAAATTTTATATTTTTTCTGATTTTTCTATAAATTTGTAGAATTATTTTAGTGGGAAAGGTTAAAAAAACCATTTTTAATATTAAAAATGCATTAAGCCTTTAAAATTCAATATCTTTTCTTAGGGACTTAAAAAAATATTTGGTGGGTTCCTACGTGATTAAGAGTCCAAATATGATATCTTTGTGAGTTTTATTATTTTTGTGTTTTTTATTAATTTTTAATTATTAAAATATTTAGAAATGGGTTATAAATGAAAATTTTAGAAAAATTCAAATTTTAATTTTGTTAGACTTCTTTGGTACCAGAGGGGCCTCAAAATGAATTTGGTGAATTTTTTAAATGTATTTTGAGTTATATAAATTTTTAAAGTCTAAAAGTGGCCATGTTACTAAGAAAATTCATTTAGTGGGTTGAACATTACCAATTGATTTCAAATTTTTTATGTGAGACTTCTCTAACCCTAAGATCAGTAGAGAAAAGATTTCAAGTAAGTTTTATTTTAAATTTGCCCTAATTAATTCAAGGTTGGTTTTATGTTAAGTGAACCATTATGATTATTTATAATTTTTTAAGCCGTGAAATCATTATCCCAAGTTCCTCTGGTCATAGGGGACCTATCCTAATTTTTCTAGAATTTTCCAAACAGTATGCTAATTACTGGAATTAAAATACCAAAACAACCAGAAAAATTTAGAAAATAGATAACTTGTCATAGGGATGACCTCTAGCCTTGAAAAAATTAGGGAATGTTCCCAAGAGCAGAGGCTACAATAGCTCCATGGTCTCATGCCATGGTGAATTGTATGCATGAATGGAGAATTAAAATACTCAGAACAATATTAAATTAATTGAAAATAAAATACCTAACAAAATAGATCAATTCTTTTTCCACTTTATTCTCCTCTGTTCATTGAGAGAGGGGGTATTTTTAGTTTATTTTTGTGATTTTTCTATACGAAAATATGCATTTTTGAAGTTTAGAGCATTTAAATAATTCAAAAAAACCCTATTTATCTACTTAAACACGTCGGCTCCGTTTCAACCTCGTCCGAGTCGAAGCTTCATGCGGCGCGCTCCTGTTCGACGTTGCCATCTGACTCTGCAGCAATGTAGCCCGCGGTTTCGTTCCAAGCTCCTATCCGGTGCGATCCTGGCCGTCCATCCTATACACGCTCAATCCAACGACAGCTGGTCATCGTCTACGACTGGTGCTTCTCGAGAGCCGTCCACCTTCTAACCCTAAGATCTCACTCGATACTCTGCCAAATTACATGATCTTGGGCTATATGAACTCGTCTCAAGAAGGTGCACACATCTATACGGCTATGATGCTTTGAATTGATTTAAACAAAATAGAGAATCGAAACAAGCTCTTGGGAAGGAGGAGTTCAATACTTTGGCTCTGAGAAGTGAAGCTTCAATTAGAGGGGCTTAGCACGTTCGTTGGAGTCTGAGGAAGCTAGGGATGAAGCCTGGAGCTATGGTGAAATGCCTAGAGTTGACTTCCACCAAGATCAACTTCAAGCTCTGGCCGATAGAAGGAATGGCTGGCCTGGCGAGGGGGCTTTCACTGGGAGAATTCTTCTCTACCTCTGGCAAAGGTGTGTGAGAAGTTAATTTGATTTCTGTGAAGTTTCGGTGAGTGTTGTATTTTCGGCCTGATTTTGGACTGAGAAATTAAGCTCAGCCAGTGGGGTTCAGGGTAGAAGATCAGTGGGGTTCTTCTTCTCTAGGCTGGGAGAAGCTCTGGGAGTGCATTGGGGAGGCTCTATTGAGACAAATTTCAACACCCTTCTCATGGCCAAGAAGAGGTGTTTAAATAGCCAGGGCCATTGGGCTGAGCTTGGGTTCAATTGAGGGGTGGATTGAGTTGCTTAGGTGGAGGGCAGTGGAGCTCCAAAGTTTAATTTGGCTGAGGTGGCCAATTGGGTAAGTTTCGGTGTGTATATGCTAGTGGCGGCTCTCGGTTTTGATTCCCTTCGGTGACTAAGCCGGCCGACAAGGACAGGGGAGCTGGCCCTTGAGGTGAGGTGAGTCAGGGAGAGGTTTAATGGTGATTAATCAGTTAGGGGATGGTTTTGGGGTGAGGCAAAAGGAGATTTATCCACTTAAGGGAAGAGATCCCTTAAAATGGGGGACCCTTGGTCCATGGCTCACTTAGCTTGGGCTAGGTGGATCTAGGGTGGTTCCTAGGGTTCAAATGGTGGCTGTGGAAGGGTTCGTTTAGCTACATTTGGTTCAATTTGGTTTGGTAAGGCCATAGGATCAATTTGGCTCACTTGGGTTTAGGTTGGGCTACCTTGAGTTTGGGTTTGATTTAGCTCCGAGTGTCTTGAGCAACATTGTAGAAATTATTGCCATGAAGAACTTTCATGAAGACATGGAAAGGCTTTGAGTTCAATTGATAGGTCAATTAGGTGGATTTAGGGATTTTGGTTAATTTGAGCAAGGTTGGATCAAGTTGGCCCAAGTTGGTTTAAGGTGGGGTTTAGACCTAATTGAAATTTTCAAATGGTCTAGGGGGAATGTACTGAAGAGTTCCCTACATCAATTGGAAAGAAATTTTAGGATTAGGCCAATCAATTTGGTATGTTTAGGGCATGAATTCACTTTAGGTTAAAATGGGGTATCTTTGTTTTTCAAATGGATTTAGGTTAAGCTTAGGTTCAAATTGGGGCAATTGATGGTTGCATGGGCTTCATGGGAATGTCATGGAAGGTTTATGATTGAAATTTGGGGAGAAAAATTTGACATTAGGTTAATTGGGGAATTTTGTATTAATTGGGCAAAATTGGGGATTTATGTTTCAAATGCAATTGAACACAAATGTGAATCAATTTGACCCTGTATTTGGTTTGGATTGGTGGTGGGGATGTTGAATTAGAGTTTGGAATTTAAATTGGTTAAGATTGAGGTCAAATGGGTTGATTGGTTTGACATTGGGTCCATTTAGGTTAAGAATGGGTCAAATTCGGGATTTTGATAAAAGTGGGTTATTTTGGCAAAATTGGCATATCGTGTAGTTGAATAAAATGAAATTGGGAATAGTTAGGATTTTTTGGAATTTTCTAAGAATTTTTGGAATTTTGGGCCAAAAGGGTATTTAGGGTATTGAGAGGTTATTTGGAAGGTATTAAGGTATTTTGATGGATTTAAAAGGTGGGAAATGTTTTAAAATGATTTTTAAAATTTTTTGGAATTTTTTGTAATTTTTGCAAATTTTCTGGAGCGTTTTGTGGTTGTAGGGGAATTTTAGGTAATTTTTGGGTAGACTTGAGGACCCAATGTCAAAACTAGAAATTTTAGTAAAATAGAATTTGGGTAAGGTTGAGGGGTTGGAAAAGCTTAGAGTGAGTCATGGACCAATAAATGTCCGTTTTGAACATCTCATAGGTTGTTCTTAACCTTCTTAGCCAAGGGCTAGGGGTTTGGAATTAACCACATGAGTGCTCTGATACACCTAAAATATATAGTATTTTATGCACATTTTTATACTTATTTTTAATGATATTGCACTTTAATGAAAAGTATTTTGTGTTTCCTGATAGATATGATGAAAATGGATGGTCATGATGAAAGGAGAAAAATTGGATCAAATTTGGAGCAAAAAAGGATGAAAAATTAAAATTTGGGCACTCGCGGCTAAGCGCCGCTGGGTCGGCGCTTAGCCGCCACAGTTAAGAATCAAAATTCAAATGAATTTGGCACCAATTTCAAAGGGAATGGGATGCAAATCCTCGTGGTAACTTCCATAACTTCCTTTGGGTGGAAAGTTTGAATGAAGGGGTGCATTCTTTGGTGGATTCATTGAATCATGACACATTTGAAGAGACACCAAGGCACCTTTTAGTTTACTATTTAAAGAGAGTCTTAGGAAAGATTAAGTAGCTCTTCCTTTGCATTTTGAAGAGATTTTTCATTAGGAGTAGGAGTAGAGAGTAGAAAAAGAGCTCTTCCTTTGCCTTTTGAAAGGTTCTTTCGCTTGCAAGTTTTTACATTATTTTACATCTATTTTTGGAGAGTTTTTATCAAGAGTAGGAGTAGAGAGTAGAAAGGAGAAAAGGGTCGGAGTGAAGTTTTCTTCTTCCCACTTCTTTTCTTTCTTTTAAGTTTAGTTTTTATTGAAGTCTGAAGTTATTATAAGTCATCGGAGTTGGGAGATGCACTCTGAGGAGTAGTTTAGTGAAGAGTTAAAGTTTCAGAGGAACATCCTGAGCTTTGTGAAGAGAATTTTCAGATAAGTGTTTACTTTTGTTCTTACATTTAGTTTTTTAATTAGTACTTGTTTTTGTTTGTTGTTTTTCTTATGGTTTTTAATTTCAAATCAATGTGTTTTTGTATTAATATAATGAGTTTCTTTAGATAATTCTTCTTCTTTTAGTTCTTAATTTTCATGAGTTAATAATTCAAACTTTTCTTTAGAAATGACTTTACATCTTTCTTGATAATGTTTTTCAATTATATAATCAATATTATCCATTCGATGGCATTTTTCTTTATCAGGGTACTTCATTGATTTAAGAACATTGAATTCAATCTCTTGATCATTAACTGTCATGGTTAATTCTCCTTTTTTCACATAAATCATAGCTAGTCATGTAGATAGAAAAGATCTCCTGAAAATAATTGGTATTTCGTTATCTTCTTCCATATCAAGTACAATGAAATACACGGGGAAAATAAATTTATCAACTTTAACAAGAACATCCTCTATAACTTCTTTAGGGTAGGTGATAGATCTATCGGCTAACTAAAGGGTTACAGTGGTGGGAGTAATCTCTCCTGAATTCAACCTTCGAAAAATAGAAAATGACATGAGATTAATACTTGCTCCTAAATCACATAAAACTTTTCCACAAAATTTTTCTCCAATAGCACAAGGTATAGTGAAACTTTCAGGATCTTTAATTTTCTGAGGTAATTTCTTTTGATTTATTGCACTACATTCTTCACTTAATGCAACAGTTTCAAAAGCTTTAATTCTTACTTAAAATATCCTTCATAAATTTTGCATAAGTTGGCAATTGTTCCACAGCTTCAGCAAAAGGTATGTTAATGGTAAGTTACTTAAAAACTTTAAAGAACATAGAAAATTGATGATCAAGCTTCTGTTGTTTTAGTCTTTCAGGAAAAGGTGGTGGTGGTTTTTCAACTTCCACATTAATAGGAATAACAGTCTAATCTTGACTAGGAGGAGTTTCTTGAGGTTTTTCAATCTTTTCAACCTCAATCTCATTTTTAATTTCATTCTGTATTCTTTCTTTTAATTCCTTTCCACTTCTAAGTTGCACAACTTTAACATGTTCATGTTCTTTTCTAGTTTCTTTTGGATTGACTTCAACATTACTAGGAAGTGTTCTTGGAGGTCTGTAATTAATTAATTTAGCGATTTGTCCCTTTTGATTCTCAATATTACGAATAGCAGTGTTTTGATTTTATAAATGATTACTTAGTTGTAAAATTAATTCTTCTATAGATAACTTTTTCTGTTGATTATTAAATCCAGGTGGTTTATAATTTAAATTTACTTGATAGTTCCAATTTCCAGTTGGATGGGATTGATTATTACCCCATTGTTGTTGTGAATTATTCTAGTTAAAATTAGGGTGATTTTTCCATCGCGGATTATAATAATTGGAATAAGGGTTATTTTTACTAGCAATAGCTTGTAAAGTTTCAATAGTTTAAGACTCTTCAATATTAGCAGAGTTGTTATGTGATATATTGATAGCAAAATTATCTAATTTCTTAGATATTGTAGCTACTTGTGAAGCTAAGATAGAAAAGGCTTCGTTATCATGAATACTTACCATTCTTTTAAGATTAATCCTTTCAGAAGGCCATTGAAAATTATTGTTTGCCATTTCTTCAATTAATGTATAAGCTTATTTAAATGATTTTGCTATTAAAGAACCTCCAGCAGCAGGTTCAATAATTGATTTAAGTGATCCAATAAGTCCGTTATAAAATGTTTGAATAATTAACCAATCAGGTAAAGCATGATGAGGACATTTTCTTAATAGTTCTTTAAACCTTTCCCAAGTTTCATAAATTGTCTCCCCGTCAAATTGACTAAATGAAGTAATATCATTTTTTAATTTAGCAGTTTTAGAAGGAGGAAAATATTTAGCAAGGAATTTTTGTGCCATTTCAGCCCATGTTTTAATAGAACCCGTCGCTAATGAGTTCAACCACATCTTTGCTTTATCTCTTAAAGAAAAAGGAAAGAGTCTAAGTCTAATAGCATCATCAGAAACATTGTTATATTTAAAGGTAGCACCAAGTTCTAAAAAACTAGCAAGGTTTAAATTTGGATCCTCATTTGGTGTTCCCCCAAATGGATTATTTCGAACCATTTGAATAATAGACGGTTTAAGCTCAAAAGAATTAGCATCTACAACAGGTATTTGAATACTACTATGAAGTTCATCAACTGTAGGGTTAGCATAATCCTTTAATGGTTTATAAACATTTTGTTCATTACTTTCAATTGGATTTTGTAAATTGTTATGTAAATTAGCCATCTCTTGATATTTTTGAATTTGTTTTCCTTTTCCAATTCTTCTAACAGTTCTTTCTCATTGAGAATCTAAAGGTAATAATCCTTCAGATCCAGAACTACGCATAAAAAGTAAATAAAAAGTAAAATAGCAAGAAATAAAATTATTTTTATTTTATTTTTATTTTTGTTTTTTTAAATGTTTTTGTATTTTATTTTTTTGACAATAAAAGAAATAAATAAAATAAAATATTTAAAATCTATAAATTTTGCCTCCACGGCAACGACGCCAAAAACATGACCCTCGATTAGCAGCGATGCACCAAAAACTTGGTTTGCAATCGCCAAACAATGCAGTAATTTATGCTATCAAAAATATGTTATAGCCAATACTTTGACTCAAATAATAATAGCGGCTAGTGTATATAAATATAATTTTATGAAAAATATTTTACACACTAGGGGTACTACGCAAGTATACGTATCGTTTCAAGTAATATAGGGCTTTAAATAAAGACCCCAGTATCGATCCCACGAGGAGGATTATAGATTTTTTTTTAATATTTTGATTTAATTTGTATGTATTTCTTTCAAAGTTAAAAATTTGATATTTAATTTACTAGATGCAGAAATAAAGTAGTAATAAAGTAATGATTGATGTAAATGAAAATAAGCAAACAACTTTCTTCCTTTCAATTAATCTAAGACTTTTTAGATAATGAAATTTCGTGGAGAATATAAATTTATAGTATTGTGCTAAATAGAAGCATTCCTATTCTTTCCTTCGCTTGATAGTATAAAGAACATTGGCTAATCTATATACCATGTCTAGATGTATTGTTAGTAAAATGTGTTAATCTAGGCTCACACAACTAGATGTCCCAGGATGGCTATGGTCGGCCCTACTAGTGACTGATCCACTTTTCAATATTTATACTTACAATTGTGATATAAAAAGTTAGCAACGACACCAAAAACTTGATCCGCACTGAATATATATACTGATGATTTTGTTATGGATTTCATGATTTATATTGTGGATACTACGCAAGTATATGTATCGTTATTAAGTAATATAGGGCTTTAATGGAGTCCTAGATATCGATCCCACAGGGAAGTTAGAGAATTTCAAAGACAAATTAAAGTAAACTTACTTACTAATCTAGTATACAGAAATTAACAATACTTAGACTAAAATAAACTAATGCTTAAGGTTTGAATATAATAATTCAGAAAAGTATATTTCTCCTTATTTTTAGAGAATTAAGTGAATGATGAATTAAATAATTTTTTAATTGTATTGTGCCAAATAGGATCATTCCTATTCTTTACCCTTTGGTCCAGGTGCAAAGAACATTGACTAGTCTTATGTTCGATTACTGAATCTGCAGCTAGGCAGGGATGATACCGACTGCCACTTCAGAGCTCTCACGTTCCCATCGCCTGAGGGCTAACATCTACACTTCAGCTCTCAAACAACAAGACTGAATTGAATATTATAGTCTTTCACACTAAAATGTCCAATTCTACGCCCGTTAGTTAATATTTCCTTATTTATTTGCACCCTCCTTCCAAGGCTTTTGACTTCCCTAAATCTTGGATGTAATCTTTACTATAGTTGATACTTCAACATATGTTAACAGATCAATTGGCCTGATTGAAAGTAAATTAAGATTTAAGTAAAAGAATAACACAATTTCTATTTTTGTATTTTAAGGCACAATTACTTTAATTCATCAATTCACGAAATCTTGATAACAAGGAGAAAGACTAAGGTAACTACTTAGAATGCATGGGAAAAATAACACAAAGCATGGATTTCATTAAAGTTAACAAACAAATAACAAATATACTTATCTCAAGCCTTCTCCCCAAGCAGATTCTTGAAGTTCCTTTGACTCTTCTTTCTAGTACAGCACACCAAAACGTTAAACACTTTATCTACTCAATCAAAGACTCTTAAATTACAATTAACTTTCACACAAATGACACAAAACTGACACACAAATGACTAAAACTCATTTCTATTTATAGAAGGGGTCAAATCTCCAAAGGTTGCTTAAGCACCTCTTCAAAAAGCGTCTAGGTTCAATGTACTTTGGCTCTTTTCAATTGTCTTGCCGTCGGCGGCTTGATCTCGCCATCGGCGGGCTTTTAGAAGATAGGCTAACCACGCCGATCTCGCTGTCGGCGGGCTCGATCTCGCCCTCAGCGAGCTCCTTATAATATATTTAAAATCTTTCGAGAAAAACTCGCCGTCGGCGGCCTAAATCTCGCCGTCGGCGGGACAGTTCAATTTTTATCAAATTGAGTCTTTTTTGCTCTAAATTTTCTTCTTTTGTGCTTTTTCCTTTCAGTACTTATAAATCTTCATTCCTGCAATAAAACAAAGAAAATACCTTTCTTTAAAGCGAAATTTCATATAAAATTGGTATGAAATTCTTAATATATTTTCTAGTGGTCAAATTCCCCCAAACTTAATTATTACTTGTTCTCAAGTAATTTAGATACTACATAAAAGTAAATGATTATTTTATAGTGAAGTTTTAATTTAGAAGTACTTTGAATTAGATTTAAATAAGTATTATAGTAAAGTTTTCTAGAAATATTTTAAAATGATTAAACTAATTCTATAAATGTAAGGCTATTTAGTTTTCAAATTTAATATTTCTAGTCTTTTATTTATTTCAAGAATGACTACATTTTTCAACACTAAATTACTTAAATATTCGGATGATTGGAGTTTTATGAAAACACAACTCAGTAAAATACTAATCTATATATATATATATATAAGTTCGAAATGTAATTGAAGTTTATCCCTTTAAGTTGATTCAAACAAAGCTAATTTTTGATAAGGCATTTTCTCAAGTTTCTCCTCACTTATATATATATAAATATATATATATATATATATATATATATATATATATATATATATATATATATATATATATATATATATATTTCTTTTCTTTTCTTTTTGGATTGATTTTCAATCCGTTTTTTTATTTATTATTTTTTTTGAAAAGTGAGGATCACTATTTTTGGTTAGCTCTGTTAATAATTTTGAACTTCATTTTCCTCTTCCTAAATTTGAAACTGGAAACATTTACTTCTCTTATATATATTTTAAAGCTTTTACTTCACTTGGGTTTCAATCTTTTTTCTTTCTCAACTAAATATTTAAGAATTTCATATTTGAAAATATAGTTTTCCTTACTTTAAATAGTTAACTATATTCTTATTCTCTTATACTAAATATCCTTAATCTAAAAATTAGTTAATTATTAAAAGTATTTCTTTTAACTTTCTATAATAATTAAAAAATCAATTCTAGTTTATGGAATTAAAATTACTACAAAAATTCATTTTTATAATAATTTTGAAAATCTAAATTGAGAACAATTTAATAATTAAATTTTTATTTTTCCCTCCCCCAAACTTAAATTTTTCTATCTATCTACATAGGGTGAAAAGGAAATAAACTGTAATATTTAAATCATACCTTCGGGCTTTAGGTGTTTCTTCTTTTTGATGTTCTGCAGGCTTTTTCCATTACTTAATTAACCTGTACTGTTAGTATTTTTCTACACACAAAATATTAAAGAAAGTGCTGGGTAAAGAAGTTTGACACAATATTACTACATTTTATAATAACATATTATACTACATCCATATACATTTACTAATTCAATCCAAGATTACAATAACAGTCTGAAAACATTAGAAATTTAGAAACTCTATAACTTTAACAACAATATTAAAACAATCTACACTACATCATAATAAAGTTCATAAACTAAAACATCAATACTAAAATGTAAAACAACAAACAAACAAATAACAACATCAGAATCTATAACTAAACAAATAAACATAACATCTAATCTTTTGCATCAAAGTCCCAAACTATATCGTCATTTCCTTGATCAGTGGGTGGATTAGGCTGGTAATGAGTATATCGGGGGCACTCAAGAAATACAACATCAAGCTCTCCTCTCCTGTAACGATTTTCAGCATCATAATAGGCTATCTCATACTCTGAATGTCTTTGGAGATACTCACTGTCATAATCTTGTCTTCTTTCTAAACCTCCAATTCTCTGATCAATATGCTCAAGTTTTTCTTCTATTTTCTAAAAACTTTTCCGCTGTAGAGTCATCTCTTTCATCAAATCCTGATAGGTAGGAGTACTATAGGGAGGAGGGTCATAACTGGTAGGGGGGATATCTCTACTCGAAGAAGGTACATAACTCCTTGTCCCAGATCTCCATCCTTCGTGGGATTCATATTTCTTAATTTTAGCCAGAGAAATGGGTTACATAGGCTCCACCCATTCCTCATCATCTCTTGCCTCTACCCTAGATAATTGGCAGAGTGCATAGATAAGACCATGATGTCCTAGTCCTCCTCCACTTTCGCTTCTTGCGGTGGCTAATTTATTCTTATAAATTATACTTCCCACATTAATACTTTTTTGGTTCTGAATGCAGAAATTCAGAACTGCTCTATCTCTTGTTACCTCACTGTGGTGGTAAGTAAGTAACAAGGTAGAACAAATAAAATTGTGTCAGGCTTTAGATGATGCATTCAACATAGAAAGAGGGAAGTTTACCTGTTCTCGCTGCTTCATTTTCCAAACTCCTTTCTCGTCAGTGAGAAAGTCGATCACTTCTTCCAGTGGTCCTTCCATAGTTCCAAATGTATCATAATCACTGGTGTAGGGGTCTTGCACTTCGTAATAAGCATTTATTCTTGCAGCGCTGAATTCCACAAAAAATCCTCTAACCTTAACCGGTGCATCTTCAGCCTGTGTCAGGTTGGCATAGAATTCTTTTACCGCTTCCATAGTAGCTCTGATGGTTATGAAAATGAAGTTTTCCCATCCTCTTTCTTTAATTATTCACTCTACTTCACCTCCAGGACTTTTGAAAACTCGATTTTGAATGCATTTCCTGGCTTGAATATTGTGAAAATATCTTGATTGTGCTCTTACATTTACAAAACGAGTTTCGTCATAATCCATTTTTCTCTTTTGTCGTGGATCCATTTTTCGATCTCTGAAATTCACAAAAAATTTTAACTAAACTTCTAAATATTACTAAGATGACTTCTAATAGTTACTAGAATCAATCTAAATCAAGTTTCATGAATTTCTTCCAATTCTTTTCTTCTCATTTCAAATTTTTCCAAAATTCCTCAATGTAGAAGAAATTTCTCGCCGTCGGCGAGCTAATTAATTCACAAAGGCCAAAGTTTCGGGAAAATCTCGCTGTCAGCGGGATTTTTTCGCTGTCAGCGGACTTTTCCTCGCCATCGGCGGGATAGTTCTCACTATCGGCGGGATATCCAAAATTTTAATATTTTTAATTTTTACAATGTTTTTTAATCTAGATTTAAGTCTTGTTCATTGTTCCGGTCACTAAATTTGATATATTTATTATTATTTTATTATTTTTTTATTAAGATTAGATACTATACTAACACATAAATTTACACAACACAAACATTATTACTTTATAAATGAAATCCATGAACTTACACACTTCAAACATTACATAACTAACAATTGACTTATCAAATTAACCCAAACACATTTAACTCAGCATTGCAATGCACACCACGATACTCTAAATACTGAGACTAAACAAACAACATACAATCTTATATAAACTAAGATTATCTACGTAAAGTTCAATTTATATGAAAAACTAAATTCAAATCAACACACATACATATACTAGAAATCTCTGCTACTCATTTGAATCTGAACTGATCTCTTCTCTAATGTTTCCAATAGAACACAGGTGCACAAACAAATTATAGAAAGGCTTGATAGGGATTTCTGCACTAGAGTCTTCTTCAATCCACCCTTTCTATCTCAATAATCATATAAAACTTGCCTCCAGGTATCCTGTATAGTCAAAGTGCTCCTTCATTCTCCAATCGATGTGATCGAATAAATCAGAGATATTATCAACAGAATTCATCACATTCTGTAATTCCTTCTCCAATCCTTTAAGTTTCCGTAAAATGAGGTTTGTTCTATCAGTTAGGGGCTTAACTAAAGGATTGTTTTGTGATGCTTGATCAGAAATAATTACTATTTCATCATTGTTATCCAATGTAGGAAACATATCTGTCGGATCTAGTGGTTTCCAAGGCAATAACACTTTTTCCCAAGCATCGTAGGAAACTTGGTACTGACTACATAAAGCAAATATAGTTGATGGGTGTCCAAGTCCATGAATTGACCCATGCACAATTAATCCTAATGCAGACTTCACAATGATAGATCCAACGTCAATAGGCAATCCAGATTTAATACAATAAATTAAGATTAAGCATTCCTTCGAAACTTTGTTTACCCTCATAGTGGGTAATAACTTTGATGAAATAAAGAAATGCCAATGCTTTGAGACAGGGTTAAGAAGTGACGTAGAAAAACTAACGTACCTGTCTTCTCGTAATTTCCAAGCATCAGGTTCGTCGGTCAGATATCTGTAAATCTCATTCATGTTGTATCTTATAGGAACAAAATTTGAATAGTGGCAAACAGGGGTATTCTCAATCGAGTATAATTCATTTATCTGAGAAGGAGTGAAAGTTACCCATCTGCCTCTTACATAAACACTTCAATTATGAATCACTTGCAGATTAGAGTAGAATTCTTTAACTACTAGAATGACTACAGTAGATGTGGTATAGCAGAATACCTCCCAATGTCGTTGAACAATCATTTCTTCAATTATTGTTGTTGAATTCTCTGCTCCTCTGTTTACGAATCCTCTCTCTTTAATCAAACATTTCTTCATCAAAACCTTATTGAATAGTCCCTGAGCCTCAGAACTAACGAACATACATCGGTTAAAAACTCTGGATTTCGTGGTTTCAAGTAGTTTGGAGGCCATAATAAATTGTTTTGGAGGGACTGTAGTCGTTTCTAAGGAAGAAGATAGTATAAAAATGAAGTTTTAAATGTTTTATATAGAGAAATGCCCTTAGAACTGTCCAAAACCACAAAATAACTCATAAAAAACACTTTAGAACTATCTCGTCATCGGCAGTAACGATCTCGCCGTCAGCAGGATAGTTAATTTATTTAAACTGAAGTTGGGCGCGCCGATCTCACTGTCGGCGAGATTAGGTAAATTGCCCAATTTTTGCTCCGATCCGAATATTTTCTGATTTCTTCGTATAGATTCAAATTTATGATGATTCTAAAAACTAAAATGAGTAGAATTCATTCTATATTTTAATTTTTCAATAACTTTAATAATAGATCATATTTTATAACTACTATGGGTTGCCTCCCATAAAGCGCTTGGTTTAACGTCGTCAACCCGACCTAATTTAATTAGTAATCAGGTGACTGAGCATTAAAACCTCTTTAAAATTTGGTCTTATCCCTTCAAAATAAGGTTTTAATTTGTGTCCGTTTACTTTAAAACTATGCACAGTTTTTGGATCTTCAATTTCTATAGTTCCATATGAAAATATTTGAGTTATAGTGAAAGGCCCTAACCATCTAGATTTCAATTTCCAAGGAAATAATTTTAATCTTGTATTATAAAGCAAAACTTCTTGTCGTGGCTCAAAATTCTTCAGGTTAATCTTCCGATCATGTCATAATTTCATTTTTTCTTTATAAATTCTATCATTATGATAAGATTCATTTTTTAATTCATCTAATTCATTCAATTGCAATAATCTTTTCTCACCAGCTTCTTTCAGATTGTAATTAAATTCTTTAATTGCCCAATAAGCTTTATGTTCTAATTCAACTGGTAAGTGGCAAGTCTTTCCATAAATAAGCCTGTAAGGAGTCATTCCAATCGGAGTTTTATAAGCAGTCTTGTATGCCCATAATGCAGTGTCTAGTCTTATAGACCAATACAATCTATTAGGGTTTACAGACTTTTCTAAAATACGTTTAATCTCTCGATTAGAAACTTCAGCTAATCCACTGGTTTATGGATGATAAGCAGTTGATATCTTATGAATAATGTTAAATTTTTCTACTAGTTTGTGAATATAATTATTTCTAAAATGAGAACCTCCTTCAGTGATAGTCACTCTCGGCAGTCCAAATCTAGTAAAAATATTTTTCATTAGAAACATTGAAACACTCTTAGTGCCACTTCGAGGTAAAGCTTGTGCTTCAATCCATTTAGAAACATAACCAACAACAACTAATATATGCAAATTTCCAAATGAAGGAAGAAATGGTCCCATCAAATCTAATCACCAAACATCAAAAATTTCAACTTCTAATATAAAATTTAGAGGCATTTCATTTCTTCTAGATATATTTCCTACTTGTTGGCATCTATCGCAAGTTTTTATATATCTATATACATCTCTAAAAAGAGTAGGCCAATAAAATTCATATTGTAAAATTGAATAAGTAGTTTTATCTGTTCCAAAATGTCCTCCAAAATCAGAATCATGACATTTCTGAATTATTTGTTCTCTTTCTTCATAAGGCACGCATCTTCTAATTATAAGATCCTTACATTGCTTATATAAATATGGTTCATCCCAAAATATTTTTTAGCATCGTGAATGAATTTTTTCTGTTGTTGCAAAGTTAACATAGGTGGTAAAATATCACTTACAATATAATTTACTATATCAGCATACCAATGGTATTTTCCACGCATTTATATTATATAATTGTTCGTCATGAAAACTGTCAGTAATTTCATTATTAGTATCAGATAATTCATTATATTCTAGTCTTGATAAATAATCTGTAATTTGATTTCAAAATCAAATTCTTGCATTAGTAATATCCATCTAATTAATCTTGGTTTGGAATCTTTCTTTTGCATTAAATATTTAATAGCAGAGTGATCAGTATGCACAATACATTTATTTCTAATTAGATAAGGCCTAAATTTATCAAAAGCATAAACAATTGTTAATAGCTCTTTTTCAGTAACTGTATAATTCAATTCAGTATTATTAAGAGTTTTACTAGCATAGTATATGACTTTAAAAATTTTATCATGTCTTTGCCCAAGTACTGCTCCTATAGCATAATCACTAGCATCACACATAAGTTTAAATGGTTTCTCCCAATCAGGTGAAACTATTATAGGTACTGTGATTAATTTATCTTTTAATAATTCAAAAGCATTTAAGCATTCGGTTGTGAATTCAAATTTCTTATCCTTTTCTAAAAGTTGGCATAGAGGTTTAGTAATTTTTGAAAAATCTTTATGTAGCGTATATAGAATCCAGCATGTCCAAGAAAACTTCTTACCCCTTTTACTGTAGTTGGAGGTGGTAATTTAGCTATAACTTGAATTTTTGCAGGGTCTACTTCCATGCCATTTTCTGAAATTTTATGCCCTAATACAATTCCTCCTGCAACCATAAATTGACATTTTTCCCAATTTAGAACTAAGTTAGTTTTCTCGCATACTTCTAATACTTTTTCAAGATGATTCAACCATGCATCAAATGACGTTCCAAATACAGAGAAATCATCCATAAATACTTCTATTCCTTCATCAATTAATTCACTAAATATAGACATCATTCATCTCTGGAATATTGCAGGTGCATTACATAATCCAAAAGGCGTTCTTTGAAAAGTAAATGTTACATAAGGACTAGTAAATGTAGTTGTCTCTTGATCCTCAGGAGCAATATGTATCTGATGATAACCTGTATATCCATCTAAAAAACAAAAATATTTATGTCTGGCTAATCTGTCCAACATTTGGTCTAGAAATGGTAATGGGAAGTGATCTTTCCTGGTGGCTGCATTTAATTTTCTATAGTGAATACATATACGCCATCCAGTCGCTTGTCTTATAGGTATTAAATCATTATTTTCATTAGCTTTAACGGTCACTCCTCCTTTATTAGGAATATAGTGAATTGGGCTTACCCAAGCACTATCCGAAATAGGATATAAAATACCATTATCTAACCATTTTAATATTTCTTTCTTGACTACTTCTTTCATTATAGGGTTTAATCTCCTTTGAGTATCTACTCTTGGCTTATGTTCATCATCTAAAATAATTCTGTGCATACAGATTGAAGGACTAATTCCTTTAATATCTGCTAAAGTCCAACCATAAGTTTTCTTATATTTTTTTAACGTGTCTAACAGTTTTTGTTCTTGTGATTCATTCAATTCAGCTGATATAATAACTGGTAGTATTGAATGGTTACCTAAGTAAGCATATTTTAAATGATTAGGTAGAATTTTTAATTCGAGTTCAGGAGGTCTAATTATTGACGGAACTATATTCTTTTCAGCGTTTTCAGTATTATCAAACATTTCAAAATTTTCCTGTATATAATCCAGTTTTTCATTATCTGCTTCTTCAACTAATTCTATATTTTCTTTTTCTAGCTTTTCTTCATAATATTTTTTAAAATGTTCATTTTGTAAATGTTCAAGTATTTCCATTCGAAAACATTCATCATATTTTTCTAAAGTAGGATATTTCATTGATTTTACTATGTTAAAAGTTACTTTTTGATTGTTTACTCTCATAGTCAATTCTCCTTTCTGAACATTAATCATAGTTTTTCCAGTGGCTAAAAAGGGTCTTCATAATATTATTGGAATTTCTTTATCTTCTTCCATATCTAGAACAATAAAATCTACCGGGAAGAAAAATTTATCCACTTTTACTAACACATCTTCAATAACTCCCTTAGGATAAGTCACAGAACGATCAGCTAACTGAAGAGTTACGGAAGTAGGTGAAATTTCTCCTAATTCTAATCTTTTAAAAATTGATAGAGGCATTAAATTTATGCTTGCTCCTAAGTCACACAAAGCTTTTCCATAAAATCTTTCTCCAATAGCGCAAGGTATAGTGAAACTACCAGGATCTTTTAATTTTTCAGCAAGCTTTTTCTGAATAATTGCACTACACTCATCGCTAAGTGCAAAAGTTTCATTATCTGTAAATTTTCTTTTTTTATTTAAAATACCGTTCATAAATTTTACATAATTAGGCATTTGTTCTAATGCTTCTACAAAAGGAATATTTACAGTTAATTTTTTAAAAATTTCAAGGAATTTAGCAAATTCCTTATCTTTTTTATGTTGTTTAAGTCGTTGAGGAAATGGTGGTGGTGCTTTTTCTATAGATATTTTCATAGGGATCAATAGATATTCTAAGTTTTGATCTTGCTGATCATTTTCTTTCTCTATTTCCACTTCCTCATTTTTACTTTCTGTTTCTTTTTGAATTGTAGTTTCTAACTCTTTTCCACTTCTTAATTGTATCGCTTTAATTTGTTCTTTTCCTTGGTCTTTAGGATTTATTTCCACATTACCAGGAAAAGTTCCTGGAATTCTATTGTTAAGCGCAGTAGCAATATGTCCGAGTTAAGTTTCAATATTTTTAATTGTTGTTCCTAGATTTTGTAATTGATTTCCTTGAATTTGTAATTGATTTCCTTGATTTTGCAAGTGCTGACCCATACTTAATATTAATTCTTCTATAGATAACTTCTTATCCTTAAATTGAGTATTATTAAATCTAGGTGGATAAGATGGTTTATAATTTGTATTTCCTTGATTAGGTGGATTTCATATAGAGTTGTTCATCCATTGTTTATTAGGTGTATTGTTATTCCAATTAAAATTTGGATGATTCTTCCAACCAGGATTATAATAATTCGCATAAGGATTATTGGGTCTATTATTAATAGCATTTATAATTTCATAAGGAGATTGAGAATCTATAATTTGTCCAGATCAGTTTTCTTGTAATATAGTAGGAGTGTAATTCATTCCAAAATGATCTAATTTCTTTGATATTACAGCAATTTGAGAAGCTAACATAGATATTGCATCTGTTTCATGAACACTTGCTATCTTTTAGGATTTATTCTTTCAGTAGGCCATTTCTTCGATTAATGCATAGGCTTCATCAAATGGTTTTGACATTAATGAACCTCCAGCAGCAGCATCAATGGTTGATCTACGAGATCCTACTAATATATTGTAAAAAGTTTGTATAATTAACCAATCTGGTAACGCGTGATGTGGGCATTTCCTAAGAAGTTCTTTAAATATCTCCCAAGCTTCATATATGGATTCTTCATCAAACTGACTAAAAGATGTTATATCATTTCTAAGTTTTGAAGTTTTCAAAGGAGGAAAATATTTGGATAGAAATTTTTGTGATAATTCACCCCAAGTTTTAATAGATCCAGGTTCTAATGAATTTAACCACATCTTAACCTTATCCCTTAAAGAAAAAGGAAAAAGCCTAAGTCTAATAGCATCATTAGATACTCCTTCATATTTAAAAGTAGCACATAGTTCCAAAAAACTAGCAAGATGTAAATTAGGATCTTTATTAGGTGAACCTCTAAATTGATTATTCTGTACCATTTGGATAATTGCATGTTTAAGTTCAAATGAATTAGCAGCAACATCAGGGTTTTGAATAGTTAGGTGAATTTCATCTAATGTAGGGTTGACATAGTCTCTTAGTGGTCTTTGTTGGTTTATATTTTCAATTTTTGGATTATTTGCCATTTGTGTTAAATTTATAATTTCTCTCTTTTGTTTCCTAATTCTTTTAATTGTGCGCTCTAATTCTGAATCGTAAAGTATTAAATTTTCTTTTCCAAATTTACGCATACAATTTTTAAGTAATATTTAAAATAGTCCGTTAATAATTCTATTAATTACCTTAATAATTACTTTACTTCACTTCCCCGGCAACGGCGCCAAAAACTTGATCCCCTTTTCGATATTTATACTTAAAAGTGTGATATAAAAAGTTAGCAACGACACCAAAAACTTGATCCGCACTGAATATATAAACTGATGATTCTGTTATGGATTTTATGATTTATATTGTGGATACTACACAAGTATATGTATCGTTATCAAGTAATATAAGGCTCTAATGGAGTCCTAGATATTGATCCCACAGGGAAGTTAGAGAATTTCAAAGATAAATTAAAGTAAACTTACTTACTAATCTAGTATACGGAAATTAAGAATACTTAGACTAAAATAAACTAATGCTTAATGTTTGAATACAAGATTTCAGAAAAGTATCTTTCTCCTTGTTTTTAGAGAATTAAGTGAATGAAGAATTAAATAATTTTTTAATTGTATTGTGCCAAATAAGAGCATTCCTATTCTTTACCCTTTGGTCCAGATGCAAAGATCATTGACTCGTCTTATATTTGATTACTGAATCTGCGGCTAGTCTAGGAGGATACCGACTGCCACTTCAGAGCTCCCACGTTACCCTCACCTGAGGGCTACCATCTACACTTCAGCTCTCAAACAATAAGGCCGAATTGAATATTTTAGTCTGTCACACTAAAATGTCAAATTTTACGCCTGTTAGTTAATATTTCCCTATTTATTTACACCCTCCTTCCAGAGCTTTTGACTTCCCTGTATCTCAGATGTAATCTTTACTATAGTTGATACTTCAACATATGTTAACAAATCAATTGGCCAGATTGAAAGTAAATTAAGATTTGAGTAAAAGAATAGCACAATTTCTATTTTTGTATTTTAAGGCACAATTACTTTAATTCATCAATTCACAAAATCTCGATAACAAGGAGAAAGACTAAGGTAACTACTCAGAATGCATGGGAAAAATGACACAAAGCATGGATTTCATTAAATATAACAAACAAATAACAAATATGCTTATCTCAAGTCTTCTCCCCAAGCAGATTCTTGAAGTTCCTTTGACTCTTCCTTCCAGAACAGCACACCAAAATGCTAAACACTTTATCGATTCACTCAAAGACTCTTTAATTACACTTAACTTTCACAAAAATGACACAAAACTGACACACAAATGACTAAAATTTGTTTCTATTTATAGAAGGGGTCAAATCTCCAAAGGTTGCTTAAGCACCTCTTCAAAAAGTGACTAGGTTCAATGTATTTTGGCTCTTTTCAACTGTCTCGCCGTCGGCGGCTTGATCTCCCCGTCGGCAGGCTTCTAGAAGATAGGTTAACCGCGCCGATCTAGCTATCGGTGGACTCAATCTCGCCGTTTGCGGGCTCCTTATAATATATTAAAAATTTTTCGGGAAAAACTTGCCGTTGGCGGCCTTAATCTCGCCGTCTGCGGGACAGTTCAATTTTTATCAAATTGAGTCCTTTTTGCTCCAAATTTGCTTCTTTTATGCTTTTTGCTTTCAGTACTTATAAATCTTCATTCCTGCAATAAAACAAAGAAAATATCTTTTCTTTAAAGTGCAATTTCATACAAAATTTGTATGAAATTCTTAATATATTTTCTAGTGATCAGTGACCCTTTCCTTCTCTATAAACCAAATTACAAGAATTTAGCCTGTCACTCTAAAAACCTATCAATTCTACGCCCTTAGAATAATATTTTGCTATTTATTTGCACTTCACCTTGAGTAACCCGCACAAGGCCTCCGACTACCCAAGGATTCATGTGATATCTACTAGTTAGAAATTCATCTCCTTCTATGTCTCAAAACTCTTCAACAGATTTTAACAATTTAAATGGCCAATTTAAATAGTAAATTAACATCAGGTATTAATATCATCACAATGTTTAATATATATATATATATATATATATATATATATATATAGATTATATATATATATATATATATATAGTTTTTAATTCTCCAACGAATTTTATATTATCTTATTTATCTTTTCATAATTGAAAGAAGAAAGTAAAGTAACTACTCGGAACACAATGAATTTAAACAAAAAAACATATAAATAAAACTTTGAATCAAAATACAATTACTTATCTCAAGTGTTTCTCCAACTGAACCTCTGAATCCTTCTGACTCCAAATTAAATAGACTTCAAAAGCACTAACTCTTAAAAACTCTCAATACAAACTCTAAATAAACTCACTAACTAATAAAAGAAACTATAAATATGGCCCTTAAAAAATTTCTCTAATTTCTCTCTCTAAATGGACTATGGGGCTAGTGGATTAGGTTGGGCGTTGGAGGTTTTGTGGGCGTTTTTCTCTGAAGGAGTAGCCTCATATTTATAGGCTTCAAGGGTTTCCTTGAGGCACCTCTTCAAAATGTGTCCATATTCAATGAATCTTCTAGAACGTGTGTCGGGCACCTAGGCGCCGGACTCTACGTCCAGTTCTTCGCACCTCTTCACTATAGATCGCACCTCTTCGCGATCCTAACCGTTTCCAAGCGTCTAAATACAATGTATCACATGTCCTACAATCCAGGAATAACTGCCAATCTTCTAGATGGTCCAATAACCGCTAACACCATCAAAATAACCGTCCAAAAGTCGTGAAAAATCATACAGAATTCTGTATCGAACTGGCTCTTAGGCGCCGGATTCTGGCGCCAGGCCAATTATTTTGATAATTTTGCATTTTGGCTACATTTTTGCTCCTTTTTGCTCCTTTTTCATCCTTTTTTTCCTTCTTGAACATTTTTTCATTGCCTACATCCAAAACACGAAAATACCTTTCATTAAAGCATAATATCCTTAAAAATTTGTTAAAAATCAAGGCATAAAAATAGGTATTTTTTTCATGGATCAATTACTTAAACCTAATACAAGTCAGGTTTAAGTTAATTAATTAGCTTTAATGTGGGTTAAATATAATTAAGGTTTAATGATTACTTAAACCTAATGTAAGTAGGGTTTAAGTTGATCAATTAGGTTTAATGTACGTTAAACCTAAATAGGGTTAAGTTTAATTGGATCAAAGTTAATAAAACCTAATTTGGGTAAGGTTTAATTAATTAATTAGACTTAATTAGGGTTAAGTTTAATTGGTTTAAGGTTAATTAGACCTAATTTGGGTAAGGTTTAATTGATTAATTAGACTCAATTAGGGTTAAGTCTAATTGGTTTAAGGTTTTAAACCTAATTTGGGTAAGGTTTATATGATTAATTAGACTTAATTAAGGTTAAGTTGTTGACCTCACTTTTGTGAGAATCATTTTAAAGTGAGTTTAATATAGAAATTATACCAATGTTAACTTCCTAAATCTCACTGATAGTCATTAAAACCTAATGACTAGGGAAAAACTCTATCAATCCTTCTTTGATCCAAAGTGATTAAATCAGTAATAACAAACCCAGATTTAATCAATTATTGACCCAATAGGTCAACTTTTAATGAAAAAGTCAACTTTGGTCAAAATGGTCAATTTTTGACCCAATAACCAACTCATTAACCCAATATATCAACTTTTGACCAAAAAGTCAACTTTGGTCAAAATGGTCAATCCTTGACCCAATGACCAAAAAGTTAAATTTGGTAAAAAAAATGACCAAAATCATCAACCTAATACCTAAAGACCACCATATTCATCTCATTAGTCACCTTTGACCAAAAAGTCAATTTTAATTAAGATGATCAAACCATAACCTAAAGACTATTACATTGACCTTTTTGGTCATCCTTGGACATAAATGTTTAAAATTTGATCAAAACAGTTCATGTAGGACATAATGAAAATAACCCTAACCGCATTGGTCAACTCTTGACCTAAAAGAGAAAAAATGGTGAAAATGGCTAACACATGCCCCTTCACCACAAACTTTACTTCAAGGACAGAAATTGACATGATCAACTTGACAATGATTAAAATGACCAAAAATTAACACTAAAAGCATAGGAACAAACCCCACATTTTTCTTAGGTCTATTTAGTGAGATATTAAATTTTAAAGCTTTAAGGTATTTTTAAAATTAAAAAATGTATTTTCTAGCATTTTCACTAAAATAATTATAATAAATCATAGAAAAATCAGAAAATTACAAAATTTGCTTCTCCGGTTTCCTTGATATCAGAGAGATTTTTGAAAAATATAAAATTCATTTTTCAACATTTATTTTATTTTTAAATTAATTAACACTCCAAAACTTAAAATAATTATAATAAAAATAATATAATTCAAAAAATCACCAAAATTGGTCCAAGTGATTCTCTGGTCATTAGGAATGTCCCCTAATTTTCTTAAGGACAGAAACTTTCCCTTGGTCATGTTATTAAATTTTCCTTGAAAATCTCTATTTTCTACCAAAAATAATTATATAAATAAATTAAATACAGAAAAATCACATTTTCTCCTCTCATGTCTTTATTGACACATGAGTGAAGTCACATAAAAATTTCAAGTTCATTTGAGTTCAATTTAGTGAGTTATAAAATTATTAAGTTTAAAGGGTAAAATAGTAATTAAAATTTTTAACCCTTAATTAAAACTTTAGGTTTAATAAAAAAATTAACAAGTAAAATATTTGATCCTAATCTGATTTGGATGATTGAAATTCAAATAATTAAAGGGTAGAAACCCATTAAACAATTTTAAAATGATTAAACTTTAATTAAATAATTGATTAAATTTGGAAGAATAATAAAATTGGAATTATTAAAATAGGGATATTATTAGGAGGAGATTTATTCTTTAATTTAAAAATCCCTAAATTAATTATCTCATTAATATTCAATTCTTAATCAAAATGATAACTCAAATTTAAAATATATTAAAAGACTTAATCATTAAACTAAAATTAAATTATTAAACACTTTTAAAAAAATTTCAATTAAAATTAAAATAAAATTGAATTAAAATTAAATTAAATTAAATAAATAAATTAAATTTGAATTAAATTAAATTAAATTAAATTAAGATTAAAAAAAATTAAATTAAATTAAATCAAATTAAATTAAATTAAACAAATTAAATTAAATTAAATTAAATTAAATTAAATTAAACCAAATTAAATTAAATTAAATAATTAAATTAAATTAAATTAATTCAAATTAAATCAAATTAAATTAAATTAAATAATTAAATTAAATTAAATTAAATTAAATCAAATTAAATTAAAATTAAATCAAATCAAATTAATTAAACATCAAATCAAATTAAATTGAACTATATTGAATTAAATTAAATTAAAACTCAATTAAATTAAATTAAATTAAATTAAATTAAATTAAATATAACACCACCTAAGACATAAAGAATTCAAAATAAATCTAAAATAACTTGAACACTATTCCAAATTAAACTAAATCACAAATCATTTGAATACTAATTTACCCTCGAAAGTTTTAGTTATCATAACTCCTAAACAGAACATTAAATGAAATGTTACTTCACTTATAGGATATTCAAATGTCCTAGTTCACTGAGCAAGATAATAACAAAACTTGAATTCTCGGACGATTAATTCATTTATATAATTAAATCCATTTGGACTTAAAACAATCCTAGAAATATTGAAAAGATGTTTAAGATTCTTCTTAAGCACTTCCTCAATATGATAGGACATTTATAAGAACAATTGAATTTAATTGTTCTTTGATGAAGAAAATCATCCTTAAACTAAAACACAAAGACCTAGACGTCATAGGAAATGACTAGCTATAGGATTAGGAATTTGGTAGAAAACCATAACCTTTCCCTTAGCTTTACCTAGGAACTTGCTTAAATATTCTAATTGTGTTTTAAGTGTAGCTTGGGATGACGGGAAGACCCTCCAGGTACGCTTTTATTTTATTGCAATCTACTTTCTTGCAATTTACATTATTGCAATTTACTTAACTGCAAATGCACTTTACTTTTCTTGCATGATAAGACAACTGTTGCATGAAAACCCACACCTTTAGGATAGCCCCTAAACTCGAAACCAAAACTAAGTTAAAAGTCATTGCAAGATAAAATTCACCGCCACAACATTTCAAAATATAAAACAACTCAAAATTTAATCACAAACAGAACACAAAACTACAAATACAACTAAATTAAAACGTCCTGTTGGATGATCGGGAATACCTCGGATGATGTAACCTACGTGTTGCTAACGGGATTTCCCACGGTCTAAATGAAAGTGTGGAACTCATTCAGTTGAGTTTAGCAAATTCATCTGGACTAAGTGAATCCGATAAAAATAATGATGCCGGAAGGATGGAACCGTGGGATCTTAACCGGTGTCGTTATAATCAACTTTAAGATTTGCTTTAATCAAAACACAAAAAAAACACTTTGAAAATTAAGACTCCTCTAAACCAAAACACTTTTCTCATCTCCTGATTTATGATTTCTAAAACTAAACCTCTGCAACAACAAGGAGCTCGGAGCATGGTAGGCAACGACGGCCATCGTCGTCAGCAAAACTTGAACCTACTTCAGCAAAACTTTCCTAGAAATAAATAACAAAGCCATAGGACTTCGAGGTAGTTTGCCTAGTGCAGCATAAATTCTCAACTCTTCGTTAGGCATTTGCATTGCAAATTAAACCCTAACCGGTCTTAGGATTCCGAGGTAGTCGTCTGATACGACATAAACCCTCACATCTTCGAGGCTATTTGTATGATTTTGTCATATAAATATAAGTCCTAATTAATTAAAATTGGCAAGATTAAAACATTAAATAAACATTAGGACTTTCCTAAATTCAAGCCAAACAATAGGATAGTCGGGAAATTACCGAAGTTCACTTCGAATCTGTGATTTCTCCTACCTTTCTTCCTTTGAATTCTCAAAACAAAAATTTTCCAAATTCGATCTATTCCCTATTGAAATTTCCAAAATTCAATCCCTTGAAAACTTAAACTTTGAAATTCTTGAGAGCAGAATTATTGATTACTATCGAGAGTTTTCTTAGGTGATTCCCATCACTTAAGATGTAATTAACTATAGGGGCTTGCCCTTATAGGGAATTTTGAAGAACCCGAGTAATATAAACCCTGTTTAATGTTTTCATATTAAGCAGGGGAATTTTGTCGGCTTATAAAATTGGTTCGCAGACCAAACGGATGTCACAAATCTTCTAGTTTATTTAATCGAGCCCCACCGTCAAGCAGTGTGGTGCGGTGCTCGTTTATATAAACTATTTGGGACGTGAGATCGGTTTAATCTCATATCTTAAAACCTTCAAATTTAAAATTATTTTCAAAATCAAATACTCCTTTTCAAATTATTTATTTTAATTAAATTAAAAATTCGCCGACGATTTCGTTAGGCGACCCCTCTTCAAAACAAAACACAACCTAAAAATTTGCCGACGCATTTTCCGGCGACTCACTGAGGAAAATTTCTCTCTCCATTATAATCAAATAATTCTGCTTTCAAAAATCGGTAGTGCATTCATGTCCTTAGTGGATCAAACTACCCTTCTTTCCGTTGGAATACTATGTTCATTTCTACCTTGGACAAGTATAGCCAACATTCTCCCGGATTTAGGAGCCACTGTTTAGACACCCCTAAACAGAGAGGTTCCGAGATCCTTTTACCTCATTTCGAGGTGGGGTGGACCCCCAATAGGTGTTAGTTTAGGAATGATCCTTCGAGTCGAGAAGTCTTGCTTAAGACTCTCTTTTCCTTTCCAACTCGAATCGGATTCCTTACCTTCTCTACACTTTTGAACATTCCGTTCTAAATAAACAAACCCTCTAATAAGTGACTCTTTTAACAAATGATTCCCTCTTATAAATACATGAACAAAAAATGTGTTCGGACTCTTTTTAATTCCTTTCTTTTCGTCCTAAAGAAAAGAAGCATAACTTGAGACTGACAACCAGAATCTACCTCCGCGAAATGGAAGCCCCGAAGCCGATTTTCTCCTTCACCAACGGACTCGGACTTCGCCGTCTATAAGGATGAGCCGCCCGACAATGGGATCATCCGATTCGGACGAGGATTTGAAAACACGAACGTCAAGGTCACCGACGTCTCCCTCTTTGCACCGACGAACAAGGCATCCGAAGCCGAGGAGCCACCGCCGAGTTCAACCTTAGGTCGACCCAAGAGTTTCCTCCCCGCAAAGGGTCCCGACTAGGAGGAGTACCGTCGTCCGCAGGAGGACCGTTCTCACTACCCCCACCTGGTCTAGTTGTTTCGCACCTACCCCGACTTCGCCAAATCAAAGGGAAAGAAATCCGGAATTATGGTAAACTCGTTACCGTGGAGGGTACAGATCTTCTCGTAAGACCTTCGTTTTCGAAATCGGGTCCGAGCTCAAAGATTCCATCACCGACAAAGACCCAAAGAAGAAACGAAGTAGAAGGATCGCCGGAGAAGCCGTAGCCGCCGAAATTGCTTTCCGGAGGAGATTCCGAACCGCTCGAATATACACCACCGCTGAATATACACCGCTGCCTGACTACATACCACTTTTGGGAGGAAGCAGGTTCCATCCCCTCTCCGCCGCAGAGGATGAGGAGAATGTTCGCAAGATTGCTGCCACATTACCTCGGCCCGCATACTACAACGATAGCCGCAAGAAAAGAACTAGAACTACGTCGTTTGCTCGACTGCAAACTTTGGTAGAAAAGTTAGCAAGGAAGGAAAACTGCCCCGTATCGGAAATTCTACGAAGGCTAGGGTGGGTGCCGGTCAAATCCCGTCTTGGGCCCCGAGTAGAGCCCGCCGTCATGGCAGAAAAGCCAAGCAAGAGAATGAAGGCTAGCCCGCCTGTTGTAGTCTCAGGACTACAGATTAGGGAGGATACCACCTTCCAAAGCATTTGGCCGACATGCACCATCCGGTCCTAGACCTTCTGCCGCTAGAAGGATGGTATGGTGTCCCACTACCGGGCGGCTAAGATCGAAACGAGCAGCCCGAGAAAGAAAGTCTCGCCGAGAGGCCGGAATCCGAAGAAAGTGCTACCGCGATAAAGGGGACTCGTGAAAAAGGGACCCGGCAACTATCGCATGACAACCGCAAAGACACACGAAAGCTCCACTAGAAGATGCCATGGAAAAGTTGAGAACCGATATCCGACGATTGGCAAAAGAAAGAGAAGAAAAGTTCGGAGATGAGATCGATTCATCGGAGTTCATGGACGACGAATATGCAGAAATCAATATGGTTGAGACACGAGCTTCATCAGCTTCGCAAGGTGCTCCTGCAGCCGCAGAAAGAGAGGAGCCGGAACTGATGAGAAGACAGCTTCAGGAAAAAGATGACACGATCGCTCAAATGGCGAAAAGGATGGAAGAGATGGTCGTAGCCCTGGCCACTCTCCAGAGTCAAGTACAACCACATAGAGAGACACCCCCAGAGGTCATTCACATTGTAGACGGAGGAAAGGAGATTACATCCGTCAATGGGGATGACCAATGAAAAGGATACAAGACAAAGTATGATCCCTAAAAAGGATATCAAGAACTTGGTAGAACAGCAGAGTGCGAGAAGCCTTAGCACAATCGAAGAACGGGACATCCATTCGGACGGGTAGACATTACCCGAAGAATTCGACGCCGTCCAATACCCGAAAGACTTCGTACCACCTCTCGTTCAAGACCTTCGACGGAACCGGGAACCCCGACGCGCATGTTGCACACTTTCGTGCCGCTTGTTGCAATGCCGGCGGGAGCGATGCGCTACTCTTCCGACAGCTCGTCAGCAGTCCGTCGTGAATCGCCTTCGACCGGTATGCGAATTACCCAATGGCTCGGTGAAGACATTCTCGCAGCTAGAGAGCCTCTTCATCAAGCGATTTGTCGGAGCTCAGCACCACATCACTATAGGTGATTTAGTGGTAGAGAAACAAAGGCCGAATGAAACTTTGGTGGATTACATACTTCGATGGAGAAACTTAAGCATGAAGTGTGAACCACAACTGCGAGAACAACACGCAGTCGGCATCTTGCTTAAAAGCATTCACGGCCCGAAAGCACTTCTCCTCAAAGGATTCACTATTAAGACTTTTGAGAAGTTGTTAAGCAAGGCCGGAAGCTTGCAAGAAGAGGCGAAGCAGTTAAGTTTTGCCGACAAGACGGACAAGCAGAAGCCGTTGAAGACCTTCGAAAAGAAATCCGGGATCATTGCAGCAGTTGATAAAGGCAAGCAACCAATGCAAATACCACCAGAACGGCCGCAGCAACCGCAACAGAACTACCAAGCAACCCCGGTCCAAGCTATCGGCCGTCTCCGCAAGATGAACAACCGCCTCGTCCGCAACGAACATTAAGGGAGCTTCTGAGTAGAGAATATCCGTTCAAAAATGAAGCAGTACCGAAGATGTTCCGTAGTCTAATAAAAACTCCAGATTTCCAGCTGCCAGAGCCCAAAAGACCAGAGGAAGTCAATAAGAACGGTGATCCCAACTTTTGCCCCTACCATCGGATGCTTGGGCACAAGATAGAAGATTGCATTACCTTTAAAAGTTGGCTCAACGACAACCTTCGGAAAGGAAATATAACAATCCCGAAGGAGTACATGAAGGAACCCCGTAAAGGAGGTTCCGTCAATGTTATCTCAACCGATCCCGTCATTCCGATAGATCCCTATGCGACCGACGATGGATGGACTACCGCTCTGGACGAGGTCTTCGAAGAAGATTTTAGACGAGCATTCGAACCGCTTCGGTGCGAGCCTCAATTCGGAGTTCGAGACCTGTTAAGCCGGTACTATCACTTGCGATAGAAGAACCACCTCGACAGGAGACGATCGAAGAAAAGAAGAAAATTGACGAAGAAGAGGGGACCGAGATTCCTAAGGCTAGACTAGGGGCTGCTTATCCTAGGATAGTTG
The DNA here is from genome assembly GCA_022702705.1 of Papilionanthe hookeriana x Papilionanthe teres. Lineage (NCBI taxonomy): Eukaryota > Viridiplantae > Streptophyta > Magnoliopsida > Asparagales > Orchidaceae > Papilionanthe > Papilionanthe hookeriana x Papilionanthe teres. Next base: position 152,155,951 of record CM040427.1, on the reverse strand, counting down.
TTTCGATTCGGGGAGAAATCCCTCGAACCTCCGATTTTGTATGATTATCTCGCTCACTTCGGTGGGATCATATAATGATAAGGGTGATGGCGTTGGCTACGTTTTGACTGTTTCTAACGATTACGTAACTAGCGACAATCCGGACATCGATTTCAATACCAACGACAATTCTCAAATCATACACAATCTCGACGATCAAAATAACGAAGAAGACATCCATCAAGGAGGCTACGAGAGTTCAACAAGCAACGGATCTATCTGTGAGTTTCGAGGAGCTCCAGTTACGATAGAATTAGAGCTTTCGCATTCGAAGCTAATCCGAAGAGCCAGTCATTCCGATTCGGGAGGAGACACCGGCAAGTTCAACACTAGATTCGAAGAAATTACGAAGTCAACTTAAGAAGTGGAAAAGTTCTACCTCCAAGAATGGGTCCAAAAGACAAAGGAAAGCGTGTGGTTGTTCAAGAAGAACCAACCCCACAGAAGAAATACCCATTCGAGAAGAAGCCGAGACGCATGAGAACAAAGTGGACTACAACGTGCTAGCCCATCTTAGGAAACTACCGGCCAACCGAGCATTTACGATGCTCTCATCTTATCAAAGGAGATGAGAGAAGCTCCGATCAAAGCCTTACTTCGATCCATAAATTTGCTTAGCTCAAATGGCCGGAGATTCCTTAGATGAGGTTTGCTCGTTAAAGGAACAACGAGGCGTTACCTTCACTGGACAATGACCTACTACTGGGACAGCGAGATCACAACCGACCGTTGTACATTTCGGTTACAATCGGGAAGTTTACGCTCTCCGTAGTATTGGTGGATCCAGGAGCATCAATCAATATAATGAGTCTTCGAACACTAGCATACTTGGAAATTGATGCTCGCGAGCTCGAGCGTACAAAATGTTATTAAGAGGATTCAACCGTAAAGGAGAAAGAGCCCTCGGGTCAATAACGCTATCGATGAAGACCGGTGATTTAGCAAAGACAACCGCAAAATTTCACATAATCGATTCGAAACGTCGTTCAACGCTCTATCGGGCCGACCATGGATACATGAAAACAGGATGGTACCATCATCTCTCGCATCGATGCATCAAATATTACGATGGAGGGGAACAAGGCATCAAAGGTGACTTGCAACCATTCTCCGTACATGAGATTGGAATCCATGAAGATGCAACTTATTATGCACCGCCAAAGAAAACAATCTTCTCCGGAGATACCGTAACAAATGAAGCAAAGAAAGTTCGTGACAACAAAGAACTTGAAGTTCTAGTCCAACAGTCACTCACCACTCCCTTACGGTGAGATGGTGAAGGTTTCTCCACAACTCGCATCCGAGGTCGAGGCCGGGGACGAGGTCGTGGTAGAGACGCTAGGACAATCGGACAGAAGAAACCAGCCATCAATGTTGATTGGGAATATAGTTCTGAAGAAGAAAAAGAAATCAAACAAGAAGCAGCGGCAATAAGTCGGAAGAAGCCGCAATTCAAGATCTCCCTCGAAGATGAAAAGAGTGAAGAATATAAATCAATGTACGAGAAGATTAATCACTACGTACATACTATGACCCTAACTCCGATCCATTCTAATAAGATCGAGGGTATGGTGGTCAAAGAGGTACGTAACGACGGTGCAAAGCCAATCAAATTCTACCGTGGTGCTTCTTCCTCCAAAATTGAAAATCATGTACAATTTGAAGATGTCACTTCATCAGAATTAATGGAATTACCTTTTGAGTGGTACTCTCCCTGTGTTCAAAATTTAATTCAGCGTGGTTTCTTACCTCGACAATGGACAAAAGGCCAATTACAACATTTTAAAAAATTATGGAATAATTCCGGTCGTCCACCCAATTCAAAGCATGGACTCGGATTCGGCACAGTAGGGTCAGTTGACGATACTGAATTTTGCTTGGTTGTCACTTGCGAATCCAACGAAAGCTGCATGGAAACTACAGATGAACTCGAAGATTTACAAATTGGAGATGCTCCACCAGAATTCGAAGAAGAAATTAAATCTACAATAGATGAGTTAACGGAAGTTAACTTAGGTACTAGCGAAGAGCCTAGACCTACCTTTGTTAGCTCCTTACTCAACAAAGAAGACTCCGAAGAAATAATCAAATTATTAATGGAATTTAAAGACTCGTTTTGCTTGGAGCTACGATGAGATGCCGTGATTAGCTCCGCAGGTCGCAGTTCATATGCTAGGAGTGGATCCTACTTCGTCCCGCCGACAAGGTCCCCGAAGAATGCGTCTAGAAATCGAACAACAAGTCATAGCCGAAGTTAAAAAGCTAATAGACGCTAAATTTGTCCGTGAAGAACAATACCCGACTTGGTTAGCCAATGTGGTGCCGACCGAAAGAAGAATGGTCGGATCGGAATCTGTGTGGACTTCGCAGATTTAAACAAGGCATGTCCAAAAGATGAATTCCCTCTACCGATCCTGGAATTAATGATCGACATTGCTTCAACACATGAAATATTCTCGTTCATGGATGGATCTTCAGTGATACAACCGGATAAAAATGACTCCGGAAGATGAAAAGCTTACAAGCATTCGAACGCCGATCGGAGTATTTTGCTACACAAGTGATGCCATTTGGACCGAAGAACGCAGGAGCAACCTACCAAAGAGCAATGGCAAGAATTTTTGATGATCTCATCCACAATCAAGTCGAATGCTACGTGGACGATGTGGTCATCAAAAGCAAAGTAAAGGAAAACCACTCGTATGATTTGAGAATTGTTTTCGAACGATTAAGACAATTTAACCTTAAGATGAATCCCTTAAAATGCGCCTTCGGCGTCACCTCCGGGAAATTCTTAGGATTCGTTGTCCGACATCGTGGAATTGAAATCGACCCGGAGAAGATTAAAGCTATCTTAGAAATGCCGCCTCCCAAAACCTTAAAACAACTACGATCTTTTCAAGGGAAGCCGGCATATCTTCGACGCTTTATCTCAAACTCCGTCGGTAGGTGTCGACCTTTCTCGGCACTAGTTAAAAAGGACGCCAAATTTATTCGGGAAGGGAAATGCCGTAAGGCCTTCGAGGACATTAAACAATATTTAATGACACCTCCCGTCTTAGCAGCCTCGGCCTCGAGTAGACCGCCGATACTTTACACCGCGGCTTTAGACGACTCTCTCGGAGCCCCGTTAGCCTGTGTCAATGATGAGGGTAAAGAAAATGCTCTTTACTACTTAAGCCGTCGTTTACTTCCGACGGAAGTAAGGTATCCCGCAATTGAAAAGAATTGTTTGGCCCTGATCTTCGCCGCTCAAAAGCTCGGCACTACATGCTTTCTCATAAGGTCAACCTGATCTCGAAGTTTAATCCATTGCAATACTTGATGACTCGTCCAACGCTTTCCGGCAGACTTGCCAGATGGTCAATGATATTATTGCAATTCGATATAACTTTCGTGCCTCTGCGTGCCGTGAAGGGACAAGTCTTAGCAGACTTCCTCGCAGCGCACCCTTTGCCGGTAGAATCTCCTCTCAATGACGATTTGCCAGATGAACAAATAATGAACCTAGAAGACCCTGATGATCGACGTTGGGATTTATATTTCGACGGAGCATCTTCAGCACACAAAGACGAAGAATCGCAAGTGATAGTGCCCGGTAAGGCAGTAATCGGACTAATCTTTATAACGCCGGAGCGGGGGATGTTAAGATACTCCTACCACTTGACAGAACCATGTACAAACAACGAAGCAGAAGACAAAGCCCTCATAACGGGACTGGAATTAACTATTCAAATGGGGATAACAGACATCAACATCTACGGGGATTCGCAGCTAATCATTCAACGGATCGCCGGACAAGTACGTAATTTTAAAGCCAAGACTCGAACAATACTTCCAAGTATGCCATACAATTCGTTGGAACAGATTCCAAATGTGACAATCTACAAAATTCCCGGAGAAGAGAATGCTTTAGCAGATGCTTTAGCCCGTCTCGCAAAAGAATTCGCCCGTTTGCAAGATGAATCGATGGAAGTGTCGCTCACCGGACGTCAGTCCTATCACGACTCGACATAGACACAATACACAAATCGAAAAAGAAAAAGAAGTAGTTGCAAGAAGTGATGTAAAACACGTAAGATCGGAGACAACCATTAATAGACTACCCGCAAACAGAAAGCTACCGGACGATAGGTCGCTAGCCCATCGCATCAAGAAAAGAACTCGTCTTTCGCATTAATAAACAACACATTGTACGTAAGATCTTTCGATCAAATGTGGCTAAGGTGCCTAACCGGGTCCGAGGCCCGTGAAATTGTTAAAGAGGTGCATTCGAGACTCCGTGGCGCTCACCGCCGGGTCCGAAGATGAAAATGAAAATTAAAAGACTAGGGTACTACTCGGCCCTCGATGATGACCGACCGCATGAAAATCGCCAAGAGCCGTCACCAATGCCAAGTGCACGGAGTGGTTCTACACCAACCTCCAAATGTGCCGCACCCGACAATTGCGTCGTGGCCATTTGAATGTTGGGGCACGTATATAGTGGGTCCGATAGAACCACCATCTTCAAAAGGACATCGCTTTATTCTTGCGGCTACGGATTACTTTTCCAAGTGGGCAGAGGCAGCTCCACTTAGAGAAGTGAAAGCACACCACGTGCTACGCTTTTTCAAGAACCAAGTTGTCTCACCGTTTCGGAGTGCCGCGCGAATTATCTCGGATAATGGGTTAGCATTCGAAGCACGCAAATCAACAATTTTGTCGGAGACACGGGATCGACCGGCGATACTCAACAATTTACTACCCAAGAGCAAACGGTCTCGCCGAGGCTTTTAATAAAACTCTCGTTCAAATCTTAAAGAAAACCTTGGACGATAATAAGAGAAATTGGCACGAGAAATTGTTAGAAGCCTTATGGGCCTACCGGACAACCTTCGTAACTCCTACTCAAGCTACACCTTACGCTCTACAGTGTATGGGTCCGAGGCAAGTGTTACCCTTAGAGGTTCGCCTTCCTTCACTCGTAATCGCAGCTTGCAAACAAGATCACGACAGAAGAGAACGCTAAATTGCGACTAGAAGAATTAGAAAGCTTGGAAGGGAAAAGACTTGCAGCGCAACAGAATTTAGAACTATACCAAGCTAAGATGGTTCAAGCCCATGACAAACTGGTCCGCCCAAGAACCTTCAAAGTTGGTGACTTAGTTCTCGTTCTCAAGAGACCTATTCTCGCACACCGCAAGATAGGAGGAAAATTTGAACCCACTCGGAAGGACCATTTCGTGGTCGAAGCAAGATACTCGGGAGGTTCCTACCAGCTAGTGAATTGCCAGGGAGAACGACATATGCTTCCGATCAACTGACGATACTTGAAAAAGTATTACGCTACCTGATGTTTCGAAGGAATGAATTCTTCATCCCTAAGAAACACGGGCGAAGTAATTACTTATGATTGGGTCCGAACCCAAAAAAATAATAAAATGTTCTAAGATAAATAAAATCATGATAATAAAGATTTCCTTGTTTTCTCTTCCAAATCAAAATCTCTTTCCTGATTTTCTTATCCTACTTCATTCCTGTTAAATTTGAAAACAAAAAAAATATATATAAAAAAATGTACCTTTAATAAACATTTTCTTAATGTTCTTGTTCTTAGTACAGCCCCTGATCCTTTTCCTTGTCTTTTCACAGAAAATGTCGAACGGCGGTTAGTCCCGAACTTTAAGAATGGCGTAAGCCTTGCACTCGATGAAAAGAGGGTGAAAGATGGAGCGATAATCGAGATCGACTCGGATTTCGCACCAGCAGGCCTACAAGTACGAGGAAAGTGACCGGGTCCCGGCTGACCGAGAAGAACCGCCCGGCGACAAGGTGATGAGAGTGGGTGGCCCAAGCCACCAATCCAACAACAAGAAAAGAAAAGCAAACACCGAAGAAGATAAGAAAATGAAGTCCGTAGTCGCTACGAGCGGAGGGCAGGCTTGTCGGCCGCCGCGCCCACGGAGATTCAAGAAGTGCGGAGAGCTACTCTCATGCCCACGCAACGAAGAAATAAGAATCGTCGTATCCGTAAGATGTTAACAAAACTAGTCTGCGGACCGGCGCGACGAGACAATCGCTAATGCCAAGCACACACATTTCAAGGACACCGGTTCACCAGAACTCGAAGAAAGGAGGCCAGCTCCAAGGATAACAGAAAGAACCAGGGAAATCCCCAAAAGATCAGAAGAAAGAAGGCTACCACGCCACCGGATAGAACCACCAATAATGCATGACCTTGTTGCAGAAGCAACCCCGGGGGATGTCCCGACAGGCATCATCCCTGAGGAGCCGAGGTATGCAGGGGAACGTGAAGGGATTGAACCATATATCCCACAATATGTCACAAGGCCTCGCCATCTGCAGATCATTCCGGAATACGAGCTGGAGAGAATGCAGAATGTTGAAAAGAAGACCTTTGAATACTTTGAGAGAATTAAAGGAAGAAGAATCAACATACTAGAGGGCCTCGAGCTACATACCGACGTATTCTCCGAGTATGAACAACAGCAAATCGTGGATTGTATCCGGGATTTGAAGAGAATGGGCCGAGCAGGCCGCCTAAGGGAGAATACCTACTCAGAACCCCGGAGATGGATGCCAGGGAAGGGAAGAATCACAATACAATGCGGATGCTGCTACAACTTTGTCGAAGACGTAAAGGGAAACCCACCGGGGATACTCCGTCATGGGCAAGTAGATCCGATGCCATTAGTCATCGGAGAATGGTAAAAAGATTGATAACATGGAGGGTACGCTGCCAGCGATTGCATACCCAATAGCCGCATTATCAACATTTACAAACAGGGTGACCGCATACCCCCACATATAGATCACCACGACTTCGTCGACCTTTCGCACGAGCCTCTTTCTTGAACGAGTGTGACATCATGTTCGGATCCGACCTACGGATAGCGAGCCCGGGTGAGTTCCGAGGGCCCAGTAAAGATACCTTTACCGGTGGGTTCCGTCATGATACCGAAGGGCAACGGAGCGGATATCGCTAAGCATTGCATACTAGGAGTGCTAGTGGAGCGGATCTCGGCTACTTTCGTGAGAATGGACGACAAGAAGATACCTTACCATTTCCAACCGCACCCGAGCTAGAGAACCTCCGGCCTTACGAGTCGTGAGTTACATGGGAAATATCACACCTCCAATGTACATCCAACCGGCATCCTCGCCAAGGATGGCTTGGAAGGTGATGTTATTAACCATGTACCCCACTATTCGGACATGGATTTTTTGACAAATGCTTCTTTTGATGGACCAACAAAGATCATACACGATCCGTTTTGAGTTTACATGGATTGTATGAAATGTATTCCAGATCGAGTTGTATGATGTATTTTCAACATGATTGGAATGAAAGTGACCATGTCACATTTTTGGCCTTCACCTCTTTTGTGCAAATTGATTGGGAAATGCCATTAAAGTTAAATGAACTTCGAACAAAGAACAGAAAAGAAATAAATAAAAAAAAGAGGATAAAAGAAAACTTCCTTTAAAAATCTGAAATGACAAACACCAAATTCACATGAACATTAAATAAACGATAAAATAAAATTTGAACCATTAAAAGATAAACGAAATCAACACAAATCTCAAATTCCATTCTTCCAAATTTCAAATCAAATTTCAAATTCAATCTTTCCAAATTCCAAATCAAATTTGATCTTTTCAAATCTCAAATGAAATTCTCAATCAAATTCCAAATCCACTCCCGATCAAGTTTCAAATTTGATCTTCCAAATTTCAAATCAAATCTTAAATCAAATTTCGATCGAGTTCAAACTCATCATTCCAAATCTCAAATTCAATCTTTCCAGATTTCTAGTCTTAATCAAATTCAAATTCAATTTCTTCCAGATCTCGAATCAAAGATCAATCAAATCAAATTCAAACTTTTGGGTCGAGGATTTTACATCCAAGGCTGCACTGCTTTAGGATTCTCTCCTATTGCACTGAAATACATCAAATCAAACTTTTGGGTCGAGGATTTTACATCCAAGACTGCACTGCTTTAGGATTCTCTCCTATTGCACTGAAATACATCAAATCAAACTTTTGGGTAGAGGATTTTACATCCAAGACCGCACTCGCTTAGGATTCTCTCCTATTGCACCGAAATACATCAAATCAAACTTTTGGGTCGAGGATTTTACATCCAAGACCGCACCGCTTTAGGATTCTCTCCTATCGCACCGAAATACATCAAATTCAAACTTTTGGGTCGAGGATTTTACATCCAAGACTGCAATGCTTTAGGATTCTCTCCTATTGCACTGAAATACATCAAATTCAAACTTTTGGGTCGAGGATTTTATATCCAAGGCTGCGCTGCTTTAGGATTCTCTCCTATTGCACTGAAATACATCAAATCAAACTTTTGGGTCGAGGATTTTATATCCAAGACTGCGCTGCTTTAGGATTCTCTCCTATTGCACTGAAATACATCAAATTCAAACTTTTGGGTCGAGGATTTTACATCCAAGACTGCACTGCTTTAGGATTCTCTCCTATTGCACTGAAATACATCAAATTCAACCTTTTGGGTCGAGGATTTTACATCCAAGACTGCACTGCTTTAGGATTCTCTCCTATTGCACTGAAATACATCAAACTCAAACCTTTTGGGTCGAGGATTTTATATCCAAGACTGCACTGCTTTAGGATTCATTTCCTATTGCACTGAAATACATCGAATTCAAACCTTTTGGGTCGAGGATTTTTATATCCAAGACTGCACTGCTTTAGGATTCTTTTCCTATTGCACTGAAATACATCAAAATCAAACTCTTGAGGTTAAGGATTTTACATCCAACACCGCATTACTCTGAGATCTCTTCTCATTGCAACGATTCAATCTAATCAATCCAATTTTCTTTCGAGGTTGAAGATGTTACATCTAAAACCTCAGAATTCCAATTTTCATTTCAAATCAAATCCTTTAAATTAATTTTGACAAACGTCAATCTAAATTGAAACTCCAAATTAAAATCTAAACTCACACATCAAAACTTAAATTGAAAAAAAATAAAATCTAAATCGAAATTCCCCGTGTCATGTGATTTGGGATTCACCTCCTTTTCCTTTCCCCAGCGAGAGTTTTGGAATCTCCGGTTTCAGAGATATACTTGCTACTCCCCAGCGGAAACACTCCTACTTCGTCCTAAGTTCATCACTGGGACATCTGTGTCGGTTTTGTTGATCACTTCGGTCAACACCAATACGCGCGGTGTGCTCCGTCAGCTCACCACACCTATTGGGGGTCCATTTGTTGACCTCATTTTTGATGAGGTCTTCTCTTCTTCTCTTTAGTACTTAGGATCTAGCCTTAGGCTTTTCCTTTGACTATCTTAGAGGACTAGAATTGGGGCCCACCTTTTAGAAATTCAAACCACTTCTTAACTCCCTGCAAACTCCACAAACTCGATCGTAGACCCCTAATCACCTAGAGGGTCGAAATCAAATGTGGAAGTTTAAAGGATGAGTTCCTATAGGACTCTTTGGCCTTAGGATCGCCTACCGGTGGCTCGGTCTGGTGAAGGGGCTAACTTACACACACACTACACTTGTACACTACACTTTCACACACTTCCTAAAACTACAACCATACCTAACTTAACCTCCTGACTCATGTAGGTGATTCACATGGATGGTCCTTAACCCCTAAGCCCTTGGCTAAGAGGGTTAGGAACAACATAGTGAATGCCTCAAATGGGTCCCTTCATGGCTCATGTGGGCTTGATATGGCTTCATGGCTCAACCAAAATGATTTCTTTCCACTTAAATTCACCCAATCTTCAATTTCCCAAATTTTCAATTTTTGACCCCCGGGACCCTACACCCGCTTAGCCTACCCAAAACCTTGAAATTACCCAAATTCTCAAAAATTTCCAAATTACCCAAAATTCTCCAAAATCAATCCCAAACATTTTCACATCACTTAAACTGATCATCCATACCCAAAAATACCAAAAATTCCAAGAAAACCTCCCAATACCCTCCAAATACCCAAAATACCCCTCTTGACCCAAAAATCCAAAAATTCAAAAAATTCCCAGAAAATTCCAGAAAATCCCAAATATTTCCAATTTCATTTTGTCCAACTACACCATGGGCCAATTTTTTCAATTTACCCTACTTTTGTCAAAACCCCCAATTTGACCCATTTTAACACAAAGTGAACCCAATGTCAAACCAAACCCACCCAATTGACCCAAATTCTGGTCCAATTCAGTTCTAAACTTCAATTCAACATTCCCAACATCAATCTAGACCAAATCCAAGTCTAATTTGATTGAAATTTGGATCCAATTTCACTTTTGACCTTAAAGCCCAATTTGGACCCATGACCCAAACCTAACCCAAACTCACTCAATTCAACTCCAATTAACCCCAAATCTTTTCTAAATCTTCCTTAGCATCCCCACAAACAAAACACTAACATGATTTGCCCAAAACTTGAGACCCAAACCCCACTCAAATTCAACCCAAAACCAAAAGGCCCAATTTTAACCTAAACCCAAACCTAACCCAAATGAGCCCAAACCCCAAAATCAAAGCCCAACCAAAGTCAAAACCTCTTTGAAACACTCCCATAAACATTTCTCAACATTGATTTTATATCAATTTCAACCCTAGCCCAACATTAGCCCAACTTGGCCCACTTGGACCTACATAGGCCCACTTACCAAATAAATCCAAATTCAAACCAATTCAACTCCAAATCACATCAAATTGATTCCAAGCCCTTCATAGAACATCCCTAAACCAATTATGACATTTATTTGACAAAGTTCTTCACAAAATTTTTTATCCAAATGCCCATCCTAAAATCAAAAGCCCATTTCCCTTAAACTTTCCTAAAAGCCCACTCCCTTCAAATTCAAAAGCCCAAATTCATCCAAAGCCCACATGACACTCCCTTTCATCATTCATTTAATCAAAATTGTCCCTAAGTTCCAAAATCATCAATCAAATAATTCCAAATCAAGCCACATGCCAAATCACCCCAAAATATCTAAAATTCTTAAAACCCATTTTTATGAAATTGACCCAACCTTTTCCCAAGCCAAATGGAGCCATGGAGCCATGCACAAGCCATATGCAAGCCATGAGAGCCTCTTTACATGTCACCATGCCATTTTGGGCAAAAGGAGGAGACTCTTTCCTTAATTCCTAAAGGTGATTAACCACTCCCATGATTCCCCTTAACCATGCTTATGCCTAATTGTGCTTGGATGGTGACTTGACCCTACCGATTATGCCGAGCCAAATCACTTTTCCCTCAGCCAAAACCAGGCCTTGGGTGGTGTACCTAGCCCAAATGGGTGGGTTGACCCATTTAGGTTCAAATTTAGCCATGCCCCCATTCCATCTAAATCAATCCCTTTACACATGGCCAATGCTAATTGATTGCACTAAGCCCCAGCCCTGACCTCCCTGACCAAGATGGTGACCAATGCTCGGCCGGCCGGCCACCGAGCCGCCGAAAAACACCATGGCCGAAAGCTCACATGTGAGCCAACATCGAAATTCTCACTTGCCGAGCCGCCCCATGCCTAGTGGTCACCATGGATGTTCTTCTCCTCACCGGAGCAACCGATCCCATGCCTCAACTCCCCCGGGAGGCCCTCCACCCTCTCCTATTTAAACTCCACCCCTCTCGGCCATGAAGAGAGCTAAGCACAAACCTTGCCAAAACTCGCCAAAATTGTTCCGGACTCCTCCCCATACACATAAGCACTTGATCCCCAAGTGAGATCCCCCGCCATTTCTCCTCTCGTGAGCTCAATTTCGTAGTTGAAATTCCACCCAAAACCAGGACACTTCTCCACAGTGAGCCAATTCCCAAATTGATTGGTTCTACACCTTCACCAGACCAAGGGAAGGTGTCCACCAGTAAAAGCCCCATCTCCAGGCCACCCAGTTGCTCCAGCCTCCAAGCTTTGTGATCGGGCTTGGTCGAAATCCAACCTAGACAATTCACCAGACCAGGAGACTTCATCTGGAGCTTGCTAGGATCCAATCGAAGGTGCAACAACTCTCAGATCGAAGCCACACTTCTCTGAGCAAAGGTATGAGCTAATTCTTTATCCCGAGCTTCTGGAGATTCTCCATTTCAAATTCCTTAATTTCAATGCATGTTAATCATATAGATGTGTTCGTCTCTTCAAGACGAATCCATAGAGCATAAGAACATGAAAATCCATTGAGTAACGAGTGAGATCTTAGGGATTTAGTGTGGACGGCTCTCGGTGAGGACGCTCGGGGACGATGAACGGATGCCGTCCATTCAATACACGCGCGGACGAACGGCTCGGATGGCGTCGGACCGGGAGACGGAACGAGAACCGCGGGGCCCGGGCCGCCGACTCGGGTGGCGGCGTCGAATGGGAGCGCGACGCGTGTGCGTTCGGAGGCTGCCGAGGCTGACGCGGCGCCGCGTGGATAAATAGAAAATTAGGGTATTTTTCTATTTATTTAATTCCCTAAACTTCAAAAATTCATATCTCTGTGTAGAAAAATCAGAAAAATAAAATAAAAATACCCTCTTGCTCGGTGAATAGAGGAGAATAATGTGGAAAAGAAATCATTTAATTTCATCAAGTATTTTATTTTTTATAATTTATTTACTCTCTGCATTATTTTAATTCTCCATGCATGTATACAATTCACCATGGCATGAGACCATAGGGCTTTTGAAGCCTCCGAATTTGGGAACATTCCCTGAATTTTCCAAAGTCGAGAGGTCATCCCTATGAAAAGTTATTGATTTTTCAAGTTCAGGTTATCTGTTTTGAGTATTTTAATTCCAATAAATAGCATGTTGTGAAATAAATTCTAGGAAAATTTGGTGATGTTCCTTATGACCAGAGAACCCTAGGAAAAATAGGTTTTGACTTAGTTCATTTAAAACAAACCTAATTGGCTTAAACACCCAAAATAGGTCTTTATTTAATTAGAGTTAACCAGGCATCAAATTGACTTGAAATCAATTCTCCACTGACCTTTAGGATCAGAGGAATCCACCATAAAAGTTTGAGGTCAATTGGACTTGGTTAGCCCCACTAATTGGGTTGATTAAGCCACTTAGTCATTTTAAACTTAAAAAATTCATAACTTTCAAAATATAATTCAAAAATTCACCAAATTGGTTTTGGAGCCTCTCTGATATCAGGGGAACCTAAGAAAATTAAAATTTCAATTTTCTAAAAAAGTTGATTTTTAATCATATTTTAATATTTTTAATAATTAAAAAATAATAAAAATCACAAAAATAATAAAATTCACCAAAATGTCACATTTTGAATTTTAATCACTTAGGAACAAACCCCACATTTTTCTTAGGTCTATTTAGTGAGATATTAAATTTTAAAGCTTTAAGGTATTTTTAAAATTAAAAAATGTATTTTCTAGCATTTTCACTAAAATAATTATAATAAATCATAGAAAAATTAGAAAATTACAAAATTTACTTCTCTGGTTTCCTTGATATCAGAGAGATTTTTGAAAAATATAAAATTCATTTTTCAACATTTATTTTATTTTTAAATTAATTAACACTCCAAAACTTAAAATAATTATAATAAAAATAATATAATTCAAAAAATCACCAAAATTGGTCCAAGTGATTCTCTAGTCATTAGGAATGTCTTCTAATTTTCTTAAGGACAGAAACTTTCCCTTGGTCAAGTTATTAAATTTTCCTTGAAAATCTCTATTTTCTACCAAAAATAATTATATAAATAAATTAAATACAGAAAAATCACATTTTCTCCTCTCATGTCTTTATTGACACATGAGTGAAGTCACATAAAAATTTCAAGTTCATTTGAGTTCAATTTAGTGTGTTATGAAATTATTAAGTTTAAAGGGTAAAATAGTAATTAAAATTTTTAACCCTTAATTAAAACTTTAGGTTTAATAAAAAAATTAACAAGTAAAATATTTGATCCTAATCTGATTTGGATGATTGAAATTCAAATAATTAAAGGGTAGAAACCCATTAAACAATTTTAAAATGATTAAACTTTAATTAAATAATTGATTAAATTTGGAAGAATAATAAAATTGGAATTATTAAAATAGGGATATTATTAGGAGGAGATTTATTCTTTAATTTAAAAATCCCTAAATTAATTATCTCATTAATATTCAATTCTTAATCAAAATGATAACTCAAATTTAAAATATATTAAAAGACTTAATCATTAAACTAAAATTAAATTATTAAACTCTTTTAAAAAAATTTCAATTAAAATTAAAATAAAATTGAATTAAAATTAAATTAAATTAAATAAATAAATTAAATTTGAATTAAATTAAATTAAATTAAATTAAGATTAAAAAAAATTAAATTAAATTAAATCAAATTAAATTAAATTAAACAAATTAAATTAAATTAAATTAAATTAAATTAAATTAAACCAAATTAAATTAAATTAAATAATTAAATTAAATTAAATTAAATTAAATCAAATTAAATCAAATTAAATTAAATTAAATAATTAAATTAAATTAAATTAAATTAAATCAAATTAAATTAAAATTAAATCAAATCAAATTAATTAAACATCAAATCAAATTAAATTCAACTATATCGAATTAAATTAAATTAAAACTTAATTAAATTAAATTAAATTAAATTAAATTAAATTAAATATAACACCACCTAAGACATAAAGAATTCAAAATAAATCTAAAATAACTTGAACACTATTCCAAATTAAACTAAATCACAAATCATTTGAATACTAATTTACCCTCGAAAGTTTTAGTTATCATAACTCCTAAACGTAACATTAAATGAAATGTTACTTCACTTATAGGATATTCAAATGTCCTAGTTCATCGAGCAAGATAATAACAAAACTTGAATTCTCGGACGATTAATTCATTTATATAATTAAATCCATTTGGACTTAAAACAATCCTAGAAATATTGAAAAGATGTTTAAGATTCTTCTAAAGCACTTCCTCAATATGATAGGACATTTATAAGAACAATTGAATTTAATTGTTCTTTGATGAAGAAAATCATCTTTAAACTAAAACACAAAGACCTAGACGTCATAGGAAATGACTGGCTATAGGATTAGGAATTTGGTAGAAAACCATAACCTTTCCCTTAGCTTTACCTAGGAACTTGCTTAAATATTCTAATTGTGTTTTAAGTGTAGCTTGGGATGACGGGAAGACCCTCCAGGTAAGCTTTTATTTTATTGCAATCTACTTTCTTGCAATTTACATTATTGCAATTTACTTAACTGCAAATGCACTTTACTTTTCTTGCATGATAAGACAACTCGTTGCATGAAAACCCACACCTTTAGGATAGCCCCTAAAACTGAAACCAAAACTAAGTTAAAAGTCATTGCAAGATAAAATTCACCGCCACAACATTTCAAAATATAAAACAACTCAAAATTTAATCACAAACAGAACACAAAACTACAATTACAACTAAATTAAAACGTCCTATTGGATGATCGGGAATACCTCGGATGATGTAACCTACGTGTTGCTAACGGGATTTCCCACGGTCTAAATGAAAGTGTGGAACTCATTCAGTTGAGTTTAGCAAATTCATCTGGACTAAGTGAATCCGATAAAAATAATGATGCCGGAAGGATGGAACCGTGGGATCTTAACCGGTGTCGTTATAATCAACTTTAAGATTTGCTTTAATCAAAACACAAAAAAAACACTTTGAAAATTAAGACTCCTCTAAACCAAAACACTTTTCTCATCTCCTGATTTATGATTTCTAAAACTAAACCTCTGCAACAACAAGGAGCTCGGAGCATGGTGGGCAGCACGGCCATCGTCGTCGACAGAAACTTGAACCTACTTCACAGAAACTTTCCTAGAATTAAATAACAAAGTCATAGGACTTCGAGGTAGTTTGCACTAGTGCGACATAAATCCTCAACTCTTCGTTAGGCATTTGCATTACAAATTAAACCCTAACCGGTCTTAGGATTCCGAGGTAGTCGTCTGATACGACATAAACCCTCACATCTTCGAGGCTATTTGTATGATTTTGTCATATAAATATAAGTCCTAATTAATTAAAATTGGCAAGATTAAAACATTAAATAAACATTAGGACTTTCCTAAATTCAAGCCAAACAATAGGATAGTCGGGAAATTACCGAAGTTCACTTCGAATCTGTGATTTCTCCTACCTTTCTTCCTTTGAATTCTCAAAACAAAAATGTTCCAAATTCGATCTATTCCCTATTGAAATTTCCAAAATTCAATCCCTTGAAAACTTAAACTTTGAAATTCTTGAGAGCAGAATTATTGATTACTATCGAGAGTTTTCTTAGGTGATTCCCATCACTTAAGATGTAATTAACTATAGGGGCTTGCCCTTATAGGGAATTTTGAAGAACCCGAGTAATATAAACCCCGTTTAATGTTTTCATATTAAGCGGGGAATTTTGTCGGCTTATAAAATTGGTTCGCAGACCAAACGGATGTCACAAATCTTCTAGTTTATTTAATCGAGCCCCACCGTCGAGCGAGTGTGTCTATCCTTAGGGATAGATACACGGTTTGTGGTGCGGTGCTCGTTTATATAAACTATTTGGGACGTGCGATCGGTTTAATCTCATATCTTAAAACCTTCAAATTTAAAATTATTTTCAAAATCAAATACTCCTTTTCAAATTATTTATTTTAATTAAATTAAAAATTCGCCGACAGATTTCTGTTAGGCGACCCCTCTTCAAAACAAAACACAACCTAAAAATTTGCCGACACAATGTTTTGTGATTTCTGTTTCATTTCCTTGTATTATCATGACGGAACCTACCGGAAGTGGTATCTCCACCAGCCGTCGGAACTTACCCGGGCCTGCTATCCGGAGGTCAAATCCAAACATGATATTGCATTGGTTGATGAACGAAACTGTGCAGAAAGGTCTGACAAAGTCATGGTGGTCTATGTGTGGAGGTATGCTGTCGTCTTTCCGATAAATGTTGATGATGCAAGTGTTGGGTATGCAGTCTGCTGGCAGTACCCTCCACGTTACCATTCTTTTCACCATTCTTTTAATTATCCTCAGCATTGGATCCACCTTACCGTGACGGAGTATCCCTGGTGGATTTCTTTTTCTATCCTCTGCGAAGTTATAGCAACATCCGCATTGTATTGTGACTCTTCCTTTCCCTGGCATCCATTTCCGGGGTTCCAAATAAGTCTTTTCTCTCAGACGGCCTGCTCGACCCATTTTCTGAAGTTCTAAGATGCAATCGACAATCTGTTGTTACTCTTACTCTTAGAATACACCTGTGTGTAACTCGAGGCCTTCCAAAATATTGATTCTTTTGCTTCTAATCCTTTCAAAGTATTCGAAAGTCTTCTTCTCAACATTCTGCATTCTTTCTAGTTCATATTCTGGGATGATCTGCAAGTGACGAGGCCTAGTAACGTATTGCGGGATGTATGGCTCAATCCCGTCACGTTCTCCCACATACCTTGGCTCCTCGGGGATTGTCTCTGTCGGGACATCCTCCAGAGTTGCTTCCACAACAAGGTTCTTCAGATATGGTATCTCTGTCCAGCGTCGAGGCAAACTCTCTGCCTCTGATCTTCTCAGAGTTCCCCTTATCCTTTCTGTTGTTCTCGGAGCTTATTCTCTCTTTTTAGGTTCCTGATGAACCGGTATCTTTGAAATTTGTGTGTCGGTGAAGGTGGTTGTTTCCTCGTGTTGATCTGCTGCTAGTTTAGTCAACATCTTGTAGATACGGCGATTATTATTCCTTCTTTGAGTAGCAGTAAGCGTAGCTCTCATTACCCCTTGAATTTCTGCGGGCGCGGCGCTGACAAGCCTGCCCTCCGTCGTGGCAACTACAGACTTGATTTTCTTACTTTCCTCGGTGTGTGTCTTTCTTTTCTTGTTGCTGGATTGGTGGCTTGGGCCACCCATCTTCATCACTATCTGGCTATGAAGCTCTTCTCGATCCACTGAGACCCAATCATTTTCTTCATACTGTAGGCTGGCTGGTGTGAAGTTAGAATCAATTTCTATCACTGCTCCATCCTTCACCCTCTTTTCATCGAGTGCGAGACTCAAGCCATTTTTAAAGTTTAGGACCAACCGCTCGTTCGACATTTCCCTGCGAAGAAGACAAGGAAAGGATCATGGGCTGTACTAAGAACAAGAACATTAAGAAAATATTTATCACTGAATATTCTTATTCACTTATTTTAATTTAAAGGAAGGTAGGAAAAGATGAGGAAAGACCAGGAACAAGATTTGATTTGAATGGAAGGGTAAACCTTATTATGATTTCACATACTTCATTTTTAGCACATATTTTTTTTTTGATTTTTCTCTCATCCATTTTTATGTTTTTGGGTTCGGACCCAGTCACAAAGTGATTGGTTCACCCGTGTTTCTAGGGGTAAGACTCTATTTTAGAGGCCACCCTTCGAAACATCAGGTTGCGTAATACTTCTTTAAATACTGTCCATTGATTTGAAGCATTTGTCTTTCTTCTTCGCAATTCACAAGTTGGTAGGAGCCTCCTGAATAGACTGCCTCGACCACAAACGGCCCTTCCCAAGTTGGTTCAAATTTGCCTCCTATCTAGCGATGTGCAAGAATAGGTCTTCTGAGAACAAGACTAAGTCACGAACTTTGAAAGTTCTTGGGCGGACCAGTTTATCATGGGCTTGGATCATCTTAGCTTGGTATAGTTCCAAATTTTGTTGCGCTGCACGTCTTTTCCCTTCCAAGTTTTCCAGTTCTTCTAGCCGTAATCTGGCATTTTTTTCAGTAGTAATTTTATTTGCAACTGCAATCCTGTGTGATGGAAGCTGAACCTCCAAAGGTAAAACTGCCTCGGACCCGTACACTAAAGTGTAAGGCGTAGACTAAGTAGGAGTCTTGAAAGTTGTCCTGTAGGCCCATAAGGCTTCTAACAACTTCTTGTGCCCATTTCTCTTATTGTCGTCCAAAGTTTTCTGTTAAATCTGAACGAGAGTTTTATTGAAAGCCTCGGCCAAGCAGTTTGCTCTCGGGTAGTAGATTGTTGAGTATCGCCAATCGATGCCATGTCTTCTGACAAAATTTTTGATTTTTGTGCTTCTGAAAGCGGACCCATTATCTGAAATGACTCTGCGTGGTACTCCAAAATGGTAAACAACTTTATTTTTGAAAAACTGTAGCACGTGGTGTGCCTTTACTTCTCTGAGTGGAACTGCTTCTCCCCATTTAGAAAGTAGTCTGTAGCTGCAAGGATGAAGCGATGTCCTCTTGAAGAAGGCGGTTCTATCGGACCCACTATATCTGTGCCCCAACACTCAAATGGCCACGACGCAATTGTCGAATGTAGCACATTTGGAGTTTGGTGTAGAACCACTCCGTGCACTTGGCACTGGTGACAGCTCTTGGCGACTTTCATACAGTCGGTCATCATTGAGGGCCAGTAGTACCCTAGTCTTTTAATTTTCATTTTCATTTTCGGACCCGACTGATGAGCACCACAAAGTCCTGAGTGTACCTCTTTGACAATTTCATGAGCTTCGGACCCGCTAAGGCATCTTAACCACATCTGATCAAAAGACCTCTTGTATAATGTATTATTTATTAATGCGTAAGACAGAGTTCTTTTCTTGATTTGAAGGGCTGATGACTTATCGTCTGGTAATTCACCTGTTTGCAGGTAGTCTATTAGCAGTTGACGCCAATCTTCTGTGTTTTCCGTCACTGTTGCAACTGATTCCTCTGCTTTTTCTGATTCCTGTATCATATTCATGTCGTGCTGTGATAGGACCTGTCGTCTTTGAATTGACACTTCAACTGACTCATCTTGTAAGCAGGCAAATTCTTTTGCAAGATGAGCTAGCGCATCCGCAAGAGCATTTTCTCTTCTGGGGATCTTGTAGATTGTTACATTCGGAATTTGTTCCAACAGTTTCATGGCATACTGAAAGTATTGCTCGAGTCTTGGCTTTAAAATTCTGTATTGTCCAGCGATCTGTTGAATGATCAACTGAGAATCTCCGTAGATGTTGATGTCTGTTATTCCCATTTGAATGGTTAGTTCTAGTCCTGTTATGAGGGCTTCGTATTCTGCCTTGTTGTTTGTGCACGGCTCTGTTAAGTGGTAGGAGTATCTTAACATCCCCCGCTCCGGTGTTATAAAGATTACTCTGATTCCTGCCTTACCCGACACTATCGTTTGCGATTCTTTATCCTTCTGCGCTGAAGATGCTTCGTCGAAGTATAGTTCCCAACGTCGATCATCGGGGTCTTCTAAACTCATTATTTGTTCGCCTGGTAAGTCATCATTGGGAGGCGATTCTGTCGGCAAAGGGTGTGCTGCAAGGAAGTCTGCTAGGACTTGTCCCTTTACGGCACGAAGATGAACGAAAGTTATGTCGAATTGATATAATATCATCGACCACCTGGCAAGTCTGCCAGAAAGTGTCGGTCGAGTCATCAAATATTGCAATGGATTAACTTTCGAAATGAGGTTGATCTTATTTGAAAGCATGTAATGCCTGAGTTTCTGTGCGGCGAAGATCAGGGCCAAACAATGCTTCTGAATTGGAGGATACTTTACTTCCATCGGAATTAGACGACGGCTTAAGTAGTAGAGAGCATTTTCTTTTCCCTCATCATTGACCTGGGCTAGCAGGGCTCCAAGGGAGTCGTCTAGAGCCGCGGTATAAAGTATCAACGATCTACCTGAGACTGGGGCTGCTAAGACAGGAGGTGTCATTAAAGATTGCTTAATGTCCTCGAAGGAACGCTGGCATTTATCTTCCCAAATGAATTTGGCATCCTTTTTAACTAATGCCGAGAAGGGCTGACACCTACCTGACAAGTTCGAGATAAAGCGTCGAAGATATGCCAACTTCCCTTGAAAGGATCGTAGCTGTTTTAAGGTTTTGGGAGGCAGCATCTCTAAGATAGCTTTAATCTTTTCCGGATCAATTTCGATTCCGCGATGTCGAACAACAAATCCCAAGAATTTCCCGGAGGTGATGCCGAAGGCACATTTTAAGGGATTCATCTTAAGGTTGTATTTCCTTAGTCGCTCGAAAACAATTCTTAAATCATACAGGTGATCTTCCTTCAGTTTGCTTTTGATGACCACATCATCCACGTAGCACTAAAATTGGTTGTGAATGAGATCATCAAAAATCTTTGTCATCGCTCTTTGATATGTTGCTCTTGCGTTCTTTAGTCCGAATGGCATTACTGTGTAGCAATACACTCCGATCGGCGTTCTGAAAGCTGTGAGCTTTTCGTCTTCCGATGCCATCTTTATCCGGTTGTATCCCGATGATCCATCCATGAATGAAAATATTTCAAGTGTTGAAGCAATGTCGATCATCGGCTCGGGATTGGTAGTGGAAATTCATCCTTTGGACATGCCTTATTTAAATCCTCGAAGTCTACGCAGTTCTGATCTGACCATTTTTCTTTCTAACTGGTACCACGTTGGCTAACCAAGTAGGGTATTGTTCTTCATGAACATATTTAGCGTCGATTAGCTTCTTAACTTCGGCTATTACTTGTTCAATTTCTAGACGCATTCTTCTGGAAGCTTGTCTGACTGATACAGAAGTAGGGTCTACTCCTAACTTGTGAACTGCGACTTCTTGAGCTAATCCTGGCATTTCGTCGTAACTCCAAGCAAAACAGTCCTTGAATTCCATTAATAGCTTGATCATTTCCTCGGAATATTCTTTATTGAGTAAGGAGCTAACAAAGGTTGGCCTAGGCTCTTTGCCAGTACCTAAGTTAACTTCCGTCTATTGTGGATTTGATTTCTTCTTCGAACTCTGGTGGAGCGTCTCCAATTTGCAGATCTTTAAGATTTTATGAAGTTTCCAAGAACTCTTCATTAGGTTTGCAAGTGACAGCCAAGCAAAATTCCATATCGTCAACTGAACCTACTGTGCCGAATCCGAGACCATGTTTTGAATTGGTAGGCCGACCGGCTTTGTTCCATAGTCTTTCAAAATGTTGTGACTGGCCCTTTGTCCATTGTTGAGGTAGGACACCACATTGAATTAAATTTTGAACACAGGGAGAGTATCACACAAAAGGTAATTCCATTAATTCGGAAGAAGTGACATCTTCAAATTGTACATCTTTTTCATTATTGGAAGAAGAAGTACCACGGTAAAATTTGATTGGTTTAGCACCACCGCCATGCACTTCCTTGACCACCATACCCTCGATCTTATTAGACTGGATCGGGGTCAAGGACATAGTGTGTACATGGTAGTTAATCTTCTCGTACATTGATTTATATTCTTCATTCTTTTCATCTTCGAGGGAGATCTTGAATTGTGGTTTTTTCTCGTTTATTGTAGCTGCTTCTTTCTTGATTTCTTCTTCTTCCTCAGATCTGTTCTCCCGATCAACGTCGATGAAGGGTTTCTTCTGTCCAATAGTCCCAACGTCTCTTCCACGACCTCGTCTCCGGCCTCGACCATGGATGCGAGTTCTGGAGAAACCTTCACCATCTCGCCGTAAGGGAGTGGTGAGTGACTGTTGGACTAGAACTTCAGGCTCTTCATCGTTTTGAACTTCTTTTGCTTCGTTGGGCATGGTATTTCTGGAGAAGATTGTTTTCTTTGGAGGCGCGTAGTAGGCTGCATCTTCAAGAATTCCAATTTCATGTACAGAGAACGGTTGCAAGTTACCTTTGATGCACTGTTCTCCTCCATCGTAGTATTTTATGCACTGATGCAGAGACGACGGTACTATCCGGTTCTCATGTATCCACGGTCGGCCCAGTAGAACGTTGAACGATATTTCAGAATCAATTATATGGAATTTTGCGGTTGTCTTTGCTAAATCACCGGTCTTCATCAACAGCGTTATTGATCCGAGGGCTCTTTCTCCTTTCTGGTTGAATCCTCTTAGTAACATCTTGTCCGCTTCAAGCTCGTGAGCATCAATTTCCAAGTATGCTAGCGTTCGAAGATTCATTATGTTGATTGACGCTCCTGGATCCACCAATACTCGGGAGAGCGTAAGCTTTCCGATTGTGACTGAAATGTAGAACGATCGGTTGTGATCGGCTGTCCCAAGTAGTAGATCACTGTCCGTGAAGGTAACACCTCGCTGTTCCTTTAACGAACAAACCTCGTCTAAGGAATCTCCGGCCATCTGAGCTAAACAAATCTCTTGATCAAGTAAGGCCTTGATCAGAGCTTCCCTCATCTCTTTTGATAAGATGAGAGTGTCGTAGATGCTTAGTTTGGCTGGTAGTTTCCTAAGATGGGCTAGCATGTTATAGTCCGCTTTGTTACCATGTGTTCCAGTTTCCTCCCGAATGGGCAATCCTTCTGCTGGGGTTGATTCTTCCTGAACAACCACCTGCTTTCCTTTGTCTTTTGGACCCGTTCTCGGAGGTAGAACCCTTCCGCTCCTTAAGTTGACTTCTGTGATTTCTTCTGAATCTGGTGCTGAGTTTATTGGTGTCTCCTTTTGGATCGGCATGATAGGTTCTTCTGGAGTCGCTTTGGAATCTGAAAGCTCTAACTCTATTGTGATTGGAGCTCCTTGAAATTC
The DNA here is from genome assembly GCA_022702705.1 of Papilionanthe hookeriana x Papilionanthe teres. Taxonomy (NCBI): domain Eukaryota; kingdom Viridiplantae; phylum Streptophyta; class Magnoliopsida; order Asparagales; family Orchidaceae; genus Papilionanthe; species Papilionanthe hookeriana x Papilionanthe teres. Next base: position 152,132,370 of record CM040427.1, on the reverse strand, counting down.
ACAAACAGATTCATTGCTTGTTGAACTTTCGTAGCCTTCTTGGTGAATGTCTTCTTTGTCATCTTGATTGTCGAGGTTGTGTATGATTTGAGAATTGTCATTTGTATCGGAATCGAGATCCGGATTAGATTGGTTATTGTTAGTTGTGTAATAGTTAGAAACAGTCAAAACATAGCCAACGCCATAACTCTCATACTTATAAGATCCCGCCGGAGCGAGCAAATAATCATACAGAGTCAGAGGTTCGAGGAATTTTTCCCCCGAATCGGAAACAACCATCCTAGGATAAGCAGCCCCTAGTCTAGCCTTAAGAGCCTCGGTCTTTTCTTCTTCTACGATCTCCTTCTTTTCTATGATCTTTTCTTCCTGGGGTGGTTCTTCAATCGCAAGTGATAGCGCCGGCTTGACAGGTTTTGAACTTTGAATCGAAGCACGCACCGAAGCAGTTTGGATGCGATCCAAAATTTTCTTCGATGACTTCGTCCAAGTGGTACTCCATCCATCATTCGTCGTGTAGGGATCTATAGGAACAATAGGCTTCTTTGAAATAACATTGACGGAACCTTCTTTCTGGGGTTCCTTCATGTATTCCTTTGGAATCGTTATGTTCCCTTTTCGGAGATTGTCATAGAGCCAAGTCTTGAAGGTAATGCAATCCTCTATCTTGTGCCTGAGCATCCGGTGGTAAGGGCAATAGATGGGATGGTCTTTCTTATTGACTTCTTCTGGCGTCCTAGGTTCTGGCAGTTGAAAATTCGGAGTCTTCATCAGGCGGATGCTCATGTTGATGAGTTGGCTGATAACTGGGTCGAGGTTGTTGGTAGCTCTGCTGAGGTTGCTGATAGCTGGGCTGCGGCTGCTCCGACTGTATTTGCAATGGCTGCTTGCCCTTATTGACTGCCGCGACGATCCCAGATTTCTTTTCAAATGTCTTCACAGGCTTTTGTTTGTCTGTCTTGTCGACGAAACTTAGTTTTTTTTGTTTCCTCCTGCAAGCTTCCGGCCTTGCTTAACAACTTCTCGAAAGTCTTAATCATAAATCCCTTAAGGAGAAGTGCTATCGTGCCTTGAATGTTTTTAAGCAAGATACCGACTGCATGCTCCTCTTGTAGCTGTGGCTCATACTTCATGCTTAGATTCCTCCATCGAAGTATGTAGTCCACTAAAGTTTCGTTCGGTTTCTGTTTCTCCACCACTAGATCACCGATGGTGATATGGTGCTGAGCTCCGGCAAACCCTTTTCACGAAGAGGTTCTCTAATTCTGAAAATGTCTTTTACCGAACCGTTCGGTAACTCTGCGTACCAATCGAAGGCAATCCCTGACAGGCTGCTGACGAACTATCGGAAGAGTAAGGCGTCGCTTCCACCGGCGTTGCAACAATTAGCGCGAAAATGTGCAACATGCTGTCGAGGGTTTCCAGTACCATCAAAAGTCTTGAACAGAGGTGGTACGAACCCTTTTGGGTATTGTACTGCATCAAATTCTTTTAGGTAAGGTCTACCCGTCTGAATAGATGCTCTGCTCTTAGACTGTGCTAATGCTTCTCGCACCTGCTGTTCTACCATGCTCTTGATGTCTTTCTCTGGAATCATATCCCGGGTAGAATCTTTCTTCGGCCGATCGTCTCCGTTAACGGATGTAATCTCTTTTCCTCCGTCCGTAATATGAATAACATCCGGAGGCGTTTCTCTTGGGGGTTGAACTCGACTGCGAAGAGTGGCTAGGGCTGCAGCCATCTCTTCCATCCGTTTCGCCATCTGAGAGATCGTATCATCTTTTTCTCGAAGTTGTGCTCTTAACATTTCTGGTTCATCTCTTTCCTCAGCTGCCAGAGCACCTTGCGAAGCTGACGATGCTCGTGTCTCAACCATGTTGATCTCCACATATTTATCATCCATGAATTATGATGAACCGACTTCATCTCTGAACTTTTCTTCTCTTTCTCTTGCTAATCGTTGAATGTCGGTTCTTAGCTTTTCAATAGCGCCCTCCAGTGGTCTTTTTTGTACGGTTTCGTAGTTATCATGTGATGGCTGTTGGATTTCCTTCTTGGGAGTCCCCTTCATCACAGTGGTGCTCTCTTCGGACTCGAGTTTCCTGACGAGACTTTCCTTTTCAGGTCGTTCTTTCGGTCTTAATTGGCCAGTAGTAGGACGCCATACCATCCTTCTAGCAGCAGAAGGCCTAGGACCAGATGGTCTGTCAGCTAAATGCTGGAAGGTGGTATCCTCCCTGATCTGTAAACCTGAAACAACAACAGGTGGACTAGCTTTCATCTTCTTATTCGGATTTTCTGTGGCGTTAACGGGTTCCACTCGCGGTCCAAGACGGGATTTGGCTGGTGTTGACCTCATTTTTGATGAGGTCTTCTCTTCTTCTTTTTAGTACTTAGGATCTAGCCTTAGGCTTTTCCTTTGACTATATTAGAGGATTAGAATTGGGACCCACTACTTAGAAATTCAAACCACTTCTTAACTCCCCGCAAACTCCACAAACTCGACCGTAGACCCCTAATCACCTAGAAGGTTGAAATCAAATGTGGAAGTTTAAAGGATGAGTTCCTATAGGACTCTTCGGCCTTGGGACTCGCCCAGGTGGCCCGGTCCAGTGAAGGGCTGACCTACACACACACTACACTTATACACTACACTTTCACACACCTCCTAAAAACACACCCATTCCTAACTCGACCTCCCGACTCATGAAGGTGATTCACATGGATGGTCCTTAACCCCTAAGCCCTTGGCTAAGAGGGTTAGGAACAACATAGTGGATGCCTCAAATGTGTCCCTTCATGGCTCATGTGGGCTTGATATGGCTTCATGGCTCAACCAAAATGATTTTACTCCACTTACAATTACTTAATCTTCAATTTTGCAAATTTTGAATTTTTGACCCCCGGGACCCGACACCCGCCTAGCCTACCTAAAGCCCTTGAAATTACCTAAATTTTTCAAAATTTCCAAATCACCCAAAATTCCCCAAAATTAACCTTGAACATTTCCTCACCGATCAAGTTGATCATCCATAGCCAAAAATACCAAAAATTTCAAAAATACCTCCCAATACCCTCCAAATACCCAAAATACCCCTCTTGACCCAAAAATCCAAAAATTCAGAAAATTCCCAGAAAATTTCAGAAAATCCCAAATATTGCCAATTTTATTTTGTTCAACAACACTATGGGTCAATTTTGTCAATTTACCCCACTTTTGTCAAAACCACCAATTTGACCCATTTTAACCCTAAGTGAACCCAATGTCAAGCCAAACCTACCCAATTGACCCAAGTTCTGGTCTAATTCAATTCTAAACTTCAATTTAACATTCCCAACACCAATCTAGACCAGATCCAAGTCCAATTTGATTGACATTTGAATCGAATTTCACTTTTGGCCTTAAAGCCCAATTTGGACCCATGACCCAAACCTAACCCAAACTAACCCAATTCAACTCCAATTAACCCCAAACCTTTTCTAAACCTTCCTCAACATCCCCACAAACAAAACACTAACATGATTTACCCAAAATTTAGACCAAAACCCCACTCAAATTCAACCCAAAGCCAAAAAGACCAATTTTGACCTAAAGCCAAACCTAACCCAAATAAGCCCAAACCCCAAAATCAAAACCCAATCAAAGTCAAAACCTCTTTGAAACACTCCCATAAACATTTCCCAACATTAATTTTACATTAATTTGAACCCTAGCCCAACATTGGCCCAAGTTAGCCCAATTTGACCTACATTGGCCCATTTACCAAAGAGGTCCAAATCCAACCCAATTCAAGCCCAAACCACTTCAAATTTATTCCAAATCATTCATGAAACCTTCCTAAATTAAATTCAACACTTATTGGATACAATCATTTACAAAATTATCAACCTAAAATTTGTTTTGAAATCCAAAAGCCCATCTTCACTAAATTTTAAAGGCCCAAAATTCATACAAAGCCCACATGACACTCTTCTTCATCATGACTTCAATTAAAACCATCCCTAAAGTTCCAATCAAATATGAATTTGTTCTAAATCAAGCTTCATGTTAACCTCTCATACATTTATCAAAAATTTCAAAATCCATTTTCATAAAAGTAAGCCAAGCTATGTCCAAGCCATAGGCAAGCCATGAAGTCATGCATGAGCCCCATAGGAGCCATGAGAGCCATGGAATCCACTTTCCACCTCACCAAACCATTAATGGCAAGAGAGGGGATCTCTTTCTTAAACCATTTTTAAACCCTTTTTACCTTAAACATGATACATTCTAAACCATACTTTGCCACATAATCCTTGATGTGGACTTCACTACCTTTGGTAGGTTGACTCACATGATTCTCCCAGCTCAAAACCGTAACTTGGAAGGGTGCACCAAACCCAAATTGGTGGGTTGACCCATTTGGACCCAAAATGAGCCTCTTCCCATACCATTTTAATCCAAGCCCTTTACACATGTCCATGGCCAATTGACTGCACAAACCTCCAGCCCTGACCCACTTGGACCTGAGGGTGACCCATGCCTGCCGGCCAGCCGCCTGGGTCACCGGAAAACACCATGGTCGAGACCTTGGGAGGAACCAAAGTTTGGAATTCCCACCTGCTGAGCTGCCCCATCCCCAGTGGCCATTGCAGCTGTTCTTCTCTTGCCAAGAGCAGCTGATCCCAGTCCCTTACTCCCCACGGAGGCCCTCCAGCCTCTCCTATTTAAACACCCCTCTCTCGGCCATGGGAGAGGTGTTGAACCAACCTTAAGGAAACTCTACCAAAATCATTCCAGGCCACTCTCTACACATAGAGCACTTGATTCCCACCGGATTCCAGCCTCAATTCCCTCTAGCCGAGCTCAATTTTGAGTTCAAATTTCAAGCACAAAACCAGGTCACTTCTTCACAAGTGGACCAATCCCCAAATTGATTGATCCTACACCTTCACAAGACCAAGGGAAGAAGTCCACCAGCAAAAGCCCCCTCTCCAGGCCACCCATCTGTTCCAGACTCCAAGCTTTGTAATCGACTGTGGTCGAAATCCTACCTAGAAAATTCATCAGGCCAGGAGACTTCATCTGGAGCTTGCTGGGACGCAATCGAAGGTGACACAACCCTCAGATCGAAGCCACACTTCTCTGAGCAGAGGTATGGCCTCACTCTTCTTCCCGAGCTTCTGAACATTCTCCATTTTTATTGAGTCAATTTCATGCCACATAAACTATATGGATGTGTTCGTCTTCTCGAGACAAATCCATAGAGCATAAGAACGTTCAATTTGGTTAAGCATCGACTGAGATCTTAGGCCTAGAAGACGGACGGTTCTCGGGCTAGGAGGCTTGGGGACGATGAACGGATGCCGTTCATTCAATACACGAGCGGACGGACGGCTCAGATAGCGTCGGATCAGGAAATGATACGTGAACCGCAGGCCGCGTGACGCTGAGTCGGAAGGCGGCACCGAATGGGAGCGCGCCGCGTGGCCGTTCGGAGATGCCGAGGATGACAGGTCGTCGCGTGGATAAGTAGAAAATTAGGCTATTTTCTTATTTATTTAATTACATGAACTTGAAAAATGCATAACTTTGTGTAGAAAAATCATAAAAATAAAATAAAAATACCCTCTTGCTCAGTGAACAGAGGAGAATAATGTGGAAAAGAAATCATTTAATTTCATTGAGTATTTGATTTTTAATAATTTATTTACTCTATGCACATTTTCAATTCTCCATGCATGTATACAATTCACCATGACATGCGACCATAGGTCTTTTGAAGCCTCTTAATTTGGGAACATTCCTTGAATTTTCCAAAGTCAGAGGCCATCCCTATGAAGAGTTATTGATTTTTCAACTCTAGGTTGCTAGTTTGAGTATTTTAATTCCAATAATTAGCATATTGTGAAATAAATTTTAGAAAAATTTGGTGATGTTTATTATGACCAGAGGAACGTAGGAAAAATAGGTTTTGAATTAATCCACTTGGAATAACCCTAATTGGCTTAAACACCCAAAATAGGTCCTTAATTAATTAGAGCTAATCATACATCAAATTGACCTGAAATCAATTCTCCACTGACCTTTAGGATCAGAGGAATCCACCATAAAAATTTAAAGTCAATTGGACTTGGTTAGCCCCACCAAATGGGTTGATTAATCCATTCAGCTAATTTAAACTTTAAAAATTCATAAATTTCAAAATACTTTTCAGAAATTCACCAAATTGGTTTTGGAGCCTCTCTGATATTAGGGGAATTTAAGAAAAATAAAATTGCAATTTTTCAAAAAAGTTGATTTTCTTACATTATTTTAATATTTTAATAATTAAAAAATAATAAAAATCACAAAAATAATAAAATTCACCAAAATGTCACATTATAAATTTTAATCACTTAGGAACAAACCCCATATTTTTCTTAAGTCTCTATAATGAGATATTAAATTTTAAAGCCCTAAGGTAATTTTAAAATTAAAAAAATGTATATTTTTAGTATTTCCACAAAAATAATTCTAATAAATCAAAGAGAAATCAGAAAATTATAAAAATTAATTCTCTGATTTCCTTGATATCAGAGAGATTTTTGAAAAATATAAAATTCATTTTTCAACCTTTATTTTGTTTTTAAATTAATTAATACTCCAAAAGTCAAAATAATTATCATAAAAAGAATATAATTCAAAAAATCACCAAAATTGGTTCAAGTGATCCTCTGGTCATTAGGAATGTCCCATAATTTTCTTAAGGACAGAAACTTTTCCTTGGTCATATTATTAAATTTTCCTTGGAAATCCCTATTTTCCACCAAAAATAATTACATAAATAAATTAAATACAGAAAAATCACATTTTCTCCTCTCATGTCTTTATTGACATATGAGTGAAGTCACATAAAAATTTCAAGTTCATTTAAGCTCAATTTAGTGTGTTATGAAATTATTAAGCTTGAAGGGCAAAATGGTAATTAAAATTTTAACCTTTAATTAAAACTTTAGGCTTAATAAAATTAAAGACTAAAGTATTTGATCCTAATCTGATTTGGATGATTGAAATTTGAATAATAAGGGTAGAAAACTATTAAACAATTTAAAAATAGTTGAAATAAACCTTAATTAAATAATTGATTAAATTTGGAAGAATAATAAAATTGGAATTATTAAAATAGGTATATTATTAGGAAAAGATTTGTTCTTTAATTTAAGAATCCCTAAATTAATCATCTCAAAAATATTTAATTCCTAATTAAAATGATAATCCAAATTTAAGATTTAAAATGCTAAAAGACTTAATCATTAAATTAAATTAAAGTTAAATTATTTAAATTAAATCCTTTTAAAATTTCAATTAAATTAATACTTTAATAATTAAAATTAAATCATCTTTAAAACATAAAAAAATAAATAAATTATTAAATTAAAATTAAAAATTAAATTAAATTAAAATTTAAATTAAATTAAATTAAATTAAATTAAATTAAATTAAATCAAATCAAATTAAATTAAATTAAATTAAATCAAATTAAATCAAATTAAATCATATGAAATTAAATTAAATTAAATTAAAGTTAAATTAAATTGAATTAAAAAAAATATAACATCACCTAAGACATAAAGAAATTTAAAAATAAATATAAAGCAACTTGAACACTATTCCAAATTTAAACCCGTTAATCGAAATTAAATTAAATCACAAACCATTCGAACATCAATTTGCCCTCAAAAGCTTTTGTTGTCATAACTCCTAAATAGAACGTTAAGTGAAATGTTATTTCCCTCATAGGATATTCAAATGCCCTAGTTCACTGAGTAAGATAACAACAAAACTTGAATTCCGGACGATTAATTCATTTGTATAATTAAATTCTTTTAGACTTAAAAATAATCCTAGAAATATTGAACAGATGTTTAAGACTCATCTTAAGCACTTCCTCGATATGATGGGATGTTTATAAGAACAATTGAACTTAATTGTTCTTTGATGAAGAAAATCGTTCTTAAACCAAAACACAAGAACTTAGAAGTCATAGGAAATCACTAGTTATAGGATTAGGAACTTGGTAGAAAACCATAATCCTTCCCTTAGCTTTACCTAGGGACTTGCTTTAAATGCTTAAATATTCTAATTGTGTTTTAAGTGCAGCTTGGGATGACGGGAAGACCCTCCGAGTACGCTTTTATTTTATTGCAATTTACCTTATTACAATTTATTTAATCGCATCGCACTTACTTTTCTTGCATGATAAACAACCGTTGCATGAAAACCCACACTTTTAGGATAGTCCCTAAAACCGAAACCAAAACTAAATTAAAAGTCATTGCAAGATAAAATTCACCGCCACAACATTTCAAAATATAAAACAACTCAAAATTTAATCACAAACAGAATACAAAACTACAACTACAACTAAATTAAAACGTCTTGTTGGATGATCGGGAATACCTCGGATGACGTAACCTACGTGTTGCTAACGGGATTTCCCATGGTCTAAATGAAAGTGTGGAACTCATTTAGTTGAGTTTAGCAAATTCATCTGGACTAAGTGAATCCGATAAAAATAACGATGCCGGAAGGATGGAACCGTGGGATCTTAACCGGTGTTGTTATAATCAACTTTAAGATTTGTTTTAATTAAAACATAAAAAACACTTAGAAATTAAGAATTTCTCTAAACCAAAACACGTTTCTCATATCCTGATTTCTGACTTCTAAAACTAAACCTCTGCAACAACAAGGAGCTCGAGCATGGTGGGCAGAACGACCATCGTCATCAGCAAAACCTGAATCTGTTTCATCAAAACTTTCTTAAGAATTAAATAACTAAGCCATAGGACTTCTAGGTAGTTTGCCTAGTGCAACATAAATCCTCAACCTTTTGTTAGGCATTTGCATTGCAAATTAAGCCCTAACCGGTCTTAGGATTCCGAGGTAGTCGTCCGATACGACATAAACCCTCACATCTTCGAGCCTATTTATATGATCATGTCATACGAATATAAGTCTTAATTAATTAAAATTGGCAAGATCAAAACATTAAAAAAATATCAGGTCTTTCCTAAATTCAATCCAAACAACAGGATAGTCGGGAAATTACCGGAGTTCGCTTTAGATCTGTGATTTCTCCTACCTTTCTTCCTTTGAATTCCTAAAACAAAATGTTCCAAACTTAATCCATTCCTTATTGAAATTCCAAAATTCAATCCCTTGAAAACTTAAACTTTGAAATTCTTGAGAGCAGAATTATTGATTATTATCGAAAGTTTTCTTAGGTGATCCCCGTCACTTAAGATATAATTAACTATAGGGGCTTGCCCTTATAGGGAATTTTAAGAACCCAGGTAATATAAACCCTGCTTAATTCATTTATATTAAGCAGGGGAATTTGTCGGCTTATAAAATAGGTTCGCAGACCAAACGGATGTCACAAATCTTTTAGTTTATTTAATCGAGCCCCACCATCAAGCAGTGTGTCTATCCTTAGGGATAGATACACGGTTTGTGGTGCGGTGCTCGTTTATATAAACTATTTGGGATGTGAAATCAGTTTGATTTCATATCTTAAAATTTTCAAACTTAAAATTATTTTCAAAATCAAATGCTACTTTCTAAATTATATATATATATTTAAATCAAATTTAAAATCTAAAATTCGCCGACAATTTCTGTTAGGAGACCCCCTTTTCAAAATAAAACACACAACCTAAAAATATGCAGACAATTTTTGGCGACTCCGCTGGGGAAAATTCCTCTCTCCATTTTAATCAGATAATTCTGCTTTCAAAAATCTGTAGTGTATCCATGTTCCTAGTGGATCAAACTACCCTTCTTTCCGTTGGAATACTATGTTCATTTCTACTTTGAACAAGTATAGCCAACATTCTCTCGGATTTAGGAACCACTGTTTAGACACCCCTAAATAGAGAGGTTCCGAGATCCTTTTACCTCATTTTTGAGGTGGGGTGGACCCCCAATAGGTATTAGTTTAGGAGCGGTCTTGCGGGTCGAGAAGTTTCTACAAGACTTTCTCTTCCTTTTCCAGTTCCTAATCAATTCCTTTTACTCTTCCTACAACTCTCCTTCTTTTAATAATTCTCCTTCCTAACGAACAAATCTTTTCGAAAAAACAATTTTCTTTTAATATCACAAATACAATAAGGTAAACAGAAATGTGTTCAGACTTTTTCTTTGTCGTCATAAGTTGTACGATAAAAAGAAGTACGATTCGGAGATTAACACTTGAGATCTGCCCTGCAGAAATGGAAGCCCCCAAACTGATCTTCTCCTTTGTCAACGGACTCAACCTGGCCGTGTTCAAGGACGAACTGCCTGACAATGGAATTATTCGAATCAGACAAGGATTCGGGGACACCGACATCAAAATCCCCGACGTCAATCTCTTTTCACTCACGAACAAAGTGCCAGAAACTGAGAAGCCGTTGATTGAGTTTAACCTCAAGTCAACTCATTAATTCCCTCCTCTGCAAAAGATTCCATCTGAAAGGAGTACTGTTGTTTGCAGAAGGATTGTTGTTGCTACCCCCACTGGTCTAGTTGTCTCTGCCCCTACCCCAGCTTCTGTCAGACTAAAGGAGAAGGAAATTCAGAACTGTGATGAACCTATTACCGTGGAGGGTACAGGTCTTCCTGTGAAACCTTCGTTTTTGAAATCGGGTCCGACTCGAGAATTCCATCGCCGACACGGACTCGCAGAAAGAACAGAAGTAGAAGGATTGCTAGAGAAGCCAGAGCTGCTGAAGTTGCTTTCCTAGAAGAAATCCCAGAACTGCCCGAGTACACACCGCTGCCTGAATATATACCACTTTTGGGAGGAAGCACGTTCCATCCCCTCTCCGCTGCAGAGGATAAGGAAAATGTTCACAAGATTGCTGCCGCATTGCCTCAGCCCGTATATTACAACGATAGCCGTAAGAAAAGGGCTAGAATTACGCCATTTGCTCGACTGCAAACCTTGATAGAGAAGTTAGCGAAGAAAAAAAAATGCCCTGTATCAGAAATTTTAAGAAGGATAGGGCGGGTGCCGGCCAAATCTCGTCTTGGGCCGCGAGTAGAGCTTACTATCGCTGCAGAAAAGCCGAATAAGAGAATGAAAGCTAGTTCGTCTGTCGTTGTTTCAGGACTACAAATTAGGGAGGATACCACCTTCCAGCATTTAGCTGACAGACCATCCGGTCCCAGACCTTCTTTTGCTAGGAGGATGGTATGGCGTCCCACAACCGGGCAATTAAGATTAAAACAACAACCTGGGAAGGAAAGTCTCGTCAGGAGACTTGAGTCCAAAGAAAGTGCTACCGCAGTAAAAGGGACTCATGAGAAGGAAACCCGGCAATTATCACATGACAACTGCAAGGATGTACAAAAAAGACCACTAGAAGATGCTATGGAAAAGCTAAGAACTGATATTCGGCAATTAGCAAGGGAAAGAGAAGAGAAATTTGGAGATGAAGTTGACTCGTCAGAGTTCATGGATGATGAATATGCAAAAATTAACATGGTTGAAACACGAGCTTCGTCAGCTTCACAAGGTGCCCTCGCAGCTGCATGAAGAGAGGAGCCGAAGTAATGAGGAGGCGACTTCAAGAGAAAGATGATATGATCGCCCAAATGGCAAAAAGGATGGAAGAGATGGTTGTAGCCCTAGCCACTCTCCAGAGTCAGGTTCAACCCCAAAGAGAAACACCCCCATAAGTTATTCACATTATAGATGGAGGAAAGGAGATTACGTCCGTCAACATGGATGATCAATTAAAGAAGGATGCAACACAAAGCATGATTCCGGAAAAGGATATTAAGAGCATGGTGGAACAGCAGGTGCGAGAAGCCTTGGCACAATCAAAGAGAGGTCCCATCCATTCGGAATGGGAAGAACTTACCCTGAAGAATTCGACGCTGTCCAATATCCGAAAGGCTTTGTACCACCTCTGTTCAAGACCTTTGATGGAACGAGAAACCCTCGGCAGCATGTTGCACATTTTCGTCCCAGTTGTTGCAATGCCGGCGGAAGTGATGCTTTACTCTTCCGACAATTTGTCAGCAGCCTGTCAGGGATCGCCTTTGATTGGTATGTGGAATTACCGAACGGTTCGGTGAAGACATTTTCAGAATTAGAGAACCTCTTCATCAAGCGATTTGCCGGAGCTTAGCACCACATCACTCTAGGTGATTTAGTGATAGAGAAGCAGAAGCCGAATGAAACTTTGGTGGATTACATACTTCGATGGAGAAATCTAAGTATGAAGTGTGAGCCACAGCTACAAGAACAGCATGCAGTCGGCATTTTACTTAAGAGCATTCATGGCCCGATAGCACTTCTCCTCAAGGGATTTACTATTAAGACTTTTGAGAAGTTGTTAAGCAAGGCCGGAAGCTTGCAAGAGGAGGCGAAGAAATTAAGTTTCACCGACAAAACAGACAAACAGAAGCCCGTGAAAACTTTTGAAAAGAAGTCCGGGATCGTCACAGCTGTCGATAAAGGCAAGCAGCCGATGCAAATACCGTCAGAACGGCTGCAACAATCCCGACCCAGCTATCAGTCATCCCAACAGTATGAACAACCGCCTCGTCCATAACGTACGCTAAAGGAGCTTTTGAACAGGGTGTATCCGTTCAAGAATGAGGCAGTGCCAAAAATGTTCCGCAGTCTGATGAAGACTCCAGATTTCCAACTACCAGAACCTAAGAGACTAGAAGAAGTCGACAAGAAAGGTGATCCCAACTTTTGCCCTTACCACCGGTTGCTTGGGCATAAGATAGAAGATTGTATTACCTTCAAAAGTTGGCTCAACGACAATCTTCGGAAAGGGAATATATCGATCCCGAAGGAGTACATGAAGGAACCCCAAAAAGGATGTTCCGTCAATGTTATCTCGATGGATCTCATTGTTCCGATAGATCCCTATGCGACTGATGATGGATGGACTACCGCTTGGACAAAGTCTGCGAAGAAGATTTTGGATCACATCAAAACCACTTCGGTGCTAGCATCAACTCAGGGTTCGAAACCTGTCAAGTCAGCACTATCACTTGCGATAGAAGAACCACCTCAATAGGAGACGATTGAAGAGAAGAAGAAAATCGACGAAGAACAGAAGACCAAGGCTCTTAAGGCTAGACTAGGGGCTGCTTATCCTAGGATAGTTGTTTCCGATTCGGGGGAGAAATTTTTCAAACCTCTGACTCTGTATGATTATTTGCTTATTCCGGTGGGATCTTATAATCATAAGGGTTATGGCATTGGCTACGTTTTGACTGTTTCTAACGATTGCGTAACTAGTGACAATCCGGACATCGATTCCGATACAAATGACAATTCTCAAATCATACACAATCTCGACAATCACAATGACAAAGAAGACATCCACCAAAGAGGCTACGAGAGTTCAACAAGAAACGAATCTATTTGCGAGTTTCGAGGAGCTCCAGTCACGATAGAGTTAGAGCCTTCATACTCTGAAGCTAATCCAGAAGAACCTGTCATTCCGATTCAAGAGGAGACACCAAGCAAACTCAATACTAGATTCGGAAGAAATTACAGAAGTTAACTTAAGAAGTGGAAGAGTTCTACCTCCGAGAATGGGTCCAAAGGACAAAGGAAAGCAGGTGGTTGTTCAGGAAGAACCAACCCCGGCAGCAGAAATACCCATTCGAGAAGAAGCCAAAACACATGAAAATAAAGTGGACTACATCGTGCTAGCCCATCTTAGGAAACTACCATCCAAACTGAGCATCTACGACGCTCTCATCTTATCAAAGGAGATGAGAGAAGCTCTGATCAAGGCCTTACTCGATCCAAAAATTTGCTTAGCTCAAATGGCTGGAGATTCCTTAGATGAGATTTGCTCGTTAAAGGAACAGCGAGGTGTCACCTTCACGGACAATGACCTACTACTTGGGATGTCGGACCACAACCGACCGTTGTACATTTCGACTCATAATAGGGAAGTTTACACTCTCCGGAGTATTGGTGGATCCAGGAGCATCAATCAACATAATGAATCTTCAAACGCTAGCATATTTGAAAATTGATGCTCGCGAGCTTGAAGCGAACAAAATGTTATTAAGAGGATTCAACCGTGAAAGGAGAAAGAGCCCTCGGATCAATAACACCGCTAATGAAAACCGGTGACTTAGCAAACACAACTGCAAAATTTCACATAATTGATTCAGAGACGTCATTCAACGCTCTACTGGGCCGACCATGGATACATGAAAATAGGATGGTACCATCATCCCTACACCAGTGCATCAAATACTACGATGGAGGGGAACAATGCATCAAAGGTGACTTACAACCATTCTCCGTACATGAAATTGGAATCCATGAAGATGCAGCTTATTATGCACCTCCGAAGAAAACAATTTTCTCCAGAGATACCATAACGAATGAAGCAAAGGAAGTTCGGGACGACTAAGAACCTGAAGTTCTATTCCAGCAGTCACTCACCACTCCCTTACGGCGAGATGGTGAAGGTTTCTCCAGAACTCGCATCCGAGGTCGAGGCCGAGGACGAGGTCGTGACAGAGACGTTAGGACAGTTGGAAAGAAAAAACTAGCCATCAATGTTGATTGGGAAGATAGTTCTGAAGAAGAAAAAGAAATCAAGTAAGAAGCAGCGACAATAAGTCGGAAGAAGCCGCAATTCATGATCCCGCTCGAAGATGAAAAGAATGAAGAATATAAATCGATGTACGAGAAGATTAACCACTATGTACATACTATGACCCTGACCTCGATCCATTCTAATAAGATCGAGGGTATGGTGGTCAAAGAGGTACGTAGCGGCGGTGCAAAGCCAATCAAATTCTACCGTGGTGCTCCTTCCTCCAAAACTGAAAATAATGTACAATTTGAAGAAGTCACTTCATTAGAATTAATGGAATTACCTTTTGAGTGGTACTCTCCCTGTGTTCAAAATTTAATTCAACGTGGTTTCTTAGCTTGACAATGGACAAAAGGTCAATCACAACATTTTAAAAAATTATGGAATAACTCTGGTCGTCCACCGAATTCAAAACATGGTCTCGGATTCAGCACAGTAGGATCAGTTGACGATGCTGAATTTTGCTTGGTTGTCACTTGCGAGTCTAATGAAAACTGCATGGAAACTACAGAAGAATTTGAAGATTTACAAATTGGAAATGCTCCACCAGAGTTTGAAGAAGAGATCAAATCTACAATAGATGAGTTAACGGAAGTTAACTTAGGTACTAGCGAAGAGCCTAGACCTACCTTTATTAGCTCCTTACTCAATAAAGAAGACTCCGAAGAAATAATCAAGTTATTAATGGAATTTAAAGACTGTTTTGCTTGGAACTACGATAAGTTGCCAGGATTAGCTCCAGAGGTCGCAGTCCATAAGCTAGGAGTGGATCCAACTTCTGTCCCAGTCAGACAAGTTCCCAGAAGAATGCGTTTGGAAATCAAACAACAAGTCATAGCTAAAGTTAAAAAGCTAATAGACGCTAAATTTGTCCACGAAGAACAATACCCGACTTGGTTAGCCAATGTGGTACAAGTTAGGAAGAAGAATGGTCAGATCATAATTTGTGTGGATTTCATAGATTTAAACAAGGCATGTCCAAAGGATGAATTCCCTCTACCGATCGCAGAATTAATGATCGACATTGCTTCGATACATGAAATATTCTCATTCATGGATGGGTCTTCAGGATACAACCAGATAAAAATGGCTCTAGAAGATGAAAAACTTACAGCATTCAGAACGCCAATTGGAGTATATTGCTACACAGTGATGCCATTTGGACTGAAGAACGCAGGAGGAACATACCAGAGAGCGATGACAAGGATTTTTGATGATCTCATCCACAATCAAGTCGAATGCTATGTGGATGATGTGGTCATCAAAAGCAAAGTAAAGGACAACCACCTATATGATTTGAGAATTGTTTTCGAACGATTAAGACAATTTAACCTTAAGATGAATCCCTTAAAATGCGCCTTCGGCGTCACCTCAGGGAAATTCTTAGGATTCGTTGTCCTACATCGTGGAATTAAAATCGACCCGGAAAAGATTAAAGCTATCTTAGAAATGCCGCCTCCCAAAACCTTAAAACAACTACGATCTTTTCAAGGGAAGTTGGCATATCTTCGACGCTTTATCTCAAACTTGTCAGGTACGTGTCAGCCTTTCTCGACATTAGTTAAAAAGGATGCCAAATTTATTTGGGAAGAGAAATGCCAGAAGGCCTTTGAGGACATTAAACAATACTTAATGACACCTCCTGTCTTAGCAGCCCCAGTCTCAGGAAGACCGCTGATACTTTATACCGCGGCTTTAGACGACTCTCTCGAGCCCTGTTAGCCCAGGTCAATGATGAGGGTAAATAAAATGCTCTTTACTACCTAAGCCGTCGTTTACTTCGACGGAAATAAGATATCCCGCAATTGAAAAGCATTGTTTGGCCCTGATCTTCGCCGCTCAAAAGCTCAGGCACTACATGCTTTCTCATAAGGTCAACCTAATCTCGAAATTTAATCCATTGCAATACTTGATGACTTGTCCAACGCTTTCTGGCAGACTTGCCAGATGGTCAATGATATTATTGAAATTCGATATAACTTTCGTGCCTCTTCGTGCCGTAAAGGGACAAGTCTTATCAGACTTCCTCGAAGCACACCCTTTGCCGGCAGAATCTCCTCTCAATGACGATTTGCCAGATGAACAAATAATGAGTTTAGATGACCCCGATGATCGACGTTGGGAATTATATTTCGACGGAGCATCTTCAGCACACAAAGACGAAGAATCACAAGCGATAGTGCCCGGTAAGGCAGGGATCGGATTAATCTTTATAACACCAGAGCGGGGGATGTTGAGATACTCCTACCACTTGAAAGAGCCGTGTACAAACAACGAAGCAGAATACGAAGCCCTCATAACAGGACTGGAATTAACTATTCAAATGAGGATAACAGACATCAACATCTACGGGGATTCGTAGTTAGTCATTCAACAGATCGCCTGACAGTACAAAATTTTAAAGCCAACACTCGAGCAATACTTCCAGTATGCCATACAGTTGTTGGAACAGATTCCGAATGTGACAATTTACAAAATTCCCAGGAGAGAAAACGCTTTAGCAGATGCGTTAGCCTGCCTCGCAAAAGAATTTGCACGCTTGCAAGATGAATCGATGGAAGTGTCGGTTCACGGACGTCGGGTCCTATCACGGCTCGACATAGACACAATACACAAATCGAAAAGGAAGAATCGGTTGCAACGATGACGGAAAACACGGAAGATTGGCGACGGCCATTAATGAACTACACTGCAAACAAGAAAACTACCGGACGATAGGTCGCTAGCCCATCAGATCAAGAAAAGAACTCTGTCCTACGCATTAATAAACAACACATTATACGGAAGGTCTTTCGATCAAATGTGGCTAAGGTGCCTAAGCGGGTCCGAGGCCCGTGAAATTGTTAAGGAGGTCCATTCAGGACTCTGTGGTGCTCACCAGTCGGGTCCGAAGATGAAAATGAAAATTAAAAGACTAGGGTACTATCGGCCCTCGATGATGACCGATCGCATGAAAATCGCCAAGAGGCGTCACCAATGCCAAGTGCACGGAGTGGTTCTACACCAACCTCCAAATGTGCTACATCCGAAAATTGCGTCGTGGCCATTTGAATGTTGGGGCACGGATATAGTGGGTCCAATAGAACCACCATCTTCAAAAGGACATCGCTTCATTCTTGCGGCTACAGAGTACTTTTCCAAGTGGGCAGAGGCAGTTCCACTCAGAGAAGTGAAAGCACACCACGTGCTACAGTTTTTCAAGAATCAAGTTGTTTACCTTTTCGAAGTGCCGCGCAGGATTATCTCAGATAATGGATCAGCATTCAGAAGCACGCAAATCAATAATTTTGTCAGGAGACATGGAATCAACTGGCGGTATTCAACAACTTACCATCCAAGAGCAAACGGCCTGGCTGAGGCTTTTAATAAAACTCTTGTTCAAATTTTAAAGATAACCTTGGACGATAATAAGAGAAATTGGCACGAGAAGTTATTAGAAGCCTTATGGGCCTACCAGACAACCTTCAAAACTCCTACTCAAGCTACACCTTACGCTCGCGGTGTATGGGTCCGAGGCGATGTTACCTTTAGAGGTCCGACTTCCTTCACTCGGGATTGCGATTGCAAACAAAATCACGACGGAAGAGAATGCCAAATTACGACTAGAGGAATTAGAAAGCCTGGAAGGGAAAAGACTTGCAGCACAGCAGAATTTAGAACTATACCAAGCTAAGATGGTTCAAGCCCATGACAGATTGGTCCGCCCAAGAACCTTCAAAGTTGGTGACTTAGTTCTCGTTCTCAAAAGACCTATTTTTGCACACCGCAAGATAGGAGGAAAATTTGAACCAACTTGGGAAGGGCCATTTGTGGTTGAGGCAGTCTACTCAGGAGGCTCCTACCAGCTAGTGAATTGCCAAGGAGAACGACATATGCTTCCGATCAATGGACGATACTTGAAAAAGTATTACGCTACCTAATGTTTTGAAGGAATGGATTTTTTTTCTTCCCTAGAAGCACGGGTGAAGTAGTTACTTATGACTGGGTCCGAACCCAAAAATAATAAAAAATGTGCTAAAATAAATAAAATCATGATAATAAAGTTTTCCTTGTTTTCTCTTCCATATCAAAATCTCTTTCCTGATCTTATCCCACTTCATTCCTGTTGAATTTAAAATATAAAAGGAATAATAAAAAAAAGCTGTCTTTAATAAACATCTTCTTAATGTTCTTGTTCTCAATACGGCCCACGATCCTTTTCCTTGTCTTTTCGCAGGGAAATGTCGAACGGGCGGTTGGTCTTGAACTTTAGAAATGGCGTAAGCCTTGCACTCGACGAAAGGAGGGTGAAAGATGGAGCGATAATAGAGATTGACTCAGACTTCGCACCAGCAGGCCTGCAATACGAGGAAAGTGACCGGGTCCCGCTGATCGAGAGGAACTGCCCGATCGGACGATAATGAAAGTGGGTGGCCCAAGCCACCACTCCAGCAGCAAGAAAAGGAAAACAAGCACTGATGAAGACAAGAGAATCAAGTCTGTAGTCGCTACAGCAGAGGGCAGGCTTGTCAGCGCCGCGCCCACCAAAATTCAGCAAGTATGAAGAGCTACTCTCACAGCAACATAGCGAAGAAATAAAAATTGTCGTATCCGCAAGATGTTAACTAAACTAGCAGCGGACCAGCGCGACGAAGCAGTTGCTACTGCCAGAACATATACTTCAAGGACGCCAGTTCACCAGGTACCTGAAGGAAGGAGGCCAACTCCGAGGATAACAGAAGAGACCAAGGAAATCTTAAGAAGAACAGAAGAAGGAAGGCTACAACGCCACCAGATAAATTCACCAGTAATGCATAACCTTGTTGCAGAAGCAACCCCGGAGGATGTCCCGACGGACACCATCCCGAGGAGCCGAGGTATGCAGGAGAACGTGAAGGGAATGAGCCATATATCCCACAATACGTCACCAGGCCTCGCCATTTGCAGATTATTCCAGAATACGAGCTAGAAAAAATGCAAAATGTCGAGATGAAAACTTTTGAATACTTCGAGAGAATCAGAGGCAGGAGGATCAATATACTTGAAGGCCTCGAGCTACATACGGACGTGTTCTCGGAATATGAACAACAACAAATCGTGGATCGCATCCGGGATTTGAAAAGAATGGGCCGAGCGAGCCGCCTAAGAGAAAACACTTACTCGGAACCCCGGAGATGGATGCCGGGGAAAGGTATAATTATAATACAATGTGGATGTCGCTACAACTTCGCGAGAAGACGGGAAGGGAAACCCACCGGAATACTCCGTCATGGCAAGGTAGATCCAATGCCATTAGTCATCAAAAGGATGGTAAAGAGAATGATAACATGGAGGGTACTGCCGGCGGATTGCATACCCATCGGTTGCATCATTAACATTTACAAGCGGGGTGATCGCATACCCCCGCACATAGATCACCACGACTTTGTCGGACCTTTCGCACGGTTTCTTTTCGAACGAGTGTAATATCATGTTCGGTTCTGACCTCCGGATAACAGGCCCATGCGAGTTCCGAGGGCCAGTAAAGATACCATTACCGGTAGGTTCCGTCATGATACTAAAGGGCAACGGAGCAGATGTCGCTAAACATTGCATACCTGAAGTACCAATGAAGCGGATCTCAGTTACTTTCAGAAGGATGGATGACAGGAAAACACCTTACAACTTCCAGCCAGACCCGGAGGAAAATATCACACCTCCAACGTACATCCATACGGCATCCTTGCCAAGGATGGCTTGGAAGGTGATGTAATTGACCATGTATCTCACTATTCAGACATGGATTTTTGACAGATACCTTTTTTTTGTATGGATCGGCAAAGATCATACATAGTCCTTTTTGAGTCTATATAGATTGTATGAGATGTATTCCGGATCGAGTTATATGATGTATGTTCAACATGATTGGAATGAAAGTGACCGTGTCACATTTTTGGCCTTCACCTCTTTTGTGTAAGTTGACTGAGAAACACCATTAAAGTTAAATGAACTTCGAACAAAGAACAGAAAAGAAACAAAAAGAATAAAAGAAAACTTTCCTTAAAAATCTAAAAAAAATGATGAACACCAAATTCGCATGAACATTAAATGAATGATAAAATAAATTTGAATCGTTAAAAGACAAACAAAATGAACATAAAAAAAAGGGGGGAAGAAAATGAAAAAGAAAATTAAAAAGAAAATGAAAAAGAAAATGAAAAAGAAAATGGGAAAGAAAATTAACAAAAAATCTTTTAAAAATCTAGATGTCAAAACGAACTCCAAATTAACATGAGCTCTAATTAACCAGAAAATGAAATTGAATCACTAAAACAAAAGGAATCTGAATCTCAAATCGAATTTCGATCTGAATCCTCTGATTCGAACCTTTCAATTCTTCTCCCAATTGAAATATGTTTGAAACTCTTTTAAAATTTGAATATTTTCCTCGACTTATTGCTAAGTCAAGTCTTTTCAGCTTGGTACACTTACCAGCTCCTTTCAATTCTCTTTCTTCTGTGTCTTAGAGAATCGACTAGTTATATTGACACGGAGCCACGAACTTTGTTCGATTTGGTTCTCATGGCATGAGACTAGGTCCCTCTTCATACAGATAAATCTTCGAGACTGGAGCCTAACTTCCAGTTCTCTTCAAGTCTAGAGCCTAACTTCTAGTCCTCTTTCAAATTTCTGAGACTGGTACCTAAATTCAAGTTCTCTTCCTTCGAGGTCGGTACCTAAATTCCGACTCTCATCCGAGATCGATACCTAAATTTCGATTCTCATCTGAATTGATACCTAAATTTCAATTCAAAATTTCCGAGACTGGTACCTAAATTCCAGTTCTCATTCCGAGATCGATACCTAAATTTCGATTCTCATCTGAATTGATACCTAAATTTCAATTTAAAATTTCTGAGACTGGTACCTAAATTTCAGTTCTCATTCCGAGATCGATACCTAAATTTCGATTATCATCCGAATTGATACCTAAATTTCAATTCAAAATTTCCGAGACTGGTACCTAAATTAAAGTTCTAATTCCGAGATCGATACCTAAATTTCGATTCTCATCCGAATTGATACCTAAATTTCAATTCAAAATTTTCAAGACTGGTACCTAAATTCCAGTTCTCATTCCGAGATCGATACCTAAATTTTAATTCTCATCCGAATTGATAGCTAAATTTCAATTCAAAATTTCCGAGACTGGTACCTAAATTCCAGTTCTCATTTCGAGATCGATACCTAAATTTCAATTCTCATCTGAATTGATACCTACATTTCAATTCAAAATTTCCGAGGCTGGTTCCTAAATTCCAGCTCTTACTTCGAGGTCAGTACCTAAATTCCGACTCTCATTCGAGATCGATACCTAAATTTTGATTCTCTTTCGAATTGATACCTAAATTTCAATTATAAATTCCGAGGATGGTACCTAAATTCCAGTCCTCTTCCTTCGAGGTCGGTACCTAAATTCCGACTCTCATTCGAGATCGATACCTAAATTTCAATTCTCTTTTGAATTGATACCTAAATTTCAATTCTAAACTTTCGAGACTGGTACCTAAATTCCAGCTCTCATTTCGAGACTAGTACCTAAATTCTAGTTCTCATTCCGAGATCAGTACCTAAATTCTGATTCACATCCTTTTCGTGGTCGATACCTAAATTTTGACTCTCTTCTGAGACTGGTACCTAAATTCCAGTTCTCTTCCTTCGAGGTCGGTACCTAAATTCTGACTCTCATTCGAGATCGATACCTAAATTTCGATTCTCTTTTGAATTGATACCTAAATTTCAATTGTAAACTTCCGAGACTCGGTACCTAAATTCTGACTCTCATTTCGAGATCAGTACCTAAATTCTGGTTCTCATTTCGAGATCAGTACCTAAATTCTGAATCTCATCCTTTTCGAGGTCGATACCTAAATTTCGACTCTCTTTCGAGTTTGATATTTAAATTTCAATTCTCATCCCTTTCGAGATCGTACCTAAATTCGATTCTCATCCTTTTCCGTCGACACTTAAACTGTGATTCTCACTCCGAGGCTGATACCTAAATTCTGGTTTTCCTTGCAATCCCGAGGTTGGAACCAAGGTTTCAATTCTCATTTCAAATCCAAATTTCCTCAAATTGATTTTAAATCAAACTTCAATCTAAATTAAAACTCAAAATCTAATCTTACACATCAAAACTTGAACATGAAATGAAACTGAAATCTAAATCGAATTCCCCAGATCTTGTGATTTGGAGTTCACCTCCTTTTCCATTCCCCAGCGAGAGTTCAGGAATCTTCAGTCTTGGAAATATACATGATACTCCCCAGCGGAAACTCTTCTACTTTGTCCTAAGTTTATCACTTGGACGTTTGTGTTGGTTTTTTTGATCGCTTCGGTCAACACCAATACGCGCGGTGTGCTCCGTCAGCTCACCACACCTATTGGGGGTCCATTTGTTGACCTCATTTTTGATGAGGTCTTCTCTTCTTCTTTTTAGTACTTAGGATCTAGCCTTAGGCTTTTCCTTTGACAATCTTAGAGGATTAGAATTGGGACTCACCACTTAGAAATTCAAACCACTTCTTAACTCCCTGCAAACTTCACAAAATTGACTGTAGACCCCTAATCACCTAGAAGGCTGAAATCAAATGTGGAAGTTTAAAGGATGAGTTCCTATAGGACTCTTTGGCCTTAGGACTGCCCTGGGTGGCTTGGTCTGGTGAAGGGCTGGCCTACACACACACTACACTTATACACTACACTTTCACACACCTCCTAAAAACACACCCATTCCTAACTTGACCTCCTGACTCATGAAGGTGATTCACATGGATGGTCCTTAACCCCTAAGCCCTTGGCTAAGAGGGTTAGGAACAACATAGTGGATGCCTCAAATGAGTCCCTTCATGGCTCATGTGGGCTTGATATGGCTTCATGGCTCAACCAAAATGATTTCATTCCACTTACAATTACTCAATCTTTAATTTTGCAAATTTTCAATTTTTGACCCCCGGGACCCTACACCCGCCTAGCCTACCCAAAGCCCTTGAAATTACCCAAAATTTTCAAAATTTCTAAATCACCCAAAATTCCTTAAAATTAACCTTGAAGATTTCCTCACCAATCAAGTTGATCATCCATAGCCAAAAATACCAAAAATTCCAAAAATACCTCTTAATACCCTCCAAATACCCAAAATACCCCTCTTGACCCAAAAATTCAGAAACTTCCTAGAAAATTCCAGAAAATCTCAAATATTCTCAATTTCATTTTGTTCAACTACACCATGGGTTAAGTTTTTCAATTTACCCCACTTTTGTCAAAACCCCCAATTTGACCCATTTTAACCCTAAGTGAACCCAATGTCAAGCCAAACCTACCCGATTGACCCAAGTTCTGGTCCAATTCAATTCTAAACTTCAATTTAACATTCCCAACACCAATCTAGACCAGATCCAAGTCCAATTTGATTGACATTTGAATCCAATTTCACTTTTGGCCTTCAAGCCCAATTTGGACCCATGACCCAAACCTAACCTAAACTAACCTAATTCAACTCCAATTAACCCCAAACCTTTTCTAAACCTTCCTCAACATCTCCACAAACAAAACACTAACATGATTTACCCAAAATTTAGACCCAAACCCCACTCAAATTCAACCCAAAGCCAAAAAGCCCAATTTTGACCTAAACCCAAACCTAACCCAAATAAGCCCAAACCCCAAAATCAAAACCCAATGAAAGTCAAAATCTCTTTGAAACACTCCCATAAACATTTCCCAACATTAATTTTTCATTAATTTGAACCCTAGCCCAACATTGGCCCAAGTTAGCCCAATTTGACCTACATTGGCCCATTTACCAAAGAGGTCCAAATCCAACCCAATTCAAGCCCAAACCACTTCAAATTTATTCCAAATCATTCATGAAACCTTCCTAAATTAAATTCAACACTTATTGGATCCAATACTTTACAAAATTATCAACATAAATTTGTTTTGAAATCCAAAAGCCCATCTTCACTAAATTTTAAAGGCCCAAAATTCATACAAAGCCCACATGACACTCTTCTTCATCATGACTTCAATTAAAACCATCCCTAAAGTTCCAATCAAATATGAATTTGTTCTAAATCAAGCTTCATGTTAACCTCTCATACATTTATCAAAATTGTCAAAATCCATTTTCATACAAGTAAGCCAAGCTATGTGCAAGCCATAGGCAAGCCATGAAGCCATGCATGAGCCCTATAGGAGCCATGAGAGCCATGGAATCCACTTTCCACCTCAACAAACCATTAATGGCAAGAGAGGGGATCTCTTTCTTAAACCTTTTTTAAACCCTTTTTACCTTAAACATGATACATTCTAAACCATACTTTGCCACCTAATCCTTGATGTGGACTTCACTACCTTTGGTATGTTGACTCACATGATTCTCCCAGCCCAAAATTAGAACTTGGAAGGGTGCACCAAACCCAAAATGGTGGGTTGACCCATTTGGACCCAAAATGAGCCTCTCCCCATACCATTTTAATCCAAGCCCTTTACACATGTCCATGTCCAATTGACTGCACAAACCTCCAGCTCTGACCCACCTGGACCCGAGGGTGACCCGTGCTGCTGGCCAGCCGCACTGGTCGCCGGAAAACACCATGGCCGAGACCTTGGGAGGAACCAAAGTTTGGAATTCCCACTGCTGAGCTGCCCCATCCCGAGTGGCCATTGCAGTGTTCTTCTCTTGCCAGAGCAGCTGATCCCAGTCCCTAACTCCCCGTGGGAGGCCCTCCAGCCTCTCCTATTTAAACACCCCCTCTCTTGGCCATGGGAGAGGTGTTGAACCAACCTTAAGGAAACTCTGCCAAAATCATTCCAGACCACTCTCTACACATAGAGCACTTGATTCCCATTGGATTCCGACCCCGATTCCTCTAGTCGAGCTCGATTTTGAGTTCAAATTTCAGCACAAAACCAGGACACTTCTTCACGGTGGACCAATCCCCAAATTGATTGATCCTACACCTTCACCGGACCGAGGGAAGAAGTCCACCAACAAAAGCCCCCTCTCCGAGGCCACCCATCCGTTCCGGACTCCAAGCTTTGTAATCGAGCTGTGGTCGAAATCCTACCTAGACAATTCACCGGGCCGGGAGACTTCATCCGGAGCTTGTCGGGACGCAATCGAAGGTGACACAACCCTCAGATCGAAGCCACACTTCTCTGAGCAAAGGTATGGCCTCACTCTTCTTCCCGAGCTTCTGAACATTCTCCATTTTTATTGAGTCAATTTCATGCCACATAAACTATATGGATGTGTTCGTCTTCTCGAGACAAATCCATAGAGCATAAGAACGTTCAATTTGGTTAAGCATCGACTGAGATCTTAGGCCTAGAAGACGGACGGTTCTCGGGCTAGGAGGCTTGGGGACGATGAACGGATGCCGTTCATTCAATACACGAGCGGACGGACGGCTCAGATAGCGTCGGATCAGGACATGATACGTGAACCGCAGGCCGCGTGGCCGTTCGGAGATGCCGAGGATGACAGGGAGCCGCGTGGATAAGTAGGAAATTATGCTATTTTCCTATTTATTTAATTACCAGAACTTGAAAAATGCATAACTTTGTGTAGAAAAATCATAAAAATAAAATTAAAATACCCTCTTGCTCAGTGAACAGAGGAGAATAATGTGGAAAAGAAATCATTTAATTTCATTGAGTATTTGATTTTTAATAATTTATTTACTCTATGCACATTTTCAATTCTCCATGCATGTATACAATTCACCATGACATGCGACCATAGGTCTTTTGAAGCCTCTTAATTTGGGAACATTCCTTGAATTTTCCAAAGTCAGAGGCCATCACTATGAAGAGTTATTGATTTTTCAACTCTAGGTTGCTAGTTTAAGTATTTTAATTCCAATAATTAGCATACTGTGAAATAAATTCTAGAAAAATTTGGTGATGTTTATTATGACCAGAGGAACCTAGGAAAAATAGGTTTTGAATTAATCCACTTGGAATAACCCTAATTGGCTTAAACACCCAAAATAGGTCCTTAATTAATTAGAGCTAATCATACATCAAATTGACCTGAAATAATTCTCCACTGACCTTTAGGATCAGAGGAACCCACCATAAAAATTTGAAGTCAATTGGACTTGGTTAGCCCCACCAAATGGGTTGATTAAACCATTTAGCTAATTTAAACTTTAAAAATTCATAACTTTCATAAAACTTTTCAACAATTCACCAAATTGGTTTTGGAGCCTCTCTGATATTAGGGGAATTTAAGAAAAATAAAATTGTAATTTTTCAAAAAAGTTAATTTTCTTACATTATTTTAATATTTTAATAATTAAAAAATAATAAAAATCACAAAAATAATAAAATTCACGAAAATGTCACATTTTGAATTTTAATCACTTAGGAACAAACCCCATATTTTTCTTAAGTCTCTATAATGATATATTAAATTTTAAAGCCCTAAGGTAATTTTAAAATTAAAAAATGTATATTTTTAGTATTTCCACTAAAATAATTCTAATAAATCAAAGAGAAATCAAAAAATTATAAAAAATGATTCTCTGATTTCCTTGATATCAGAGAGATTTTTGAAAAATATAAAATTCATTTTTCAACCTTTATTTTATTTTTAAATTAATTAATACTCCAAAACTCAAAATAATTATAATAAAAAGAATATAATTCAAAAAATCACCAAAATTGGTCCAAGTGATCCTCTGGTCATTAGAAATGTCCCATAATTTTCTTAAGGATAGAAACATTCCCTTGGTCATATTATTAAATTTTCCTTGGAAATCCCTATTTTCCACCAAAAATAATTACATAAATAAATTAAATACAGAAAAATCACATTTTCTCCTCTCATGCCTTTATTGACATATGAGTGAAGTCACATAAAAATTTCAAGTTCATTTAAGCTCAATTTAGTGAGTTATGAAATTATTAAGCTTGAAGGGCAAAATGGTAATTAAAATTTTAACCTTTAATTAAAACTTTAGGCTTAATAAAATTAAAGAGTAAAGTATTTGATCCTAATCTGATTTGGATGATTGAAATTTGAATAATAAGGGTAGAAACCTATTAAACAATTTAAAAATAATTGAAATAAACCTTAATTAAATAATTGATTAAATTTGGAAGAATAATAAAATTGGAATTATTAAAATAGGGATATTATTAGGAAGAGATTTGTTCTTTAATTTAAGAATCCCTAAATTAATCATCTCAATAATATTTAATTCCTAATTAAAATGATAATCCAAATTTAAGATTTAAAATGCTAAAAGACTTAATCATTAAATTAAATTAAAGTTAAATTATTTAAATTAGATCCTTTTAAAATTTCAATTAAATTAATACTTTAATAATTAAAATTAAATCATCTTTTAAACATAAAAATAAATAAATAAAATATTAAATTAAAATTAAAAATAAAATAAAATTTAAATTTAAATTAAATTAAATTAAATTAAATTAAATTAAATTAAATCAAATTAAATTAAATTAAATTAAATCAAATCAAATTAAATCAAATTAAATCATATTAAATTAAATTAAATTAAATTAAATTAAATTAAAGTTAAATTAAATTGAATTAAAAAAAAATATAACATCACCTAAGACAAAAAGAAATTTAAAAATAAATATAAAGCAACTTGAACACTATTCAAAATTTAAACCCGTTAACTGAAATTAAATTAAATCACAAACCATTTGAACATCAATTTGCCCTCAAAAGCTTTTGTTGTCATAACTCCTAAATAGAATGTTCAGTGAAATGTTATTTCGCTCATAGGATATTCAAATGTCCTAGTTCACTGAGTAAGATAACAACAAAACTTGAATTTCGGACGATTAATTCATTTGTATAATTAAATTCTCTTGGACTTAAAAATAATCCTAGAAATATTGAAAAGATGTTTAAGACTTTTCTTAAGCACTTCCTCGATATGATGGGATGTTTATAAGAACAATTGAACTTAATTGTTCTTTGATGAAGAAAATCGTTCTTAAACCAAAACACAAGAACCTAGACGTCATAGGAAATGACTAGTTATAGGATTAGGAACTTGGTAGAAAACCATAATCCTTCCCTTAGCTTTACCTAGGGACTTGCTTTAAATGCTTAAATATTCTAATTTTATTTTAAGTGCAGCTTGGGATGACGGGAAGACCCTCCAGGTATGCTTTTATTTTATTGCAATTTACCTTATTACAATTTATTTAATCGCATCGCACTTACTTTTCTTGCATGATAAACAACTGTTGCATGAAAACCCACACTTTTAGGATAGTCCCTAAAACTGAAACCAAAACTAAATTAAAAGTCATTGCAAGATAAAATTCACCGCCACAACATTTCAAAATATAAAAAAACTCAAAATTTAATCACAAACAGAATACAAAACTACAACTACAACTAAATTAAAACGTCTTGTTGGATGATCGGGAATACCTCGGATGATGTAACCTACCTGTTGCTAACGGGATTTCCCACGGTCTAAATGAAAGTGTGGAACTCATTTAGTTGAGTTTAGCAAATTCATCTGGACTAAGTGAATCCGATAAAAATAATGATGCCGGAAGGATGGAACCGTGGGATCTTAACCGGTGTTGTTATAATCAACTTTAAGATTTGTTTTAATTAAAACATAAAAAACACTTGGAAATTAAGAATTTCTTTAAACCAAAACACTTTTCTCATCTCCTGATTTATGACTTCTAAAACTAAACCTCTGCAACAACAAGGAGCTCGGAGCATGGTGGGCAGCACGACCATCGTCATCAGCAAAACTCGAATCTGCTTCAGTAAAACTTTCTTAAGAATTAAATAACTATGCCATAGGACTTCGAGGTAGTTTGCACTAGTGGAACATAAATCCTCGACCTTTTGTTAGGCATTTGCATTGCAAATTAAGCCCTAACCGGTCTTAGGATTCCGAGGTAGTCGTCCGATACGACATAAACCCTCACATCTTCGAGGCTATTTATATGATCATGTCATACGAATATAAGTCCTAATTAAATAAAATTGGCAAGATTAAAACTTTAAATAAATATCAGGACTTTCCTAAATTCAATCCAAACAATAGGATAGTCGGGAAATTACCAGAGTTCGCTTTGGATCTGTGATTTCTCCTACCTTTCTTCCTTTGAATTCCCAAAACAAAATGTTCCAAACTTGATCCATTCCTTATTGAAATTCCAAAATTCAATCCCTTGAAAACTTAAACTTTGAAATTCTTGAGAGCAGAATTATTGATTATTATCGAGAGTTTTCTTAGGTGATCCCCGTCACTTAAGATGTAATTAACTATAGGGGCTTCCCCTTATAGGGAATTTTAAGAACCCGAGTAATATAAACCCTGCTTAATTCATTTACATTAAGCAGGGGAATTTGTCGGCTTATAAAATTGGTTCGCAGACCAAACAGATGACACAAATCTTTTAGTTTATTTAATCAAGCCCCACCATCAAAACAGTGCGTCTATCCTTAGGGATAGATACACGGTTTGTGGTGCGGTGCTCGTTTATATAAACTATTTGGGATGTGAAATCAGTTTGATTTCATATCTTAAAATTTTCAAACTTAAAATTATTTTCAAAATCAAATGCTACTTTCTAAATTATATATATATATATTTAAATCAAATTTAAAATCTAAAATTCGCCGACAATTTCTGTTAGGCGACCTCCTTTTCAAAATAAAACACACAACCTAAAAATATGCCAACAGTACGGCACCCGCCCTATCCTTCTTAAAATCTCTGATACAGGACATTTCTCTTTCTTTGCTAACTTCTCTATCACAGTCTGCAGTCGAGCAAATGGTGTAATCCTAGCTCTTTCTTTCGGTTGTTGCTATAATATGCGAGTCGAGGTAATGTAGAAGCAATCTTGCGGACATTTTCCTCGTCAGCTGCGGTGGAGAGGGGATGGAATCTACTTCCTTCCAAAAGCGGTGTATACTCAGGCAATGGTATGTACTCAGATAATGGTGTGTACTCAGGGATCTCTTCTAAGAAAGCGACTTCAGCAGCTCTGGCCTTTCTGGCAATCTTTCTACATCTGTTTCTCCTCTGAGTCCATGTTAGGGGTGGAACCCTTGAGCTGGACCCAATTTTGAAAACAGAAGGTCTCGTAGGGAGATCTGTACCCTCCACGGTAACAGGCTTATTACAAACTTGGACTTCCTTCCCCTTTGGTTTACCGGGAGCCGAGGTAGGTACAGAGACGACTAGACCTGTGGGGGTAGAGACAACAGTCCTCCTACGAACAGTAGTATTCTTCTCAGCTGAAACCCTTTCCAGGGGAGGAAACTCTTGAGCTGACTTCAGGTTGAATTCAATCACAGGCTCTTCAGTTTCTAACATTTTGTCCATTAGTGTGAAGAGAGTGACATCAGCGATCTTGACATCTGTGTTGCCAAATCCTTGCCCAAAAATGATGATCCCATTGTCGGGCAGTTCATCCTTGTAAACAGCGAAGTCCAGTCCATTGGTGAAGGAGAAGATTAACTTTGGGGCATCCATTTTTTGCAGGGCAGATTCCGAATGTCAGTCCCGAATTATACTTCCTTTCATTGTAAAGTTTAGGACAAAAATGAAAGAGTCCGAACAAATTTTTGTTTATGTTAGTGCATTTGTGATTTATAAAAGAGGTTATTTATTAGGTAGTTCGTTTGTTAGAAACAAAACGATTAAAGGAAAAAAGTTATAGAAAAGGTAAAGAGCCTGATTTAAAATTGAGAAGGAAGAGAAAGTCTTATGCAAGACTTCTCAACCCGAAGGACCGCTCCTAAGCTAACACCTATTGGGGGACCACCCCACCTCAGAAAAGAGGTAAAAGGATCTTGGAACCTCTCTGTTTAGGGGTGTCTAAACAGTGGCTCCTAAATCCGAGAGGTGTTGGCTATACTTGTTCAAGACAGAAATGAACGGGGTATCCCAACGGAAGAATGGTAGTTTGGTCCACTAGGGGCATGGACTCACTACCGATTTATGAAAGCAAAACCATCTAATCAAAAATGAAGAGAGAAACTAATCCCCAGAGGAGTCGTCAGAAATTGTCGGCATATTTTTAGGTTGAGTGTTGTATTTTTGAAAAGAGGTCGCCTACAGAAATTGTCGGCGAATTTTTAATTTAATTTAAATAAATAATTTGAAAAGTAGTATTTGATTTTGAAAATAATTTTAAATTTGAAAATTTTAAGATATGAAATCAAACTGATCTGACATCCCGAATAGTTTATATAAACGAGCACCGCACCACAAACTGTATAACTATCCTGGAGAGTAGACACACTGCTTGATGATGGGGCTTGGTTAAATAAACTAGAAGATTTGTGAGATCCGTTTGGTCTACGAACCAATTTTATAAGCCGAAAAGTTCCCCTGTATAATATAAAGGAATTAAGCAGGGTTTATATTACCTGGGTTCTTAAAGTTCCCTAAAAGGGCAAGCCCCTATAGTTAATTACATCTTAAATGAAGTGAATCATTTAAGAAAACTCTCGATAATGATCAGTGGTTTTGCTCTCAAGAATTTCAAATTTGCAGGCTTTCAAAGGATTGGATTTTTGAAATTTCAAAAGGGATTAGCTCAAATTTGGAATATTTATTTTCAGGAGTCCAAAGAAAGATAAGTAGGAGAAGCTGAGGATCCAAGAAGAATCTTGGCAACTTCCCACACTATCCTATGGTTGGCTTCAATTTGGAAATTTACTTAATGTTTCTATCCTGGCAATTTTAATTAATTAGGACTTATATTTACACGACGTAGTCATGCAAATAGCCTCGAAGATGTGAGGGTTTATGTCGTACCAAACGACTACCTCAGAGTCCTAAGACCGGTTAGGGTTTAATTTACATAACATGATTATGCAAATGCCTAACAAAAGAGTTGAGGATTTATGTTGCACTAGGCAAACTACCTCGAAATCCGACGGTTTGGTTGTTTAATTCTAGGAATGTTTAGCTGATGTAGAGTTGTTTTGCTGACGAAGATGGCCGTGCTGCCCATCGTGCTCTAAGCTCCTTATTGTTGCAGAGGTTTGGTTTTAGAATTCATAAATCAGGAGATGAGAGAAATGTTTTGGTTTAGAGAAAATCTTAAAACCCAATTGTTTTTAATGTTTTAATTAGAACAAATCTTAAAGTTGTTTAAACAGAACCGATTAAGATCCCACGGTTCTATCATCCCGACACCGTTATTTTCATCGAATTCACTTAGTCCAGATGAATTTGCTAAACTCAACTGAATGAGTTCCACACTTTCATTTAGACCGTGGGAAATCCCGTTAGCAACACGTGGGTTACATCATTCGAGGTATTCCCGATCATTCAAAGAGACATTTTAATTTAGTTGCAATTGTTGTTTTGTTATTTTGTTTGTGATTAAATTTTGAGTTGTTCTATAGTTTGAAATGTTGTGGCGGTGAATTTTATCTTGCAGTGACTTTTAATTTAGTTTTGGTTTCAGTTCAGGGACTATCCTAAAGGTTTTGGTTTTCATGCAACAGTTGTTTATCATGCAAGAAAAGTAAAATACAGTGCATGTAAGTAAATTGCAAAAAAGTAAATTGCAATAAAATAAAAGCGTACCTGGAGGGTCTTCCCGTCATCCCAAGCTGCACTTAAAACACATGTTAAGGCATTTAAATATTTCAACAAGTATCTAGGTAAAGCTAAGGGAGAGGCTCTGGTTGTCTACCAAAGTCCTAATCCTATAGCTAGTCATCTCCTATGACGTCTAGGTTCCTGTGTTTTAGTTTAAGGACGATTTTCTTCATCAAAGAAACAATTAAATTCAATTGTTCTTATAAACATTCTATCATATTAAGGAAGTGCTTAAGACGAGTCTTAAACATCTTTTCAATACCTCTAGGATTGTTTTAAGTCCAAGAGAATTTAATTATACAAGTGAATTAATCATCCAGGGGTTTAAGTTTTGTTCTGTTTCACAGTGAACTAGGACATTTGAATATCCTATAAGTGAAGTAACACTTCACTTGATACCTTATTTAAGAGTTATAATAATAAGAGCTTTAAAAGGGCAAATCAAATTATTAAGTATTTTAATGATTTAAACTTAATGATTTTAATTTTAATTTTGACTTGATTATAAAAAATCAGTTTAAGTTTATAATAATGTTCAAATTATTTTAGATTTAATTCTTAATGATTTAATTTAGGTTTGTTGATAAATGATTTTGATTTAATTTCATTCAATTTAATTTAATTTTAATTTTAATTTAATTTAATTTAATTTAATTTAATTTAATTTTAATTTAATTTAATTTTAATTTAGATTTAATTTAATTTAATTTTTAATTTAGTTTAATTTAATTTAATTTAATTTGATTTAATTTAATTTTGATTTTAATTTAATTTAATTTTAATTTAATTTAATTTAATTTAATTTAAATTTATTTTACTTTTAATTTAATTTTAATTTTAATTTAATTGAGATTATTCTTTTAATTTTTTTTAATTAAGACTTAAATATTATTGAAGTGATTTATTTAGGGATTTTTAAATTAAAGAATAAATGTCCTCTTAATAATATCCCTACTTTAATAATCTCAATTTCTATTATTCTTCCAAAATTTCAATTAATTAATTAATTAAAGTTTTATTTTAATTATATTTGAAATGGTTAGTAGGTTTCTACCCTCAATCATTTAAGTTTCAATCATCCAAAATCAGTTTAAAATCAAATATTTTACCCTCCCCTTTTTGATTAATCCTAAAATTTTAATTAAAGGTTGAAATTTTTAATTACCATTTTGCCCTTCAAGCTTAATAACTCTATAACTCACTAAATTAAGCTTAAATAAACTTGAAATTTTTATGTAACCTTACTCAAATGTCAATTAAGACATTAGTGGAGAAAATATGATTTTTCTGTATTTAATTTATTTATGTAATTATTTTTAATGAAAAATAGGGGTTTTCAAGGAAAATTCAATATCATGACCAAGGAAATGTTTCTGTCCTTAAGAAAATTATGGGATGTTTTTAATGACAAGAGGACCATTTGGACCAATTTTGGTGATTTTTTGAATTATATTTTATTTATTAGAATTATTTTGAATTTTGGAGTATTAATTAATTTTAAAATAAAATTAAAGTTGAAAAAAGGATTTTATATTTTTCTTAAATATCTCTAATCTCAAGGAGTCTAGAGAGATAAATTTTATATTTTTTTGATTTTTCTTTGATTTATTAGAATTATTTTAGTGAAAAGGTTGGAAAATACATTTTTTTTAATATTAAAAATTACATTAAGCCTTTAAAATTCAATATCTCACCCTAGTGACTTAGGAAAAATATTTGGTTTCTTCCTAAGTAATTAGAATTGAAAATGTCACATTTTGGTGATTTTTAATATTTTTATGATTTTTATTATTTTTTAATTATTAAAAATATTAAAATAATGATAAAAATCAACTCTTTTAGAAAATTACAATTTTAATTTTGCTAAGTTCCTCTAATATCAGAGAAGCTCCAAAACCATTTTTGTGAATTTTTGAAAAGTATTTTGTGAGTTATGAATTTTTAATGTTTTATTTTACCCATTTTGCTTAAGAGGCTTAATCAACCCATTTGGTGGGGTTAATCAAGTCCAATTGATTTCAATTTTTTATGAGATGTTTCTCTAATCCCAAAGATCAGTGGAGAATTGTTTTTAAGTTAATTTGATGTGTAGTTAACCCTAATTAATTAAAATTCAATTTTGGGTATTTAGACCAATTATGGTTATTCCAAGTGAATTAACTCAAATCTTATTTTTCTTAGGTTCCTCTGGTCATAAGAAATAGCACCAAATTTTCCTAGAATTTATTTCTCAATAAACTAATTATTGGAATTAAAATACTCAAAATAGTAACATGCAATTGAAATATCAATAACTTCTTATAGGGATGGCCTCTGACCTTGGAAAATTCAGGGAATGTTCCCAAGTTCAGAGGCTTTAAAAGCCCTATGGTCTCATGCCATGGTGAATTGTCTATGTGCATGGAGAATTGAAATAGTGCAGAGAGCAATTAAATCATTAAAAA
The DNA here is from genome assembly GCA_022702705.1 of Papilionanthe hookeriana x Papilionanthe teres. NCBI lineage: Eukaryota > Viridiplantae > Streptophyta > Magnoliopsida > Asparagales > Orchidaceae > Papilionanthe > Papilionanthe hookeriana x Papilionanthe teres. The sequence continues at coordinate 152,096,723 of CM040427.1, read as the reverse complement.
TAAAATACTAAATGAAATTAATTGATTTCTTTTCCACATTATTCTCCTCTATTCACTAAGAAAGAGGGTATTTTTATTTTATTCTTAGGATTTTTCTACACAAAGTTATGGATTTTCTAAGTTCTGGTAATTAAATAAATCCATAAAATCCTATTTTTCTATTTATTCAAATCAGCTCCGTGTCATCCTTTGCATCTCCGAACAGCCATGCGGTGCTTTCTGGTTCGGCGCCGCCATCCGACTCAGCGCTCCAGGGGCCCACGGTTCATGTACCATCGCGTTGTCCAGCTCGATCCCGACCGTCCGCTTGATACACGCTCGATCTGACGGCTCCTGGTAATCTTCTATGACTGGTGTGCACCTGTCACCGTCCACACTAAAACCCTAAGATCTCACTCAATTCTCAATGGATTTTCATGTTTTTATGCTCTATAGATTCGTCTTGAAGAGACGAACACATCCATATGGTAAACATGCATTGAAATCGATTCATATCAAATGGAGAATCTCCAAGAGCTCGGGAGGAAGAGAGAGTTCATACCTTTGCTCAGAGAAGTGAAGCTTAGATCTGAGAGTTGTGTCACGTTCAATTAGGGCCAAGCAAGCTCCAGATGAAGTCTCTTGGCTTGGTGAATTGCCTAGGTACAAAAGTGACCACAGGCGATCAAAAAGTTTGTAGGCTGGAGCAACTGGGTGGCTTGGAGAGGGCGCTTTCACTGGGGAACTTCTCCTCTTGGTTTGGTGAAGGTGTAGGACCAATCAATTTGGAGATTGGCTCACTATAGTGAAGTGTCCTATTTTTGGGTGGAATTTGGACTCTGAATTTGAGTTCTGTTATTGGGGATTAGGGCAAATGGACACTGGAGATCAATTGCTCTAAGTGTGGAGAGTGGTCTGGGATAATTTTGACAGAGTTTCAGTAAGTTTGTTTCAAGCACCTCTTCCATGGCCGAGAGAGGTGGTGTTTAAATAGTAGTCGGCTGGAGGCTCTCCCAGGGGGAGTTAGGGGTTGGAATCAGCTGCTCAGGTGAGGAGAAGAACAACCATGGTGGCCATTGGGCATGGGGCAACTCAACAGGTGAGAATTCCAAGCTTGGGCTCACATGATGCTCTCGGGTGTGGTGTTTTCCGGCGGCCCAGGTGGCTGGCCTGCAGGCATGGGTCACCCTCAGTGTCAGGAGGTCCAAGGCCGGAGGTTTGTGCAAGCAATTGGCCAATGCCATGTGTAAAGAGCTTGGATTAAAATGGCATGGGGGAGAGGCCATTTTGGCTTGATTTGGTCCAAGCCATGGTTTTGGGTTAGGTTCACCTCCCCATGACCTGGTTTTAGGTCGAAAAAATCAGTTGGGTCGGCCTAGGAAGGGGTGGTGAAGTCCCCATCCAAGGTGATGTGGTTAAAAATGTTTTAGTGTGTAGCATGGAAGGGGTTAAAAATGCTTAATGAAAGATTAAGAAAGGGGGCCCTCCTTTTGCTACTTTGGGTATGGTCACATGTCAAACCCCCCATGGCTTTATATGGCTTGTAAATGGCTCATATTTGGCTCCATTTGGCTTTGGAAAAAGTTGGCTTTGTTTCATGAAAATGGCTTTTAAGGAGTTTTGGTAATTTAGGGGTGATTTGATAGGTTTTGGCATATGGCTTAGTTTAGAAAAATTTGATGGCTAATTTAGAACTTAGGGATGATTTTAATTAAGTGAGGATGTGATGAGATTGTAATGCAGGCCTTAGGATGGGTTTGGACTTTTGAAATTATTTTAGGAATGGGCTTTTAGGAAGGTCTAAAAAGGTGGGCTTTAGGCTTAAAAATAAATTTATTGATGGGATTTTTTTTTTTGTAAAAGTTTGGGCCAAGTAATTGTTTGGTTTGGTTTAGGGATGTGTCATGAGTGATTTGAAATAAACTTAAGGTGATTTGGAATTGGATTGGGTCTAATTTGAGTCTCTTTGGTAATAGAGTCCAAATGGGTCAAAATGAGCTACCTTGGGCTAAAGTTGGGCTAATGTTGAATTTGATGTAAAATTAATGTTGGGAAATGTTTAGGACTGATTCTGAGGACTTTTGGGTGATTTGGAGATTGTGGTGGATTTGGGCAATTTCAAGGGCTTTTGGTAGGTTTGATGGGTGTAGGGTCCCGGGGGTCAAAAATTGAAATTTTGGAAGAATGAAGATTGATCAAATATGAGTGAAATGGAATCATTTTGGTTGAGCCATGAAGTCATATTAAGCCTATATGAGCCATGAGAGGACTCATTGGAGGCATTCACTATGTTGTTCCTAAACCTCTTAACCAGGGGCTTAGGGGTTAAGGTCCATCCATATGAATTACCTACATGAGTCGTGGAGTCAAGTTGGGTATGGGTGTGGTTTTAGGATTTGGATTGTGTGTGTGAGAGTGTAGAGTATGAGTGTAGCGAGTGTGTAAGTCAACCCTCACCAGACCAGGCCACCCACGGTAGTCCTAAGGCCAAAGAGTCCTATAGGGAACTCATCCTTTAAACCTTCACATTTGATTTCAACCCTCTAGGTGATTAGGGGTCTACAATCAAGCTTGTGGGGTTTGCAGGAGTCAAGAGGTGTTTAAACTTCTAAAGGGTGGGTTCCACTTCTAGTCCTCTAAGAGAGTCAAAGGAAAAGCCTAAGGCTAGATCCTAAGTACTAAAGAGAGAAGAGAAGACCTCATCAAAAATGAGGTCAACAACCACACATTTTGTTCTAATTAAATATGATCTGAATTTATCAAAGGCAAATACTATAGCTAATAGTTTGAACTTCATGAAGAGTTTTACTAGCATAGTAAATCACTATGAAAATCTTATCATATTTCTGACCTAAAACAGCTCCAATAGTATAATCATTAGCGTCACACATTATATCAAAAGGCTTTTCCCAGTTTGGTAAAACTATAACAGGTGCAGTGATTAATTTTTCTTTTAAAGTTTTAAAAGCTTTTAGGCAATCATCATCAAAATTAAAAATTGCATCTTTTTCCAGTAAACGGCATAAAGGCTTCAAAATTTGTGAAAAGTCTTTAATATAATGCCTGTAAAATTCAGCATGTCCCAGAAAACTTCTAATTCCCCTTACATTAGTTGAGCAAGGTAAATTAGAGATCACTTGAAATTTGGTACGATCTACTTCCATACCATTTTCTAATATACGATGTACCAAAATAATTACTCCTGCTACCATAAATTAGCATTTCTCCTAGTTAAGGACCAAATTAGTTTCTTCACAACATTTCAGAACTTTAGATATATATTCTAAACATGATTCAAATGAAATTCCAAACACTCAAAAGTCATCCATAAAAACTTCAATTCCTTTTTCTATTAAATCACAAAAAATTTTCATCATACATCTCTGAAATGTAGCAGGGCATTAGATAAACCAAAGGGGATTCTTCTAAAAGAAAATTTACCATAAAGACTGGTAAACTTTGTTTTCTCTCAATCCTCAAGAGCAATTTGAACTAATAGTATCCATTATATCCATCCAAAAAACAAATGTATTTATGCTCAGCCAGTCTATCCAACATCTGATCTAAAAAGGGAAGTGAAAAATGATCTTTCCTAGTGGCAAGGTTTAATTTTATATCATCAATGCATATTTGTCATCCTGTAAATTGCCTTACTGGTATTATTATATTCTTTTTATTCACCATCACAGTAACTCCTCCTTTCTTAGGTACACATAGGACTAACCCATGCACTATCTGAGATAGGGTAGATAATTCCAGCATCCAACCACTTTAAGATTTCTATATTAACAATTTTATTCATGATTGGATTTAATCTCTTTTGAGGATCAGCCTGAGGTTTGCAGTTATCCTCCATAAGGATTCTATGCATACAAATTGAAGGACTGATTCCTTTAATATCAGTTATTGTCCATCCAAAGGCTTTCTTAAATTTCTTCAAAATTTCAAGCAAGCTCTCTTCTTCTCTTTCAGTTAATTGAGACGAAATTATAACTGGCAATGTAGAGGAATCACCTAAAAAGGCATACTTTAAATGATTAAGAAGCATCTGTAAATCAAGTTTAGGAGGTTTTTCAATTGATGGACCAAAAGATTCATTATTTTCAGTCATGTCCAACATTTTAATATTTTCATGAACATAATTTAACTATTCCTCATGAAAACTTTCAGAATCTTGTAATTCCTCTTCTTGCTTGTGTTCCACTTATTTACTTTCAGCTTTTTCTTCATAAGTTAACTTGAAATGGAATTCACTCAAATATTTGATAACATCCATCCTATAACATTCATCATCTTACCCTCTTGCAGGATATTTCATTGAATTTGAAATATTGAATGTAACAATTTGATCATTAACTCGCGTTGTAAATTCCCTTTTTTGTACATCTATCATTTCTCTGCCAGTGGCTAGAAAATGTCTCCCTAGAATTTTGTGTATCTCTTTATCTTCCTCCATATCCAATACAATGAAATCAACTGGAAAGATAAATTGATCCACTTTCACCAAAACATCTTCTATAACTCCTTTAGGATATGTGATCAAACGATCAACTAATTGCAAAGTTACAGTATTAGGGGTTATTTCTCCTAATCCCAGTCTTTTGAATATTGATAACGACATAAGGTTAATGCTTGCACCCCAAATCACATAAAGCTTTTCCAAAAATCTGTCTCCAATTGCATATGGAATTGTGAAACTTCTAGGATCTTTAAGCTCTTCAGGAGGCTATTTCTGAATTATTGCACCGCACTCTTCACTTAGTGCAACAGTCTCATTATCTTCAAACTTCCACTTTTTTTAAGAATATCCTTCATAAATTTTACACAGCTTGGCATTTGTTCTATGGCTTCAGCAAATGGAATATTAATTGTAAGCTTCTTAAATATCTCCAAAAATTTTGAAAATTGTTTATCCAATTTTTGTTGTCGAAGTCTCTAAGGAATTGGAGGTGGTGTCTTTTCTAAATCAATCTTAGTTGGAGAAATAGGTCTTTCCAAACCTTTCAGAGCGTCCTCTTTTAGTTTTTCAATTTCTTCTTTCCCTATTTATGTCTCTTTTTGAACTCTACCTTCCAACTCTCTTCCACTTTTCAACTGAATAGCTTGTACTTGCTCTTTAGTCTTTTCTCTTGGATTTACTTTAGTATTTCTAGGAAGCGTTCCTTGGGATCTATTACTTAATGAATTGGGAATTTGTCCCAATTGATTCTCAATATTTCTGATTGTAGCTCCTTCACTTTGTAATTGATTTCCCATTTGTAACACCACTTCTTCAATAACAACTTCTTCTCCTTAAATTGTGAAGTATTATTAAAACCTGGAGGATAGGTTGGTCTAAAATTATTTTTCCCTTGGTTGTTCCAGTTCCCCAATGTGTTTACTTGGTTTTTCCCCCATTATTAATTACTACCATCTTGATTATTGGTATTCCAGTTAAAGTTTGGATGGTTTTTCCAACCTTGGTTATAATAATTGGAATATGGGTTATTAGGCTTACTAATGACATTCAAGGTTTCAGATGAAGATTGAGAATCTACCATTTGGCCTAATGAATTTTCTTTAATCATGGAAATTGGCTGAAAAAAATTCATTCCAAATTGGTCTATCTTCCTTGAAATTGCAGCAATTTGATTTTCTAGCATCGCAAAGCATCATTTTCATGAATGTTGGCTGCCTTTTTAGGATTTAACCTTTCAGAAGGTCATTGAAAATTATTAGTAGTCATTTCTTTAATTAAAGCATAGGCATCAGCAAACTGTTTAGACATCAATGAACCACCAGTAGCGACATCGATAATAAATTTAAGAGATCCAACTAATCCATTATAAAAGGTGTGAATTATTAACCAACCTGGTATCGAATGATGTGGACACTTTCTTAAGAGATCTTTAAAATGTTCACATGCTTCATACATAGATACCCCTTCGAATTGACAAAAAGGTGTAATATCATTTCTAAGCTTCGCAGTCTTCGATGGTGGAAAATATTTAGCAAGGAATTTTTGAGCTAAATCACCCCAAGTTCTGATAGATCCAGGTTCTGACAAAATTAACCAGATCTTAGCTTTATCGCTTAATGAAAAAGGGAAATGTCTAAGTCTAATAACATCATCCGAAACACCATCATATTTAAAAGTAGTGCACAATTCCAGAAAATTGGCAAGATGTATATTAGAATCTTCAGTTGATGCTCCCTCAAACTAATTATTAGATACTAACTGGATAATAGCATGTTTAAGTTCAAATGAATTAGTAGCTACAACAGGGTGTTGAATACTACCATGAAGTTCATCCAATGTAGGGATATCATAATCTCTTAAAGGTCTAAATTATTGATGGATTTCAACATTTTGATGATCTTGATTTGCCATTTCTCGAAATTTTTTTTCTTTTTCTGAATTTTTAATATTTTAAATTTTTCTGATAGTTCTCTCTAATTTAGAATCGAAAGGAAAATGTCCTTCAGAACCTGAACTACACATGCACAATTAACAAAATAAAATAAAACACACTAACAATAACAATGAAAAGTAAAAACTTAATGTTTCTTAAATTCTCTTTAAATGATATTTTAATTAATTTCCCTAGAAACGATGCTAAAATCTTGATCCCTGAATATTTATCCTTATGTTTTTCAATTTATATTTCTTTCCAATGATATTATCCATTTCTTTGCAACGACGCCAAAAACTTGATTTCGAAGCAAAAAAGAAATGTTTTTTAATTATTTTATAATATGAGATACTACGCAAGTATACATATAGTTTATCAAGTAGAATGAGACTTTTTGATTAAGCCTAGAGATATCGAACCCACAGGGAAATGTCTAAAAATTTAAATAAATAAGAAAAATAACTTTTTACTTTTTAAAATGATTTTGTAAAGTATGTTTTAAAATAAAAAGTTTTTCAAAATTTTTTTGGTATTTTCTGAATAAAAAGTAATGCAAACAAGTAAAATTAACACAATTATAAGATAGTATGAAAGCAAATGAGAATAAAATATCTTTTTCCTCTTTCAATCAATCAGTAATAATTATAGAATTTCATTGTGGAAGTATCTATAAAGTGTTGTGCCAAATAGAAGCAATTATATTCTTTACCCTTACTTGGTTCTATAAAAAACATTGGTTAATTTGATGTTTTGAAATCATGTAGATGGGTTAGGCAGAGAAGATACTAGCTCTCACTCTAGAGTTCCCTCGATTCCTTTCACCTGAAGGCTAACATCTCATAACAAAATTTTAAACATCAAACCAAATTAGGGGGCTTTAGCCTGTCACTCTAAAGTCCTCTAATTTTACACCTCATTAAAAGCATATCATCCTATTTATTTACACCCAACCATATGGACTATAATTCTCATCCATACAATTGCATGTGATTCATTTTCAATTGTTGATTGAGACAATACCACATTGGTTCTTACACGTTCTTAAAACAAATTTTAACATCTTAATTGGTCAAATCAAGAAGTAAATGAAGTTCAAGGTAGTGAATCATCACAACATCTTCCAACATTGAAATCCTATAATTCACACAACTTCCTTCTATAATTTAATTATGTCATCATTTAAAAGGAAAAAGATAAAGAAAACTACTCAGAATCCATGGAGGAAACACATTCACAACTTGATTTGAAATTATAAATCATTGTGAAAACACAACAAATCTTACTTTAAAACCAAATATAAAATAAACTTAAACACTTATTTGAAAATCTTCTCCACAAGTCTCTTGAAGTTCCTTTCAAACTTTGCTTTCCCCTTACAAGACACAATAAAGGTTGGTGCACAACTCTGTTGACTCCAAATTTCTATTCTACTCTTAATAAAGACTAGATACAATTGAAAAATAAAAGTGGATGAAGTGGTAAGGTGTGCTCTCAATAACTCTCTAACATAAACTTGACTTTTAACACTAATCACACCCTCCAACCTTAACAAAATTTTCATATCTTCAAGTCTTCTTTTTAAAATTTTCCAAAAGGTACATTAGTGTCTCATCAAAATATATCCAGATTCAATGTATCCACCAAGAATGCATCCATCTGCTCAAATTTTAAATGAATTTTGGCGCTGATGGGAAGATAGTGAAGATTAAACCAAAGGATGCTTCAAAAACCCCTTCAAATTTGTGCCAAAATCAAATAAAATTCGTCACTTTAACTGTGGCTCCTATGCGCCAAAGGTATGACGCTTAGGCGCTAGAGGCTAATTATGCAGACCTTTCAATTTTTGCTCCAAATTTGATCCTCTTTTGTTCATTTCATCATAGCCAGTCATTTTAATCATACCTGCAAGAAAAACACAAAAACACCTTCCATTAAAGTGCAATATCATCAAAAATAGGTATAAAAATGTATTTAAAAACACTAAATATTTTAGGTATATCTCCTAGTCATCCCCATGGCTATAAATTGAGCTAAACATGAACACATGAGAAAGAGAGAAAAAAAATCAGAAAACCCTATACACTGCTCTATTCCCTTAGCTCTCAAAATCAAATACTCAGTTTAGGACCTAAGTAATGGATCCCACATGAAACCAAGTCATCAAATCCACTGAGTCAGTTCAATTGAGTCAACCCGAGAAGCCTAAAACCAAGAAAAAATGGAAGTGTGAAACCACACTCCTCAAACCTTCAAATTAATTGTCCTAAACCCATCTAGGGACTGTGTGAGGACAAGCTCAATAAAAAATTGAAATCCCTATAGCCTCTAAGCCACTATTTGAACTTCTTCTCCCAAACCAAGCCCCTTTTGGTATAAATCATTTAGGCACCCAATTTGAAATCAAACTGAGTTGACAGAGAGTCTTCGTAGGACCACACAAAGCTTCCAAACCAATCAATTTGAAACCAAACTTACAGAGGCTAAGGTATGGTTCTTCACACCCAACTCGAGCTCGGGCTTGGTCTAGAGTAGGGTTAGTGATGCACCAAAAATATACAATCTTTTAGCTATATTTTTTTACCTATTTTTGGTGATGTTGCACTTTAAAGGTAGGTATTTTTCATGATTTGTTGCAGGTATGATGATTATAGGTGATTGGAGTGAAAAGATGCAAAAAGGAACGAATTGGAGAAAAAGGGTGCAATTTGGAGAAAAATAACCCTAGCACCGCCGGCACCAAAATGGGCTCCGCCAGCGCCCTATTCTAGAGAACTCCAAAATTTATTGGCACGAAAGGGTGGCGCCGGTGCTCTATGTCATTTCACTTCGAATTCAAAAGTTTTGGAGGATTTTTGAAGAGGTGCTTAAAGAAACTCTTGGTGAATTCATTCCTAACATTAAATTAAGTGTCCAAGACGAAGATAGAGAGGCAGAAGAGAAGGGAATTGATGTAGAGAGTGTGAGGAAAGTGTGAGAGAGAGTTAGAGTTTGTGATTTTAAGAGAGATTCTTCTCTAAGGAGGGGAAAAGAGGGAGTAAAGTGAGAGATTGCTTCTTCATCTTTATTCCATGGAGAGAATCAAGGGGTGCAAGGAAGAGAAAAGGAATCAAGGGGACTTTGAAGGAATTTGCTTGGGAGAGAGAAAGAGATAAGTTGTATTTACTATTGTAGTTTCTATGACTCTTCTTTTATATATAAAATCCATGTGTTTTTATATCTTCTCCATGGTTAGTGAGTAGTCTCCCTTGCCTTTCTTCTTGAATGAAGTAATTATGATGTGGTAAGTGGAAATGATGTGCCCTTTAAGTGTTATAAAAGTTGTTATGTTTCTTTAATTTGGAACTTAATTTAATTTTCAATCCGGCCAATTAAATTGTTAAAACATGTTGAGGAACATTAATTCCAAAAGAATTGAATGTTCTACAAAAAAACGAAGAAACCATTTAATGTCAGAGAATGAATTGAGTAGTTCATGGGGATTTAGTGAAAATAAATAGGGAAATGAGTTTTGATGGACTTCAAATTGGAGGTTTCATGGTGACAGAATGGGATCCCCAATTTGGTCTTAAGAATGGTAACTAAAGCCTATGGTTAGCCTTTGGGTGAAGGGTGAGTGGGAACTCCAAAGTGAGAGCTGGTATCCTCCTAGCCTAGCCTTAGATTTATTAACTAAACTTAAGATATTGCAATGTTCTTTACTTGGTTAGAAGAGGGGGTACTCTTTTAAAGGTAAAGATGAAAATATGCTCCTATTTGGCACAACACAAATAATTACCATTCTTCATCATCCACACATAATAATCTTTATGCAAGAAGAAAGACACTTTTCATATAGAAATATCGTATAAATCACATGAGTTAGTGTGTTTGTTAGTTAATATAGTTTAGTAATTAGAAGTAACTGTAGTAGCTTTATTATACTTTGCATTAACTAATGGTAGTACACTTAAGTCATTGTTTCATTGGGTATTGGATTTTATTGTTATACTATCTGATTTAAAGAACGTTCACCTCCCTGTGGGATCGATAATTAGGACTCCATTAGAGCCCTGTGTTACTTGATACGATACGTATACTTGCGTTGAATTTGGGACTTTAGTAAATCATTCAAAATATATAATTTTGACTTCATAAATTCTTACTTAATATATAAAGTTGCGGTCAATTTTTTGGCACCGTTACCTGGGAAGTAGATAAACGGTACTTATTTAGAGATATTGTAGTAACTGAAAACCTTTACTTTGTAGTGTGATTTTATATGCACAGTAGTGGATCTTTAGGTTTGATACCTTACGATTCAGAGTTAGAGTGTACTATTATAAAAATTAGAAAACAACAAAAACAAACTGAAAACTACTGTGAAATGAAGAATAATCAAGAGAATCAGAATATTAATGTTGGGAATTTGCTAAGACCTTTAAGAGATTATGCTAACCCAATAGCTGATGAAATTCATATAACTTTTCAAAATTATGATGTTGCTGCTATTTCGTTTGAACTTAAACTTGCTATTATCCAAATGGTACAAAATAATCAATTCAGAGGAAAACCTAATGAAGACCCAAATTTACATCTCACTAGTTTTTTAGAACTGTGTGCTACTTTTAAGTATGACGGAGTGTCGAATGATGCTGTCAGACTTAGACTTTTTCCTTTTTCCTTAAGGGATAAGGCTAAGGCATGGTTAAACTCGTTAGCACCTGGATCTATTTGAACTTAGGGAGAACTTTCTCAAAAGTTTCTATCGAAATATTTCCCTCCATAAAAAACTGCTAAATTAAGAAATGATATCACATCTTTTGGTCAATTTGAAGGAGACTCAATATATGAAGCTTGGGAGAGGTTTAATGATCTTCTTAGGAAGTGTCCACATCATGCTTTACCAGATTGGTTAATAATTCAAACTTTTTATTACGGATTAGTGGGATCATTAAGATCAATTATTAATGGTGCTGCTGGTGGATCGTTAATGTCAAAACCTTTTGATGAAGCATATTCATTAATTGAAGAGATGGCTACTAATAATTTTCAATGGCCCTTTGAACGGGTAAATCCTAAAAGAGTAGCTAGTGTTTACGATTCTGACATGATGACTGTGATAGTTTCTCAAATGGCATCACTTTCTAAGAAAATAGATCAATATGGAATGAATTATTCTCAACCACCCCCAATGTTAGAGGAAAATTCATTTGGGCAGATAACTGAATCTCAAACACCTTATGAAACTTTGAACACAATTAATAGACCTAATAACACTTATTTGAGTTATTATAACTCTGGTTGGAAGAATCACTCAAATTTCAATTGGAATAATAATAATGCTAATGTGAACCCACAATGGGGACACAATTCTATAAACCCAGTTGGAAACTCAACCAACCAAGGAAATACAAACTTTAGACAATCTTATCCTCCTAGATTTAATAATAACCCACAGTTTAAGGATAAGAAGTTGTTTATAGATGAAATGATTTTGAATATGGGTAACCAATTACAAGTTCAAGGTGTTTTGATCAAAAATATTGAAAGTCAATTGGGACATATTTTCACTACGCTTAATAATAGACCTTCTGGAACGCTTCCTAGTAATGTGGAGATCAATCCAAAAGATCAAAACAAGGAGCAACTAACGGCTATTCAATTAAGGAGTGGAAACGAATTAGAAACTAAAATGCAGAAAGAAGTTGAAGAAGAGAAGGAGAAGATGAATATTGAAAAAGGTTCAAATAAGATATATCCAGACCTGGAATATCCTCTTCAACCAATGAAGATTACTGTTGAGAAACCACCTCCTCCATTCCCTCAAAGATTGAAGCAGAAGAATAGGGATAATATATGTGGAAAATTTTTGGAAATCCTTAAGAAGTTAAAAATAAATATACCTTTTGTTAAAGCATTAGAACAGATGCCTGATTATGCAAAATTTATGAAGGATATTCTTAAAAAGAAGAGAATGTTCACGGATCATGAGACTGTTGCACTTAGCAGAGAGTGTAGTGAAATAATTCAGAAAAAGCTTCCTAAAAAACTTAAAGATCCTGGCAGTTTCACTATCCCATGTTCTATAGGTGAAAAGTTTTTTGGAAGAGCCTTATATGATCTGGGAGCTAGTATTAATCTTATGCCTTTATCAACTTTCAAAAGATTGGGAATTGAAGAAATTTCTCGTAAATCTGTAACTCTTCAATTAGCTGATCATTCTATTACTTATCTTAAGTGAGTGGTAGAAGATGTGTTAGTAAAAGTGGATAAATTTATCTTTCCTGTGGATTTTATTGTGCTTGATATGGAGGAAGATAAAGATATTCCAATTATTTTGGGAAGACCATTCCTAGCTACTGGAAGAGCTGTAATTGATGTTCAAAAAGGGGAATTAACTATGAGAGTTAATGATCAAGAGGTGACCTTTAATATTTTGAAGTCTATGAAGTATCCCTCAGTTGAAAAATATAACGAATGTTTTAGGATGAAAGTATACGAATATTTGAGAAATGATTATTTTAAAGAGATGTTTGAAAAGAAAGTGGAGTATGAAAATATAATTGAAGATGAAACTGAAAATGAAACAGATTCAGATAATAAGAAGAATAAGGAATTGAAGTATATTCAAAAGAAATTTGAAGTGTTAGATACCATGGAAGGTGGAGATAAAAGTCTAATTTCATCTTTTGTTAAACCTCCTGAACTTCAGATGAAAATTCTCCCTAAACATTTAAAGTATATGTTCTTAGGAGAATCATCTACCTTACCAGTTATTGTATCTTCAGAATTAACTGAATATAAAGAACAAAAATTATTGGAAATCTTAAAAAGATTCAAAAGAGCTTTTGGATGGACTTTGGCAGATATCAAAGGAATCAGTCCTTCGATCTGTATGCACAGAATTTTATTAAATGAAGAAAATAAACCTAAAATTGATCCGTAAAGGAGATTAAATCCTACAACGAAAGAAGTAGTTAAGAAGGAGATTTTAAAATGGCTTGATGCTGGAATTATTTATCCTATTTCAGATAGTTCTTGGGTAAGTCCAATTCATTGTGTACCGAAGAAAGGTGGAGTGACTGTGGAAGTGGATGAAAGGAATTTAATTTTACCTACGAGACTGTTGACCTCATTTTTGATGAGGTCATCTCTTCTTCTTTTTAGTACTTAGGATCTAGCCTTAGGCTTTTCCTTTGACTATCCTAGAGGATTACAATTGGGACCCACCACTTAGAAATTCAAACAACTTCTTAACTCCCTGCAAACTCCACAAACTTGACTATAGACCCCTAATCACCTAGAGGGTTGAAATCAAATGTGGAAGTTTAAAGGATGAGTTCCTATAGGACTCTTTGGCCTTAGGACTACCCTGGGTGGCCTGGTCTGGTGAAGTGCTGACTTATACACACACTACACCTATACACTACACTTTCACACACCTCCTAAAACCACACCCATACCCAACTTGACCTCCCCGACTCATGTAGGTGATTCACATGGATGGCCCTAACCCCTAAGCCCTCGGCTAAGAGGGTTAGGAACAACATAGTGGATGCGTCAAATGAGTCCCTTCATGGCTCATGTGGGCTTGATATGGCTTCATGGCTCAACCAAAATAATTTCATTCCACTTACATTCACCCAATCATCAATTTTCCAAATTTTCAATTTTTGACCTCCGGGACCCTACACCCGCCTAGCCTACCCGAAATCCTTGAAATCCTCAAAAATTTCCAAATCACCCAAAATTTCCAAAAATTAACCTTGAACATTTCCTCACCAATCAAATTGATCATCCATAGCTAAAAATACAAAAAATTCAAAAAATACCTCTCAATACCCTCCAAATACCCAAAATACCCCTCTTGACCCAAAAATCCAAAAATTCAGAAAATTCCCAAAAAATTCTAGAAAATCCCAAATATTCCCAATTTCATTTTGTTCAACTACATCATGGGTCAATTTTGTCAATTTACCACACTTTTGTCAAAACCCCTAATTTGACCTATTTTAACCCTAAGTGAACCTAATGTCAAACCAAACCTACCCAATTGACCCAAATTCTGGTCCAATTCAATTCTAAACTTCAATTCAACATTCCCAACACCAATATAGACCAAACCCAAGTCCAATTTGATTGACATTTGGATCCAATTTCATTTTTGGCCTTAAAGCCCAATTTGGACCCATGACCCAAACCTAACCCAAACTCACCCAATTCAACTCCAATTAACCCCAAATCTTTTCCAAAACTTCCTTAACATCCATACAAACAAAATCTTAACATGATTTGCCCAAAATTTATACCCAAACCCCACTCAAATTCAACCCAAAATCAAAAAGGCCCAATTTTGACCTAAACCCAAACCTAACCCAGATAAGCCCAAACCCCAAAATCAAAGCCCAACCAAAGCCAAAACCTCTTTGAAACACTCCCATAAACATTTCCCAACATTTATTTTACATCAATTTCAAACCTAGCCCAACATTGGCCCAAGTTAGCCCAATTTAACCTATATTGGCCCATTCACCAAAGAAGCCAAAATTCAACCCAATTCAAACCCAAATCACTCCCAACTTGCTTCAAATCACTCATGACACATCCATGAACTAAACACAACATTTTTTTGGCCCAATCCTTCACAAAATTCCCATCCATAAATTTATTTTTAAACCAAAAGCCCACTTTCTTAAACCTTCCTAAAAACCCAAATTTCATGCTAAAGCCCATATGACAAATTCTTATCATCATACCCTTAATCAAAATCATCCCTAAGTTCAAATCAATCATCAAATGATTCCAAATCAAGCCATGTGCCAAATCCCATCAAATCACTCCTAAATTACCAAAATTCCTAAAAACCTCTTTCATGAAAGTTGACTTAGCTTTTTCCAAGCCAAAGGTGAGCCATGAAGCCATGCATGAGCCACATGTGAGCCATGAAAGCTTTAGACACTTCACCATACCCAAAATGGCAAGAAGAGGGGACCCTTTAACGATTCTCTTAAGAGTGATTAACCACTCCCATGTCTCCCCTAACTCTTGCTTAAGCTTAATTGTACTTGGATTGTGACTTGACCCCACTAATCAAGCTGATCCAAGTGACTTTCCCTTCAGCCCAAATTGGCCTTGGAGGGTGGACCTAACCCAAAACCAAGGGTTGAACCATTTCGACCCAAAACTAGCCCTTTCCCATTCCACTTTGATTCAAACCCTTTACACATGTCCATGGCCAATTGACTGCACAAACATCCAGCCCTGACCCACCTGGACCCGAGGGTGACCTATGCTCGCCGGCCGGCCGCACAGGTCGCCGGAAAACACCATGGCCGAGACCTTGGGAGGAGCCAAACTTTGGAATTCCACCTTGCTGAGCTGCCCCATGCCCAATGGCCACCATGGCTGTTCTTCCCATGCCCAGAGCAGCTGATCCCAACCCTTGGCCATCTCTGTGAGGCTCTCCAGCCACCTCTATTTAAACCCGACCCCCTCACGGCTATGGAGGAGAGTTGCACAAACCTTGCCGAAACTGCGCAAAATTGTTTCGAACCCTACTCCATACTTAGAGCGAGTTGATCCCAGGTGTCGATTTGCCCTAATCCCCACCAACGGAACCTAATTTCTCGGCTGAAATTTCACCCAAAACCAGGACACTTTACCACAGTGAGCCAATCCTTAAATTGACTGGTCCTACACCTTCACTGGACCAAGAGGAGAAGTTTCCCACCGAAAGCCCCATCTCCGAGGCCACCCAGTTGTTCCGGCCTCCGAAGCTTTGTGATCGGGCGTGGTCACTTTCATAGCTAGGCGATTCACCGGACCGGGAGACTTCATCCGGAGCTTGTCGGGATCCAATCGAAGGTGACACAACCCTCAGATTGAAGCCACACTTCTCTGAACAAAGGTATGAGCTAATTCTTCATCCCGAGCTTCTGCAGATTCTCCATTTCAAATGCTTTAATGTCAATGCATGATCACCATATAGATGTGTTCATCTCTTCAAGACGAATCCATAGAGCACAAGAACACGAAAATCCGTTAAGTATTGAGTGAGATATTAGAGATTTAGTGTGGACGGCTCTCGGGTGAGGACGCTTGGGGACGATGAACGGATGCCGTTCATTTAATACACGCGCGGACGGACGGCCAGGATCGCGCCGGATGAGGAGACAGAACGACACAGCGGTCCCCCGGAGCACTGAGTCGGATGGCGGCGTCGAATCAGAGAGCGCCACGCTGCGTTTCGGAGCTGCCGAGGTTGACGCGGCGCGGCGTGGATAAATAGAAAATTAGGGTATTTTCTTATTTATTTAATTCCCTAAACTTCAAAAATCCATAACTCTGTGTAGAAAAATCAGAAAAATAAAATAAAAATACCCTCTTGCTCAGTGAATAGAGGAGAATAATGTAGAAAAGAAATCATTTAATTTCATCAAGTATTTTATTTTTAATGATTTCTTTACTCTCTACATTGTTTTAATTCTCCATGCATGTAGGAAATTCACTATGGCATGAGACCACGGGGCTTTTGAAGCCTCCGAATTTGGGAACATTCCCTGAATTTTCCAAAGTCAGAGGCCAACCCTATGAGAAGTTATTGATTTTTCAAATTCATGTTACTTGTTTTGAGTATTTTAAATCCAATAATTAGCATGTTCGAAATAAATTCTAGGAAAATTTTGTGATGTTTATTATGACCGGAGGACCACTAGGAAAAATAGGTCTTGAATTAATTCATTTAAAATAACCCTAATTGGCTTAAACACCCAAAATAGGTCCCTAATTAATTAGAGCTAATCATACATTAAATTGACTTGAAATCAATTTTCCACTGACCTTTAGGATCAGAGGAACCACCATAAAAATTTGAGGTCAATTGGACTTGGTTAGCCCTACTAAATGGGTTGATTAAGCCATTTAGTCAATTTGAACTTTAAAAATTCATAACTTTCAAAACACTTTTCAAAAATTCATCAAATTGGTTTTGGAGCCTCTCTGATATTAGGGGAATTTAAGAAAATTAAAATTCAATTTTCTAAAAAAGTTTATTTTTTGGTATTATTTTAATATTTTAATAATTAAAAATAATAAAAATCACAAAAATAATAAAATTCACCAAAATGTCACATTTTGAATTTTAATCACTTAGGAAGAAACCCCATATTTTTCTTAGGTCTATTTAATGAGATATTAAATTTTAAAGCCCTAAGGTAATTTTAAAATTAAAAAAAATGTATTTTTTAGCATTTCCACTAAAATAATTCTAATAAATCAAAGAGAAATCAGAAAATTGTAAAAATAGATTCTTTGATTTCCTTAATATCAGAGAGATTTTTGAAAAATATAAAATTCATTTTTCAACCTTTATTTTATTTTTAAATTAATTAATACTCCAAAACTCAAAATAATTATGATAAAAATAATATAATTCAAAAAATCACCAAAATTGGTCCAAGTGGTCCTCTGGTCATTGGAAATGTCCCATAATTTTCTTAAGGACAGAAACTTTCCCTTGGTCATATTATTAAATTTTCCTTGGAAATCTCTATTTTCCACAAAAAATAATTACATAAAAAAATTAAATACAGAAAAATCACATTTTCTTCTCTCATGTCTTTATTGGCATATGAGTGAAGTCACATAAAAATTTTAAGTTCATTTAAGCTCAATTTAGTGAGTTATGAAATTATTAAGCTTGTAGGGCAATATGGTAATTAAAATTTTAACCCTTAATTAAAACTTTAGGTTTAATAAAATTAAAAAAGTAAAATATTTGATCTTAATCTGATTTGGATGATTGAAATTTAAATAATTAAAGGGTAGAAACCTACTAAACAATTTAAAAATAATTAAAATAAACTTTAATTACATAATTGATTAAATTTGGAAGAATAATAAAATTAGAATTATTAAATAGGGACATTATTAGGAAGAAATTTGTTCTTTAATCTAAGGGTCCCTAAATTAATCATCTCAATAATATTTAATCCCCAATTAAAATGATAATTCAAATTTAAGTTTTAAAATGTTAAAGGACTTAATCATTAAAATCAAATTAAAGTCAAATTATTAAACTCTTTTTAAATTTTCAATTAAATTAAAATTAAAAATAATATTAAATTAAAGATTAAATTAAATTAAATTAAGCAAATTAAATTAATTTAAATTAAATTAAATTGAATAAATCAAATTAAATTGAATTAAATTAAATCAAACAAATTAAATTAAATTAAATTAATTAAATAAAATTAAATTAAAACATATCAAATTAAATTAAATTAAATTAAATTAAATTAAAATTAAATCAAATTAAATTAAATCAAAGGAAATTAAATCAAATTAAATTAAATCAAGTTAAATTAAATTAAGTTAATTCACATCAAATCAAACTAAATTGAATTAAATTAAATTAAATTAAATTAAATTAAATTAAAATTAAAACTAAACTAAATTAAATTAAATTAAAGTTAAATTAAATTGAATTAAAAAATAACATCACCTAAGACATGAAGAAATTAAATATAAAGCAACTTGAACACTATTCCAAATTTAAATCTCATAACTGAAATTAAATTAAATCACAAACCATTTGAACACCAATTTGCCCTCAAAAACTTTTATTGTCATAACTCCTAAATAGAACGTTAAATGAGATGTTACTTCACCTATAGGATATTCAAATGTCCTAGTTCACTGAGCAAGATAACAAAACTTGAATTCCCGGATGATTAATTCATTTGTATGATTAAATCCATTTGGACTTAAAACAATCCTATTAGTATTGAAAAGATGTTTAAGAATCTTCTTAAACACTTCCTCAATGTGATAGGATACTTATAAGAACAATTGAACTTAATTATTCTTTGATGAATAAAATCGTCCTTAAGCCAAAACACAAGAACCTAGACGTCATAGGAGATGACTAGCTATAGGATTAGGAATTTGGTAGAAAACCATAACCCTTCCCTTAGCTTTACCTAGGGACTTGCTTAAATATTCTAAATTTTGTTTAAGTGCAGCCTGGGATGACGGGAAGACCCTCCAGGTATGCTTTTATTTTATTGCAATTTAATTTCTTGCAATTTACCTTATTGCAATTTATTTAATTGCAAATGCACTTTACTTTTCTTGCATGATAAACAAGCTGTTGCATGAAAACCCACACCTCAGGATAGTCCCTAAAACTGAAACCAAAACTAAATTAAAAATCATTACAAGATAAAATTCACCGCCACAACCTTTCAAAATATAAAACAACTCAAAATTTAATCACAAACAGAACACAAAACTACAATTATAACTAAATTAAAACGTCTTGTTGGATGATCGGGAATACCTCGGATGATGTAACCTACGTGTTGCTAACGGGATTTCCGCGGTCTAAATGAAAGTGTGGAACTCATTCGGTTGAGTTTAGCAAATTCATACGGACTATGTGAATCCGATAAAAATAACGATGCCGGAAGGATGGAACCGTGGGATCTTAACCGTGTTGTTATAATCAACTTTAAGATTTTTTTTAAATAAAACATAAAAAACACTTGGAAATTAAGATTTTCTCTAAACCAAAACACTTTTCTCATCTCCTGATTTATGACTTCTATAACTAAACCTCTGCAACAACAAGGAGCTCGGAGCATGGTGGGCAGCACGACCATCGTCATCAGCAAAACTCGAGTCTACTTCAGCAAAACCATTCTTAGAATTAAATTACCAAGCCATAGGACTTCGAGGTAGTTTGCCTAGTGCAACATAAATCCTCAACCTTTTTGTTAGGCATTTGCATTGCGAATTAAGTCCTAACCGGTTTTAGGATTCTGAGGTAGTCGTCCGATACGACATAAATCCTCACATCTTCAAGGCTATTTGTATGGTTTTATCATACAAATATAAGTCCAAATTAATTAAAATTGGCAAGATTGAAATACTAAATAAACATTAGGACTTTCCTAAATTCAAGCCAAACAATAGGATAGTCGGGAAATTACCGAAGTTCGCTTGGAATCCGTAATTTCTCCTACCTTTCTTCCTTTGAATTCCCAAAACAAAATGTTTCAAATTTGATCCATTCCCTATTGAAATTCCAAAATTCAATCCCTTGAAAACTTAAACTTTGAAATTCTTGAGAGCAGAACTACTGATTATTATCGAGTGTTTTCTTAGGTGATTCCTGTCACTTAAGATGTAATTAACTATAGGGGCTTGCCCTTATAGAGAATTTTAAAGAACCCAGGTAATATAAACCCTGTTTAATGCTTTCATATTAAGTAAGGGAATTTGTCGGCTTATAAAATTGGTTCGCAGACCAAACAGATGTTACAAACCTTTCTAGTTTATCTAATCGAGCCCCATTATCAAGCAGTGTGTCTATTCTTCGGGATAGATACACGGTTTGTGGAGCGGTGCTCGTTTATGTGAACTATTTGGGATGTGAAATCAGTTTGATTTCATATCTTAAAATTTTCAAAATTAAAATTATTTTCAAAATCAAATGCTACTTTCTAAATTATATATATATATTTAAATCAAATTTAAAACCTAAAAATAAGCCGTACAGAGACAAGTTAATGGATGGTGAATTTGTATTGATTATAGAAAACTAAATGTTGCCACCCGAAAAGATCACTTTCCTCTACCTTTTCTCGATCGAATGTTGGATAGACTTACTGGACACAAGTACTATTGCTTTTTGGATGGAAATACTGGTTATCATCAAATACCTATTGCTTCTGAGGATCAAGAAAGGACAACCTTTACTAGCCCTTACGGAACATTTGCTTTTCGAAGAATGCCTTTTGGATTGTGTAACGCACCTGCAAATTTTCAAAGATGTATGATTTCTATCTTTAGTAGTATAATAGATAATGGAATAGAAGTTTTCATGGATGATTTTTCTGTGTTTGGAACTTCATTTGATATTTGTTTGGAAAACTTGGCAAAAGTTTTGGAACTCTGTGAGAAAACAAATTTAGTTCTGAACTGGGAAAAGTGTCAATTTATGTTTGCAGGAGGAATAGTGGTTGGGCATAAAATTTCTGAATATGGTATGGAGGTTGACCCTGCTAAAATTTGAGTGATTGAGAGATTACCACCACCCACTATTGTGAGAGAGGTGTGGAGTTTCTTAGGATATGCTGGATTTTACAGGCGTTATATTAAAGATTTTTGTAAAATTACTAAAACTTTGTGCCAACTTATAGAAAATGATAGGAAGTTTGATTTCAATGATGAATGTTTTTGTGCTTTTGAATTACTTAAAGAAAAGTTAATCACTGTTCCTATAATTGTTTCACTTGATTGGGAGAAACCCTTTGAATTAATGTGTGATGCTAGTGATTATGCTATTGGTTGGGGCAAAGGTATGATAAAACTTTTAAAGTTATTTACTATGCAAGAAAAACTCTTAATGATGCTCAAATTAATTATACCACTACTGAAAGAGAGTTATTAGCTATAGTATTTGTTTTTGATAAGTTTAGACCTTATTTAATTGGAACTAAAAGTATAGTGCATACTGATCATTCAGCTATCAAGTATTTAATGCAAAAGAAGGATGCTAAACCTAGATTGATTAGGTGGATACTCCTTTTACAAGAATTTGATTTTGAGATAGTTGATAGGAATGGATCTGATAATCAAATTGCTGATCATTTGTCAAGAATAAAATATGATAGATTTTCTAAATTTGAGAAGGAAGTTGTAGGAACTTTTCTTGATGAACAATTGTATATTATTATGGAAAAGAATTTGCCTTGGTATGCTGATATTGTGAATTATATTGTAAGTAATATTATACCATCAGATTTAACAAGGCAACAACAAAAAAAGTTTAAATATGATGCTAAATTTTATTTTTGGGATGAGCCCTATTTATATAAATAGTGTAAGGATCTGATTATTAGAAGATGTGTGCCACATGAAGAAATTAATCCAATTATTCAGAGATGTCATGATTCTAAATTTGGAGGTCATTTTGGTGTTGATAAAAAAGCTTATAAGATTTTTCAATTTGGATTTTATTGGCCCACTCTTTTTCGTGATGTTTATAAATATGTTAAATTTTGTGATCGATGTCAAAGCTTAGGTAATATTTCTAGAAGAAACGAAATGCCTCTGAATTACAATTTGGAAGTTGAAATTTTTTATGTATGGGGATTAGATTTTATGGGACCATTTGCACCTTCATTTGGAAATTTATATATATCGGTCACTGTTGATTATGTTTCGAAATGGATTAAAGCTGTTGCTGTACCAAAATGTGATGCTCGGAGTGTTTCTAAATTTTTGATGAAAAATATATTTACAAGATATAGAATGTCGAGAGTGATTATAACTGATGGTGGATCCCATTTCAGAAACAATCAAATTAAGAGATTAACTGGAAATTATAACATTATTCATAGAAACTCTACTGCTTATCATTCCCAGACAAGTGGATTAGCGGAAGTATTGAATTGGGAATTAAAACAATTTTGGAAAAAATAGTGGATATTCATACATTAGATTAGTCTGCTAGATTAGACACCACATTATGGGCTTATAGGACTACTTTTAAGACCCCTATTGGAATGTCTCCTTATAGATTAGTGTTTGGCAAAACTTGTCATTTGCCGGTTGAATTGGAGCATAAAGCATATTGGGTGATTAAGGAGTTGAATTTTAATTTGAGAAATGGAGGAGAAAAAAGATTTATGCAATTAAATGAGTTGGAAGAAATTAAAAATGAATCATTTCATAACAACGGGATTTATAAAGAGAAAATGAAATTGTGGTATGATCAAAAGATATTGAAAAAATGATTTGAACTGGGACAAAGAGTTTTAATATATAAGACGAGATTGAAATTATTTCCGGGAAAACTTAAGTCCAGATAGATAGAACCTTTTAATGTAGTAAAAGTTCATTCTTTCGGTGGTGTTGATATTGAGGACCCTAAAAATGGAAATATTTTCAAGGTTAATGGGCATCATTTAAAACCGTACTTTGGAGGGTCTTTACCTGATTTCAAAGAGGTTTTATTGCTAAGTCATCCTAGTTAACTGAATGCTTTGTCGGGCTGACGACGTTAAACCAAGCGCTTTGTGGGAGGGAACCCATATATTTGTTTGTATGTTGAGTTTGCTTGCTTATTGTTATTTGTACTTTTAGTTTAATATTAAAAAATCCTAATTACCCCTAAATAAGTTCAAAATTAAAAATACATTGGATCATATTGAGGAAAAGAAGTATTTCGAGCCAAACGAAGTTCGATGAAAATTTTTTTCACTGGTGCCGCCGGCGCCCTATTCTTTTATTATAGCTGAATTTCTAGTTTGAGCGACGCCGACGCCCTATCGAGCGCCGCCAGCGCCCAAATTCTGGGTGACGGTTTTTATGTTTTAAAATGAAATTTTTGGCGATTTTGAGCGGGATTTTCTTCCTTAAAACACCCCAAAACTCCATTTTAAATCCATAACCACCAGAGAAATGAAAACTCCCTTTCTCAATTCGCATCCCATGGATTCCCACTCCATTGAACTCCCTATATCTCGCATCTACAATCGACGAAAGTTTGTTAATTTCAAGGCGCAACCTCTATTCCATAAAGTGATGATGAAGAAAAACATTATCAAGGAAAGAGGCTTTGTGAATCGGGGTTTGGAGAGTCTGACGACAAGAGTTGAAGAGATAGTGAAGCAAAGACGTTGGGAAGTGTTATGCTACACTACCGCCGTAGTGGTTGTTCTGGTCGTAAAAGAATTTTATGCAAATCTGCATGGGATAAACCAAATATGTGTTTTTGTGAGAGGAAGGTATGTACCATTCACTCCTGTGAGGATAAATGATCTCTTCATGATAGAAAGTGTACCTATTTGTCATTATGCAAATTTTAATGCGACGAGCAATGATATGAACGAAATCTATCGTTATTTGATGGATGAGAATGAAGAATGGGAAGTAAGGGATAATGGATATGTCAGTTTCTCTTCTTCATCCTTGAATCCGGTATCAAAGCAGTGGCATTACTTTATTTCGGCAAAATTAATTCCTACTATGAAGATAAGTAAGGTAACAAAGGAAAGTGCTATTATGAATTTCTGCATACAAGCTGGAAGGCCAGTGGATATTGGATCAATCATTACTAAATATGTACTGGGATTGATTGTGCATGGATCTAAATATGGGCTTGGACACCCGTCCACCATATTTCTGTTATGTAGTCAATCACAGGTGCCATATGAAAGTTGGAAAAAAGTTTTCTACTGTGGAGACCTATTGATTCCAATGATCTTTATGACTTCAAAACAGTTGGTGATGATGGAGACATGGATGAGCTTGCTGATCAGCCCACTGAGAGTTCACAGCCTATTCAGCCTTACTTTTCTGAAAGTTCGAGGGTGATATTGAAGAAGTTAAAGAAGTAGGAAAATGAGGTACGGATTATTAAGAATGCTATTAATAACATTTCTGATTTATTTGATCACATTGATTGGAGGATGAAAGAGCAATTTGATCATACTTGTCGAATTGAGTTGGGATTAGTTAATCTGTTGAAGAAGAATGTTGTGGTGGCTGAAGATTCATCTGATGAATTCCAATATCATTAGTTCTACAATCTGTTCGTTCATCGTAAATCAATGGGAGACATTAGAGAGGATGAGACTGATGAGGAGTAATTAGTAGATTCTATATGTTGCTTTATTATGTTTAAGTGTTTGCTTTGATTGCTATGTTGTTTGGTTTGCTTTGTTTTAGTAGGGTGTGTTTAGAATTTGCTTTGATTTCTTGTGTGTACTTAGGACTTAGTGTTTGCTTATCTTAGTGTACTTGCAACACTAAGGATCTAAGGAGTGTTGCTTATATTGATGAACATATGTGTGTAATCGTTGTATCGTGAATTTTATATATATGAAAGTAATGTGATGTGTTGTTTGTGTGAATTGATGTTGTTTAATGTTTGTGAGATGAAATAGATGCTTGTTGATGTGTTAAATAGGAATGTCGAGGATGAAACGATTGAATTTGCGACAAAATTTTTTGAACCCAATAGAATTTTGGACTGGCGCCAAACACCGAAAATATCCCGGGATAATTAAAAATTCAGAAAAAAAGCCTGAGACCCATTTTTTGCCATTTCCTTCGTCTCCCACCTCCATATTCATGATTTTGAAGCTTTAGGGCCTGCTAGATCTCGAATTATAGAGGATTTCAAGGATTTCTGAGGCCGGATCTGCACTTCTCTTGGTAAGAGCTTTACTTTAACCTAAAATTTTTGGATTATCGCCATGTGAAACTCTCACATTGTTGGATGATATTTTTAGAGATTTTTGAGAATAAGTGAAGTTTCATATGGTAGAATTTGTTCTTACTTGAATAGACTAATGCTTCGAGTTAATACATTGTGGATTTGGAATTTATTGGCAAATTTTTGCAATTTTTCTAGAAATCCACATGGCTCCTAGAACGAGTAAGGGGAAGCAAAATTTTGATTGGGACGATTAAAGATTTGTTAATATTACGGCTCAGTTTCGCTTCAACTCTCAATTACAAAATAAGAAGTGCAATCAGGATCGAGCGTTTGAAAATCCTGGTGGCTCTATAGAACAGTTGATTTTTGAGCGAAATTGGGAACATTACTGTTACTTTTATGCTAATACAATTTTGGGAGTAGTCTGAGAATTTTATGCTAACGTGCTCTGGTCTGAAACGGAATATGTGCTATTCTGAGGGAAACTGGTTGAGTTCACCCCACAACGTATCAATGCATTTTATGAAATTCGAGAACCTTTT
The DNA here is from genome assembly GCA_022702705.1 of Papilionanthe hookeriana x Papilionanthe teres. Lineage (NCBI taxonomy): Eukaryota > Viridiplantae > Streptophyta > Magnoliopsida > Asparagales > Orchidaceae > Papilionanthe > Papilionanthe hookeriana x Papilionanthe teres. Next base: position 152,070,600 of record CM040427.1, on the reverse strand, counting down.
GTTTGTGAGTTTAAGAATTTTCATACTAGTGAGGGGAATTTGATGAGTGTAATCACGTATCTGACCGATGGAAGAGGGGAATGGAAGATGAATCAAAGACAGATGATTAACTTCCCTGCTTCTACTTTAAATGTTGCTTCTAAAGCCTGACATTATTTCATCTCTGCAAGACTATTACCTTCTTATCATCACAGTGAAGTTACTAGGGATCGAGCTATTTTAAATTATTGCATCCAGAATATGAAGAAGATTAATATTGTAGCCATTATTTTTAAGAGCATTCACTGTATTGCCAAAGGAGAAACCACTGGTGGATTAGGACATCCTGCACTGATTCGAGTACTTTGTGTTAAGTCTGGAGTGGAGTATAGTAGTTCTGAGGAAGTGGCAATACCTTTGAGATCGATTACGAAGACCATTATTCGTTCTTATGAGGCTCATGTGGGTGCTAGAGAGGAGAGTAGGAGTACTGATATTCTGACCACAAGTTATGATGTTCCATCTACTTCTGAGCCGCCGACACTATCTGATATCATGCAGCAGTTGAGATTGCAGAGTGATAGTATGGATAGGATGCATCATAGGATGGATGTATTTGAGGCCCGAAGTGATGTGAATGAAGACTATTTACAGAGAAGAATTGAGTTTGGTATGGATTAATACGATGCTCAATTCAGATTTATGAGGGGGGAGTCTGATGTGACATTTCCTTCTTGCCCTAGTTATACATTGTACAGGCCTGGACCTTCTGACCCTGCTGATGACCCTGCTGTTGATCCTGGTGATGGAGACTAGTAGATAGCTTGTTTGTTTTATTTATATTGTTCTTAGTCTGTTGAGATGTATTGATGTGATATAGTGGACATTTACTTCTCATGTGATGTGTAACCCTGTGTTGTACTATGTGATGTACTGTCATTTACTTTTCATGTTGAGCTGTAAGTTGTATTGTTATGTGGTGTGATAATTTGCTTTATGTTATAGTGTTCTATTGGATATTTAGTTGTTTAAATGTTTATTTCTCTTTACCCATGCAAATATTTAAAATTTTTATATCACTACTACTAATTGTTTCATGCTTGCTAGCTGTAAATTTTGATTAATACCAGGTAAATAATGAAGATTTCAAAATCTCAGCACATAAAGGTTAGTTTTCTTTTACTCTCAACTATTTCAAATTTATTAAAAAATGTAAGTTTGGCGGAGGGTAGAGAAATGAAATGCTAAACTTTTATTTGTTCTCAATTATTATATTTTCAAAAATTATTAGCATAACTTTTGGCAGTTGAACCTCATTATAAGATAACTAAAATTTTTTGATTCAGTTGAATATTATGGAAGGAAAGGATGAAAATTTTTAGTAATAAAAGTTGATTTTATAGAAGTAAGATATTTGGTATGAAAGGATTATTATAGTCAACTATTTAAAGTAAAGAAAACTATATTTTTTAAATGTTAAGGGATTTAAAGTATTGTGTGTTAAGAAGAGATTGTAACTTTATGATGAATAATAAAGCTTGTACTTAACTATAAAGTAAATAGATGACTTAAGTTTGAACTTTATAAAAAAAAGAGTGAAGTTCAAAATCATTAGATATAGTAATCCTCAGAAAAAAAAGAAAAAAAAGAAAAAGAAAAAGAGAAAGAGAAGAAAAGAAAAATGTTATGAGGAGAAGCTTGAGGACATGCCTAATAAAAAATTGGCTTCACTTGAATCACCTTAAAGGAAGAGCTTGATTTCATTTCTGAATTTATGCTTAAGGTACTAGCCCACATTCTAATAAAGTTTGCATGAACTCCTTTTTCACATAGTCCTTTAAAGCACTCTTAATATGACAAATTATGGTTCATCTTGACATAAATAGAAGACTAGAACTCTTAGACTTAAGAACTGAATATTCTTTTACTTGTAATGTTGACCGGATTTGCTAAACTTTTTCTGAAAATCTAAACACTATATTCTTTTGAATGAAAAATTTTGGTCTCTTACAATTAAAAAGTACATTGCCTAGAGTTATATTTTTATGTAGTAAATGAATTACTTGAGGATAAGTAATAGTTTAAGTTTTGGGGATTTTGATGCACCAAAAATATATACTCTTTTAGCTATATGTTTTTACCTATTTTTGGTGATATTGCACTTTAAAGAAGGTATTTTTCATGATTTGTTGCAGGTATGATGATTATAGGTGATTAGAGTGAAAAGAAGCAAAAAGGAACAAATTTGGAGCAAAATGAAGCAATTTGGAGGAAAACAGCCCTGGCGCCACCGGCGCCAGAGTTGGTGCCGCCGGTGCCCTATTCCAGAGAACTCCAGAATTTATTGGCACGATAGGGCACCACTGGCGCCCTATGTTAGTTCACTTCGAATTCAAAAGTTTTTGTGGATTTTTGAAGAGGTGCTTGAAGAAACACTTGGGGAATTTGTTCCTAACATTAAATTAAGTGTCCAAGATGAAAATAGAGAGGAGGAAGAGAAGAGAATTGCTGTAGAGAGTGTGAGGAAAGTGTGAGAGGGAGTTAGGGTTTGTGATTTTAAGAGAGATTCTTCTATAAGGAGGGGAGAAGAGGGAGTAAAGTGAGAGATTGCTTCTTCATCTTTGTCCCAAGAAGAGAATCAAGTGGTGCAAGGAAGAGAAAAGGAATCAAGGGGACTTTAAAGAAATTTGCTTGGGGGAGAGAAAGAGATAAGTTGTATTTACTATTGTAGTTTCTATGACTCTTCTTTTATATATAAAATCCATGTGCTTTTATATCTTCTCCATGGTTAGTGAGTAGTCTCCCTTGCCTTTCTTCTTGCATGAAGTAATTATGATGTGGTGATGTGGAAATGATGTACCCTTTAAGTGTTATAAAAGTTGTGATGTTCCTTTAATTTGGAACTTAATTTACTTTTCAATCCGGCCAATTGAATTGTTAAAACATGTTGAGGAACATTAATTCCAAAAGAATTGAATGTTCTACAATAAAATGAAGAAACCATTTAATGTCTGTGAATGAATTGCGTAGTTCATGGGGATTAAGTGCAAATAAATAGAGAAATGAGTTTTGATGGACTTCAAATTGGAGGTTTCATGGTGACAGAATGGGATCCCCAATTTGGTCTTAAGATTGGTAACTAAAGCCTATGGTTAGCCTTCGGGTGAAGGTTGAGTGGGAGCTCCGAAGTGAGAGCCGGTATCCTCCCAGCCTAGCGTTAGATTTAGTAACTAAACTTAAGATATGGCCATGATCTTTACTTGCTTGGAAGAGGGGGGTACTCTTTTAAAGGTAAAGAAGCAAATATGCTCTTATTTGACACAACACAAATAATTACCATTCTTCATCATCCACACATAATAATCTTTATGAAGGAAGAAATACACTTTTCATATTGAAGTATCTTATAAATCACGTAAGTTAGTGTGTTTATTAGTTAATATAGTTTAGTAATTAGAAGTAATTGTTGTAGCTTTATTATACTTTGCATTAACTAGTGGTAGTACACTTAAGTCATTATTACATTGAGTATTGGATTTTAGTGCTATATTATCTGATTTAAAGAACGTTCACCTCCCTGTGGGATCGATAACCAGGACTCTATTAGAGCCCTGTATTACTTGATATGATATATATACTTGCGTTGAATTTGTGACTTTACTAAATCATTCTAAATATATAATTTTAACTTCATAAATTATTGCTTGATATATAAAGTCGCGGTCAGTTAGCCAATTCAAAACTCATACAAATCCATATGGATATGTTCGTCTCTTCCAGATGAAGCTTTAGAAACAAAAATCACTCAATTTCATTAAGAATCGAGTGAGATCTTGTCTCTAGAAATTGGATGGTTTTCAGGTATAGAACAGATGAAGACGATGAACGAATGTCGTCCATTTCTGTGTGGAAATGGACGGATATGATTTGTTCTATCTAGATCCATTGTTTGGATTCCCACAGTGGATCAGCTGCATTTTGATCCGCTCGAGGACACGCAGCACTCTAAGATTTATGTGGATTTAATAAAATCTAGATAAACCTTAAAAACATCAAAAATACATAACTTTGCATACAAAAATCACAAAAACAAAATAAAAATACCTCTAGATTCAAGAAAGTGAGCACTAAAACGTGGAATTGGAATTTTTAATTTTTAATATATATTTAATTTTAAATTAAATAAATACTCTCTGGAGTATTTAAATTATTAAAAATTATTTATAAGTTAGAAAAATATAAAAATTTGAGGGAATAATTCCTAGCTCCTTAGGAACAATATCTAGTTTTTCCAAAGATAGAAAAAATCTCTAAAAAATTTCTTAATTTTCATGAGATTTAGTGATTATTTTCAATAAGAATTCTAAAAAATCAGAAAACAGAAAGATTAAATTGAAAAATTGACTGAGAATCTGGGGAACAAATTTAAACCAAAAAATGACAGATTCTAACCTTTCAAAAATTCTAAATGACATTTCTTTTGTTAGGGTTAAAAATTTCAAAATCTAAAAACCATAAAATAACTTTAAAACTTAATATCCACTTCACATAACTCATCCACCATGAGTTAGGTTAAATTTGAGCTCAAACATCAAATGAACTCAAATGAGAATATAATTAGGATTAATTTAAACATTAACCCAAATTAACCCTATTAATCTTTAATTAAATTAGAGTAAAACAAAGTTAAAACCCAATTAGGTTTAACCATATATTAAACCTAATTAATTATTCTTTAGCCTTCATTACATTAGGCTTAGGATAAAATCAAACCCTAATTTAGTGTAAGATATCAAATTAGACTTAATTAATCTATTAAAGCTTAATTACATTAGTTTTAATATAAAAATCAAATTTTAAATAAGTTTAAGGACATATTAAACTTAATTAATTAAACATTAATTACATTATGTTTAATATAAATATCAAATTTTAATAATATTTAAGCACATATTAAACTTAATTAATAAAACATTAATATAAAAATTAAAATTTTAATTAAGTTTAAGAAAATATTAAACTTAGTTAATTAAAACATAATTACATTAGGCTTGATATAATAATAAAATTTTAATTAAGTTTAATGACATATTAAGCTTAATTAATTAAACCTTAATTACATGAGGTTAAATATAAAAAAAATTTAATTAATTTTAAGGAAAAATTAAACTTAATTAATTAGACATTAATATAAAAATCAAATTTTAATTAAGTTTAAGGACATATTAAACTTAATTAAATAAACCTTAATTACATTTGGTTTAATATAAATACCAAATTTTAATTAAGTTTAAGCACATATTAAACGTAATTAATTAAACCTTTATTACATTAGGTTTAATAAAAAAATCAAATTTTAATTAAGTATAAGGGCATATTAAACTTAATTAGTTAAACCTTAATATAAAAATTAAATTTTAACTAAGTTTAAGGACCTATTAAACTTAATTAATTAAATCTTAATATAAAAAAATTAAACATTAATTAAGTTTAAGGACATATTTAATTAACTTAAACTCAAATTAGGTTTAACCCACTAAACCTAATTAAACCATTAAGTCTTAACTAAATTAGACTTAATGAATCCTAAACCCTAATTAGGTCTAACCCATTAGACCTAATTAAAATATTAATTCTAATTAAATTAGATTTCATCAAACCTTAAACCAATTAGGCCTAACCCTAATTAAATCTAATTAATCAATTAAGCCTTACCATAATTAGGTTTAAGTAACAATAAACCAATTAGACTTAACCCTTATTGAGTCTAATTAATCAATTAAACCTTACCCAAATTAGATTTATTAAACCTTAAACCAATTAGGCTTAACCCTAAATAAGCCTAATTAATCAATTAAACCTTACCCAAATTAAGTTTAATTATCCTTGAACCAATTAAACTTAAACCTAATTGAGTCTAATTAATCAATTAAAACTTACCCAAATTAGGTTTAATTAAACTTAAACCAATTTGACTTAACCCTAATTGAGTCTAATTAGTCAATTAAACCTTACCCAAATTAGGTTTTAGTTATTCATAAACCAATTAGAATTAACCCTAATTGAGTCTAATTAATCAATTAAACCTTACCCAAATTAGGTTTAATTAACCTTAACCAATTGCACTTAACCCTAATTGAGTCTAATTAATCAATTAATCCTTACCCAAATAAGGTTTAATTAACCTTAAAACAATTAGACTTAACCCTAGTTGAGTCTAATTAATCAATTAAACCTTACCCAAATTAATTTAATTAACCTTAAACCAATTATACTTAACCCTAAATGATTCTAATTAATCAATTAAACCTTACTCAAATGAGGTTTAATTAACCTTGAACCAGTTAAACTTAACCCTAATTAAGTTCAATTAACCACAAACCCTTATAAAACCTAACTTAAGTCCAATTCACATCGGACTTAAGTCAAAACTAAACTTAGGTTCAACATTAGATGAACCCAAGTTAACCTAAACCAAACTTAAGTTCAACCCATATTGAACTTAAATCAAAACATATAAACGTAACTTGAACCCAAAGTTGACCTACAACTAAACTTAAATTCAATCTATTTTAGGTCTAAACATAAATCTTAAAAACTTAATATAACATAAAGCGACAAAAACTTTAAGTTCAAACCAAATTGAATTTAATTGAACTAAAAAAAAATATTAACATAAAAATCAACTCATATTTAAACAAGATAAATCGACATAAAGTTTGACCTAAATCAAACTTATTCGTAACATAAAAATTCAATCAACACAACAAAAAATCTTAATAAAATCTGACTTGACATAAAGTTTTGAACAAAATCAATCCCAACCCGAATTGATATAAACAACAATAAAATCTTCAATAAACATAAAAAATTTTAACAATGAATCTCAAAAATAAATCAAGCACAGACCGACATTTAAAATCAACATTAAAACATAAATCAATAAATGAAACTTAACTAAATTTGGACCTCTGTCAATTTTAAAATGATGTTCGAATATTGTTTTCTTACACTATTTGCTTTGCAGGGTTGAAAAAATAACCTTGCTTAGATTTTCTTTGCATGTTATAGGGTGTGTTAACTCCGTTTTGCAAGACGATGATGACGAAATGATGGCAATAAAACAAAATAAACAAAACGACATGACATAAAACAAAAAAAAACAATTTAACCCAAAACTTTGCTTAGATTTTCTTTGCATGTCATAGGGTGTGCTAACTCTATTTTGCAGGACGTCAAAAAAATAATAATAATAAAAGACATTAAAATTAAACAAGAACAATAAAATGACATAAAAATAATACTAAGTAAAATAAAAAGATATAAAGAAAAAATAAACAAAAATAAGACCTGAAACAGTGACATGACAAGTGACAAACAATTTTAACATAACAAAACAATCATAAACAAAATAACAAATATCTTATTGACATTATAGAAGATACCTCATGACATAAATAATTAACATAATATCTCATGACAAAATGAGATAAACATTAGGAATAAAACATTTATATGTTTATTTCCCTAAAAAGCATTCAGAAAATGAGTTTTAAACATTAATCAAGAGTTTTCCTAGGAAAAATAGAATTTCTTACGATGTAATTAAGTATATAAGCTTGCCTCTATAAGAGAAGTAAAAAAAACTCAAGATAGGTTAGATACTTAAGAATCTCTGGTTACCAGACTTCTGATTTTCTTAATAGGATAAGAACATTCTAGAGTTCTCCCTATAAAGATATCTCATCACCTTTCCTTTGGTTGTCTATTTTGCTCCTTTTCCTTTTCTTTTACCCTTCTCAAAAAGGGAATAAAGACTAGGGGCAATATAAATAGACTGGCGACTCTTTGACATTTGACACGACGTCCAGTAATTGACGACGATTGGAATCTCGACGACTTTCCATCGCCGACCGTCTATTTGGTTTAAGGTTAATTATGCCTAATTTGCGTAAGGTTTAATTTATTAATTAGACTTAAGTATGGTTAAGTCTAATTGGTTTAAGGTTAATTTGGGTAGGGTTTAATTAATTAATTATGCTTAATTAGGGTTAAGCCTAATTGGTTTAAGCTTTGATTAAGTCTAATTTAATTAAGACTTAACAAATTAGTTAGGTCTAATGGGTTAGACCTAATTAGGGTCTAGGATTGATTAAATCTAATTTAGTTAAGAATTAAAGGTTTCATTAGGTCAAATGGGTTTGACTTAATTAGGATTTAGGTGTGATTAAGTATAATTTAGTTAAGACTTAATGGTTTAATTAGGTCTAATGTTTTAAACCTAATAATGTTTTAACTTTGATTAATATGTCCTTAAATTTAATTAAAGTTTAGTTTTTATAGTAATGTTCAGTTAATTAAGTTTAATATATCCTTAAACTTAATTAAAAATTAAATTTTTATATTAAGGTTTAATTAATTAAGTTTAATATGTCTTTAAACATAATTAAAATTTATATTAAAGTTTAATTAATTAAGTTTAATATGTCTTTAAACTTAATTAAAATTAATTTTTATATTAAACCTAATGTAATTAAGGTTTAATTAATTAAGTTTAATATGTCCTTAAATTTAATTAATGTTTAATTTCTATAGTAATTAAGTTAATATGTCTTTAAATTTAATTAAATTTTAAATTTTATGTTAAGGTCAATTAATTAAGTTTAATATATCCTTAAACTTAATTAAAATTTCATTTTTTTGTTAAGGTTTAATTAATTAAGTTTAATATGTCTTTAAACTTAATTAAAATTGATTTTTATATTAAACCTAATGTAATTAAGGTTTAATTAATTAAGTTTAATATGTCCTTAAACTTAATTAAAACTAGTTTTTTTATATTAAACCTAATATAATTAAAGTTTAATAGATTAATTAAGTCTTATTTGATGTCTTAGACTTAATTAGGGTTTAATTTTATCTTAATCCTAATGTAATGAAGGCTAAAGGATAATTAATTGGATTTAATATATGGCTAAACATAATTAAGTTTTAATTTTATTTTAACCTAATTTAATTAAAAATTAATAGGGTTAATTAGGTTTAATGTTTAAATTAATCCTAATTATATTTTCATTTGAGTTCATTTAATGTTTGAACTTAAATTTGACATAACTCATGGTGCATGAGTTAAGTGAAGTGGATACTAAAATTATTTTAGTGTTTTAAATTTTGAAATTTTTAACCCTAACAAAAGAAATGTCATTTTAAACTTTTGAAAGGTTAGAATAATTATTAGAATTTAATATTTCCAATTTAATCCTTCTATTTTCTAATTTTTTAGAATTATTATTGAAACTAATTACTAGATCTCATGAAAATTAAAAAATGTTTTCCTAGAGATTCTTTCTATCTTTGGAAAAAATCAAATATTGTTCCTAAGGTACTAAGAATTATTCCCATAATTTTTTATATTTTTCTAACTTATAAATAATTTTTAATAATTGAAATACTCCAGAGAGTATTTAATTAATTAAAAATTAAGTATAAATAAAAAATTTAAAATTCCAATTTCACATTGTAGTGCCCACTGTCCTGAATCTAGAGTTATTTTTATTTTATTTTTGTGATTTTTATATTCAAAGTTATGTATTTTTAAAGTTGTTAAGGTTTATCTGGACTTTATTAAATCCAAATAAACCTTAGAGCGTCACGTGTCCTCTGACGGGTCGAAACACGACTGATCTGCTGTTGGAATCCAAACAGCGGATCAAGCTAGAATGAATCATAGCCATCCATTTCCAAAAGACATAAATGGATTACATCCATTCATCGTCTTCATCTGTTCTATAACTGAACACCTTCCATGTTCTAGAGACATGATCTCACTCAATTCTTGATGAAATTAAGTGATTTTTGTTTCTAGAGCTTCATCTAGAGGAGACGAACATATTCATACGGATTTGTATGGAATTTGAATTGGCTAACCCTACTCTAGACTAAGCCTGAGCTCGGGTTGGGTGTGAAGAACCATACCTTAGCCTCAGTGAGTTTGGCTTCAAATTGATTGATTTGGAAGCTTTGTGTAGTCTTATGAAGACTCTCTGTTAACTCAATTTGATGTCAAATTGGGTGCCTATATGATTTCTACCAAAAGGGGATCGGTTTAGGAGAAGAAGTTCAAACAGTGGTTTAGAGGCTACGGGGATGGTAATTTTTTATTGGGCTTGTCCTCACACAGTCCCTAGATGGGTTTAGGATTGTTAATTTAAAAGTTTTAGGAGTTTAGTTTCACACTTCCATTTTGTCCTGGTTTTAAGTATCTCTGGTTGAATCAATTAAGCTAACTCAGTGGATTTGATGACTTGGTTTCATATGGGATCCATTGCTTAGGTCCTAAACTATGTTTTTGATGTTTAGAGCTAAAGGAATAGAGCAGTGTATAGGGTTTTCTGATTTTTTTCCTCCATTTCTCATTTGTTCATGTTTAGCTCTATTTATAGCCATGAGGATGGCTAGGGCTGAGCTTTGGATGGCTTAGGTTCACCTAGGGAAGTTCATAACCATGTTGTTAATGTCCAAGGATTTTTTTTATCAAATTTTAATCATTTATGTTAAAGGATGACCAATAAAGTCAATGTAGTAGTCCTTGGGTTATGGTTTGATCATCTTAATTAAAACTCAATTTTTTGTCAAAGGTGACCAATGAGGTGAATATGGTGGTCTTTAGGTATTGGGTTGATGATTTTGGTCAATTTTTACTTATTGGGTCAAGAGTTGAATATTTGGTTAGTGGAATGGTCATTGGGTCAAGGATTGACCATTTTGACCAAAGTTGAATTTTTGGTCAAAAGTTGATCTATAGAGTTAATGAACTGGTCATTGGGACAAAAATTGATCATTTTAACCAAAGTTGACTTTTAGATTAAAAGTTGACCTACTGGGTCAATTGGTTGTTCATTAAGTCAGAAATTGACCATTTTGACCAAAGTTGACTTTTTGGTCAAAAGTTGATATATTTGGTCAATAATTGATTAAATCAGGGTTTGTTATTACTGATTTAATCATTTTTTGTCAAAGAAGTATTTATAGGGTTTTTCCCTAGTCATTAGGATTTAATGACTATCAGTGATATTTAGGAAATTTCTATTAGTATAATTCCTATCTCTAATTGAGTTTGAAATGATCCTCACAAAAGTGAGGTCAACAAATGGGACCCCAATATGTGTTGAATACTACACAAGTTTGCCGTACATATTGGCATTGATTGAAATGGTCTGGTTTATAAGTCATTTTAATGTCAGAAATTTTATTTTGAAGAGAAGATGGATGCCATATTCCATTAAAGGACGTCATATACCATTTCTCAAAGATATCAAATGTTGGTGTGTTGGATTTGAGAAGGAATGCTATGGGCTATATCTTTATCAAAGAAAAAATTAAAGGAATGTTGTATTTCCGTGTCAGGAAGGGTCTTATATCAAATAACTAGAAAGAGAGAAGATGCCATATCATCTCTCAAAAATGTCAAATGTCAATATGCCAATTTTGAGAAGGAAAGCTAAGCGACTTGTATCCTTTCTCCAAAGAAAAGTTAGTAGAATGCCATGTTTCCGTGTCAGGAAGGGACTTATTTCTAATAACTAGAAATAGAGAAGATGCAATATCATTTTTCAGAAATGTCAATGTCAAGTTAAAGGAATGCCATAACTTCCGTGTCAGGACAAGACTTATATCCAATAACTAGAAAGAGAAAATGGGTGTCATATCCCATATCTTGGAAATGTTAAATGTCGATGTAAACGTTAAAAGAATGCCATAACTTCCGTGTCAGGAAGGGACTTATATCTAATAACTTGAGAGAGTGGAAGACTCATTAGGAAAAAGTGTATTCACTGGGGATATCTGCTGGGAATCTGACCTTTACAGGTCAAAGGATAACTGTCATATCAGTTAGCACAAGTCATTTATACTGTCATTTTTATTTAAAGAATTCTGTCGGCATATTTTTAGATTTGTGAGTTGTATTTTTGAAAAGGAGTCGCCTACAGAAATTTTCGGTGAATTTTAGGTTTTAAATTTAATTTAAATATATATATAATTTAGAAAGTAGCATTTGATCTTGAAAATGATTTTAAGTTTGAAAATTTTAAGATATGAAATCAAACCGATCTCACATCCCAAATAGTTTATATAAACGAGCACCGCACCACAAACCGTGTATCTATCCCGAAGAATAGACACACTGCTTGATAATGGGGCTCAATTAAATAAACTAGAAGATTTGTCACATCAGTTTGGTCTGCAAACCAATTTTATAAGCCGACAAGTTCCCCTGCTTAATATAAATGAATTAAGCAGGGTTTATATTACCTGGGTTCTTAAAGTTCCCTATAAGGGCAAGCCCTTATAGTTAATTACATCTTAAATGTCTGAAGACACTTAAGAAAACTCTCGATAATGATCAGTGGTTTTGCTCTCAAGAATTTCAAAGTTTAAGGTTTTCAAAGCATTTGAGTTTTGGAAATTTCAATAGGGAAAGGATCAAATTTGGAATAGTTCATTTCAGGAATCCAAAGGAAGAGAAGTAGGAGAAGCTAAGGATCCAAGAATAATCTTGGCAACTTCCCAAACTGTCCTTTTGTTTAACTTCAATTTGGGAGTTTATTTAATGTTGCAATCCTGCCAATTTTATTTATTTAGGTCTTATATTTGTATGGCATAATCACACAAATAGCCTTGAAGATGTGAGGGTTTATGTCGTACCAAACGACTACCTCGGAGTCCTAAGACCGGTTAGGGCTTAATTTACATAACATGATTATACAAATGCCTAACAAAAAGTTGAGGATTTATGTCCCACTAAGCAAACTACCTTTAAATCCTATGGCTTTGTTGTTTAAAACTTGGAAAGGTTTTGTTGGAGTAGATCCGAGTTTTGCTGATGACGATGGTCGTGCTGCCCACCATGCTCCGAGCTCCTTGTTGTTGCAGAGGTTTAGTTGTAGAAGGTGAAAATCAAGAGATGAGAAAAGTGTTTTGGTTTAGAGAAAATCTTAAAATCCAAGTGTTTTTAATATTTTAATTAAAACAAATCTTAAAGTTATTTAAACAGAACCGATACGGTTCCGTCATCCTGGCACCGTTATTTTCATCGAATTCACTTAGTCCAGATAAATTTGCTAAACTAAACTGAATGATTTCCACACTTTCATTTAGAACATGGGAAATCCAGTTAGCAACACGTGGGTTACATCATCCGAGGTATTCCCGATCATTCAACGAGACATTTTAATTTAGTTGCAATTGTAGTTTTGTTGTTCTGTTTGTGATTAAATTTGATTTGTTTTATATTTTGGATTGTTGTGGGGGTGAATTTTATCTTACAATGACTTTTAATTTAGTTTTGGTTTTAGTTCAGGGACTATCCTAAAGGTTTTGGTTTTCATGCAACAGTCTTATTTATCATGCAAGAAAAGTAAAGTACAATGCATGTAAGTAAATTGCAATAAAGTAAATTGCAATAAAATAAAAGCGTACCTAGAGGGTCTTCCCGTCATCCCAAGCTGCACTTAAAATACATGTTAGAAAATTTAAACATATTTTGCAAGAAATACCTAGGTAAGGCTAAGAGAAAGGGTTTTGGTTGTCTACCAAATTCCTAATCCTATAACTAGTCGTTTCCTATGACGTCTAGGTTGTTGGTTTGGTTTAAGGATGATTTTCTTCATCAAAGAACAATTAAATTCAATAGTTCTTCTAAAACATCCCGTCATATTGAGGAAGTGCTTAGGACGAGTCCTAAACATCTTTTCAATATTTCTAGGATTGTTTTGAGTCCAAGTAAATTTAGTTGCACAGGTGAATTAATCATCCAACAGTTCAGTTAAACTTTGTTTCTTGCTCAGTGAACTTAGGTATTTGATTACCTGATGAATGAAGTGACATCTCACTTAATACTCTATTTAAGAGTTATAATAATTAAAGCCTTTAAGGGCAAGTTGGTTTATCGAGAATTGTAATCATGATTAAACGTTTGAGTTAATGGTTTAAAGTGTTTTAATTTAATTATGAGGTTTTAATTAATAATTTTAAGTTTGGAATTGTGTTCGAATTATTTTAGATTTAATTCTTAACGATTTCATTTAGGTTTGTTGTTAAATGATTTTTTAATTTAAATTAATTCAATTTGATTTTAATTTAAATTTAATTCAATTAATTTTAATTTAATTTAAATTTAATTTTAATTTAATTTTAATTTAATTTTAATTAATTTTTAATTTATTTTAATTTTAATTTATTTAATTTTAATTTAATTTAATTTATTTTTAGTTTTAATTTTAATTTTATTTTATTTTAATTTGATTTAATTTTAATTTAATTTAATTTAATTTTTGTTTTAATTTTAATTTAATTTAATTTAATTTTAGTTTTAATGTTAGTTTTAATTGTAGTTTTAATTGTTAATTTTAGTTTAACTAATTTAATTTTAATTTAATTTAATTTAATTTTAGTTTTAATTTTAGTTTTAATTGTTAATTTGGATTATTATTTTAATTTTTTAATTAAGAATTAAATATTGTTAAAGTGACTTATTTAGGGGTTTTTAAATTAAAGAATAAATGTCCTCTTAAGAATATCCCTATTTTAATAATCCAAATTTAAATATATTTTTCCAAAATTTAAATTATTTAATTAATTAAAGTTTCATTTTTGATATTTTCAAAGTTTTTAATGGGTTTCTACCCCTTAATTTCCCTAAGTTTCAATCATCCAAGAGAAAGTTAAAAACAAATATTTTACCCCCTATTTTGATTAAACCTAAAGTTTTAGTTAAGGGTTAAAATTTTTAATTACTTTTATGCCCTCTTAAGCTTATTTATTTCATAACTCACTAAATTGAGCTCAAATGAATTTGAAATTTTTATGTCACCTCACTCACATGTCCATTAAGACATTAGAGGAGAAAATGTGATTTTTATGAATTTAATTTATTTATATAATTATTTTTAGTAGAAAATAAGGGTTTTCAAAGAAAATTCAACAACATGACCAAGGAAAGGTTTCTATTCTTAAAACAATTATGGTATGTTCCTAATCACTAGAGGACTACTTGGACAAATTTTAGAGATTTTTTGAATTATATTTTATTTATTATAATTATTTTGAGTTTTAGAGTATTAATGAATTATAAAATAAAATAAAAGTTGAAAATTAGATTTTATATTTTTCTTAAATGTCTCTAACCTCAAAGAGTCCAGAGAAACAATTTTATAATTTTCTGATTTTTCTTTGATTTATTAGAATTATTTTAGTGAAAAAGGTTAAAAACTCATTTTTTAATATTAAAAATTACATTAAGCCTTTAAAATTAAATATCTTACCCTAGGGACTTAGGAAAAATATTTGGTTTGTTCCTATGTGATTAGGAATCAAAATGTGACATTTTTATGATTTTAATTATTTTTATGATTTTTATTATTTTTAATTATTAAAATATTAAAATATTGTGAAAAATCAACTTTTTTAGAAAATCCTAATTTTAATTTTCCTGAACTCCCCTAATATCAGAGAAGCCCCAAAACCATTTTTTTGAATTTTTGAAAAGTATTTTTGGAGTTATGAATTTTTAAAGTTCCATTTTGCTTATGAGGCTTAATCAACCCATTTGGTAGGGTTAGTCAAGTCCAATTGATTTCAAATTTTTATGTGAGGTCTCTCTGACCCTAAAGAGTGATGGAGAATTATTTTCAAGTCAATTTGATGTGTGGTTAACCCTAATTAATTCAAATTCAATTTTAGGGGTTTAGGCCAATTAAGGTTATTATGAATGAATTAACTCAAAGTAATTTTTCATAGGGTCCTCTACTCCTAAGGAACATGACCAAATTTTCCTAGAATTTATTTTACAACATGCTAATTATTGGAATTAAAATACCTAAAACAGTGACATAAAATTGAAAATTCAATAGCTTTTCACAGAGATGACCTCTGACCTTGAAAAATTCAGGGAATGTTCCCAAGATTAGAGGCTTCAAAAGCCCTATGGTCTCATGCCATGGTTAATTGTATATGCAAATGAGAAATAAAAGTACTGAAAAATAGTAAATAAATTATTAAAAATAAAATACTCAACCAATTAACTTGATTTCTTTTCCACATTATTCTCCTCTATTCACTGAGCAAGAGGGTATTTTTATTTTATTTTTGTGATTTTTCTATGCAAAGATATGAATTTTTGAAGTTCCAGGCATTTAAATAATTCAAAAATACTCTATTTATCTACTTATCCGACTCGGCGCCAGTGCAACATCGGCAGCTCCGAAAGCCCACGCGGCGCATTCCCATTCAACGCCGCCATCTGACTCAGCGCTCCGGGGGCCCACGGTTCATGTAACATTCCCTGGTCCGGCGCAATCTGAACCGTCCACTAAATACACGCGTGATCCAACGGCTCCCGGTCATCGTCTACGACTGGTGTGCACCCGTGACCGTCCACATTAAAACCCTAAGATCTCACTCGATTCACAATTGATTTTCGTGTTCTTATGCACTATGGATTCTTCTTGAAGAGTCGAACACATCCGTACGGTTTATAGGCTATGAAATTAACCTAAACAAAATGGAGAATCACTAGAAGCTTGGTAGGAAGAGTGAGTTCATACCTTTGCTCAGAGAAGTGAAGCTTCCATCTGAGAGTTGTATCACCTTCGATTGAGTCCAGGCAAGCTCCAGATGAAGTCTCTGGCTCTGGGGAATTATCTAGGTATGAAAGTGACCAAGGCCGATCACAAAGCTTGGAGGGTGGAAGCAATGGCTGGCCTGGTGAGGGGGCTTTCGCTGGGGAACTTCTCCTCTTGGTCTGGTGAAGGTGTAGGACCAATCAATTTGGAGATTGGCTCATTGTGGTGAAGTGTCCTATTTTTTGGGTGGATTTTTAACTCAGAAATTGAGCTCTGTTAATGGGGATTAGGGCAAAGGAACACTGGGGATCAACTGCTTTGGGTTAGGAGAAGGTCCTGGAGCAATTTTGGCAGAGTTTCCTTAAGGTCTGGTTCATCTCCTCTTTTGGCCGAGAGGGTGGTGGGTTTTAATAGACATGGCTAGAGGGCTTCCCAGGGGCAATTGGAGGCTGAGATCAGCTGCTCAGGGGAGGAGAAGAAGAGCTCTGGTGTCCATTAGGGTTGGGACAGCTCAACAAGGGAGAATTGAATTTTTTGGCTCACATGGAGCTCTCGGCCATGGTGTTTTCCGGCAGCTGTGGTGGCTGGCCGGCCAGGCATGGGTCACCATCTGACTCAGTGGGGTCAGGGGTTGAATTTGGTGAAGTCAATTGGATTTTGACATGTGTAAAAAGCTTGATTAAAATGAAATGGGGGAGATCGTATTTTGAGCTTGGTTTGGTCAATCCATGGAAATAGGCTTGGTGCACCTCCCCAAGACCTAATTTTGAGCTGAGGGAATCATTTAGGTCAGCTTGGAAGGGGTGGTGAAGTCTCCATCGAAGGTGAGGTGGCTAAGCATGGTTTAGAGGGTAACATGGATGAGGTTAAAAAAGCTTAATGAAAGATTAGGAAAGGGTCCCCTCTTCTTTCCATTAATGGCTTGGTGAGGTGGAAAGTGGCTTTCATGGCTTCCATGTGGCTTGTACATGGCTCAATGGCTCACATTTGGCTTGGAAAAAGTTTTGTCAATTTCATAAAAATGGATTTTAAGGATTTTGGATATTTTGGTGGAAATTTGGATGAAGCTTCATTTAGAATTACTTGATCATTGGTTTAGGACTTAGGGATGATTTTAATTGAATGGATGATGTAGAGAAATGTCATGTGGGCTTTGGATGAATTTTTGGGGTTTTGGATTTGGTGCAAGTGGGCTTTTAGAATGGTTTAAGAAAGTGGGCCTTTAGGTTTGAAAATAAATTGGTGGATGGAAATTTTTTGAAGGATCATGCCAAATAAATGTTGCAATTGGTTTAGGTATGTGTCATGAGTGGTTTGGAACACGTGTGAAGTGATTTTGAATTGAATTGGGTTTAATTTGGGCTTTTTAGTTAAAGGGGCCAAAGTGGGCCAAATTGGGCTAACTTGGGTTAAGGTTGGGCTAAAGTTGGATTTGATGTAAAATTAATGTTGAGAAATATTCTTGGGAGCATCACAAAGAGTTTCCAACTTTGGTTGGGCTCTAATTTTGAGATTTGGGCCCATTTGGGTTAGGTTTTGGCTTAGGTCAATTTGAGGGATTTTGGTTTTGGTTTAGGATTGGGTGGGGTTTAGGTTCAAATTTTGGTCAGATTAAGTTAGTGTTTTCTTTATTGGGGGTGTTAGGAAGGCTTTAGTAAAGATTTGGGGCCAATTAGAGTTGAGTTGGATGGGTTTGAGCTAGGTTTAGGTCATGGGCCAAAATTGGGCCTTAGGCTTCAAATTAAAATTGGGCTCAAATGTCAATCAAATTGGACTTGGATTTGGTCTAAATTGATATTGGGGATGTTGATTTGGATTTTAAAATTGAATAGAACCAAAATTGAGGTCAATTGGGGTGGTTGGTTTGACATTGGGTTCACTTGGGTTTAAAATGGGCCAAATTGGGGGTTTTGGTAAACGTAGGGTAAATTGGAAAAATTGGCCCATGGTGTAGTTGAATAAAATGAAATTTGGAATATTTGGGATTTTCTGTAATTTTTTGGGAATTTTCTTAATTTTTGGATTTTTGGGCTAAGATGGGCATTTTGGGTATTTGGAGGGTATTGGGGGGTACTTTTGGAATTTTTGGTATTTTTTGGCTATGGATGATCAATTTGAGTGGAGGGAAATGTTTAGGATTGATTTTGAGGAATTTTGGGTAATTTAGGTGATTTTGTAAATTTTGGGTAGTTTGGAGGGCTTTTGGTAGGTTTAGTAGGTGTAGGGCCCTGGAGGTCAAAAATTGAAATTTTGGAAAAATGAAGATTGATTAAATTTGAGCAAAATGGAATCACTTTGGTTGAGCCATGAAGCCATATTAAGCCCACAAGAGCCATGAGAGGACTCATTTGAGGCATTCATTATGTTGTTCCTAACCCACTTAGCCAGGGGCTTAGGGGTTAAGGACCATCGATATGAATTTCCTACATGAGTCAGGAAGTTAAGTTGGGTGAGAGTGTGGTTTTGGGACTTGGAATGTGTGTGAAAGTGTAGTGTATGTGCAAGTCAACCCTCACCAGACCAGGCCACCCAGGGTATTCCTAAGGCCAAGAAGTCCTATGGGGAACTAATCCTTTAAACCTCCACATTTGATTTCAACCCTCTAGGTGATTAGGGGTCTACAATCAGGCTTGTGGGGTTTGCAGGGAGCCAAGAGGTGTTTGAATTTCTAAAGGGGTGAGTTCCACTTCTAGTCCTCTATGATTAGTCAAAGGAATAGCCTAAGGCTAGATCCTAAGTACTAAAGAGAGGAGGAAAAGACCTTATCAAAAATGAGGTCAACAGATGGACCCCCAATAGGTGTGGTGTGCTAATCAAGCACACCACGCGTATTGGCGTTGACCGAAGAGATCAATAAAACCAACACAGATGTCCAAGTGACAAACTTAGGACGAAGTAGAAGAATTTCGGCTGGGGAGTATTAGGTATATTTCCAAGACTGGAGATTCCTGAACTCTCACTGGGGAATGGAAAAGGAGGTGAACTCCAAATCACAAGATCTGAGGAAATTTGATTTAGATTTCAGTTTACTTTTAAATTTCAAGTTTCAATGTGTGAGTTTAGATTGCTATTTGAATTTTAATTTAAAAATCAATTTAAGGAAATTTTGAATTTGAAATTTGGATTTGAAATGAGAATTGAAACCTAGATTTCAACCTCGGGATGGCAAAGAGAACTGGAATTTAGGTACCAGCCTCGAAGTGAGAATCAGAGTTTAAGTGTTGATGTAAAAAGGATGAGAATCAGAATTTAGGTACTGATCTTGAGAGAGTGAGATTTGAAATTTAAGCATCAAACTTGAAAGAGAATCGAAATTTAGGTATCGATCTCAGATTAGAGTCGGAATTTAGGTACCAACCTCGAAATAAGAACTGGAATTTTGGTACCTGTCTCAGAAATTTAGAATTGAAATTTAGATATCAATTCGAAAGAGAATCAAAATTTAGGTATCGATCTCGAATGAAAGTCAGAATTTAGGTACCGACCTCGAAGGAAGAGAACTGGAATTTAGGTACCAGTCTCAAAATTTAGAATTGAAATTTAGGTATCAATTCGAAAGAGAATAGATATTTTAGTATCGATCTCGAATGAGAGTCGGAATTTAGGTGCCAACCTCGAAGGAAGAGAACTGGAATTTAGGTACCAGTCTGAATTTAGAGGATTGAAATTTAGGTATCAACCTCGAAAGAGAATCAAAATTTAGGTATCGATCTCGAATGAGATTCGAAATTTAGGTACCGACCTCGAAGGAAGAGAACTGGAATTTAGGTACCAGTCTAAGAATTTAGAGGATTGACATTTAGGTATCAACCTCGAAAGAGAATCGAAATTTAGGTATCGATCTCGAATGAGAGTCGGAATTTAGGTACCGACCTCGAAGGAGGAGAACTGGAATTTAGGTACTAGTCCCAGAAATTTAGAGGATTGTAATTTATGTATCAACCACGAAAGAGAATCGAAATTTAGGTATCGATCTCGAATGAGACTCGGAATTTAAGTACCGACCTCGAAGGAAGAGAACTGGAATTTAGGTACCAGTCTCGGAATTTAGAGGATTGAAATTTAGGTATCAACCTCGAAAGAGAATCAAAATTTAGGTATCGATCTCGAATGAGAGTCAGAATTAGGGTACCGACCTCGAAGGAAGAGAATTGGAATTAAGGTACCAGTCTCATAATTTAGAGGATTGATATTTAGGTATCAACCTCGAAAGAGAATCGAAATTTAGGTATCGATCTCGAATGAGAGTCAGAATTTAGGTACCGACCTCGAAGGAAGAGAACTGGAATTTAGGTACCAGTCTCGGAATTTGAAAGAGGACTAGAAGTTAGGCTCTAGCCTCGAAGATTTATCTGTATGAAGTGGGACTCAGTCTCATGCCATCAGAACCAAATCGAACAAATTTTGTGGCTCTGTGTCAATAGAACTAGTCGATCCTCTAAGACACAGAAGAAAAAGAATTGAAAGGAGCTGGTAAGTGTACCAAGCTGAAAAGACTTGATTTAGCAATGAGTCAAGGAAAATATTAAAATTTCAAAGGAGTTTCAAACAGATTTCGATTGAGAGAAGAACTGAAAGGTTCGAATCAGAGGATTTAGATCGGAATTCAATTCAAGATTTAGATTCATTTTGTTTATCCTTTAAAGATCCCATTTTTTATTTTTCTTCTTGTTTATTTAGTGGTCATGTGAATTTGAAGTTCATTTTAATATTCAGATTTTTAGGAAATATTCTCATTTATTTTCTTTTCTTTTATGTTCCTCGTTCAAAGTTCATTTAACTCTAATGGTGTTTCCCAGTCAATTTGCACAAAAAAGGTGAAGGAAAAATATGACGTAGTCATTTTCATTCCATCCTGCTGAAAGTACATCATACAACTTGATCTAGTCATGATGACATTTTCCTCAGAAATTTAATGTCTTATACAATTCATGTAAATCCAAAACGGATTGTGTAAGATTCTTGTTGATCCAACCAAAAGCGTCTGTCAAAAAATCCATGTCTGAATAGTAAGAAGCATGGGTAATAACATCACCTTCCAAGCCACCCTTGGCAAGAGTGCCGCATGGATGTGCATTGGAGGTGTTATTTCCCATGTAACTCACAGCTCGTAGGGCTGGAGACTCTCCAATTTTGGATCTGGCTGAAAGTGGTAAGGCATCTTTCTGTCGTCCATTCATCTAAAAGTAACTGAGATCCGCTCCACAGGCACTCCTGGAATGCAATGCTTCGCAACGTTTGCTATGTTTCCTTTTAACACCAGGACAGAACCTACCGGTAGTGGTATCTCCACCGGCCCTCGGAACTCACCGTGGCCTGCGATCCGGAGGTCAGATCCGAACATGATGTTACACTGGCTGAGGAATGATACTGTCCAGAATGGTCTAGCGAAGTCATGATGGTCTATATGCGGAGGTATGCAGTCACCTTCCTTGTTGATATTGGTAATGCAGCTGTTGGGTATGCAATCTGTAGGCAGTACCCTCCATGTTATCAGCCTTTTCACCATTCTCTTGATGACTCTTGGCATTGGATCCACCTCACTGCAACGGGGTATCCCTAGTGGATTTCCTTTTCTGTCTATGGCAAAATTGTAGCAACATCCGCATTGGATTGTAACTCTTCCTTTTCCCGGCATCCATCTTCGGGGTTCCGAATATGTCTTTTCTCTCAGGCGGCCAGCTCGACCCATTTTCTGCAATTCAAGGATGCAATCTACAATTTGTTGTTGCTCATAATCTGAGAAAACATCTGTATGCAGCTCGAGGCCTTCCAAGATGTTGACCCTCTTATTTCCAATTCTTTCAAAGTATTCAAAGGTTTTCTTCTCAACTAGTTGCATTTTCTCCAGCTCGTATTCCGGGATTATCTGAAGTCCTCGGTGTCTAGTAACATACTGCGGGATGTATGGCTCAACCCCAGCACGTTCTTCTGCATGTCTCTGCTCCTCGGGGATAGTCTCCGTAGGGACATCCTCCGGGGTTGCTTTCATAACAAGACTCTTCGAATTTGGTACATATGCTCGGCGTCGAGGTACCGACTCTATTTCTACTTTTCTTGGTATCTCTTTTATCTGTTCCGACCTTCTTGGAATTGACTTTCTTCTTTCTAGTTCCTGACGAACCGGTCTCCTTGGAGCATTTGCACTAACAGTATCCACTGTCTGTTCATATTAATCTTCTGCTAACTTGGTCAACATTTTGCGAATGCGACGATTCTTATTTCTTCGCTGGGTAACAGTGAGAGTAGCTCTCCTTACCCCTTGAATTTCTGTGGGGGCGGCGCTGACAAGCCTACCCTATGATGTGGCAACCACGGACTTAACTTTCTTATCTTCTTCGGTTGCATGAGCGGCGTTTGCTTTTCTTTTCTTGTTGCTGGATTGGTGGCTCGGGCCACCCATTTTCATCACTGTCTGGCTGTGAAGTTCTCCTCGATCAACTGGGATCCAATCATTTTCTTCGTACTGTAAGCCGGCTGGTATGAAGTTTGAGTCAATCTCTATCACTGCTCCATCCCTGACCATCTTTTCATCAAGTGCTAGACTCACGCCATTTCTAAAGTTTAGAACCAACCGCCCGTTCGACATTTCCTTGCAAAAAAATAAGGAAAGGATCAGGGGCTGTTCTAAGAACAAGAACAATAAGAAAAACACTTAAAAATTCTTATTCACTTCTTTTAAATATAAAGGAAGTAGGAAGAGATGAGAAAATATCAGGAATGAACGGATTTAAAAGGAAAGATTGACATTTTATTATTATGATTTCCCATGTTTCTTTTTAACATTTTTGTTGATGAAATTTTTTTTTATCATCTATTTTATTTTGTTTTGGGTTCGGACCCAGTCACAAAGTGATTACTTCACCCGTGTTTCTAGGGATAAGATTCTACTTTAGAGGCCACCCTTCGAAACATCAGGTTGCGTAATACTTCTTTAAATACCTTCCATTGATTGGAAGCATAGGTCGTTCTCCACGGTAATTCACCAGTTCGTAGGAACCTCCTGAGTAGACTGTGTCGACGACGAACGTCCCTTCCCATGTTGGTTCAAATTTACCACCTATCTTGCGATGTGCAAGAATAGGTCTTCTGAGAACAAGAACTAAGTCACTGACTTTGAATGTCCTGGGACGGACTAATTTATCATGGACCTGGATCATCTTGGCTTGATACAGTTCCAAATTTTGTTGCACGGAAAGTCTTTTCCCTTCCAAGCTTTCCAGTTCTTCTAGTCGTAGTCTAGCATTTTCTTCTATAGTGATCTTTTCTGCAACTACAATTCGGAGTGACGGAAGCTGAACTTCCAGGGGCAAGACGGCCTCGGACCCGTACACTAAAGAGTAAGACGTAGACTAAGTAGGAGTCCTAAAAGTCGTCCTGTAGGCCCATAAGGCTTCTAAAAACTTCTCGTGTCAATTTCTCTTGTTGTAGTCTAAAGTTTTCTTTAAAATTTGCACGAGAGTTTTATTAAAAGCCTCGGCCAAGCCATTTGCTTTTGGGTAGTAGATCGTTGAGTATTGCCAATCGATCCCGTGTCTTCTGACAAAATTGTTGATCTTTGTACTCTTGAATGCAAACCCATTATCTGAAATGATTCTGCGTGGTACCCCAAAACGATAGACAACTTGGTTCTTGAAAAACTGTAGCACGTGGTGTGCCTTTACTTCTCTAAGTGGTATAGCTTCTGCCTATTTTGAAAAGGATTCTGTAGCTGCTAGAATAAAGTGATGTCCTCTTGAATAAGGTAGCTCTATCGGACCCACTATATCTGTGCCCCAACACTCAAATGGCCATGACACGATTGTCAGATGTAGCACATTTGGAGGTTGGTGTAGAACCACTCTATTCACTTGGCACTGGTGACAACTTTTGGCAACTTTCATACAGTCGGTCATCATTGAGGGCCAGTAATACCATAGTCTTTTAATCTTCATTTTCATTTTAGGACCCGACTGATGAGCACCACAAAGTCCTGAATGTACTTCTTTAACGATTTCACGAGCCTCGGACCCGCTCAGGCATCTTAGCCACATCTGATTAAAAGACCTTCTGTATAATGTATTCTTTATTAATGCGTAAGACAGAGTTCTTTTCTTGATTTGATGGGTAATGACTTATCGTCAGGCAGGTTTCCTGTCTGTAAGTAGTCTATTAATGGCTGACGCCAATCTTCTGTATTTTCTATCACTGTTGCAATTGTTTCTTCTGCTTTTTCTGTTGATTTGTGTATTGTATCCATGTCGAGCTGTAATAGGACCTGTCGTCCTTGAATTGACACTTCAACTAACTCATCCTGCAAGCAGGAAAATTCCTTTGCAAGGCAGGCTAGCGCATCGGCGAGAGCATTTTCTTTTTTGGGAGTCTCTTAGATTGTTACATTTGGAATTTGTTCCAACTATTTTATGACATACTATAAGTACTGCTCAAGTCTTGATTTTAGAATTTTGTACTATCCGGTGACCTGTTGAATGATCAACTGAGAATCTCCGTAGATGATGATATCCATTATTCCCATCTGAATGGTTAATTCCAGTCCTGTTATGAGGGATTTTGTATTCTGCCTCGTTGTTTGTACACGGTTCTGTTAAGTGGTAGGAGTATCTTAACATTCCCTGCTCCGGTGTTATAATTATTAGTCTGATTCCTGTCTTACCGGGCACTATCGTTTGCAGTTCTTTGTTCTTCTGCTCTGAGGACGCACCGTCGAAGTATAGTTCCCAATGTCGATCATCGGGGTCTTCTAGGCTCATTATCAGCTCGTCAAGCAAATCATCGTCGAGAGGCGAATCTGACGGTAAAGGGTGTGCTGCAAGGAAGTATGCTAGGACTTGTCCCTTTATGGCACGAAGAGGAACAAAAGTTATGTCGAATTGCAATAGTATCATCGACCACCTAGCAAGTCTTCTAGAAAGCGTCTGTTGGATCATCAAGTATTGCAACGGATTAACTCTCGAAATAAGGTTGAACTTATGATAAAGCATGTAATGCCTGAGCTTTTGAGCAGCGAAGATCAGGGCCAAACAATGCTTCTCAATCAGAGGATACTTTACTTCCGTTAGGATTAGACAACGGCTTAAGTAATAGAGAGCATTTTCTTTTCCCTCATCATTGACCAGGGCTAGCAGGGCTCCAAAGGAGTCATCTAAAGCCGAGGTATAAAGTATCAACGGTCTACCTGAGACTGGGGCTGCTAAGACAGGAGGTGTCTTTAAATATTGCTTAACGTCCTTGAAAGCCTGCTGGCATTTCTCATCCCAAATGAATTTGGCGTCCTTTTTAACTAAAGCTGAGAAGGGCTGACACCTACCAGACAAGTTCGAGATAAAGCGTCGAAGATACACCAACTTCCCTTGAAAGTATCGTATTTGTTTCAAAGTTTTGGGAGGAGACATTTCTAAAATAGCTTTAATCTTTTCCAGATCGATTTCAATCCCGCGAAGTCGGACAACAAATCCTAAGAATTTCCTGGAGGTGACGCCAAAGGCGCATTTTAAGGGATTCTTCTTAAGTTTGTATTGTCTTAGTCGCTCGAAAACAATTCTCAAATCATACAGGTGATCTTCATTTAGCTTGCATTTGATGACCACATCATCCACGTAGCACTCGACATGGTTGTGAATGAGATCATCAAAAATCTTCGTCATCGCTCTTTGGTATGTTGCTCCTGCGTTCTTTAGTCTGAATGGCAATATTGTGTAGCAATACACCCCGATTGGCGTTCTGAATGACGTGAGCTTTTCGTCTTCTGGTGCCATCTTTATCTGGTTGTATCCTGATGATCCATCCATAAATGAGAAGATTTCATGTGTTGAAGCAATGTCAATCATCAGTTCTGGAATTGGTAGTGTAAATTCATCCTTTGGACATGCTTTATTCAATTCTCTAAAATCCACGCAAATTCTGATTTGTCCATTCTTCTTCGTGACTGTTACCACATTGGCCAACCAAGAAGGGTATTGTTCTTCACGGACAAATTTAGTGTCTATTAGCTTCTTAACTTTAGCTATTACTTGTTGCTCAATTTCTAGACGTATTCTTCTAGGAGCTTGTCTGACTGGAACAGAAGTAGGATCTACTCCTAACTTGTGAACTGCGACTTCTGGAGCTAATCCTGGCATTTCGTCGTAACTCCAAGCAAAACAGTCCTTGAATTCCATTAGTAGCTTGATTATTTCCTCGGAATTTTCTTTACTAAGTAAGGAGCTAACAAAGGTTGGCCTAGGCTCTTCGCCAGTACCAAGTTAACTTCCATTAACTCGTCTATTGTAGATTTGATTTCTTCTTCGAATTCTGGTGGAGCGTCGCCGATTGGTAGATCTTGAAGATCTTCTGAAGCTTTCAAGCCGTATTCATTAGGTTCGCAAGTGACAACCAAGCAAAATCTCGTATCGTCAATTGATCCTTCTGTGCCGAATCCGAGACCATGTTTTGAATTGGGAGGCCAACTGGCATTATTCCATAATTTTTCAAAGTGTTGTGATCGACGTTTTGTCCATTGTCGAGTTAAGACACCACGTTGAATTAAATTTTGAACACAGGGAGAGTACCACTCAAAAGGTAATTCCATTAATTCAGATGAAGTAACATCTTCAAATTGTACATCTTTTTCAGTATTGGAAGAAGAAGAACCACGGTAAAACTTGATTGGCTTAGTACCACCACCATGCACTTCCTTGACCACCATACCCTCGGTCTTATTAGAATGGATCGGGGTCAGGGTCATAGTATGTACATAATGGTTAATCTTCTCGTACATTGATTTGTATTCTTCATTCTTTTCATCTTCGAGAGGTATCTTGAACTAGGGTTTCTTTTGACTTATTGTCGCTGCTTCTTTCTTAATTTCTTCTTCTTCTTTGGAACTGTTCTCCCAATCAACATCGATGACCAGTTTCTTCTGTCCAACTTTTCCAACATTTCTTCTACATCCTCGTCCCCAGCCTCGACCTCGGATGCGTGTTCTGGACAAATCTTCACCATCTCGCCGTAAGGGAGTGGTGAGTAACTGTTGGACTAGTACTTCAGGTTCTTCATCGTCTCGAATCTATTTTGCTTCGTTTGGTATGGTATTTCTGGAAAAGATTGTTTTCTTTGGGGGCGCATAGTAGGCCGTATCTTCATGAATTCCAATTTCGTGCACAGAGAACGGTTGCAAATCACCTTTGATGCACTGTTCCCCTCCTTCGTAATACTTTATACACTGATGTAGAGACGACGGTACCATCCGGTTTTCATGGATCCATGGCCGACACAGTAGAGCGTTGAACGATGTCTCAGAATCAATCATGTGGAATTTTGCGGTTGTTTTTGCTAAATCACCTGTCTTCATTAGTAGTGTTATTGATCCAAGAGCTCTTTCTCCTTTTTGATTAAAGCCTGTTAATAGCATCTTGTCTGCTTCAAGCACACGAGCATCAATTTCCAAATATGCTAGCATCCGAAGATTCATTATGTTGATTGATGCTCCCGGATCAACCAACACTCTGGAGAGCGTAAACCTTCCAATAGTGACTGAAATGTATAACGGTTGGTTGTGATCTGCTGTTCCCAGTAATAGATCATTGTCCATGAAGGTAACGACTCATTGTTCTCTTAACGAGCAAACCTCGTCGAAGGAATTACCGGCCATTTGGGCTAAACAAATCTCTGGATCAAGTAGAGACTTATTCAGAGCCTCTCTCATCTCCTTTGACAGGATCAGAGCGTCGTATATGCTTAGTTTGGCTGGTAGCTTCCTAAGATGGGCTAGCACATTGTAGTTTACTTTATTACCATGTTCCTCAGTTTCTTCCCAAATGGGCAATTCTTCTACTGGGGTTGGCTCTTCCTGAGCAACCACCTGCTTTCCTTTATCCTTTGGACCCATTCTCGGGGGTAGAACTTTTCCACTTCTTAAATTTACTTTAGCTATCTCTTCTGAATTTGGTGTTGAATCTGCCTGTGTATCCTCTTGATTTGGAACAACTGGCTCTTCTGAAGATGCTTCAGTGTCTGATGGTTCTAATTCTATCGTGATAGGAGCCCCTCAGAATTCACAAATGGACTTGTTGATTGTCGAGCTTTCGTAGCCTCCTTTGTGAACATCTTCTTCATCGTGGTCGTCGAGGTTGTGTATGATTTGAGAATCGTTCTCTGTATTGGAATCGAGATCCGGATTAAGTCGGTTGTCTCTAGTTACTTAATCGTTAGAAACTGTCAAAACGTAGCCAACGCCATAACCCTTATCATTATAAGATCCCGCCGGGGCTAGCAGATAATCATACAGAGTCAGGAGTTCGAGGGATTTCTCCCCCAAATCGGAAATAACCATCCTAGGATAAGCATCCCCTAGTCTACCCTTCGGAGCCTTAGTCTTCCTTTCTTCCACGATCTTCTCTTTCTTTTGGGGGGTTTCTTCAATCGCAAGTGATAGTGCCGGCTCGACAGGTTTCAAACTTTGACTTGAAGCGCGTACCGAAGCGGTTTGGATGTGATCCAAAATTTTCTTTGATGACTTTGTCGAGATGGTACTCCATCCATCATCGATTGTGTACGGGTTTATCGGAATAATGGGATCTGTCGAAATAACATTGACGGAACCTCCTTTCTAGGGTTCCTTCATGTATTCCTTTGGGATCGTTATTTTCCCTCTCCGGAGATTGTCATCAAGCCAACTCTTGAAAGTGATGCAATCCTCTATCTTGTGTCCGAGCATCTGGTGGTAAGGTCAATAGTTAGGATGATCTTTCTTATTGACTTCCTCCGGCTTTTTGGGCTCTGGCAGCTGAAAATCTGGTGTCTTCATTAAGCTGCAGAACATCTTCGCTACCACTTTAGTTTTGAATGGATATTCTTTATTTAGGAGCTCTCTTAAGGTACGCGATGAATGAGGTGGTTGTTCTTAATGCTGAGGCGACTGATAGCTCGGACGAGGTTGTTGATAGCCTTGCTGAGGTTGCTGATAAGTCCGTTGTGGTGGTTGATAACTAGGCTGTGGCCGCTCTGACTGTATCTGAACCAGCTGCTTGCCCTTATCTACTGCCGCGATGATTTTGGATTTCTTTCTGAATGTTTTCACAGGCTTCTGTTTATCAGTCTTGTCTATGAAACTTAACTGCTTTGCCTCTTCTTGCAAGCTCCAGGCCTTGCTAAGCAACTTCTCGAAAGTCTTGATTGTAAATCCTTTAAGGAGAAGTGCTATCGGGCCATTTATACTTTTAAGTAGGATGCCGACTGCATGTTGTTCTTGAAGCTGGGGTTCACATTTCATGCTTAAATTTCTCCATCGAAGTATGTAATCCACTAAAGTCTCATTCGGTCTTTGTTGCTCCTCCACTAGATCACCGATAGTGATGTGGTGCTGAGCTCCGGCAAATCGTTTAACGAAGAGATTTTCTAGTTCTGAAAAGGTCTTTACTGAACCGTTCGACAATTTTGCGTACCAGTCGAAGGCAATCCCTGATAAACTGCTGACGAACTGTCGGAAGAGTAAAGCATCACTCCCACCGGCATTGCAGCAACTAGCACGAAAATGTGCAACATGTTGGCGGGGGTTTCCTGTTCCATCAAAAGTCTTAAACATAGGTGGTAAGAAGCCTTTCAGGTATTAGACTGCATCGAACTCTTTGGGAAAAGGTCTACCCGTTTGAATAGATGCTCCACTCTTAGATTGTGCTAGAGCCTCTCGCACCTGCTGTTCTACCATGCTCTTGATGTCCTTTTCTGGAATCATGCTTTGTGCAGGATCTTTCTTTGGTTGTTTGTCTCCGTTGACGGATGTGATTGTTGACCTCATTTTTGATGAGGTCTTCTCTTTCCTCTTTAGTACTTAGGATCTAGCCTTAGGCTTTTCTTTTGACCATCCTAGAGGACTAGAATTGGGACTGTCGGCATATTTTTAGGTTAAGTGTTGTATTTTTGAAAAGGGGTCGCCTAACAGAAATTGTCGGCGAATTTTAAATTTTAAATTTAATTTAAATATATATATAATTTGGAAAGTAGCATTTGATTTTGAAAATAATTTTAGGTTCGAATGTTTTAAGATATGAAATCAAACTGATCTCACATCCCGAATAGTTTACATAAACGAGAACCGCACCACAAACCATGTATCTATCCCGAAGAATAGACACACTGCTTGACGATGGGACTCGATTAAATAAACTAGAAGATTTGTGACATCCGTTTGGTCTGCGAACCAATTTTATAAGCCGACGAGTTCCCCTCCTTAATAAAAATGAATTAAGCAGGGTTTATATTATCTGGGTTCTTAAAATTCCCTATAAGGGCAAGCCCCTATAGTTAATTACATCTTAAGTGACGGGAATCACCTAAGAAAACTCTCGATAATAATCAGTAGTTCTGCTCTCAAGAATCTCAAAGTTTAAGTTTTCAAGGAATTGAATTTTGGAATTTCAATAGGGAATGGATCAAGTTTGAGACATTTTGTTTTGGGAATTCAAAGGAAGAAAGGTAGGAGGAATTACAGATTCGAAGCAAACTTCGGTAATTTCTCAACTATCCTATTGTTTGGCTTGAATTTAGGAAAGTCCTAATGTTCATTTAATGTTTTGATTTTGCCAATTTTAATTAATTAGGACCTATATTTGTATGATAAAATCATACAAATAGCCTTGAAGATGTAAGGGTTTATGTCGTACCAAACGACTACCTCGGAGTCCTAAGACCAGTTAGGGCTTAATTTACATGACCTGATCATGCAAATGCCTAACGAAGAGTTGAGGGTTTATGTTGCACTAGGCAAACTACCCCGAAGTCCTATGGTTTGGTTATTTAACTCTAAGAAAGTTTCTGCTGAGGTAGATCCGAGTTTTGCTCGATGACGATGGTCGTGCTTGCCCACCATGCTCCGAGCTCCTTGTTGTTGCGGAGGTTTAGTTATAGAAGTCATAAATCGGGAGATGAGAAAAGTGTTTTGGTTTAGAGAAAATTTTAATTTCCAAGTGTTTTTATGTTTTATTTAAAACAAATCTTAAAGTTGATTATAACAACACCGGTTAAGATCCCACGGTTCCATCCTTCCGGCATCGTTATTTTTATCGGATTCACTTAGTCCAAATGAATTTGCTAAACTCAATTGAATGAGTTCCACACTTTCATTTAGACCGTGGGAAATCCCGTTAGCAACACGTAGGTTACATCATCCGAGGTATTCCCGATCATCCAACAAGACGTTTTAATTTAGTTGTAATTGTAGTTTTGTGTTCTGTTTGTGATTAAATTTTGAGTTGTTTTATATTTTGAAATGTTGTGGCGGTGAATTTTATCTTGCAATGACTTTTAATTTAGTTTTGGTTTCGGTTTTAGGGGCTACCCTAGAGGTGTGGGTTTTCATGCAACGATTGTTTATCATGCAAGAAAAGTAAAGTGCATTTGCAATAAAGTAAATTGCAAGAAAAGTAAATTGCAACAAAATAAAAGCGTACCTAGAGGGTCTTCCCGTCATCCCAAGCTGCACTTAAACACAATTTAGAATATTTAACCAAGTTCCTAGGTAAAGCTAAGGGAAGGGTTATGGTTTTCTACCAAATTCCTAATCCTATAGCTAGTCATTTCCTATGACGTCTAGGTTCTTGTGTTTTGGTTTGAGGACGATTTTCTTCATCAAAAGAACAATTAAGTTCGATCGTTCTTATAAACATCTTATCATATTGAGGAAGTGCTTAAGACGAATCTTAAACATCTTTTCAATATTGCTAGAATTGTTTTAAGTCCAAATGAATTTAATTATACAAATGAATTAATCGTCCGAGAATTTAAGTTTTGTTGTTATCTTGCTCGATGAACTAGGACATTTGAATATCCTATAAGTGAAGTAACACTTCATTTAACGTTCGATTTAGGGGTTATGACAGCAAAAGCTTTCGAGGGCAAATTGATGTTCAAATGGTTTATGATTTAATTTCAGTTAACAGGTTTAAATTTGGAGTAGTTTTCAAGTTGCTTTATTTTGAATTTCTGTATGTCTTAGGTGATGTTATTTTTAATTCAATTTAATCTAACTTTAATTTGGTTTAGTTTTAATTTTAGTTTAATTTAATCTAATTTTAATTTTAACTTGATTCTATTATTTAATTTAATTTAATTCAATTTAATTTGATTTGACATAATTTAATTTAATTTAATTTGACTTGATTTAATTTAATTTGATTTAATTTCCCTTAATTTAATTTAATTTGATTTAATTTAATTTAATTTAATTTAATGTAATTTAATTTGATATGTTTTAATTTAATTTTATTTAATTAATTTAGTTTAATTTGATTTAATTTAATATGTTTTAATTTTATTTAATTTAATTTAATTTAATTTAAATTTTAATTTAATTTTATTTTTGATATTAATTTAATATTTTATTTTTTATGTTTTAAAGATGATTTAATTTTAATTGTTAAAGTATTAATTTAATTGAAATTTTAAAAGGATTTAATTTAAATAATTTAACTTTAATTTAATTTAATGATTAAGTCTTTTAGCATTTTAAATCTTAAATTTGGATTATCATTTTAATTAGGAATTAAATATTATTGAGATGGTTAATTTAGGGATTCTTAAATTAAAGAACAAATCTCTTCCTATTAATATCCATATTTTAATAATTCCAATTTTATTATTCTTCCAAATTTAATCAATTATTTAATTAAAGTTTATTTTAATTATTTTCAAATTGTTTGGTAGGTTTCTACTCTCTAATTACTTAAATTTCAATCATCCAAATCAGATTAAGATCAAATATTTTACTCTTTAATTTTATTAAACCTGAAGTTTTAATTAAGGGTTAAAATTTTAATTACCATTTGGCCCTTCAAGCTTAATAATTTCATAACTCACTAAATTGATCTTGAATGAACTTGAAATTTTTATGTGACTTCACTCATATGTCAATAAAGACATGAGAAGAGAAAATGTGATTTTTCTATATTTAATTTATTTATGTAATTATTTTTGGTGGAAAATAGAGATTTCCGAGGAAAATTTAATAATATGACCAAGGAAAGTTTACGTTCTTGAGAAAATTATGGGACATTTCTAATGACCGGAGGACCACTTCGACCAATTTTAGTGATTTTTTGAATTATATTATTTTTATTATAATTATGTTATGTTTTTGAGTATTAATTAATTTAAAAATAAAATAAAGGTTGAAAAATAAATTTTATATTTTTTAAAAATCTCTCTAATATCAAGGAAATCAGAGAATCAATTTTTACAATTTTCTGATTTTTCTTTGATTTATTAGAATTATTTTAGTGGAAATGCTAACAAAAATACATTTTTTAATTTTAAAATTACCTTAGGGCTTTAAAATTTAATATCTCATCAGATAGACCTAAGAAAAATATGAGGTTTGTTCCTAAGTGACTAGAATTCAAAATGTGACATTTTAGTGAATTTTATTATTTTTGTGATTTTCATTATTTTTTATTTATTAAAATATTAAAATAATGCAAAAAATTAACTTTTTTAGAAAATTGCAATTTTATTTTCCTTAAATTCCCCTGATATCAGAGAGGCTCCAAAACCAAGTTATGAATTTTTAAAGTTTAAATTGGCTAAATGGCTTAATCAACCCATTTAGTAGGGCTAACCAAGTGCAATTGACTTCAAATTTTTATGGTGGGTTCCTCTGATCCTAAAGGTCGATGGAGAATTGATTTCAAGTCAATTTGATGCATGATTAGCTCTAATTAATTAAGGACCTATTTTGGGTGTTTAGGCCAATTAGGGTTATTCCAAGTGAATTAATTCAAAACCTATTTTTCCTAGGGTCCTCTGGTCATAGGAAACATCACCAAATTTTTCTAGAATTTATTTCACAACATGCTAATTATTGGATTTAAAATACTCAAAACAGCAACATGAATTTGAAAAATCAATAACTTCTCAAAGGGATGGCATCTGACTTTGGAAAATTCAGGGAATGTTCCCAAATTCAGAGGCTTCAAAAGCCCTATGGTCTCATGCCATGGTAAATTTCCTATATGCATGGAGAATTAAAACAATGCAGAGGGTAAATAAATCATTAAAAATAAAATACTTGATGAAATTAAATGATTTCTTTTCCACATTATTCTCCTCTGTTCACTGAGAAAGTGGGTATTTTTGTTTTATTTTTCTGATTTTTCTACACAAAGTTATGCATTTTTGAAGTTTAGGGAATTAAATAAATCAAAAAATACCCTAATTTCCTACTTATCCACGCGGCGCCACGCCATCCTCGGCAGCTCCGAAACGCCGCGTGACGCGCTACCATTCGACGCCGCCATCCAACTCAGCGCTCCGGGGGCCCGCTATATCGTTCCATCTCCTCATCCGGCGCGATCATGGCCGTCCGTCCGCGCGTGTATGGATTGAACGACATCCGTTCATCGTCCCCAAGCGTCCTCACCCGAGAGCCGTCCACACTAAAACCCAAAGAACTCACTCATTTCTCAATGGATTTTTGTGTTCTTGTGCTCTATGGATTTGTCTTGAAGAGACGAATACATCTATACGGTGATCATGCATTGAAATTAAGGCATTTGAAATGGAGAATCTCCAGAAGCTCGGGATAAAGAGTTAGCTCACACCTTTGCTCAGATAAGTGTGGCTTCAATATGAGGGTTGTGTCTCCTTTGATTGGGTCCAAGCAAGCTCCAGATGAAGTCCCTTGGCCTGGTGAATTGTCTAAGTATGATTTCGACCAAGCCCGATCACAAAGCTTGGAATCTGGAACAGATGGGTGGCCTGGAGAGGGGCCTTTTGCTGGTGGACTCCTTCCTTTGGTACGGGTGAAGGTGTAGGACCAATCGATTTGAGCATTGATCCACTTGTGGAGAAGTGTCCTGGTTTTGGGTGGAATTTTGGCTGAGAAATTAGGCTCTGTTGGTGGGGATTAGGGCTAATTGTCAATGGGGATCAACTACTCTAAGTGTGGAGAGTGTTCTGGAGAAATTTTGGGAGGGTTTCAGTAAGGTCTGGTTCAGCACCTCTCATGGCCGAGAGGAGGTGAGGTTTAAATAGGAGAGGGTGGAGGGCCTCCCAGGGGGAGTTAGGGCTTGGGATCAGCTGCTTAGGTTAAGGGAAGAACGGCCATGATGGCCATTGGGCATGGGGCGGCTCGGCGAGTGGAAATTCCAAACTTTGGTTCACATGGGTTCTCCGGGCACAGTGGTTTCCGGCGGCTGTGGTGGTGGCCGGCCGGGAGTCAAGTCACTTGTTGTCATTAGGAGGGTCAGGGGTTGGCAATGGTGCAAGCAATGGAGAGTGGCCCTGTGTAGAAAGCTTTATTCAAAATGGAATGGGGAAGGGGCTCTTTTAGGCTCAATTTGGTCATCCTATGGGTTTGGGTTGGGTGCACCTTTCCAAGCTCCAATTTGGGTTGAGGAGGTCGAGTGAGTCGGCTAGATTAGCGGGGAGAAGTCACTATCCAAGCATGTTTAAGTTTAAACATAGTTTAGGGGAAGCATGAAAAGGTTTAATCACCTTTAAGAGAATCCTTAAAGAGGCTCCTCCTCTTTCCATTTATGGGATGGTCACATGTCAAACTTCTCATGGCTTTACATGGGGCTTAAGGATGGCTTCATGGCTTGTCTTTGGCTTGGGTATGGCTTAGTCAATTTCATTGGAATGGATTTTAGAAATTTTGGCATTTTGATGGGAATTTGGATAAAGCCTAATTTAGAATGATTTAATCATAGGTTTCAAACTTTAAGGAATGATTTTATCAAGTAGATGATGAGAAGGAATTGTCTTGTGGGCTTTGGATGGATTTTTGGGCTTTTGGGTTTGGTGGAAGTGGGCTTTTTAAAAGGCTTCAATAGGTGGGCCTTTATATTTCAAAATAGACTTTTGGATGAAGAATTTTGTGAAAAACTATGCCAAATAAATCTTGGGTTTAGTTTAGGGATGTTTCATGAATGGTTTGAAATCAATTTGGTGTGCTTTGGAGTAGAATTGGTTTGAATTTGGGCTTTTTTGGTAAAGGGGCCAAAGTGGGCCAAATTGGGCTAACTTGGGTCAATGTTGGGCTAGGGTTGAAATTAATGTAAAATTAATGTTGAAAAGTGTTTATGGGAGTGTTTGAAAGAGGTTTTGGCTTTGGTTGGGTTTTGATTTTGGGATTTGGGCTTATTTAGGTTAGGTTTGGGTTTAGGTCAAAATTGGGCCTTTTAGCTTTGGGTTGAATTTGAGTGGGGTTTGGGTCCAAATTTTGGGCAAATCATGTTAGAGTTTTGTTTGTGGGGATGTTAGGGAAGGTTTAGAAAAGATTTGGGGTTAATTGGGGTTGGATTGGGTTAGTTTGGATTAGGTTTGGGTCATGGGTCCAAATTGGGGGTTTTGACAAAAGTGGAGTAAATTGGCCCATGGTGTAGTTGAACAAAATGAAATTGGGAATATTTGGGATTTTTTGGAATTTTCTGGAAATTTTCTGAATTTTTGGATTTTTGGGTCAAGAGGGGTATTTTGGGTATTTAGAGGGTATTGAGAGGTATTTTTTGGAATTTTTTGTATTTTTGGCTATGGATGATCAATTTGAGTGATGTGTGAATGTTTGGGATTGGTCTTGAGGAATTTTGGTTGATTTGGAGATTTTTTGAAAATTTTAAGGGTTCTGGGTAGGCTAGGCGGGTGTAGGGTCCCGGGGGTCAAAAATTGAAAATTTGGAAAAATGAAGATTGAGTAATTGTAAGTGGAATGAAATCATTTTGGTTGAGCCATGAAGCCATATTAAGCCCACATGAGCCATGAAGGGACTCATTTGAGGCATCCACTATGTTGTTCCTAACCCTCTTGCCGAGGGCTTAGGGGTTAAGGACCATCCATGTGAATCACCTTTATGAGTCAAGAGGTCAAGTTAGGTATGGGTGTGTTGTTAGGATGTGTGTGAAAGTGTAGTGTATAGGTGTAGTGTGTGTGTAAGTCAGCCTTTCACCAGACCAGGCCACCCAGGGCAGTCCTAAGGCCAAAGAGTCCTATAGGAACTCATCCTTTAAACTTCCACATTTGATTTCAACCCTCTAGGTGATTAGGGGTCTACAATCAACTTTTGTGGAGTTTGTAGGGAGTTAAGAAGTGGTTTGAATTTCTAAGTGGTGGGTCCCAATTATAATCCTCTAAGATAGTCAAAGGAAAAGCCTAAGGCTAAATCCTAAGTACTAAAGATAAGAAGAGAAGACCTCATCAAAAATGAGGTCAACAAATGGACACCCAATAGGTGTGGTGTGCTAACCAAGCACACCGCGCGTATTGGCGTTGACCGAAAAGATCAACAAAACCAACACGGATGTCCAAGTGACAAACTTAGGACGAAGTAGAAGAATTTCCGTTGGGGAGTGTCAAGTATATCTACGAGACCTGGAGATTCTCGAACTCTCGGCTGGGGAAAGGAAAGGAGGTGAATCCCAAATCACATGACCTGGGGTAATTTCAATTTAGATTTTATTTTGTTTCAGTTTAAGTTTTGATGTATGAGCTTAGATTTCAATTTGGAGTTTTAATTTAGATTGAAGTTTTGTTAAAATTAATTTGGAGGGATTTGAATCTTGAAATGAAAATCGGAATTTCGTGGTTTTAGATGTAACATCTTCAACCTCAAAAGAAAATTGAATATTTTAGATTGAATCATTACAATGAGGAGAGATCTCAGAGCAATGCGGTATTGGATGTAAAATCCTTAACCTCAAGAGTTTCATTTTGATGTATTTCATTGCAATAGGGAAAGAATCCTAAGGGAATGCAGTCTCGGATGTGAAATCCTCAACCCCAAAAGTTTGATTTTGATGTATTTCATTGCAATAGGGAAAGAATCCTAAAGCGATGCGGTCTCGGATGTAAAATCCTCAACCCCAAGAATTTGATTTTGATGTATTTCATTGCGATAGGGAAAGAATCCTAAAGCGATGCGATCTCGGATGTAAAATCCTCGACCTCGAGAATTTGATTTTGATGTATTTCATTGCGATAGGGAAAGAATCCTAAAGCGATGCGGTCTCGGATGTAAAATCCTCAACCCCAAGAATTTGATTTTGATGTATTTCATTGCGATAAGGAAAGAATCCTAAAGCGATGCGATCTCGGATGTAAAATCCTCGACCCGAAGAATTTGATTTTGATGTATTTCATTGCGATAGGGAAAGAGTCCTAAAGCGATGCGGTCTCGAATGTAAAATCCTCGGCCCCAAGAATTTGATTTTGATGTATTTTATTGTGATAGGGAAAGAATCCTAAAACGATACGGTCTCGGATGTAAAATCCTCAACCCAAGAATTTGATTTTGATGTATTTCATTGCGATAGGAAAAGAATCCTAAAGCAATGCAGTCTCGGATGTAAAATCCTCAACACCAAGAATTTGATTTTGATGTATTTCATTGCAATAGGGAAAGAATCCTAAAGTAATGTAGTCTCGGATGTAAAATCCTCAACCCCAAGAATTTTGAATTTGATGTATTTCATTGCAATAGGGAAAGAATCTTATAGCAATGCAGTCTCGGATGTAAAATCCTTAACCCCAAGAATTTGATTTTGATGTATTTCATTGTGATAGGGAAAGAATCCTAAAGCAATGCAGTCTCGGATGTAAAATCCTCAACCCCAAGAATTTGATTTTGATGTATTTCGTTGCGATAGGGAAAGAATCCTAAAGCAATGCGGTCTCGGATGTAAAATCCTCGACCCCAAGAATTCTATTTTGATGTATTTCATTGCGATAGGGAAAGAATCCTAAAGCGATGCGGTCTCGGATATAAAATCCTCGACCCCAAGAATTTTGAATTTGATGTATTTCATTGCGATAGGGAAAGAATCCTAAAGCATTGCGAGTCTCGGATGTAAAATCCTCGACCCCAAGAATTTGATTTTGATGAATTTCATTGCGATAGGGAAAGAATCCTAAAGCGATGCGGTCTCGGATGTAAAATCCTCAACCCCAAGAATTTTGAATTTGATGTATTTCATTGCAATAGGGAAAGAATCCTAAAGCATTGCGATCCCGGATGTAAAATCCTCGACTCCGAGAATTTTGAATTTGATGTATTTCATTGCAATAGGGAAAGAATCCTAAAGCGATGCGGTCTCGGATGTAAAATCCTCGACTCCGAGAATTTTGAATTTGATGTATTTCATTGCGATAGGGAAAGAATCCTAAAGCGATGCGAGTCTCGGATGTAAAATCCTCGACCCCAAGAATTTGATTTTGATGTATTTCATTGCGATAAGGAAAGAATCCTAAAGCAATGCGATCTCGGATGTAAAATCCTCGACCCAAGAATTTGATTTTGATGTATTTCATTGCGATAGGGAAAGAATCCTAAAGCAATGCGGTCTCGGATGTAAAATCCTCGACCCCGAGAATTTGATTTTGATGTATTTCATTGCGATAGGGAAAGAATCCTAAAGCAATGCGGTCTCGAATGTAAAATCCTCAACCCCAAGAATTTGATTTTGATGTATTTTATTGTGATAGGGAAAGAATCCTAAAGCGATGCGGTCTCGGATGTAAAATCCTCGACCTCGAGAATTTGATTTTGATGTATTTCATTGCGATAGGGAAAGAATCCTAAAGCGATGCGGTCTCGGATGTAAAATCCTCGACCCCGAGAATTTGATTTTGATGTATTTCATTGCGATAAGGAAAGAATCCTAAAGCGATGCGGTTTCGGATGTAAAATCCTCGGCCCCAAGAATTTGATTTTGATGTATTTCATTGCGATAGGGAAAGAATCCTAAAGCAATGCGAGTCTCGAATGTAAAATCCTCGACCCCAAGAATTTGATTTTGATGTATTTCATTGCGATAGGGAAAGAATCCTAAAGCGATGCGGTCTCGAATGTAAAATCCTCGACCCAAGAATTTGATTTTGATGTATTTCATTGCGATAGGGAAAGAATCCTAAAGCAATGCGGTCTCCGATGTAAAATCCTCGACCCCAAGAATTTGATTTTGATGTATTTTATTGTGATAGGGAAAGAATCCTAAAGCAATGCGATCTCGGATGTAAAATCCTCGACCCGAAAATTTGATTTTGATGTATTTCATTGCGATAGGGAAAGAATCCTAAAGCGATGCGGTCTCGGATGTAAAATCCTCGACCCCAAGAATTTGATTTTGATGTATTTCATTGCAATAGGGAAAGAATCCTAAAGCGATGTAGTCTCGGATGTAAAATCCTCGACCCCAAGAATTTTGAATTTGATGTATTTCATTGCGATAGGGAAAGAATCTTAAAGCGATGCGGTCTCGGATGTAAAATCCTCGACCACGAGAATTTTGAATTTGATGTATTTCATTGCAATAGGGAAAGAATCCTAAAGCAATGCGAGTCTCGGATGTAAAATCCTCGACCTCGAGAATTTGATTTTGATGTATTTCATTGCGATAGGGAAAGAATCCTAAAGCAATGCGGTCTCGGATGTAAAATCCTCGACCCCAAGAATTTGATTTTGATGTATTTCATTGCGATAAGGAAAGAATCCTAAAGCATTGCGAGTCTCGAATGTAAAATCCTCAACCCCAAGAATTTGATTTTGATGTATTTCATTGCGATAGGGAAAGAATCCTAAAGCAATGCGGTCTCGAATGTAAAATCCTCGACCCCAAGAATTTGATTTTGATGTATTTCATTGCGATAGGGAAAGAATCCTAAAGCAATGCAGTCTCAGATGTAAAATCCTCAACCCCAAGAATTTGATTTTGATGTATTTTATTGTGATAGGGAAAGAATCCTAAAGCAATGCAGTCTCGGATGTAAAATCCTCAACCCAAAAATTTGATTTTGATGTATTTCATTGCGATAGGGAAAGAATCCTAAAGCAATGCAGTCTCGGATGTAAAATCCTCGACCCCAAGAATTTGATTTTGATGTATTTCATTGCGATAGGGAAAGAATCCTAAAGCGATGTAGTCTCGGATGTAAAATCCTCGGCCCCAAGAATTTTGAATTTGATGTATTTCATTGCGATAGGGAAAGAATCTTAAAGCAATGCGGTCTCGGATGTAAAATCCTCGACCCCAAGAATTTGATTTTGATGTATTTCATTGCAATAGGGAAAGAATCCTAAAGCAATGCGGTCTCGGATGTAAAATCCTCGACCCCAAGAATTTGATTTTGATGTATTTCATTGCGATAGGGAAAGAATCCTAAAGCGATGCGGTCTCGGATGTAAAATCCTCGACCCCAAGAATTCTATTTTGATGTATTTCATTGCGATAGGAAAGAATCCTAAAGCGATGCGATCTCGGATTTAAAATCCTCGACCCCAAGAATTTTGAATTTGA
Source organism: Papilionanthe hookeriana x Papilionanthe teres (assembly GCA_022702705.1). Lineage (NCBI taxonomy): Eukaryota > Viridiplantae > Streptophyta > Magnoliopsida > Asparagales > Orchidaceae > Papilionanthe > Papilionanthe hookeriana x Papilionanthe teres. The sequence continues at coordinate 152,028,743 of CM040427.1, read as the reverse complement.
TGTATTTCATTGCGATAGGGAAAGAATCCTAAAGCGATGCGGTCTCGGATGTAAAATCCTCGGCCCAAGAATTTGATTTTGATGTATTTCATTGCGATAAGGAAAGAATCCTAAAGCAATACGGTCTCGGATGTAAAATCCTCGACCCCAAGAATTTTGAATTTGATGTATTTCATTGCGATAGGGAAAGAATCCTAAAGCGATGCGGTCTCGGATGTAAAATCCTCGACTCCAAGAATTTTGAATTTGATGTATTTCATTGCAATAGGGAAAGAATCCTAAAGCGATGCGGTCTCGGATGTAAAATCCTCGGCCCCGATAATTTGATTTTGATGTATTTCATTACGATAGGGAAAGAATCCTAAAGCGATGCGGTCTCGGATGTAAAATCCTCAACCCACTAGAATTTGATTTTGATGTATTTCATTGCGATAGGGAATGAATCCTAAAGCAATGCGATCTCGGATGTAAAATCCTCGACCCCAAGAATTTGATTTTGATGTATTTCATTGCAATAGGGAAAGAATCCTAAAGCAATGCGATCTCGGATGTAAAATCCTCAACCCCGAAAATTTTGAATTTGATGTATTTCATTGCGATAGGGAAAGAATCCTAAAGTAATGCGGTCTCGGATGTAAAATCCTCAACCCCAAGAATTTGATTTTGATGTATTTCATTGCGACAGGGAAAGAATACTAAAGCAATGCAGTCTCAGATGTAAAATCCTCAACCCCAAGAATTTTGAATTTGATGTATTTCATTGCAATAGCGAAAGAATCCTAAAGCAATGCAGTCTCGGATGTAAAATCCTCAACTCCAAGAATTTTGAATTTGATGTATTTCATTGCGATAGGGAAAGAATCCTAAAACGATGCGATCTCGGATGTAAAATCCTCGACCCCAAGAATTTTGAATTTGATGTATTTCATTGCAATAGGGAAAGAATTCTAAAGCAATGCAGTCTCGGATGTAAAATCCTTAACTCCAAGAATTTTGACTTTGATGTATTTCAATGCAATAGGGAAAGAATCCTAAAGCAATGCAGTCTCGGATGTAAAATCCTCAACCCCAATAATTTGATTTTGTTGTATTTCATTGCGATAGGGAAAGAATCCTAAAAGCAATGCGGTCTCGGATGTAAAATCCTCAACCCCAAAAATTTAATTTTGATGTATTTCATTGCAATAGGGAAAGAATCCTAAAGCAATGCAGTCTCGGATGTAAAATCCTCAACCCCAAGAATTTTGAATTTGATGCATTTCATTGCGATAGGGAAAGAATCCTAAAGTAATGCAGTCTCGGATGTAAAATCCTCAACCCCAAGAATTTGATTTTGATGTATTTCATTGCGACAGGGAAAGAATACTAAAGCAATGCAGTCTCAGATGTAAAATCCTCAACCCCAAGAATTTTGAATTTGATGTATTTCATTGCAATAGTGAAAGAATCCTAAAGTAATGCAGTCTCGGATGTAAAATCCTCAACCCCAAGAATTTTGAATTTGATGTATTTGATATTGCAAAGTTTTGCAGTGTTGATTTGAAAAGTGTGGAATTTTGGTGTTTCGAGAATTTCATGAAAGGAAATAAATTAGGAGGGAATATGTAGATGCTACATATCCCATTCAAAAGAGTTGATCGGAAGTTGCTGGTTTGGATTGGATACAATTCCTCGCCATCAGATTCGATCCGTGTCAATGGAATCAACCGCTTCCATCCCAGACAAGGGAGAGAGTAGAACAGATTGAATTTCAGATTTGGAAGGTTGAGTTTGAATTTGATTGAGATTTTATTTGAGATCTGGAAAAATTGAATTTGAAATTGATTGAGATTTGATTTGAGATCTGGAAGATCGAAATTAAAATTTGATTGAGATTTGATTTGAAATTTGGAAAGATTGAATTTGAAATTCGATTTAAAATTTGTGGTCATTTTGTTTGTCTTTTAACGATTCAAATTTTATTTTATCGTGAATTTGGAGTTTATCATTTTTTAGATTTTTAAGGAAAGTTTTCTTTTATTCTTTTTTTTTTCTTTTCTGTTCTTTGTAAAAAGTTCATTTAACTTTAATGGCGTTTCTCAGTCAACTTGCACAAAAGAGGTGAAGGCCAAAAATGTGACATGGTCACTTTCATTCCAATCATGTTGAAGATACATCATACAACTCGATGCGGAATACATCTCATACAATCCATATAGACTCAAAACGGACTATGTATGATCTTTGCCGATCCATCCAAAAAGGTATCTGTCAAAAATCCATGTCTGAATAGTGAGGTACATGGTCACTAACATCACCTTCCAAGCCACCCTTGTCAAGGATGTCGTATGGATGTACGTTGGAGGTGTAATATTTTCCATGTAACTCACGGCTCGTAAGGCCGGAGGTTCTCTAGCTCGGGTACGGCTGGAAGTGGTAAGGTGCTTTCTGTCGTCCATCCATCCGAAAGTAGCCGAGATCCGCTTCATTGGTACTCCCGGTATGCAATGTTTAGCGACATCTGCTCCGTTGCCCTTCAATATCATTACGGAACCTACCGGTAATGGTATCTTTGTCGGCCCTCGGAACTCACCGGGCTCGCTATCCGAAGGTCGGATCCGAACATGATATTACATTCGTTCGGAAAAGAAAGCTGATGCGAAAGGTCGACAAAGTCGTGGTGATCTATGTGCGGGGGTATGCGGTCACCCTTATTGTAAATGTTAATGATGCAAGCGTCGGGTATGCAATCTGCTGGCGATACCCTCCATGTTATCATTCTCTTTACCATCCTTTTGATGACTAATGTCATTGGATCCACCTGGCCATGACGGAGTATTCCCGGTGGGTTTCCCTTCCTGTCTTCTGCGAAGTTGTAGCAGCATCAACATTGTATTGTAATTCTTCCTTTCCACGGCATCCATCTCCGGGGTTACGAGTAAGTGTTTTCTCTTAGGCGGCCCGCTCGGCCCATTCTTTTCAAATCCGGATGCGATCTACGATTTGTTGTTGTTCGTATTCGAGAACTCGTACGTATGTAGCTCGAGGCCTTCTAGTATATTGATCCTCCTGCCTACGATTCTCTCGAAGTATTCAAAAGTTTTCTTCGGACATTCTGCATTCTTTCTAACTCGTATTCGGAATAATCTGCAAATGCCGAGGTACGAGTGACGTCTTGTGGGATATATGGCTCGATCCCTTCGCGTTCTCCTGCATACCTCGGCTCCTCGGGGATGGTGTCCGTCGGGACATCCTCCGGGGTTGCTCTGCAACAAGGTTATGCATTACTGGTGGCTTTATCTGGTGGCGTGGTAGCCTTCCTTCTTCTATTCTTCTTAAGATTTCCCTGGTCTCTTCTGTTACCCTCGGAGCTGGCCTCCTTTCTTCAGGTTCCTGGTGAACTGGTGTCCTTGAAGTGTATGCTCTGGCAGTAGCAACTGCCTCGTCGCGCTGGTCTGCTGCTAGTTTAGTTAACATCTTGTGAATATAGTGATTTTTATTTCTTCGCTGGGTTGCTGTGAGAGTAGCTCTTCGTACTTCCTTAGTTTCTGTGGGCGCGGCACTGACAAGCCTGCCCTCTACTGTAGCGACTACAGACTTGATTCTCTTGTCTTCTTCAGCGTTTGCTTTTCTTTTCTTCTTCTATTGGATTGGTGGCTTGGGCCACCCATTTTCATCATCTGTCTCGGTCGGGCAATTCCTCTCGGTCAGCGGGACCCGGTTGCTTTCCTCGTATTACGAGCTCGTTGGTGCGAAGTACGAGTCGATCTCCATTATCGCTCCATCTTTCAACCTCTTTTCGTCGAGTGCAAGGCTTACGCAATTTCTAAAGTTCAGGACCAACCGCCCGTTTGACATTTCCCTGCGAAAAGACAAGGAAAAGGATCAGGGGCTGTACTAAGAACAAGAACATTAAGAAAATGTTTATTAAAGACAGTTCTTTTTTTATTACTTCTTGTTTTTTTAAATTTAACAGGAATGAAGTGGGATAAGATCAGTAAAGAGATTTTGATAAGGAAGAGAAAACAAGGAAAACTTTATTATCATGATTTTATTTATTTTGGCACATTTTTTATTATTTTTAGGTTCGGATCCAGTCATAAGTAATTATTTCGCTCGTGCTTCTAGGGATGAAGAATTCATTCCTTCGAAACATCAGGTAGCGTAATACTTTTTCAAGTATCGTCCATTGATCGGAACCATATGTCGTTCTCCTTGGCAATTCACTAGGCTGGTAGGAGCCTCACGAGTATCTTCGCTTCAACCGGAAACGGCCCTTGCCGAGTGGGTTCAAATTTTCCTCCTATCTATCGGTGTGCGAGGATAGGTCTCTTGAGAACGAGAACTAAGTCACCAACTTTGAAGGTTCTTGGGCGGACCGATACTGTCATGGGCTTGAACCATCTTAGCTTGGTATAGTTCTAAATTCGTTGCGTTGTAAGTCTTTTCCCTTCCGGGCTTTCCAATTCTTCTAGTCGTAATTTGACATTCTCTTCGTCGTGATTTTGTTTGCAAGCTGCAATTACGAGTGAAGGAAGTTTGGACCTCTAAGGGTAACACTGCCTCGGACCCATACACCAGAGCGTAAGGTGTAGCTTGAGTAGAAGTTCTGAAGGTTGTCCGGTAGGCCCATAAGGATTCTAATAACTTCTTGTGCCAATTTCTCTTATTATCGTCCAAGGTTTTCTTTAAGATTTGAACGAGAGTTTTATTAAAAGCCTCAGCCAGGCCGTTTGCTCTTGGGTAGTAAATTATTGAATATCGCCGGTCGATTCCGTGTCTCCCGACAAAATTGTTGATTTGTACGCTTCGAATGTCGACCCATTATACGAGATGATCCTGCACGGCACTCCGAAACGGTAGACAACTTGGTTCTTGAAAAGCGTAGCACGTGGTGTGCTTTCACTTCTACGAGTGGAGCTGCCTCGCCCACTTGGAAAAGTAATGCTGTAGCCGCAAGAATGAAGTGATGTCCTTTTGAAGATGGTGGTTCTATTGGACCCACTATATCCATGCCCCAACATTCAAATGGCCACGATGCAATTGTCGGATGTAGCACATTTGGAGGTTGGTGTAGAACCACTCCGTACACTTGGCATTGGTGACAGCTCTTGGCGATTTTCATGCAGTCGGTCATCATCGAGGGCCAGTAGTACCCTAGTCTTTTAATTTTCATCTTCATCTTCGGACCTGACTGGTGAGCGCCACAGAGTCCTGAATGCACCTCTTTAACAATTTCACGGGCCTCGGACCCTCTTAGGCACCTTAGCCACATTTCATCAAAAGACCTTCTGTATAACGTGTTGTTTATTAATGCGTAGGACAGAGTTCTTTTCTTGATCTGATGGGCTAGTGACCTATCGTCTGGTAATTTTCCTGTTTGCGGGTAGTCTATTAATGGATGTCGCCAATCTTCTATGTTTTTACGTCACTGTTGCAACTGATTCTTTTCCTTTTTCTGATTTGTGTATTGTGTCTATATCGAGCTGTGATAGGACTTGACGTCCGTGAACTGACACTTCTATTGACTCATCTTACAAAAATGCAAATTCTTTTGCGAGGCGAGCTAACGCATCTGCTAAAGCATTTTCTTTTCTGGGAATTTTGTAGATCGTCACATTCGGAATCTGTTCCAACAACTGTATGGCATACTGGAAGTATTGCTCGTGTCTTGGCTTTAAAATCCTGTCTTGTCCGGCGATCCGTTGAATGATTAGTCGTGAATCTCCGTAGATGTTGATGTACGGTTATCCCCATTTGAATAGCTAATTCCGGTCCGTTATGAGGGCTTCGTATTCTTCTTCGTTGTTTGTACACGGCTCGTCGAGTGGTAGGAGTATCTTAACATCCCCCGCTCCGGTGTTATAAAGATTAGTCGATTCCTGCCTTACCGGGCACTAGCACTTGCGATTCTTCGTCTTTGTGTGCTTGAAGATGCTCCGTCGAAATATAATTCCCAACGTCGATCATCGGGGTCTTCCGGGCTCATTATTTGTTCATCGGCAAATCGTCATTGAGAGGAGATTCTGCCGCAGAGGGTGTGCGGCGAGGAAGTCTGCTAAGACTTGTCCCTTTACGGCACGAAGAGGCACGAAAGTTATATCGAATTGCAATAATATCATTGACCATCTGGCAAGTCTGCCGGAAAGCGTTGGACGAGTCATCAAGTATTGCAATGGATTAAATTTTGAGATCAGGTTGATCTTATGAGAAAGCATGTAGTGCCTGAGCTTCTGAGCGGCGAAGATCAGGGCCAAACAATGCTTTTCAATTGTGGGATACCTTATTTCCGTCGGAAGTAAACGACGGCTTAGGTAGTAAAGAGCATTTTCTTTACCCTCATCATTGACCTGGGCTAACATGGCTCCGAGAGAGTCGTCTAAAGCCGCGGTATAAAGTATCAACGGTCTACCTGAGTCTGGGGCTGCTAAGACAGGAGGTGTCATTAAATATTGTTTAATGTATTCGAAGGCCCTCTGGCATTTCTCTTCCCAAATAAATTTGGCATCCTTTTTAACTAATGCTGAGAAAGGCTGACACCTACCTGACAAGTTTTAGATAAAGCATCGAAGATATGCAAGCTTCGCTTGAAAAGATCGTAGTTGCTTTAAGGTTTTGGGAGGCAGCATTTCTAAGATAGCTTTAATCTTTTTCGGGTCAATTTCAATTCCACGATGTCGGACAACGAATCCTAAGAATTTCACGGAGGTGACGCCGAAGGCGCATTTTAAGGGATTCATCTTAAGTTTAAATTGTCTTAATCGTTCGAAAACAATTCTCAAATCATACATGTGGTTTTCCTTTACTTTGCTTTTGATGACCACATCGTCCACATAGCATTCGACTTGATTGTGATGAGATCATCAAAAATTCTTGTCATCGCTCTCTGGTATGTTGCTCCTGCGTTCTTCAGTCCAAATGACATCACTGTGTAGCAATATACTCCCATAGGCATTCTGAATGCTGTAAGTTTCTCATCTTCTGGAGCCATTTTTATCTGGTTATATCCTGAAGATCCATCCATGAATGAAAATATTTCATGTGTCGAAGCAATGTCGATCATTAATTCTGGGATCGGTAGAGGGAATTCATCTTTTGGACATGCCTTGTTTAAATCTCTGAAATCCATGCAAATTCTGATCTGACCATTCTTCTTCCTAACTGGTACCACATTGGCTAACCAAGTCGGGTATTGTTCTTCACGAACAAATTTGGCGTCTATTAGCTTTTTAACTTCAACTATGACTTGTTGTTCGATTTCTAGACGCATTCTTCTGGGACCTTATCTGACTGGGACAGAAGTAGGATCAACTCCTAGCTTATGGACTACGACCTCTGGAGGTAATCCTGGCATCTCATCGTAGCTCTAAGCAAAACAATCTTTAAATTCCATTAATAACTTGATTATTTCTTCGGAGTCTTCTTTATTGAGTAAGGAGCTAACAAAGGTAGGTCTAGGCTCTTCGCTAGTACCTAAGTTAACTTCCGTTAACTCATCTATTGTAGATTTTATCTCTTCCTCGAATTCTAGTGGAGCGTCTCCAATTTGTAAATCTTCAAATTCTTCTATAGTTTCCATGCAGTTTTCATTAGACTCGCAAGTGACAACCAAGCAAAATTCAGTATCGTCAACTGATCCTATCGTGCCGAATCCGAGACCATGCTTTGAATTGGGTGGACGACCGGAGTTACTCCATAATTTTTCAAAATGTTGTGATTGAGCTTTTGTCCATTGTCGAGGTAAGAAACCATGCTTGAATTAAATTTTGAACACGGGGAGAGTACCACTCGAAAGGTAATTCCATTAATTCGATGAAGTGACATCTTCAAGTTGTACATTATTTTCGGTTTTGGAGGAAGGAGCACCACGGTAGAATTTGATGGGCTTTGCACCGCCGCTATGTACCTCTTTGACCACCATACCCTCGATCTTATTAGAATGGATCGGGGTCAGGGTCATAGTATGTACATAGTGGTTAATCTTCTTGTACTTCGATTTACATTCTTCATTCTTTTCATCTTCGAGCGGGATCCTGAATTGCGGCTTCTTCCGACTTATTGTCGCTGCTTCTTGCTTGATTTCTTTTTCTTCTTCAAAACTGTCTTCCCAATCAACATTGATGGCTGGTTTCCTCTGTCCATCTGTCCTAACGTCTCTGCCACGACCTCGTCCCCGGCCTCGACCTCGGATGCGAGTTGTGGAGAAACCTTCACCATCTCGCCGTAAGGGAGTGGTGAGTGACTGTTGGACTAGAACTTCAGGTTCTTCGTCGTCCAGAACTTCTTTTGCTTCATTTGTTATGGTATCTCTGGAGAAGATTGTTTTCTTCAGAGGTGCATACTAAGCTGCATCTTCATGGATTCCAATTTCATGTACGGAGAATGGTTGTAAGTCACCTTTGATGCATTGTTCCCCTCCATCGTAGTATTTAATGCACTGATGTAGGGATGATGGTACCATCCTGTTTTCATGTATCCATGGTCGGCCCAGTAGAGCGTTGAACGATGTTTCTGAATCGATTATGTGAAATTTCGCGGTTGTCTTTGCCAAGTCACCGGTCTTCATTAGCAGTGTTATTGATCCGAGGGCTCTTTCTCCCTTCTGGTTGAATCCACTTAGTAACATTTTGTCCGCTTCAAGCTCGCGAGAATCAATTTCCAAATATGCTAGCGTTCGAAGATTCATTATGTTGATTGATGCTCCTGGATCCACCAATACTCTGGAGAGTGTAAACTTCCCAATTGTAACTGAAATGTACAATGGTCGGTTGTGGTCTGCTGTCCCAAGTAGTAGGTCGTTGTCCGTGAAGGTGACACCTCGCTGTTCTTTTAACGAACAAACCACATTTAAGGAATCTCCGGCCATTTGAGCTAAGCAAATTTCCGGATCAAGTAAGGCCTTGATCAGAGCTTCTCTCATCTCTTTTGATAAGATGAGAGCATCGTAGATGCTCAGTTTGGCCAGTAGTTTCCTAAGATGGGCTAGCACGTTGTAGTCCACTTTATTTTCATGTGTCTCGGCTTCTTCCCGAATGGGTATTTCTTCTATCGGGGTTGGTTCTTCCTGAACAACCACCTGCTTTCCTTTGTCCTTTGGACCCATTCTCGGAGGTAGAACTCTTCCACTTCTTAAGTTAACTTCTGTAATTTCTTCTGAATCTAGTATTGAGTTTGCTGGTGTCTCCTCCTGAATCGGAATGACAGGTTCTTCTAGATTAGCTTCAACATCGGAAGGCTCTAACTCTATTGTGACTGGAGCTCCTCGAAACTCGCAAATAGATTTGTTGCTTGTTGAACTCTCGTATCCTCCTTGATGGATGTATTCTTTGTCATTGTGATCGTCGAAATTGTGTATGATTTGAGAATTGTCATTTGTATCGGAATCGATGTCCGGATTGTCGCTAGTTACGTAATCGTTAGAAACAGTTAAGACGTAGCCAACGCTATAACCCTTATCATTATAAGATCCCACCGGAGTGAGCAGATAATCATACAGAGTCAGAGGTTAGAGGGATTTCTCCCCCGAATCGGAAACAACTATCCTAGGATAAGCGACCCTAGTCTAGCCTTAGGAGCCTCAGTCTTCTCTTCTTCGTCAATTTTCTTCTTCTCTTCAATTGTCTCTTGTTGAGGTGGTTCTTCTATCGCAAGTGATAGTGTCGACTTAACAGGTTTAGAAGTCTTAATTGAGGCTCGGACCGAAGCGGTTTGGATGTGATCCAAAATCTTTTTCGAAGACTTTGTCCAAGCGGTAGCCCATCCATCATCAGTCGCATAGGGGTCTATCGGCACAATGGGATCCATTGAGATAACATTAACGGAACCTCCTTTCTGGGGTTCCTTCATGTACTCCTTCGGGATCGTTATATTCCCTTACCAAAGATTGTCGTTGAGCCAACTTTTGAAGGTAATACAATCTTCTATCTTGTGTCCAAGCATCCGGTGGTAAGGGCAAAGTTGGGATCACCTTTCTTGTCGACTTCTTCTGGTCTCTTGGGTTCTGGTAGTTGGAAATTTGGAGTCTTCATCAGACTGCGGAACATTTTCGGCACTACCTCATTCTTGAACGGATACTCCCTGCTCAGAAGCTCCCTTAACGTACGTTGCGGACGAGGCGATTGCTCATCCTGTTGGGATGACTGATAGGCTGGGTCGGGGTTGCTTGGTAATTCCGTTGAGGTTCTCTGCGGCCGTTCTGACGATATTTGTATCGGTTGCTTGCCATTATCGACTGCTGCAACGATCCCGGACTTCTTTTCAAAAGTTTTCACAGGCTTTTGTTTGTCTGTTTTATCGATGAAACTTAATTGCTTCGCCTCCTCTTGCAAGCTTCCGGCCTTGCTTAACAACTTCTCGAAAGTCTTAATAGTAAATCCCTTGAGGAGAAGTGCTATCGGGCCGTGAATGCTCTTAAGTAAAATGCCGACTGCATGTTGTTCTTGTAGTTGTGGCTCACACTTCATACTTAGGTTCCTCCATCGAAGTATGTAGTCCACCAAGGTTTCGTTGGGTTTCTGCTTCTCTACCACTAAATCACCTATAGTGATGTGTTGCTGAGCTCCGGCAAATTACTTGATGAAGAGGTTCTCTAATTACGAAAATGTCTTCACCGAATCGTTTGGTAATTACGCATACCAATCAAAGGCGATCCACGACGAGCTGCCGACAAATTGTACGAAGAGTAAGGCATCACTTCCGCCGGCATTGCAACAAGCGGCACGAAAATGTGCAACAAGCTGCCGAGGGTTTCGGTTCCATCAAAGGTCTTGAACGGAAGTGGTACAAAGCCTTTCGGATATTGGACAGCATCGAATTCTTCAGGGTAAGGTCTACCCGTCCGAATGGATGTCCCGCTCTTTGATTGTGCCAAGGCTTCTCGCACCTGCTGTTCCACCAGGTTCTTGATATCCTTTTCCAAAATCATGCTTTGTGTTGTATCCTTCTTTAATTGATCATCCCCATTGATGGACGTAATCTCCTTTCCTCCGTCTACAATGTGAATGACCTCTGGGGGTGTCTCTCTTTGGGGTTGCACTTGACTCTGGAGAGTGGCTAGGGCTACAGCCATCTCTTCCATTCTTTTTGCCATTTGGGCAATCGTATCATCTTTCTCTTGAAGCTGCCTCCTCATTATTTCCGACTCCTCTCTTCTCGCGGTGCGCAGAGCACCTTGTGAAGTCGACGAAGCTCGTGTTTCAACCATGTTAATTTCTGCATACTCATCATCCCTGAATTCTGACGAGTCAAATTCATCTCCGAATTTCTCCTCTTTGCCTTGCTAGTCGCCGAATATCAGTTCTTAGCTTTTCCATAGCATCTTCTAGTGGTCTTTTCTATACATCCTTGCAGTTGTCATGTGATAACTGTCGGGTTTCCTTCTCATGAGTCCCCTTTATTGCGGTAGCACTTTCTTCGGACTCAAGTCTCCTGACGAGACTTTCTTTCTCAGGTTGTTGTTTTAATCTTAATTGTCCGGTAGTGGGACACCATACCATCCTTCTAGCAGCAGAAGGTCTAGGACCGGATGGTCTGTCAGCCAAATGCTGGAAGGTGGTATCCTCCCTAATTTGTAGTCCTGAAACAATGACAGGCGGACTAGCTTTCATTCTCTTATTTGGCTTTTCTGCAGCGATAGTAGGCTCTACTCGCGGCCCAAGACGAGATTTGGCCGGCACCCGCCCTATCATTCTCAAAATTTCTGATACAGGGCATTTTGTTTTCTTTGCTAACTTCTCTATCAAGGTTTACAGTCAAGCAAATGGCGTAATTCTATCCCTTTTCTTACGGCTATCATTGTAATATACGGGCTGAGGCAATGCGGCAGCAATCTTGCGAACATTTTCCTCATCCTCTGCAGCTGAGAGGGGATGGAACCTGCTTTCCTCCCAAAAGTGGTATGTATTCAGGCAGCGGTGTATACTCGGGCGGTTCCGGGATTTCTTCTAGGAAAGAAACTTCGGCGGCTACGGCTTCTCTAGCAATCCTTCTACTTCGTTCCTTCTGCGAGTTCGTGTCGGCGATGGAATTCTCGAGCTGGACCCGATTTCAAAAACAGAAGGTCACACAGGAAGGTCTGTACCCTCCACGGTAACAGGTTCGTCATAGTTTTGAATTTCCTTTCCCTTTAGTTTGGCAGAAGCCGGGGTAGGTACGGAGACAACTAGACCAGTAGGGGTAGCAACAACGGTCCTTACGCGAACGGCGGTACTCCTCTCGGTTGGAATCTTTTGTAGAGGAGGGAATTCATGAGTTGACTTGAGGTTAAACTCAATCGACGGTTTCTCGATTTCCGGTACTTTGCTTGTGAGTGAAAAGAGAGTGACGTCGGGGATTTTGATGTCGGTGTCCCCGAATCCTTGTCCGAATCGAATGATTCCATTATCGAGCGATTCGTCCTTGAACACGGCCGAGTCGAGTACTGTTGACGAAGGAGAAGATCGGTTTTATGGCTTCCATTTACGCAGGGCAGATTCCAAGTGTTAGTCTCCGAATCGTGCTTCTTCTTATCGTACGACTTATGACGAAAAAGAAAGAGTCCGAACACATTTCTGTTTATCTTAGTGTATTTGTGCTATTAAAGGAATATTGTCATTTCAGAAAGATTTGTTCGTTAGGAAGGAGAGTAATTAAAAGCGGAAGAATTGTAGGAAGGATAAAAGGAATTGATTAAGAACTGGAAAAGGAAGAGAAAGTCTTGTAGAAACTTCTCAACCCGCAAGACCGCTCCTAAACTAATACCTATTGGGGGTCCACCCCACCTCAGAAATGAGGTAAAAGGATCTCGGAACCTCTCTGTTTAGGGGTGTCTAAATAGTGGCTCCTAAATCCGAGAGAATGTTGGCTATACTTGTTCAAGGTAGAAATGAACATAGTATTCCAACGGAAAGAAGGGTAGTTTGATCCACTAGGAACATGGATACACTACCAATTTTTGAAAGCAGAATTGTCTGATTAAAATGGAGAGAGGAATTTTCCCCAGCGGAGTCGCCAGAAGTTGTCGGCAGATTTTTAGGTTAAGTGTTGTATTTTTGAAAAGGGGTCGCCTAACAGAAATTGTCGGCGAATTTTAAATTTTAAATTTAATTTAAATATATATATAATTTGGAAAGTAGCATTTGATTTTGAAAATAATTTTAAGATCGAAAGTTTTAAGATATGAAATCAAACTGATCTCACATCCCGAATAGTTTACATAAACGAGAACAGCACCATAAACCGTGTATCTATCCCGAAGAATAGACACACTGCTTGACGATGGGACTCGATTAAATAAACTAGAAAATTTGTGACATCCGTTTGGTCTGCGAACCAATTTTATAAGCCGACAAGTTCCCCTGCTTAATAAAAATGAATTAAGCAGGGTTTATATTATCTGGGTTCTTAAAATTCCCTATAAGGGCAAACCCCTATAGTTAATTACATCTTAAGTGACGGGAATCACCTAAGAAAACTCTCGATAATAATCAGTAGTTCTGCTCTCAAGAATCTCAAAGTTTAAGTTATCAAGGGATTGAATTTTGGAATTTCAATAGGGAATGGATCAAGTTTGGGACATTTTGTTTTGGGAATTCAAAGGAAGAAAGGTAGGAGAAATTACAGATTCGAAGCGAACTTCGGTAATTTCTCAACTATCCTATTGTTTAGCTTGAATTTAGGAAAGTCCTAATGTTCATTTAATGTTTTGATTTTGCCAATTTTAATTAATTAGGACCTATATTTGTATGATAAAATCATACAAATAGCCTTGAAGATGTAAGGGTTTATGTCGTACCAACCGACTACCTCGGAGTCCTAAGACCGGTTAGGGCTTAATTTACATGACCTGATCATGCAAATGCCTAACGAAGAGTTGAGGGTTTATGTTGCACTAGGTAAACTACCCCGAAGTCCTATGGTTTGGTTATTTAACTCTAAGAAAGTTTTGCTGAGGTAGATCCGAGTTTTGCTGATGACGAAGGTCGTGCTGCCCACCATGCTCCGAGCTCCTTGTTGTTGCAGTGGTTTAGTTATAGAAGACATAAATCAGGAGATGAGAAAAGTGTTTTGGTTTAGAGAAAATCTTAATTTCCAAGTGTTTTTATGTTTTATTTAAAACAAATCTTAAAGTTGATTATAAAAACACCAGTTAAGATCCCACGGTTCCATCCTTCCGCATCGTTATTTTTATCGGATTCACTTAGTCCAGATGAATTTGCTAAACTCAATTGAATGAGTTCCACACTTTCATTTAGACCGTGGGAAATCCCGTTAGCAACACGTAGGTTACATCATCCGAGGTATTCCGGATCATCCAACAAGACGTTTTAATTTAGTTGTAATTGTAGTTTTGTGTTATGTTTGTGATTAAATTTTGAGTTGTTTTATATTTTGAAATGTTGTGGCGGTGAATTTTATCTTGCAATGACTTTTAATTTAGTTTTGGTTTCGGTTTTAGGGGCTACCCTAGAGGTGTGGGTTTTCATGCAACGGTTGTTTATCATGCAAGAAAAGTAAAGTGCATTTGCAATAAAGTAAATTGCAAGAAAAGTAAATTGCAATAAAATAAAAGCGTACCTAGAGGGTCTTCCCGTCATCCCGAGTCGCACTTAAACACAATTTAGAATATTTAAGCAAGTTCCTAGGTAAAGCTAAGGGAAGGGTTATGGTTTTCTACCAAATTCTAATCCTATAGCTAGTCATTTCTATGACGTCTAGGTTCTTGTGTTTTGGTTTGAGAACGATTTTCTTCATCAAAGAACAATTAAGTTCAATTGTTCTTATAAATATCATATCATATTGAGGAAGTGCTTAAGAAGAATCTTAAACATCTTTTCAATATTGCTAGAATTGTTTTAAGTCCAAATGAATTTAATTATACAAATGAATTAATCGTCCGAGAATTTATGTTTTGTTGTTATCTTGCTCAGTGAACTAGGACATTTGAATATCCTATAAGTGAAGTAACACTTCATTTAACGTTCTGTTTAGGGGTTATGACAGCAAAAGCTTTCGAGGGTAAATTGATGTTCAAATGGTTTATGATTTAATTTCAGTTAACAGGTTTAAATTTGGAATAATGTTCAAGTTGCTTTATTTTGAATTTCTTTATGTCTTAGGTGATGTTATTTTTAATTCAATTTAATCTAACTTTAATTTTGTTTAGTTTTAATTTTAATTTAATTTAATCTAATTTTAATTTTAACTTGATTCTATTATTTAATTTAATTTAATTCAATTTAATTTGATTTGACATAATTTAATTTAATTTAATTTGATTTGATTTAATTTAATTTGATTTAATTTCCCTTAATTTAATTTAATTTGATTTAATTTAATTTAATTTAATTTAATTTAATTTAATTTGATCTGTTTTAATTTAATTTTATTTAATTAATTTAGTTTAATTTGATTTAATTTAATATGTTTTAATTTAATTTAAATTTAAATTTAAATTTAAATTTTAATTTAATTTAATTTTTTATTTTAATTTAATATTTTATTTTTTATGTTTTAAAGATGATTTAATTTTAATTGTTAAAGTATTAATTTAAATGAAATTTTAAAAGGTTTTAATTTAAATAATTTAACTTTAATTTAATTTAATGATTAAGTCTTTTAGCATTTTAAATCTTAAATTTGGATTATCATTTTAATTAGCAATTAAATATTATTGAGAAGATTAATTTAGGGATTCTTAAATTAAAGAACAAATCTCTTCCTATTAATATCCCTATTTTAATAATTCCAATTTTATTATTCTTCCAAATTTAATCAATTATTTAATTAAAGTTTATTTTAATTATTTTCAAATTGTTTGGTAGGTTTCTACTCTCTAATTACTTAAATTTCAATCATCCAAATCAGATTAAGATCAAATATTTTACTCTTTAATTTTATTAAACCTGAAGTTTTAATTAAGGGTTAAAATTTTAATTACCATTTTGCCCTTCAAGCTTAATAATTTCATAACTCACTAAATTGATCTTGAATGAACTTGAAATTTTTATGTGACTTCACTCATATGTCAATAAAGACATGAGAAGAGAAAATGTGATTTTTCTATATTTAATTTATTTATGTAATTATTTTTGGTGGAAAATAGAGATTTCCAAGGAAAATTTAATAATATGACCAAGGGAAAGTTTATGTCCTTGAGAAAATTATTGGACATTTTTAATGACCAGAGGACCACTTGGACCAATTTTGGTGATTTTTTGAATTATATTATTTTTATTATAATTATTTTAAGTTTTGGAGTATTAATTAATTTAAAAATAAAATAAAGATTGAAAAATAAATTTTATATTTTTAAAAATCTCTCTAATATCAAGGAAATCAGAGAATCAATTTTTACAATTTTCTGATTTTTCTTTGATTTATTAGAATTATTTTAGTGGAAATGCTAAAAAAATACATTTTTTAATTTTAAAATTACCTTAGGGCTTTAAAATTTAATATCTCATCAGATAGACCTAAGAAAAATATGGGGTTTGTTCCTAAGTGACTAGAATTCAAAATGTGACATTTTAGTGAATTTTATTATTTTTGTGATTTTCATTATTTTTTATTTATTAAAATATTAAAATAATGCAAAAAATTAACTTTTTTAGAAAATTACAATTTTATTTTCCTTAAATTCCCCTGATATCAGAGAGGCTCCA
The DNA here is from genome assembly GCA_022702705.1 of Papilionanthe hookeriana x Papilionanthe teres. NCBI lineage: Eukaryota > Viridiplantae > Streptophyta > Magnoliopsida > Asparagales > Orchidaceae > Papilionanthe > Papilionanthe hookeriana x Papilionanthe teres. The sequence continues at coordinate 152,012,124 of CM040427.1, read as the reverse complement.
AAACCAATTTGGTGAATTTTTGAAAAGTATTTTGAAAGTTATGAATTTTTAAAGTTTAAATTGGCTAAATGGCTTAATCAACCCATTTAGTAGGGCTAACCAAGTCCAATTGACTTCAAATTTTTATGGTGGGTTCCTCTAATCCTAAAGGTCAGTGGAGAATTGATTTCAAGTCAATTTGATGCATGATTAGCTCTAATTAATTAAGGACCTATTTTGGGTGTTTAGGCCAATTAGGGTTATTCCAAGTGAATTAATTCAAAACCTATTTTTCCTAGGGTCCTGCTGGTCATAGGAAACATCACCAAATTTTTCTAGAATTTATTTCACAACATGCTAATTATTGGATTTAAAATACTCAAAACGACAACATGAATTTGAAAAATCAATAACTTCTCATAGGGATGGCCTACGACTTTGGAAAATTCGGGGAATGTTCCCAAATTCGGAGGCTTCAAAAGCCCTATGGTCTCATGCCATGGTGAATTTCCTATATGCATGGTGAATTAAAACAATGCAGAGGGTAAATAAATCATTAAAAATAAAATACTTGATGAAATTAAATGATTTCTTTCCACATTATTCTCCTCTGTTCACTGAGCAAGAGGGTATTTTTGTTTTATTTTTCTGATTTTTCTACACAAAGTTATGCATTTTTGAAGTTTAGGGAATTAAATAAATCAAAAAATACCCTAATTTCCTACTTATCCACGCGGCGCCACGCCATCCTCGACAGATCCGAAACGCCGCGTGTCGCGCTGCCATTCGACGCTGCCATCCAACTCAGCGCTCCGGGGGCCCGCTGTATTGTTCCATCTCCACATCCGGCGCGATCCTGGCCGTCCGTCCGCGCGTGTATGGAATGAACGACATCCGTTCATCGTCCCCAAGCGTCCTCATCCGAGAGTCGTCCACACTAAAACCCTAAGAACTCACTCATTTCTCAACGGATTTTTGTGTTCTTGTGCTCTATGGATTCGTCTTGAAGAGAGGAATACATCTATACGGTGATCATGCATTGAAAATAAGGCATTTGAAATGGAGAATCTCCAGAAGCTCGAGATATAGAGTTAGCTCATACCTTTGCTCAGAGAAGTGTGGCTTCAATCTGAGGGTTGTGTCACCTTCGATTGGGTCCAAGCAAGCTCTAGATGAAGTCCCTTGGCCTGGTGAATTGTCTAGGTATGATTTCGACCAAGCCCGATCACAAAGCTTGGAGTCTGGAACAGATGGGTGGCCTGGAGAGGGGGCTTTTGCTGGTGGACTCCTTCCCTTGGTCTGGTGAAGGTGTAGGACCAATCGATTTGAGGATTGATCCACTGTGGAGAAGTGTCCTGGTTTTGGGTGGAATTTTGGTTGAGAAATTGGGCTCTGTTGGTGGGGATTAGGGCTAATTGTCACTGGGGATCAACTGCTCTAAGTATGGAGAGTGTTCTGGAGCAATTTTGGTAGGGTTTCAATAAGGTCTGGTTCAGCACCTCTCATGGCCGAGAGGAGGTGAGGATTAAATAGGAGAGGGTGGAGGGCCTCCCAGGGGGAGTTAGGGCTTGGGATCAGCTGCTTAGGTCAAGGGAAGAACGGCCATGATGGCCATTGGGCATGGGGCAGCTCGGCAAGTGGGAATTCCAAACTTTGGCTCACATGGGTTCTCTCGGCCTGGTGGTTTCCGGCGGCTGTGGTGGCTAGCCGGCCAGGGTCAAGTCATTGTTATCATCAGGAGGGTCAGGGGTTGGCAATGGTGCAAGCAATGGAGAGTGGCCATGTGTAGAAAGCTTTATTCAAAATGGAATGGGGAAGGGGCTCTTTTAGGCTCAATTTGGTCATCCTATGGGTTTGGGTTGGGTGCACCTTTCCAAGCTCCAATTTGGGCTGAGGGAGGTCAGGTGAGTCAGCTAGATTTGCAGGGAGAAGTCACTATCCAAGCATGTTTAAGTTTAAACATAGTTTAGAGGAAGCATGAAAAGGTTTAATCACCTTTACGAGAATCATTAAAGAGGCTCCTCCTCTTGCCATTTATGGGATGGTCACATGTCAAACTTCTCATGGCTTTACATGGGGCTTAAGGATGGCTTCATGGCTTGTCTTTGGCTTGGGTATGACTTAGTCAATTTCATTGGAATGGATTTTAGGAATTTTGGCATTTTGATGGGAATTTGGATAAAGCCTAATTTGGAATTATTTAATCCTAGGTTTCAAACTTTAGGGGATGATTTTATCAAGTGGATGATGAGAAGGAATTGTCTTGTGGGCTTTGGATGGATTTTTGGGCTTTTGGGTTTGGTGGAAGTGGGCTTTTTAAAAGGCTTCAATAGGTGGGCCTTTATATTTCAAAATGGACTTTTAGATGAAGAATTTTGTGAAAAACCATGCCATATAAATCTTGGGTTTAGTTTAGGGATGTTTATTGAATGGTTTGGAATCAATTTGGTGTGATTTAGAGTAGAATTGGTTTGAATTTGGGCTTTTTTGGTAAAGGGGCCAAAGTGGGCCAAATTGGGCTAACTTGGGTCAATGTTAGGCTAGGGTTGAAATTAATGTAAAAGTAATGTTGAAAAGTGTTTATGGGAGTGTTTGAAAGAGGTTTTGGCTTTGGTTGGGTTTTGATTTTGGGTTTTGGGCTTATTTGGGTTAGGTTTGGGTTTAGGTCAAAATTGGGCCTTTTAGCTTTGGGTTGAATTTGAGTGGGGTTTGGGTCCAAATTTTGGGCAAATCATGTTAGTGTTTTGTTTGTGGGGATGTTAGGGAAGGTTTGGAAAAGATTTGGGGTTAATTGGGGTTGGATTGGGTTAGTTTGGATTAGGTTTGGGTCATGGGTCCAAATTGGGGGTTTTGACAAAAGTGGGGTAAATTGACAAAATTGGCCCATGGTGTAGTTGAACAAAATGAAATTGGGAATATTTGGGATTTTCTGGAATTTTCTGGGAATTTTCTGATTTTTTGGATTTTTGGGTCAAGAGGGGTATTTTGGGTATTTGGAGGGTATTGAGAGATATTTTTTGGAATCTTTGGTATTTTTGGCTATGGATGATCATTTTGAGTGATGTGTGAATGTTTGGGATTGGTCTTGAGGAATTTTGGGTGATTTGGAGATTTTTTGAAAATTTTAAGGGTTCTGGGTAGGCTAGGCGGGTGTAGGGTCCCGGGGGTCAAAAATTGAAAATTTGGAAAAATGAAGATTGAGTAATTGTAAGTGGAATGAAATCATTTTGGTTGAGCCACGAAGCCATATTAAGCCCGCATGAGCCATGAAGGGACTCATTTGAGGCATCCACTATGTTGTTCCTAACCCTCTTAGCCAAGGGCTTAGGGGTTAAGGACCATCCATGTGAATCACCTTTATGAGTCATGAGGTCAAGTTAGGTATGGGTGTGTTTTTAAGATGTGTGTGAAAGTGTAGTGTATAGGTGTAGTGTGTGTGTAAGTCAGCCCTTCACCAGACCGAGCCACCCAGGCGAGTCCTAAGGCCAAAGAGTCCTATAAGAACTCATCTTTTAAACTTCCACATTTGATTTCAACCCTCTAGGTGATTAGGGGTCTACAATCAAGTTTTGTGGAGTTTGCAGGGAGTTAAGAAGTGGTTTGAATTTCTAAGTGGTGGGTCCCAATTATAATCCTCTAAGATAGTCAAAGGAAAAGCCTAAGGCTAAATCCTAAGTACTAAAGAGAAGAAGAGAAGACCTCATCAAAAATGAGGTCAATAGGGACCCACCACTTAGAAATTCAAACCACTTCTAAACTCCCTACAAACTCTACAAACTTGATTGTAGACCCCTAATCACCTAGAGGGTTGAAATCAAATGTGGAAGTTTAAAGGATGTGTTCCTACACGACTCTTTGGCCTTAGGACTGCCCTGGGTGGCCTGGTCTGGTGAGGGCTGACTTAAACTACACTTATACACTACACTTTCACACACCTCCTAAAACCACACCCATACCCAACTTGACCTCCTGACTCATGAAGGTGATTCACATGGATGGTCCTTAACCCCTAAGCCTCGCGCTAAGAGGGTTAGGAACAACATAGATGAATGCCTCAAATGAGTCCCTTCATGGCTCATGTGGGCTTGATATGGCTTCATGGCTCAACCAAAATGATTTCATTCCACTTACATTTACCTAATCTTCAATTTTCTAAATTTTTAATTTTTGACACCTGGACCCCAGACCTTGCCTAAACTTACCCAAAACCCTTGAAATTACCCAAATTTTTCAAAATTCTCCAAAATCACCCAAACTCCTCAAAATCAATCTCAAACATTCTCCAACCACTCAAATTGACCATTTTTTTACCCAAAATACTCAAAATTCCAAAAATACCCCCCAATACCCTTCAAATACCCAAAATACCCCTCTTAGCCAAAAAATCCAAAAATTCAGAAAATTCCCAGAAAATTCCAAAAAATCCCAAATATTGCTAATTTCATTTTGTTCAACTACACCATGGGCCGATTTTTTCAATTTACCCCACTTTTGTTAAAATCCTTAATTTGACCCATTTTAACCCAAAATGAACCCAATGTCAAACCAAACCTACCCAATTGACCCAAATTCTGGTCTAATTCAATTCTAAACATCAATTCAGCATCCCCAAGACCAATCTAGACAAAACCCAAGTCTAATTTGATTGGCATTTGAATCCAATTTCACTTTTGACCTTAAAGCCCAATTTGGACCCATGACCCAAACTTAGCCCAAACTAACCCAATTCAACTCCAATTAACCCCAAACCTTTTCTAAACCTTCCTTAACATCCCCACAAACAAAAAACTAACATGATTTACCCAAAATTTAGGCCCAAACCCCACTCAAATTCAACCCAAAGCTAAAAGGCCCAATTTTGACCTAAACCCAAACCTAACCCAAATAAGCCCAAACCCCAAAATCAAAACCCAACCAAAGCCAAAACCTCTTTGAAACACTCCCATAAACATTTCCCAACATTAATTTTACATCAATTTCAACCCTAGCCCAACATTGGCCCAAATTAGCCCAACTTGACCTACATTGAGCCATTTACCAAAGAGGACCAAATTCAAACCAATTCAATTCCAAATCACACCAAATTGACTCCAAACCATTCATGAAACATCCCTAAACCAATTGCAACATTTATTTGACATGGTCCTTCACAAAATTTTCACCCAAAAGCCCATCCTAAAATAAAAAAAACCCACTTCCCTAAATCACTTTAAAAGCCCATCTAAAACCATTTCAAAGAGCCCAAAATCTACCCTAAAGCCCATATGACATTTTCATTTGCAATCCATTTAATCAAAGTGATTCCCTAAGTTCCAATCCCATCATCAAATGATTACAAATCAAGCCTCGTGCCAAATCACCCCTAAATGCCAAAATTCACAAAGTCCTTCTCCATGAAAGTTGACTCAACTTTTCCCAAGCCAAATGGAGCCTTGAAGCCATGCATGAGCCCCATGGGAGCCATGAGAGCCATGGAATCTACTTTCCACCTCACCAAACCATTAATGTCAAGAGAGGGGATCTCTTTCTTAAACCCTCTTAAACCCTTTTTTACCTTAAGCATGTCACACACTAAACCATGCTTAGCCACCTCACCATGGATGGAGACCACACCATTTTCTCTTGGCTGACCCAAGTGACTCTTTTCAGCCCAAAACCAGGCCTTGGGTGGTGACCCTAGCCCAAAACCATGGGTTGACTCATTTGAACCCAAAATAGCCTTCCCCCCATTCCATTTCAATTCATCTCCTTTACACATGTCCATGGCCAATTGATCGCACTAAGCCCCGGCCCCGACCTCCCCGACCTTGAGGGTGACCTGACCCTGGCCGGCCAGCCACCACAGCCGCCGGAAACCCCCAGGCCGAGAGCACCCATGTGAGCCAAAGTTTGGAATTCCCACCTGCCGAGCTGCCCCATGCCCAATGGCCATCATGGCTGTTCTTCCCTTGACCTAAGCAGCTGATCCCAAGCCTTAAACCCCCTGGGAGGCCCTCCACCCTCTCTTATTTAAACCTCACCTCCTCTCGGCCATGAGAGGTGCTGAACCAGACCTTACTGAAACCCTGCCAAAATTGCTCCAGACCACTCTCCACACTTAGAGCAGTTGATCCCCAATGACAATTTGCCCTAATCCCCACCAATAGAGCTCAATTTCTCAGCCAAAATTCCACCCAAAAACAAGACATCTCCCAACTCTCCACCAAATTCAAATTAAACTCACCCACACCTGCACAAGGTCAAGAGAAGGAGTTCCCCAGTGAAAGCCCCCTCTCCGAGCCACCAATCGTTCCGGACTCCAAGCTTTGTAATCGGGCGTGGTCGAAATCATACCTGGACAATTCACCAGCCCAAGGGACTTCATCTGGAGCTTGCTTGGACCCAGTCGAAGGTGACACAACTCTCAGATCAAAGCTTCACTTCTCTGAGCAAAGGTATTGACTCACTCTTCTTCCCGAGCTTACATAGATTCTCTATTTAATTTGAGTCAATTTCAATACATGTTTACCGTATGGATGTGTTCGTCTCCTCAAGACGAATCCATAGAGCATAAGAACACGAAAATCCGTTGAGAATTAAGGGCGAAATTAGGGTTAGAAGGTTGACGGTCACGGGTGCACACCAGTTGTAGACGATGACTGGGAGCCGTTGGATCGAGCGTGTATCGAGCGGACGGTCTGGATCGAGCCGGACAGCGCGATGATACGTGAACCGTGGGGCCCTGGAGCACTGAGTCGGATGGCGGCGCCGAATCAGAAGACGACGCGTGGCCTTTCGGAGCTGCCGAGGATGGCGTGGCGCCGCGTGGATAAGTAGGAAATTAGGATATTTTCTTATTTATTTAATTCCCTAAACTTCAAAAATGCATAACTTTGTGTAGGAAAATCGGAAAAATAAAATAAAAATACCCTCTTGCTCGATGAACGAGAGGAGAATAATGTGGAAAAGAAATCATGTAATTTCATCAAGTATTTTATTTTTAATTATTTATTTACTCTCTGCACTATTTCAATTCTCCACGCATATATACAATTCACCATGGCATGAGATCATAGGGCTTTTGAAGCCTCTGAATTTGGGAACATTCCCTGAATTTTCCAAAGTCAGAGGCCACTCCTATGAAGAGTTATTGATTTTTCAATTCTAGGTCTCTATTCTGAGTATTTTAATTCTAATAATTAGCATGTTGTGAAATAAATTCTAGGAAAATTTGGTGATGTTTCTTATGACCAGAGGACCCTAAGGAAAATAGGTCTTGAGTTAACTCACTTGTAATGACCCTAATTGGCTTAAACACCCAAAATGGAACCTTAATTAATTAGAGATAATCATAAATCAAATTGACTTGAAATCAATTCTCCACTGACCTTTAAGATCAGGGGAACCCACAATAAAAGTTTGAGGTCAATTGGACTTGGTTAGCCCTATCAAATGGGTTGATTAAGCCATTTAGCCAAACTTAAACTTTAAAAATTCATAACTTTCAAAATACTTTTCAAAAATTCACCAAATTGGTTTTGGAGCCTCTCTGATATCAGGGGAATTTAATAAAATTAAAATTGCAATTTTCAAAAAAAAAAGTTGATGTTTTGCATTATTTTAATATTTTTAATAATTAAAAAATAATAAAAATCACAAAAATAATAAAATTCACCAAAATGTCACATTTTGAATTTTAATCACTTAGGAAGAAACCCCATATTTTTCTTAAGTCTCTATGATGAGATATTAAATTTTAAAGCCCTAAGGTAATTTTAAAATTAAAAAATGTATTTTTTAGCATTTCCACTAAAATAATTCTAATAAATCAAAGAAAAATCAGAAAATTATAAAAATTGGTTCTCTAGTTTCCTTTATATCAGTGAGATTTTTGAAAAATATATAATTCATTTTTCAACCTTTATTTTATTTTTAAATTAATTAATACTCCAAAACTCAAAATAATTATAATAAAAATAATATAATTCAAAAAATCACAAAAATTGATCCAAGTGGTCCTCTAGTCATTAGGAATGTCCCATAATTTTGTTAAGGACAGAAACTTTCTCTTGGTCATGTTATTAAATTTTCCTTGAAAATTCTTATTTTCCACCAAAAATAATTATATAAATAAATTAAATATAGAAAAATCACATTTTCTCCTCTAATGTCTTGATTGACATATGAGTGAAGCTACATAAAAATTTCAAATTTATTTAAGCTCAATTTAGTGAGTTATGAAATTAGTAAGTTTAAAGGGCAAAATAGTAATTAAAATTTTAACCTATAATTAAAAATTTTAGGTTTAATTAAAAGGGTGGGTAAAATATTTGATACTAAGTTGATTTTGGATGTTTGAAACTTAGGTAATTAAAGGGTAGAAACCTACCTAAAAATTATAAAATAATTAAAATAAACCTTAGTTAAATAATTGTTTTAACTTGGAAGAATAATAAAAAATTTGGAATTATTAAAATAGGGATATTATTAGGAAGAAATTTATTCTTTAATCTAAGAATCCCTAAATTAATCACCTCAATAATATTCAATTCCTAATTAAAATGATAATCCAAATTCAAAATTTAAAGTGCTAAAAGACTTAATCATTAAATTAAATTAAAAATTAAAACATTTAAATTAAATCCTTTTAAAATTTCAATTAAATCAATACTTTAAAAATTAAAATTAAATCATCCCTAAAGCATAAAAAAAATAAAACATTAAATTAAAATTAAAAAAATAATAAAATTAAATTAAAATTTAAATTTAAATTTAAATTAAAAATAAAACCAAATTAAGATTTAAATTAAAATTAAAATAAAATAAAATAAAATAAAATAAAATAAAATAAAATAAAATAAAATTAAAAATTAAATATAACATCACTTAAGACAAAGAATTCAAAAATAAATCTAAAACAACTTGAACACTATTCCAAATTTAAACCCATTAATTAAAATTAAGTCGAATCACAAATCACATGAATATCGATTTGCCCTCAAAGCTCTTATTGTCATAACTCCTAAATGGAGTGTTAAGAGAAGTATTACTTCACTCATAGGATATTCAAATGTCCTAGTTCATTGAGCAAGATAACAAAACTTGAACTCCTGGATGATTGATTCATTGTATAATTAAATTCTATTGAACTTAAAATAATCCTAGAAGTATTGAAAAGATGTTTAAGATTCGCCTCAAGCACTTCCTCAATACGATAGGATGTTTATAAGAAAAATTGAACTTAATTGTTCTTTGATGAAGAAAATCGTCCTCAAACCAAAATACAAGAACCTAGACGTCATAGGAAATGACTAGCTATAGGATTAGGAACTTGGTAGAAAACCAAAACCATTCCTTTAGCTTTACCTAGGAACTTGATTTAAATGCTTAAATATTCTAAATTGTGTTTAAGTGTAGCTTAGGATGATGGGAAGACCCTCCAGGTACTCTTTTATTTTATTGCAATTTACCTTCTTGTAATTTACCTTATTGTAAATGCACTTACTTTTCTTGCATGTTAAACAACCGTTGCATGAAAACCCACACCTTTAGGATTGTCCCTAAAACTGAAACCAAAACTAAATTAAAAGTCATTACAAGATAAAATTCACCGCCACAACATTTCAAAATATAAAACAACTCAAAATTTAATCACAAACAGAATACAAAACTACAACTACAATTAAATTAAAACGTCTTGTTGGATGATCGGGAATACCTCGGATGATGTAACCTACGTGTTGCTAACGGGATTTCCCACGGTCTAAATGAATGTGTGGAACTCATTTAGTTGAGTTTAGCAAATTCATCTGGACTAAGTGAATCCGATAAAAATAACGATGCCGGAAGGATGGAACCGTGGGATCTTAACCGGTGTTGTTATAATCAATTTTAAGATTTGTTTTAATTAAAACACTAAAAAAACACTTGGATTTTAAGACTTCTCTAAACCAGAACACTTTTCTCATCTCTTGATTTTCACCTTCTATAACTAAACCCTCTGCAATAACAAGGAGCTCGGAGCATGGTGGGCAGCACGGCCATCGTCATCAGCAAAACCTGAGTCTACTTTAGCAAAACTTTCTTAGAATTAAATAACCAAACCATGGGACTTTGAGGTAGTTTGCCTAGTGCAACATAAATCCTTAACTTTTTGTTAGGCATTTGCATTGCAAATTAAGCCCTAACCAGTCTTAGGATTCCGAGGTAGTCGTCCGATACGCCATAAACCCTCACATCTTAGAGTCTATTTGTATGATCATGTCATACGAATATAAGTCCTAATTAATTAAAATTGGTAAGATCAAAACATTAAATAAACATTAGGACTTTCCTAAATTCAAGCCAAACAATAGGATAGTAGAGAAATTACCTAAGTTCGCTTCGAATCTGTAATTTCTCCTACTTTTCCTCCTTTGAATTCCCAAAACAAAATGTTCCAAACTTGATCCATTCCCTATTGAAATTCAAAAATTCAATCCCTTGAAAACTTAAACTTTGAGATTCTTGAGAGCAGAACTACTGATTATTATCGAGAGTTTTCTTAGGTGATTCCCGTCACTTAAGATGTAATTAACTATAGGGGCTTGCCCTTATATGGAATTTTAAGAACCCAGGTAATATAAACCCTGCTTAATTTCTTTGTATTAAGCAGGGGAATTTGTCGGCCTATAAAATTGGTTCACAGACCAAACGGATGTCACAAATTTTCTAGTTTATTTAATCGAGCCCCAACACCAAACAGTGTGTCTACTCTTCGGGATAAATACACGGTTTGTGATGCGGCGCTCGTTTATATAAACTATCTGGGATGTGAGGTCAGTTTGATTTCATATCTTAAAATTATTTTCAAAATCAAATACTTCTTTTCAAATTATTTACTTAAATTAAATTAAAAATTCGCCGACAATTTCTGTAGGCGACCACTTTTCAAAAATACAACACTTAACCTAAAAATATGCCTACAGTGATCTCTTTTCCTCCATCTGCAATATGGATAATTTCTGGGGGTGTCTCTTTCTGAGGTTGTACCTGACTCTGGAGAGTTACTAAGGCAGCAGCCATCTCTTCCATCCTCTTTGCCATTTGGAAAATTTTGTCATCTCTCTCCCGAATATGTGCTCTCATCACTTCCAGTTCATCTCTTTTCGCAGCTGCCGGAGCACCTTGCGAAGCTGATGATGCTTGTGTCTCAACCAAGTTGATCTCGGCATACTCCTGATCCATGAAATTTGATGAGTCAACTTCATCTCCTAATTCTTCTTCTCTTTCTTTTGCTAACCGTCATATGTCGGTCCTTAATTTTTCCATGGCATCCTCTAGTGGCCCTTTTCGCATGGTCTCGTAGTTGTCTCGTGATGGTTGTTGAACTTCCTTCTCGGGAGTCCCCTTTATTGCAGTAGCACTTTCTTCTGATTTAAGTCTCCTGACGAGACTTTTCTTCTCAGGACATTGTTTAGGTCTTAACTCACCAGTAGTAGGTTGCCATACCATCCTTCTCGCAGTCAGAAGCCTAGGACCGAATGGTCTGTCGGCTATATGCTGGAAGGTGGTATCTTCCCTAATTTGTAGACCCGATACAACCACGGGTAGACTGGCTTTTATCTTCTTCTTTGGTTTCTCTCTGGCAGCAACAAGCTCTGTTCGCTGTCTGAGGCCGGATTTAGCTGTCACTCGTCCTATTCTTCTTAAGATTTCTGACGCAGGGCATCTTTCTTTCTTTGCCAATATTTCTATCACAACCTGCAGTCGGGCGAATGACGTAGTCTTATTCCTCTTCCTTTTGTAATTGTTGTAGTATGTAGGTCGAGGTAATGCAGCGGCGATCCTACGGACGTTCTCTTCATCTAATGCGGCAGAGAGAGGGTAAAACCTGCTCCCCTCCAACAGAGGTATATACTCATGCAGTTCTTCTCTTTCCTCTGGAATTTCTTCTAGAAAAGCAACTTCAATAGCTTTGATTTTCTTGGTGATCTTTTTGCTCTTATCTCTCCTTTGAGTGCGAGTTAGGGGTGCAACTCTTGAACTGGACCCAATCTAAAAAATAGCTGGTATTGCAGCAAAATCTGTACCCTCCATGGTGATAGGCTCATTACAGACTTGGATTTCCTTCCACTTCAGTTTGGAAAAAGTCGGGGTAGGTGCAGAGATGACCAGACCGGTGGGGGTAGAGACAACAGTTCTCCTACGAATAGTAGTACTCCTTTCTGCTGGAATCCTTTGCAGGGGAGGGAATTATTGAGTCGATTTCAAGTTGAACTCAATCACGGGCTCTTCAGTTTCTGACTCTTTGTCCATTAATGTGAAGAGAGTGACATCAGCAAACTTGATATCTGTGTTGTCGAATCCTTGTCTGAAACTGATGATTCCATTGTCGGGCAGCTCATCCTTGTAAACGGCGAAGTCCATTCCATTGGTGAAGGAGAAGATTAGCTTTGGGGTAGTCATTTTCTACAGGGCAGATTCCGAATGTCAGTCCCGAATTATGCTTCTTTCTGTCGTAAAGTTTAGGACGAAAAAGAAAGAGTCTGAACACATTTTCATTTATCTTAGTGTATTTGTGATTTTTAAAAGAGATTGATTATTAGGAGGTTCGTTTGTTAGAAACAAAACGATTAAATGAAAAAGGGTTATAGAAAAGGTAAAGGGCCTGATTTAGAATTGGAAAGGAAGAGAAAGTCTTATTCAAGATTTCTCGACTCGATGAACACTCCTAAAATAACACCTATTTGGGGTCCACCCCACCTTAGAAAAGAGGTAAAAGGATCTCAAAACCTCTCCGTTTAGGGGTGTCTAAACAGTGGCTCCTAAATCCGAGAGGAGTTGGCTATACTCGTTCAAGACAGAAATGAACGGGGTACTCCAACGAAAAAATGGTAGTTTTGGTCCACTAGGGATATGGACTCACTAACGATTTATGAAAGCAAAACCATCTAATAAAAATGGAGAGAGGAACTAGTCCCCAGTGGAGTCGCCAGAAGTTGTCGGCATTTATTAGGTTTGTGCGTTGTATTTTTGAAAAGGGATTGCCTACAGAAATTGTCGGCGAATTTTAGGTTTTAAATTTAATTTAAATATATATATAATTTAGAAAGTAGCATTTGATCTTGAAAATGATTTTAAGTTTGAAAATTTTAAGATATGAAATCTAACCGATCTCACATCCCAAATAGTTTATATAAACGAGCACTGCACCACAAACCGTGTATCTATCCCGAAGAATAGACACACTGCTTGATAATGGGGCTCAATTAAATAAACTAGAAAATTTGTGACATACGTTTGGTCTGCAAACCAATCTTATAAGCCGACAAGTTCCCCTGCTTAATATAAATGAATTAAGAAGGGTTTATATTCCTGGGTTCTTAAAGTTCTCTATAAGGGCAAGCCCCTATAGTTAATTACATCTTAAATGTCTGAAGACACTTAATAAAACTCTCGATAATGTTCAGTGGTTTTGCTCTCAAGAATTTCAAAGTTTAAGGTTTTCAAAGGATTTGAGTTTTGGAAATTTCAATAGGGAATGGATCAAATTTGGAACAGTTCATATCAGGAATCCAAAGGAAGAGAAGTAGGAGAAGCTGAGGTTCCAAGAAGAATCTTGGCAACTTCCCAAACTGTCCTATTGTTTAGCTTCAATTTGGGAGTTTATTTAATGTTGCAATACTGCCAATTTTATTTATTTAGGTCTTATATTTGTATGACATAATCACACAAATAGCCTTAAAGATTTGAGGGTTTATGCCATACCAAACGACTACCTTGGAGTCCTAAGACAGGTTAGGGCTTAATTTGCATAACATGATTATAAAAATGCCTAACAAAAAGTTAAGGATTTATGTCGCAATAAGCAAACTACCTCGAAATCCTATCGCTTTGTTGTTTAAAACTAGGAAAGGTTTTGCTGGAGTAGACCCGAGTTTTGCTGATGATGATGGCCATGCTGCCCACCATGCTCCGAGCTCCTTGTTGTTCCAGAGGTTTAGCTGTACAAGGTGAAAATCAAGAGATGAGAAAAGTGTTTTGGTTTAGAGAAAATCTTAAAATCCAAGTTTTTTTAATATTTTAATTAAAACAAATCTTAAAGTTATTTAAACAGAACCGAATAAGATCCCACAGTTCCGTCATCCCGACACCATTATTTTCATAGAATTCACTTAGTCCAGATGAATTTACTAAACTCAACTGAATGAGTTCCACACATTCATTTAGACCATGGGAAATCCCATTAGCAACACATGGGTTACATCATCCGAGGTATTCTCGATCATTCAACGAGACGTTTTAATTTAGTTGCAATTGTTGTTTTGTTATTCTGTTTGTGATTAAATTTTGAGTTGTTTTATATTTTGGAATGTGGTGGCGGTGAATTTTATCTTGCAATGACTTTTAATTTAGTTTTGGTTTTAGTTCAGGGACTATGCTAAAGGTTTTGGTTTTCATGCAACAGTTTTATTTATGATGCAAGAAAAGTAAAGTACAGTGCATGTAAGTAAATTGTAATAAAGTATATTGCAATAAAATAAAAGCGTACCTGGAGGGTCTTCCCGTCATCCCAAGCAGCACTTAAAACACATGTTAGAACATTTAAACATATTTTGCAAGAAATACCTAGGTAAGACTAAGGGAAAGGGTTTTGGTTGTCTACCAAATTCCTAATCCTATAACTAGTCATTTCCTATGACGTCTAGGTTGTTGGTTTGGTTTAAGGATGATTTTCTTCATCAAAGAACAATTAAATTCAATTGTTCTTCTAAAACATTCCTTCATATTGAGGAAGTGCTTAGGACGAGTCATAAACATCTTTTCAATATTTCTGGGATTGTTTTGAGTCCAAGTAAATTTAGTTGCACAGGTGAATTAATCATCCAAGAGTTCAGTTAAACTTTGTTTCTTGCTCAGTGAACTTAGGTATTTGATTACCTGATGAATGAAGTGACATCTCACTTAATACTCTATTTAAGAGTTATAATAATTAAAGCCTTTAAGGGCAAGTTGGTTTATCTAGAATTGTAATCATGATTAAACGTTTGAGTTAATGGTTTAAAGTGTTTTAATTTAATTATGAGGTTTTAATTAATAATTTTAAGTTTGGAATTGTGTTCGAATTATTTTAGATTTAATTCTTAACGATTTCATTTAGGTTTGTTGTTAAATGATTTTTTAATTTAAATTAATTCAATTTGATTTTAATTTAAATTAAATTCAATTAATTTTAATTTAATTTTAATTTAATTTTAATTTAATTTTAATCTAATTTTAATTTAATTTTAATTTAATTTTAATGAAATTTTAATTTAATTTTAATTTAATTTAATTTAATTTTAATTAATTTTTAATTTAATTTTATTTTAATTTAATTTAATTTTAATTTAATTTAATTTAATTTTCGTTTTAATTTAAATTTAATTTAATTTTAATTTAATTTAATTTTAATTTAATTTAATTTAATTTTCATTTTAATTTTAATTTTAATTTAATTTAATTTTAGTTTTAATGTTAGTTTTAATTGTAAATTGTTAGTTTTAGTTTAACTTTAATTTTAATTTAATCTAATTTAATTTAATTTAATTTTAGTTTTAATTTTAGTTTTAATTGTTAATTTGGATTATTATTTTAATTTTTTAGTTAAGAATTAAATATTGTTAAAGTGACTTATTTAGGGATTTTTAAATTAAAGAATAAATGTCCTCTTAATAATATCCCTATTTTAATAATCCAAATTTAAATATATTCTTTCCAACATTTAAATTATTTAATTAATTAAAGTTTCATTTTTGATATTTTCAAAGTGTTTAATGGGTTTCTACCCCTTAATTTCCCTACGTTTAAATCATCTAAGAGAAAGTTAAAATCAAATATTTTACCCCCCATTTTGATTAAACCTAAAGTTTTAATTAAGGGTTAAAATTTTTAATCCTTTATGCCCTTTTAAGCTTATTTATTTCATAACTCACTAAATTGAGCTCAAATGAATTTGAAATTTTTATGTCATCTCACTTACATGTCCATTAAGACATTAGAGGAGAAAATGTGATTTTTCTGAATTTAATTTATTTATGTAATTATTTTTAGTAGAAAATAAGGGTTTTCAAAGAAAATTCAACAATATGACCAAGGAAAGGTTGTTGTCCTTTTATGGGATGTTCCTAATGACCAGAGGACCACTTGGACCAATTTTGGTGATTTTTTGAATTATATTTTATTTATTATAATTATTTTGAGTTTTAGAGTATTAATTAATTATAAAATAAAATAAAAGTTGAAAAATAGATTTTACATTTTTCTTAAATTTCTCTGACCTCAAGGAGTCCAGAGAAACAAATTTTATAATTTCTGATTTTTCTTTGATTTATTAGAATTATTTTAGTGAAGAAGGTTAAAAACTCATTTTTTAATATTAAAAATTACATTAAGCCTTTAAAATTCAATATCTTACCCTAGGGACTTAGGAAAAATATTTGGTTTGTTCCTAAGTGATTAGGAATCAAAATGTGACATTTTTATGATTTTTAATATTTTTATGATTTTTATAATTTTTTAATTATTAAAATATTAAAATATTGTGAAAAAACAACTTTTTTAAAAAATCCCAATTTAAATTTTCCTGAACTCCCGTAATATCAGAGAAGCCTCAAAATCATTTTTGTGAATTTTTGAAAAGTATTTTTGGAGTTATAAATTTTTAAAGTTCCATTTTGCTTATGAGGCTTAATCAGCTCATTTGGTAGGGTTAATCAAGTCCAATTGATTTCAAATTTTTATGTGAGGTCTCTTTGACCCTAAAGAGTAATGGAGAACTATTTTCAAGTCAATTTGATGTGTGGTTAACCCTAATTAATTTAGATTAAATTTTAGAGGTTTAGGCCAATTAAGGTTATTATGAATGAATTAACTCAAAGTATATTTTTCATAGGGTCCTCTGATCTTAAGGAACATCACCAAATTTTCCTATAATTTATTTTACAACATGTTAGTTATTGCTATTAAAATACCTAAAACAGTGACATGAAATTGAAAATTCAATAACTTTTCACAGAGATGACCTCTGACCTTGAAAAATTCAAGGAATGTTCCCAAGATCAGAGGCTTCAAAAGCCCTATGGTCTCATTCCATGGTGAATTGTCTTTGCAAATGAAGAATCAAAATACTAAAAATAGTAAATAAATTATTAAAAATAAAATACGCATCCAATTAACTTGATTTCTTTTCCACATTATTTTCCTCTGTTCACTGAGCAAGTGGGTATTTTTATTCTATTTTTGTGATTTTTCTATAAAAAGATATGAATTTTTTATGTTATGGGCATTTAAATAATTCAAAAATACCCTATTTATCTACTTATCCAACTTGGCGCCAGCGCAACATCAGCAGCTCTGAAAGCCCACGCGGCGCATTCCCATTCGACGACGCCATCTGACTCAGCGCTCCGGGGGCCCGCGGTTCACGTAACATTCCCTGGTCCGGCGCAATCTGAACCGTCCACTCGACACACTGTCGGCATATTTTTAATTTAATTTAAATAAATAATTTGAAAGGTAATATTTGTTTTTGAAAATAATTTTAAATTTGAAAATTTTAAGATATGAAATCAAACTGATCTCACATCCCGAATAGTTTATATAAACGAGCACCGCACCACAAACTGTATATCTATCCCGGAGAATAGACACACTGCTTGATGATGGGGTTCAGTTAAATAAACTAGAAGATTAGTGATATCCGTTTGGTCTACGAACCAAATTTATAAGCCGACAAGTTCCCCTGCTTAATATGAAAGAATTAAGCAGGGTTTATATTAACTAGGTTCTTAAAGTTCCCTATAAGAGCAAGCCCCTATAGTTAATTACATCTTAAATGAAGTGAATCATTTAAGAAAACTCTCGATAATGATCAGTGGTTTTGCTCACAAGAATTTCAAAGTTTAAGGTTTTTAATGGATTGAATTTTGGAAATTCAAAAGGGAATGGATCAAATTTCGAACAATTTATTTCAGGAGTTCAAAGGAAGAAAAGTAGGAGAAGTTGAGAATACAAGAAAAATCTTAGCAACTTCTCAAACTATCCTATTGTTTGGCTTCAATTTGGGGATTCATTTAATTTTTCATCTTGCCAATTTTAATTAATTAGGACTTATATTTGCATGACATAATCATACAAATAGCTTTGATGATGTGAGGGTTTATGTCGTACCAAACGACTACCTCGGAGTCCTAAGACCGGTTAGGGCTTAATTTACATAACATGATTATGCAAATGCCTAACAAAAGGGTTGAGGATTTATGTTGCACCAGGCAAACTACCTCGAAATCCTACGGTTTGGTTGTTTAATTCTAGGAATGTTTTGCTGAAGTAGATTCAAGTTTTGCTGATGACGATGGCCGTGCTGCCCACCATGCTCCAAGCTCCTTGTTGTTGCAGAGGTTTGGTTTTAGAAGTCATAAATCAGGAGATTAGAGAAGTGTTTTGGTTTAGAGAAAATCTTAAAACCCAAGTGTTTTTAATGTTTTAATTAGAACAAATCTTAAAGTTGTTTAAACAGAACCGATTAAGATCCCACGGTTTCATCATCCCGTCACCGTTATTTTCATCGAATTCACTTAGTCCAGATGAATTTGCTAAACTCAACTGAATGAGTTCCACACTTTCATTTTAACCGTGGGAAATCTCGTTAGCAACACGTGGGTTACATCATCCGAGGTATTCCCGATCATTCAACAAGACGTTTTAATTTAGTTGCAATTGTAGTTTTGTTGTTCTGTTTGTGATTAAATTTTGAGTTGTTTTATATTTTGAAATGTTATGGCGGTGAATTTTATCTTTCAATGACTTTTAATTCAGTTTTGGTTTCAGTTTAGGGACTACCCTAAAGGTTTTGGTTTTCATGCAACAGTTTTATTTATCATGCAGGAAAAGTAAAGTACAGTGCATGTAAGTAAATTGCAATAAAGTAAACTACAATTAAATATAAACGTACCTGGAAGGTCTTCCCATCATCTCAAGCTACACTTAAAACACATGTCAAGGCATTTAAATATTTCAACAAATACCTAGGTAAAGCTAAGGGAAGGGTTTTGGTTGTCTACTAAATTCCTAATTCTATAACTAGTCATCTCCTGTGACGTCTAGGTTCTTATGTTTTTGTTTAAGGACGATTTTCTTTATCAAAGATACAATTAAATTCAATTGTTCTTATAAACATCCTATCATACTGAGGAAGTGCTTAAGACGAGTCTTAAACATCTTTTCAATACCTCTAGGATTGCTTTAAGTCCAAGAGAATTTAATTATACAAGTGAATTAATCATCCAGGGGTTTAAGTTTTGTTCTCTTGCACAGTGAACTAGGACATTTGAATATCCTATAAGTGAAGTAACACTTCACTTGATACCTCATTTAAGAGTTATAATAATAAGAGCTTCGAAAGGGCAAATCAAATTATTAAGTATTTTAATGATTTAAACTTAATGATTTAATTTCAATTTTGACTTAATTATAAAAATCAATTTAAGTTTGGAATAGTGTTCAAATTATTTTAGATTTAATTCTTAATGATTTAATTTAGGTTTGTTGATAAATGATTTTGATTTAATTTAATTTAATTTAATTTAATTTAATTTAATTTAATTTAATTTTAATTTAATTTAGCTTTAATTTAATTTAATTTTTAATTTAGTTTAATTTAATTTAATTTAATTTAATTTAATTTAAATTTTAATTTAATTTAATTTAAATTTAAATTTAAATTATTTTAATTTTAATTTAATTTAATTTAAATTTATTTTACTTTTAATTTAATTTAATTTGATTTTAATTTAATTTTAATTTTAATTTAATTGAGATTATTCTTTTAATTTTTTAATTTAGACTTAAGTATTATTGAAGTGATTTATTCAGGGATTTTTAAATTAAAGATTAAATGTCCTCTTAATAATATCCCTACTTTAATAATTCCAATTTCTATTATTCTTCCAAAATTTCAATTAATTAATTAATTAAAGTTTTATTTGAATTTTTTTTTTTTTTTGAAATAGTTAGTAGGTTTCTACCCTTAATCATTTAAGTTTCAATCATCGAAAATCAGTTTAAAATCAAATATTTTACCCTCCTCTTTTGATTAATCCTAAAATTTTAATTAAGGGTTGAAATTTTAAATTACCCTTTTGCCCTTCAAGCTTAATAATTCTATAACTCACTAAATCAAGTTCAAATGAACTTGAAATTTTTATGTAACCTCACTCACATGTCAATTAAGACATTAGAGGAGAAAATGTGATTTTTCTATATTTAATTTATTTATGTAATTATTTTTAATGGAAAAAAGGGGTTTTCAAGAAAAATTCAATATCATGACAAAGAAAATGTTTCTATCCTTAAGAAAATTATGGGATGTTCCTAATGACCAAGGGACCATTTGGACCAATTTTGGTGATTTTTTATATTACATTTTATTTATTAGAATTATTTTGAGTTTTGGAGTATTAATTGATTTTAAAATAAAATTAAATTTGAAAAAAGGATTTTATATTTTTCATAAATCTCTCAAACCTCAAGGAGTCCAGAGAAATAAATTTTATATTTTTTTGATTTTTCTTTGATTTATTAGAATTATTTTAGTGAAAAGGTTGGAAAATACATTTTTTAATATTAAAAATTACATCATGCCTTTAAAATTCAATATCTTATCCTAAGGACTTAAGAAAAATACTTGGTTTATTCCTAAGTAATTAGAATTCAAAATGTGACATTTTGGTGATTTTTAATATTTTTATGATTTTTATTATTTTTTAATTATTAAAAATATTAAAATAATGATAAAAATCAACTCTTTTAGAAAATTACAATTTTAATTTTCCTAAGTTCCTCTGATATTAGAGAAGCTCAAAAACCATTTTTGTGAATTTTTGAAAAGTATTTTGTGAGTTATGAATTTTTAAAGTTTAATTTTACCCTTTTTTGCTTAAGACGCTTAATCGACCCATTTGGTGGGGTTAACCAAGTCCAATTGATTTCAAATTTTTATGAGATGTTGCTCTAATCCCAAAGATTAGTGGAGAATTGTTTTTATGTTAATTTGATGTGTAGTTAACCCTAATTATTTAAAATTCAATTTTGGGTATTTAGACCAATTAGGGTTAGTCCAAGTGAATTAACTCAAAAATTATTTTTCCTAAGTTCCTCTGGTCATAAGAAACATCACCAAATTTTCCTAGAATTTATTTCTCAATGTGCTAATTATTGGAATTAAAATACTCAAAACAGTAACATGCAATTGAAAAATCAATAACTTCTCATAGGGATGGCCTCTGACCTTGGAAAATACAAGGAATGTTCCCAAGTTCAGAGGCTTTAAAAGCCCTATGGTCTCATGCCATGGTCAATTGTCTATGTGCATGGAGAATTGAAATAGTGCAGAGAGTAATTAAATCATTAAAAATAAAATACTAAATGAAATTAATTGATTCCTTTTCCACATTATTCTCCTCTGTTCACTGAGCAAGTGGGTATTTTTATTTTATTTTTAGGATTTTTCTACACAAAGTTATGGATTTTCTAAGTTCTGCTAATTAAATAAATCCATAAAATCATATTTTTCTATTTATCCGAATCGGCGCCGCGTCATCCTTAGCATCTCCGAACAGCCACACGGCGCTTTCTGGTTCGGCGCCGCCATCCAACTCAGCGCTCCAAGGGCCCGCGGTTCATGTACCATCGAGCTGTCTGGCTCGATCCCTACCGTCTGCTCGATACACGCTCGATCTGACGGCTCCTGGTCATCGTCTATGACTGGTGTGAACCCGTGACCGTCCACACTAAAACCCTAAGATCTCACTCAATTCTCAATGGATTTCCATGTTCTTATGCTCTATGGATTCCTCTTGAAGAGACAAACACATCCACATGCTAAACATGCATTGAAATCGATTCATATCAAATGGAGAATCTCCAGGAGCTCAGGAGAAAGAGAGAGTTCATGCCTATGCTCAGAGAAATGAAGCTTCGATCTGAGACTTCTGTCACGTTCGATTGCGTCCAAGCAAGCTCCAGATGAAGTCCCTTGGCCTGGTGAATTGCCTTGGTACAAAAGTGACCACAACCGATCACAAAGCTTGGAGGCTGGAGCAACTGGGTGGCCTGGAGAGGGGGCTTTCACTGGGGAACTTCTCCACTTGGTTTGGTGAAGGTGTAGGATTAATCAATTTGGAGATTGGCTCACTGTAGTGAAGTGACCTGTTTTTGGGTGAAATTTGGACTCTGAAGTTTAGCTCTGTTAATAGGGATTAGGGCAAATGGACACTGGAGATCAATTGCTCTAAGTGTGGAGAGTGGTCTGGGACAATTTTGGCAGAGTTTCAGTAAGTTTGTTTCAGCACCTCTTCCATGGCCGAGAGAGGTGGTGTTTAAATAGAGCTGGCTGGAGGCTCTCCCAGGGGGAGTTAGGGGTTGGAATCAGCTGCTCTGGTGAGGAGAAGAACAGCCATGGTGGCCATTGGGCATGGGGCAACTCAGCAGGTGAGAATTCCAAGCTTGAGCTCACATGATGCTCTCGGGTGTGGAGTTTTCTGGCGGCCCAGGTGGCTGGCCGACAGGCATGGGTCACCCTCAGGGTCAGGAGGTCCAGGGCTGGGGTTTAGTGTAGGGAATTGGTAATGGCCATGTGTAAACTGGTTGAATTAAAATGGAATGGGGTAAGGGTGTATTTTGGCTAAGTTTGGTCAAATGCATGGATTGGGCTAGGTGCACCTCCCCATGTCTAGTTTGGGCTGAAGAGAAAGTGGTTTAGGTCAGCTTAATTAGTGGGGAAGGGTCACCATCCAAGTACAATTAAGTTTAAATAAGGTTTAGGGGAGACATGGGAGTGGTTAATCACTCTTAAGAGAATCATTAAAGGGTTCCCTCTTCTTGCCATTTTGGGTATGCTGAAGTGTCCAAGGCTTTCATGGCTCACATGTGGCTCATGCATGACTTCATGGCTCACTTTTGGCTTGGGAAAAGTTAAGTCAACTTTCATGAGGAAGGATTTTGTGATTTTTGGCATTTTGGTGAGAGTTGTCATGAGGTTTGATTTGGAATAGTTTGATGATGAATTTGAAAGTTAGGGAAGGTTTTAATTGGAATGGATGATGAAGTGTAGTGTCATGTAGGCATTAGAGTCAAATTTGGGCCTTTGAAATTATTTTAGGAGTAGGCTTTTCTAGGAAGGCTTATGGAAGTGGGCCTTAGGTTTTAAAATAAATTTATGGATGGGATTTTTGTAAAAGTTTGGGCCAAATAATTGTTTTTTTTGGTTTAGGGATGTGTCATGAGTGATTTGAAATAAACTTGAGGTGATTTGGAATTGGATTGGGTCTAATTTGGGTCTCTTTGGTAATAGAGTCCAAATGGGTCAAAATGAGCTACCTTGGGCTAAAGTTGGGCTAATGTTGAAATTGATGTAAAATTAATGTTGAGAAATGTTTATGGGGGTGTTACAAATAGGTTCAACTTTGGTTGGGTTTTGATTTTGGGATTTGGGCCCATTTGGGTTAGGTTTGGGTGTAGGGTCCAAATTGGGCTTTAAGGTCAAAAGTAAAATTGGATTCAAATGTCAATCAAATTGGGCTTGGATTTGGTCTAGAATGACATTAGGAATATTTATTCGAAGTTTAGAATTGTATTGGACCAAAATTGGGGTCAATTGGGTTGATTTGGTTTGACATTAGGCTCACTTTAAGTTAAAAATGGGTCAAATTGGGGGTTTTGGTAAAAGTGGGGTAAATTGGTAAAATTGGCCCATGGTGCAGTTGGACAAAATGAAATTAGAAATATTTGCGATTTTCTGAAATTTTTTGGGAATTTTCTGAATTTTTTGGATTTTTTTGGTTAAAAAAGGGTATTTTGGGTATTTGGAGGGTATTGGGGGTATTTTTGGAAATTTTTGTATTTTTGGCTGGAGATGATCAATTTGAGTGGGTGGAAATTTTTAGGACTGATTATGAGGAATTTTGGTAAATTTTGGTGATTTTTCAAATTTTGGGTAATTCTAAGGACATTTGGTAGGTTTGATGGGTGTAGGGGTCCCGGGGGTCAAAAATTGAAATTTTGAAAAAATGAAGATTGATTAAATTTGAGTAAAGTGGAATCACTTTGGTTAAGCCACGAAGTCATATTAAGCCTATATGAGCCATGAGAGGACTCATTGGAGGCATTCACTATGTTGTTCCTAACCCTCTTAATCAGGGACTTAGGGGTTAAGGTCCATCCATATGAATTACCTACATGAGTCAGGGAGTCAAGTTGGGTATGGGTGTGGTTTTAGGATTTGGATTGTGTGTGTGAGAGTGTAGAATATGAGTGTAGTGAGTGTGTAAGTCAACCTTCACCAGACCAGGCCACCCAGGGTAGTCCTAAGGCCAAAGAGTCCTATAGGGAATTCTTCCTTTAAACCTTCACATTTGATTTCAACCCTCTAGGTGATTAGGGGTCTACAATCAAGCTTGTGGGGTTTGCAGGGAGTCAAGAGGTGTTTAAACTTCTAAAGGGTGGGTTCCACTTCTAGTCCTCTAAGATAGTCAAAGAAAAAGCGTAAGGCTAGATCCTAAGTACTAAAGAGAGAAGAGAAGACCTCATAAAAAATGAGGTCAACATACACGTGCGATCCAACGACTCCCGGTCATCGTCTACGACTGGTGTGCTCCCGTGACCGTCCACACTAAAACCCTAAGATCTCACTCGATTCTCAATAGATTTTCGTGTTCTTATGCTCTATGGATTCGTCTTGGAGAGACGAACACATCCATACGTTTTATAGGCTATGAAATTAACCTAAAAAAATGGAGAATCACTAGAAGCTCGGGAGGAAGAGTGAGTTCATACCTTTGCTCAGAGAAGTGAAGCTTCGATCTGAGAGTTGTATCACCTTCGATTGAGTCCAGGAAAGCTCCAGATGAAGTCTCTGGCTCTGGGGAATTGTCTAGGTATGAAAGTGACCAAGGCCGATCACAAAGCTTGGAGGCTGGAAGCAATGGCTGGCCTGGTGAGGAGGCTTTTGCTGGGGAACTTCTCCTCTTGGTCTAGTGAAGGTATAGGACCAATCAATTTGGAGATTGGCTCACTGTGGTGAAGTGTCCTATTTTTTGGATGGATTTTCAACTCAAAAATTGAGCTCTGTTAATGGGGATTAGGGCAAAGGAACACTGGGGATCAACTGCTTTAGGTTAGGAGAAGTTCCTGGAGAAATTTTGGCAGAGTTTCCTTAAGGTCTGGTTCATCTCCTCTTTTGGCCGAGAGGG
The DNA here is from genome assembly GCA_022702705.1 of Papilionanthe hookeriana x Papilionanthe teres. NCBI lineage: Eukaryota > Viridiplantae > Streptophyta > Magnoliopsida > Asparagales > Orchidaceae > Papilionanthe > Papilionanthe hookeriana x Papilionanthe teres. The sequence goes on along the minus strand of CM040427.1, from coordinate 151,986,895 downwards.
TGGTGGGTTTAAATAGACATGGCTGGAGGGCTTCCCAGGGGCAATTGGAGGCTGGGATCGAGCTTGCTCGGGGAGGAGAAGAAGAGCTCTGGTGTCCATTAGGGTTGGGACAGCTTAGCAAGGGAGAATTGAATTTTTTGGCTCACATGGAGCTCTCGGTCATGGTGTTTTCCTGCGGCTGTGGTGGCTGGCCGGCCAGGCATGGGTCACCATTTGACTCAGTGGGGTTAGGGGTTGAATTGGTGAATTCAATTGGAGTTTGACATGTGTAAAAATCTTGATTAAAATGGAATGGGTGAGAGTGTATTTTGAGCTTGGTTTGGTCAATCCATGGAAATAGGCTTGGTGCACCTCCTCAAGACCTGATTTTGAGCTGATGGAATCATTTAGGTCAGCTTGGAAGGGGTGGTGAAGTCTCCATCCAAGGTGAGGTGGCTAAGCATGGTTTAGAGTGTACCATGGATGAGGTTAAAAAAGCTTAATAAAAGATTAGGAAAGGGTCCCCTCTTCTTGCCATTAATGGCTTGGTGAGGTGGAAAGTGGCTTCCATGGCTTCCATCTGGCTTGTACATGACTCAATGACTCACATTTGGCTTGAAAAAAGTTTGGTCAATTTCATAAAAATGGATTTTAAGGATTTTGGATATTTTGGTAGAAATTTGGATGAAGCTTCATTTAGAATTATTTGATCATTGGTTTAGGACTTAGGGATGATTTTAATTGAATGGATGATGTAGAGAAATGTCATGTGGGCTTTGGATGAATTTTTGGGCTTTTGGATTTGGTGGAAGTGGGCTTTTAGAATGGTTTAAGAAAGTGGGCCTTTAGGTTTGAAAATAAATTGGTGGATGGAAATTTTGTGAAGGATCATGCCAAATAAATGTTGCAATTGGTTTAGGTATGTGTCATGAGTGGTTTGGAACAAGTTTGAAGTGATTTTGAATTGAATTGGGTTTAATTTGGGCTTTTTAGTTAAAGGGGCCAAAGTGGGCCAAATTGGGCTAACTTGGGTTAAGGTTGGGCTAAAATTGGATTTGATGTAAAATTAATGTTGAGAAATGTTCATGGGAGCATCAGAAAGAGTTTCCAACTTTGGTTGGGCTCTAATTTTGGGATTTGGGCCCATTTGTGTTAGGTTTGGGCTTAGGTCAATTTGAGGGATTTTGGTTTTGGGTTAGGTTTGGGTGGAGTTTAGGTTCAAATTTTGGGCAAATAAAGTTAGTGTTTTGTTTATGGGGGTGTTAGGAAGGCTTTAGAAAAGATTTGAGGCCAATTGGAGTTGAGTTGGATGGGTTTGAGCTAGGTTTAGGTCATGGGCCAAAATTGGGCCTTAGGCTTCAAATTGAAATTGGGCTCAAATATCAATCCAATTGGACTTGGATTTAGTCTAAATTGATATTGGGGATGTTTATTTGGAATTTAAAATTGAATAGGACCAAAATTGAGGTCAATTGGGGTGGTTTGGTTTGACATTAGGTTCACTTGGGTTTAAAATGGGCCAAATTGGTGGTTTTGATAAAAGTGGGGTAAATAGGCCAAATTGGCCCATAGTCTAGTTGAACAAAATGAAATTGGGAATATTTGGGATTTTGTGGAATTTTTTGGGAATTGTCTGAATTTTTGGATTTTTGGGCTAAGAAGGACATTTTGGGTATTTGGAGGGTACTTTTAGAATTTTTGTTATTTTTTGACTATGAATGATCAATTTGAGTGGAGGGAAATGTTTAGGATTGATTTTGAGGAATTTTTGGTAATTTAGGCTATTTTGTAAATTTTGGGTAGTTTCAAGGGCTTTTGGTAGGTTTAGTAGGTGTAGGGCTCCGGGGGTCAAAAATTGAAATTTTGAAAAAATGAAGATTGATCAAATTTGTGCGAAATGGAATCACTTTGGTTGAGCCATGAAGCCATATTAAGCCCAAAAGAGCCATGAGAGGACTCATTTGAGGCATTCACTATGTTGTTCCTAACCCTCTTAGCTAGGGGCTTAGGGGTTAAGGACCATCCATATGAATTTCCTACATGAGTCAGGAAGTCAAGTTGGGTGAGAGTGTGGTTTTGGGACTTGGAATGTGTGTGAAAGTGTAGTGTATGTGCAAGTCAACCCTTACCAGACCAGGCCACCCAGGGTATTCCTAAGGCTAAGAAGTCCTATGGGGAACTCATCCTTTAAACTTCCACATTTGATTTCAACCCACTAGGTGATTAGGGGTCTACAATCAGGCTTGTGGGGTTTGCATGGAGTCAAGAGGTGTTTGAATTTCTAAAGGGTTGGGTTTCACTTCTAGTCCTCTAAGATTAGTCAAAGGAAAAGCCTAAGGCTAGACCTAAGTACTAAACAGAGGAGAAAAAGGCCTTATGATAAATGAGGTCAACAAATTCATTTTGGCATTTTAGGACCTACCAATGTATCATATACAACAGGAGTTATTTTTCAAAATTTCATTTTCTTTCCAAAGATAATGTTCAGCAGTCATCAGTACATATCATTGCAAACAAAAGTCAACAGTACATATATGTACATATATTATATATTACACATGCTACAAACTACCAATATATCATATGTCTGAAGTTTTCATGTCATACTTTTTTATCATAACATAGCCTTGGATACTACTAGACTAACCATAAACATCTAACACTCCAAGAAATCATCTGTCAAACATGTCTCAGGTGTTTGGATATTTAAGGGGTCATGGAAGCTCCAAAGGTTTCAACCGTCCAAGTTACAGAATAACTTGATATCCGATGGGTCTCCTGTCTAGCCTCATTTGACGCAGGGTGATTGAAATGTGAGGTCTACTAATACTAAGTATATAATTTTTCATGATGTTAGCACTGTTTCCTTGTAGTAGAAGAACTGATCCTCGCGGTAAAGGGATTTGGTATGTTCCTATAAAATCTCCTGGTCCAAGGATCTGTATTTCCCTTTTGAAAAGGATAGAACAGTGATTCATCAAGGAAACCGTACAAAATGTTCTCTCAAAGTCATTACTATCGATGTGAGGAGGGATACTATCCCCATCATTGTAGATGATAATAATACAATTGTCTGGAATAAAGTTTTATGGCATAAATCCCGAGGTGACAAGCCGTTTAATAATCTGAATGATTACTGTAGGCAGTGGATCCACCTGTTCGTGCAGTAAGATTCCTGGAAGATTTCCTTTGTTGTCTCTAGCATAATTATAGCAACATCGATACTATATTGTCAGCCTTCCCTTACAACGTATCCATTTGTTAGGATCAGAGTAGGTTCTCTTTCTATGAGATCTAGCATGGCCTACGTCTCGGGCTTTCATCACATGCTCAATGATGGTAGTTTGTTCATATTCATCAAACATGCTGGTGAATAACTTAATACCTTCAAGGATATTGATTTTTTGTCTGTTGATATGCTTGAATTGTTCAAACGATTGTCATTTAATAGCTTGAATCCATCTTATTTCTACTTAAAAGATGTTTCTCCTAGGGATTTCTTTCTTTGGGATTTTCATGAAAGGATAAAGTTCAAAAAATGAAGTCTCGAGGTCAAGAGATTTAAACTAGTTAATGTCATCTTCCTTAAGTTTTCTATCTTATATTTGTTTTTCTTTTTGTCGCTTCAGTCGTTTGTTTTGATTTCACCTTTGTGAATGAGTAAGTCCTGTTGTCATCTTGTTAACCTCTACAACCTCCTGGGCCACAATCGCCAGTACTAATTTCAATTTCCTAAAATTGGGATTTAGTTCATGATTATGAGTTTCCAATTCGTCCTCGAAATCATATTTTTCCTAAAGTTTAAATCTATCAGAGGCGTCTGTTCCTTTGTTTCATTTTGATCGTCTAGGTACAGTAATGACTCATGGTATATCTACTCAATCTGTAGCAGATCAAAGTTGAAATGAATTCTTGAACACTTGTCAAAGTGTCGGCGATCCAGTGCACAAGTTGTATCATTATGAAAAGTGAAAAGTAGCCTATTGTCAAAAATTTTCCTACAAATGATAGGGTTATGATATGTCAGACTAAATTTCATTTTTAAAGTGTTTTAATTATTATTATTACATATATATTTTTATTTTGAAAGATTGTGCTCAGTAAGAAAGAAGAAAATGTCAAGAGACAAACTCAATTTGTACAAATAAGATGAAAGTTTATTATTATTATTATTCCAGTTCAAAAACAAGTCACTGTATTATGTTGCATAATACTTTTTTTAAGAAACGCCCGTTAATTGGAAGGAATTTGAATACTTTTTTTAAGAAAGTTGTTTTCCCTCTAAATTTTCCAGTTCTTCGAGACGTAATTTTGCATTTTCTTCTTCAGTGATTTTGTTTGTATCCGCAATCCTATGAGAAGGAATTTGAATTTCTAATGGAAGTATGGCTTTAGAACCATACAACAAAAAAATGGTATTGACCATGTTGGTATTCGATATATAGTTCTATAAGCCCATAATGATTCAATTAATTTTTCATGCCATTGTCTTGGATTGCTAGTCAATGTTTTCTTCAAAATTTGGACTATGTTTTATTGAAAGCTTCAGCTAAACCGTTAGCCTTTGGGTAATAAATTATAGAATATCGCCATCTATTCCATGTGTTTGAATAAAATTGTTTATTTTCACGTTCTTAAAGGCTAATCCGTTATTTGAGATAAGCCTTCGAGGAACTCCGAATCTATAAACACTTTGTGTTTTGAGGAAATGAAGAACTTGTTCTGCTTTAACTTCCCTCAGTGGTACAGCTTCTGCCCGTTATGAGAAATAATCAGTGGCTGCCAATATAAATCTATGTCCTTTGGTTAACGAAGGATCTATATGTCCCAAAATATTTGTGCCCCAACATTCAAAGGGCCAAGATGTAATTATCAGATGTAATACATTTGACAGTTGATGTAAGACCACTCCATGAACTTGGCATTGATGACATTTTCTTGCTACTTTAAGGCAGTCAGTCATCATTGAAGGCCAATAATACCCCAGTCTTTTTAGTTTCATTTTCATTTTGGGCCCAGACTGGTGTGCACCACTTAAGCTTGAATGAACTTCTTTGACGAGTTCTTAAGATTCAGATTGACTTAAACATCTTAACCACTAATACACCTAAAATATATAATATTTTTAAATACATTTTTATACCTATTTTCAATGATATTGCCTTTAATGGAAGGTATATTTGTGTTTTTCTTGTAGGTATGATTAAAATGACTGGCTATGATGAAAGGAGCAAAAGACGATCAAATTTTGGGCAAAAGATTGAAGAATGAAAAATTTGACCTGTGGCGGCTAAGCACCGTACCGTTAGCACATAGGCGCGACAATTAAAAAATACTAATTAAATCAAATTTGGCACCATTTTTAGGGGGTCTTTGAAGAAAATTTTGATAGTAACATCCTTAACTTCTTTTGGGTGGCAGATTTGAATGAAGAGGTGCATTCTTTGGTGGATACATTGAATCTGGACATGATTTGAAGAGACACCAAGGCACCTTTTGGAAAATTTTAAAAAGAAGACTTGAAGATCAAAAAAATGGTTGTTGTTTGAGGGTGGGATTAGTGTTAAGAGTAAGTTTATGTTAGAGAGTTATTGAGAGCACACGTTTCCACTTCACTACTTTTATTTTCAATTGTATCTAGTTTTATTAAGAGTAGAATAGAGATTAGAAGTCAACGGAGTTGGATGCCAACCTCTATTGTATCTTGTAAAGGGGAAGCAAAGTTTCAAAGGAACTTTAAGAGTCTTGTGGAGAAGATTTTAGATAAGTGTTTATCATTGTTTTACATTTTGTTTTAATGTAAGACTTATTATGTTTTCAGTATGATTTCTACTTTCAAATCAAGTTGTGATTTTGTTTTCTCCATTGATTCTGAGCAGTTAACTTTATCTTTATCTTTTTAAATGATAAAGTAATTTAATTATGGAAGGAAGTTGTGTGAAGTATAGGATTTCAATGTTGGAGGTAGTTGTGATAATTCATTACCTTAAACTTCATTTATCTCTTGATTTGGCCAATTAAGATAATAAAATTTGTTGTGAGAACATGAGAGAACCAATGCGATATTGTCTTAATTAACAATTGAAAAGAATCACATGCAATTGTATGGGTGAGAATTGTAGTCCATATGGTTGGGTGCAAATAAATAAGAATATATGTTTTTAATGGGGAGTAAAATTAGAGGACTTTAGAGTGACAAGATAAATCCCCCTAATTTGCTTTGATGTTTTAAATTTTGTCATGTGATTTTAGCCCCTAGGTGGAGGGAATAGAGGGAACTCTAGAGTGAGAGCTAGTATCTTCCTTACCTAACCCATCTACAAGATTTCAAAACTTCAAATTAACCAATGTTCTTTATAGAACCAAGTAAGGGTAAAGAATATAATTGCTTCTATTTGGCACAACACACTTAGATACTTCCACAACAAAATTTAATAATTATTACTGATTCATTGAAAGAGGAAAGAGATATTTTATTCTCATTTACTTTCATACTATCTTATAGTTGTGTTAAATTTAGTTGTTTGCTTTACTTTTTATTCAAAAACAATATATTAAAAATAAATTTGAAAAACTTTATATCTTAAAACATACTTTACAAAATCATTTTAAAAAGTACAAAGTTATTTTTCTTATTTCTTTAATTTTAGACATTTCCCTGTGGGTTCGATATCTCGGGACTTAATCAAAAGGTCCTATATTACTTGATAATTTATACGTATACTTGCGTAGTATTCCATATTATGAATAATAAAAGTATAATTTCATATCAAAATTGTAAGCATAAATATTCAGATATCAACAAAATTTGATGAAAAGATCGACGATAAAGAACATCATTTATTAAGATATAAGATAATGCTCTATGTTTAATTTGAAGTGCAGTAGAATTGTTGTCAGGTAATGTTCCAGTTCATAAGTATTCAATAATCGGTTGTCACCAATCATTTCCTTTCTTCATTTACAACCGTTATTGTGATGTTTTCTTCCTTTTTGTTCAAACTATCAAAATCAATTTAAGATAAAACTCATCATTCTTTTACGGATATTAAAATGTTGTTCCCTTTAGGAGAAGCAAATTCTTTTGCGAGTTTTGCCAAAGAAACTGCTAGAGAATTATCTTGCTTTGGAACTAGGAAAAATGTCACATTAGGAATATCTTGCAGTAAATCCATAATGTAAATAAAATATTGTTCAAGCTTTGATTTTAAAATTTTGTATTTTCCTTTTATCTGATTAATAATCAGTTGAGAATCACTATAAATGTTGAGACTTTTGATGTTCATTTTGATTACCAACTCTAAGCCAACTATGAGCGCTTCGTACTCAACTTCATTATTTGTACATGACCTAGTTAGATGATAGGAAAATGGTATCATTCCTTTGTCTGGAGTAACAAAAATTATTCCTACCCCTGCTTTACGAGGAATAGTAGTTTGTTCGTCTTTATTTTTTCTAGTGGCGGAGGCTCCATCAAAATATAACTCCCATTGGTTTAAGTTAGAATCTTTTATTTTGAATACTTGTTCATCGGGCAAATCATCATTAAGTGGAGATTCATTTTGTAAGGGGGTGTGCTGCTAGAAAGTCTTCCAAGACTTGTCCTTTAACATCGTGCAATGGCACGAACATTTTGTCAAATTGAAGTAATAACATCGCCCAACTTGCCAATCATCCAGAAAGATTTGGTTGAGTCATTAAATATTGCAATGGGAATCTTTGAAATAAGGGTCAGTTTTTGTGATAACATGTAAAGTCTTAGCTTTTGACCCGCAAAAATCTAAGCTAAACAATGTTTTTCGATCGCAGGATATCTTATCTCAATTGGATTTAAACAACGACTTAGGTAATATAGAGCATTTTCTTTACCTTTGTCATAATTTTAAGCCAGCAATGCTCCTAAAGTATTTTCTAAAGCTATAGTATAAAGGATAAGAGGTCTTCCTAACACAAGGGATACTAGAATAGGAGGTGTCATTAGATATTGCTTGATGTTTACAAAAGCATATTGGCATTTTTCATCCCATAAAAATTTGGTGTCCTTTCTGGTCAAGTTAGTGAGATGTTGACATTTTCCTGATAGATTGGAGATGAAACGACGAACGTATGCTAATTTTCCTTGAAAATATTGCAATTATGTTAGATTTTTTAGAGGAGGCAATTCATGATAGCTTCAATTTTGAGAAGGTCAATTTTGATCCCATGATGTTGAACAAAAAACCCTAAAAATTTTCCTGAGGTGACACCAAAGGCACACTTAAGAGGATTAATTTTAAGTTTAAATTGTTGTAATTGCTAGAGGATGATTCTTAAATCATATGTATGTTCATTTTTGTATTTACTATTAACAACCAAGTCATCTATGTAACATTTAACTTGCTTTTGATTAAATTCATCCAAAATTCTTGTCATGGCCCTCTGGTAAATAGTACTAGAATTCTTTAGTCCAAATGGCATTACTTTATAACAGTATATCCCAATGGGTGTTCTGAAAGCTGTATTTGGTTCATTTTTAAGAGATATTTTTATTTGATTATATCCTGACATTCCATTCATAAAGGAGAATATTACAAGTGTTGATGCAATATCTACCATTAAATAGGGAATTGGCAATGGAAATTCATCTTTTAGACAGGTTTATTTAGATCTCGGAAGTCTACACACACTCAAATTTGGCCATTTTTCTTCTTTATTGGTACTATATTGGCCATCAATATTGGAATATTTTCTTCTTGAATAAAATTGGCCTCAATTAGTTTCTTGACTTCTGTGATGACTTGTTCTTCTATGTCAATACGCATTCTTCTTAGACCTTATTTTACAAGGACAGCTTTTTGATCTATTCCTAGCTTGTGAACTACCAATTTTGGAGCAAGTCCAGGCATTTCATCGTAATTCCAAGCAATGCAGTCCTTTTATTCTCTTAATACTTGAATTATTTCTTCTACTTCTATATTATTAAGAGAACTGGTAATAAAAGTTGGTTTTGGGATTTCATCAGTCCCCAAATTTATTTCTTTTAATTCGTTCATCGTTGATTTGATTTCTTCCTCAAATTTTGGTGGGGCATCCTCTATCATAGGATTGAGTATTTGTTCAAAAGTTAAATCATCTGTGACAACCAGTCAAAATTTTATATTATCTAAAGGTCCTAGGATACCAAATCCTACTCCCTCTTTGGAATTATAATTCCATTTATTATTATTCCATAAATGCTCAAAATCATAAGGTTGGTTTAATGAATTTTGTTTAGACATTAAACTATTTCACAAAAGTTTTTTAACACATGGAGAATAAACCTCAAAAGAAATTTATATTGATTCAAAAAAGTTTTCATCTTTTGATTTTACATCAATATCTAAGCTAGTAGAACCAAGTTAAAATTTTATCGGTTTCTTGTCTTCACTATGTATTTCTTTGACCACTAAATCTTCAACTTTTGTAGAAGAAAGAGAAGTCGGGTTCATAGTATTTACATAATGATTTATTTGTTCATACATAGATTCAAATTCATTTTCTTTTTGTTCCTCTTCAGGAAGTATCTTGAACTGGGAATCTTTTGGAATTGTTTTCTTCCTTTCTTCTTCTTCATATTCCAAATGAATTTTAAACTTTGGTATTTTCTTCATGTTGTTAGTAGGAATCGCTTTTTTTTGTGCTTTTTGTTAGCCTCGGCTTTGACCACCGGCATCAACTCATTTTTGTTTATTTTGATTTTTATGTTTTTCTTTCACATTTGACATTGCATCTCTAGAGAATATCATTTATTCTACTGGGGCATAATATGTAGCATCCTCGTGTACACAAATTTCCTAAATTGAAAATGGTTGAACATCCCCTATTATGCAACATTCCTTTCCTTTTTGTAGATATTTGATACATTGGTGTAATGATGAAGGTACCATTTTTTTTCATGGAGCCAAGGTCAGCCAAGTAAAGAATTAATAGATGTATTTGAATCAATGACGTGAAATTTTTCCATTGTCAACATATTATCTATCTTTAAAAGAAAAGTTATCGATCGTACTGCTCGTTCTCCTTGTTGATTAAATCCTCGTAACATGACTGTATCAATTAACATTCTACCAGCATCAATATCCAAATGTGCGAGAGTTTTTATATTCATTATATTAATTGAAGCTCCAGGGTAAATGAGTACTCTCAAAAGCATAATATCATTGATGTTCAATGTAATATAGGGTGGACAATTATGTTCAGTCATGCCGAGTAGCAAATAATCATAAGAAAATGTTATTTTTGTTCGTTCTTTGAATGAATATGCTTCATTCACAGAAGTACTAGCAAGTTGAGCTAAACAGATTTCGGGATCTAAGAGAGCATTTATCAAAGATTCTCTCATTTCCTTAGATAGGACAAGATTGTCAAATATGATTAATTTTGTCTGGCACTTCTCAGTGTGATTTTATTAATTTTCAAAAATTAATGAACTCGGATTATATATATATATATATATATATATATATATATATATATATATATATATCATACATACATATTTATTGATTTAGATGATAATGAGTCACACAATTAACGCAAGTATACGTATCGCTCAAGTAATACAATGCTCTAGTGGAGTCTTGGTTATCAATCCCACAGGGAGACTTTAACTTTATGGTGTATCACAGAAATCACTGATCGAATCACAACATAATTGCAAGTGGTTTAATTCTTAAAGTAAAGACAAACAGATTCAGTTACTATTTCTACCAAAGCACATTCTAAACTCTAGCAAGTTAAACTAACACAAGACTATATTTATAACAAAGTACAGTTGCAAGAAAGATTCTTCCTCCTTTCCAATCGTAAGTAATGATTATTGTGACATAGATCAGTGATACAAATGTATTGTGCCAAATAGGATCATTCATATTCTTTACCCATATTTCAACAAATAAAGAACATTGGCTAATCCTAAGTTTTGTCCCCGAATCCGTGGCTAGGCTGGGAGGATACTGGATCATTCCAGAACTCCCGCTTTCCTTCACCTGAAGGCTAACTCTCATTTTAGTTGATAAACATTATGACCAAATTGAGGATTTCAGCCTATCACTCTGAAATCTCCAATTCTATGCCCATCAAATTATATTTCCCTATTTATTTGCACTCATTCCCCATGAACTACATCTCTCATTCATGGACAATGAATATGACCTTCACTTTTGTTGTAGAACTCATAACCCTTTCGGAACATATGTTTCTGAACAAGTTTTATCAATTCAATTGGCCAGATCAAAAAGTAAATGAAGTTCTAAGTGAAAAGGTCATTACAAATTCTCCATAATAAATCAGCACATCATTTCCATTTCACAACATCAACACATCACATGAAAGTGAGAAAGAGAAAGAAATCTACTCAATACTCATGAGGAAAAGATGACAAATCTTGGATTTTATATATAAAAACATCATATAAACAGAGTAAAGTAAAGACAACTTATCTCAAACACTTCCCCAAGTGAATCTCAAGGAATTCCTTTGACTCCACTTCTTTCTTCACAACAACACATAATTCTCTCTTTAGAATGGTAAGGAAGAGTAAATCTCTCACTTTCCCTCTCCTCTCAAGCTCCTTAGAAGAGAAAACACAAAACCTAACTTGCTACACAAAATGGAAAGAAACTCTCTCTAAACTCTAAACTCTTCTCTTCCGTTCTCTCCCCCCCCCCCTTGAAATTTAGCTCCAAATGTATTTAAATTCGGCCAAAACTGAATTTCTAAGAGTTTCCTTAAGCAACCTTTCAAAATCTGGCCAAATACATTGAATCTAGTTCAAAATCGGGATAGGGCGCTGTCTGGCACTGGTAGGAGCACCATTCAGTGTATTATTCCACCAAAATGGCGTAACTCTCTGGAAACTTGCGATGTTCGGTGCTGGTGATAACGTGGTTTGACGCTAGTTCAATAAAATGCCCTTTTGTCCTTTTTTGCTCTAAATCTGCTCCTTTTCGCTTCCTTTTGTACCAAAGGCCTAAGATCATTGTACATGCATGAAATCATCAAAATACATTCCTTTAAAGTGCAATATCATCTAAAACAGGTATGAAATGAATAGTAAAAAGCAATCAAATTTTTAATGGATCAAGATCCCCCAAACTTAACTATTACTTGTACTCAAGTAATTTTAGTTAATGCATAAAATTATGATTCACTCCAATGAACTTTCTTTCTATAATACCATAATTTTGATTCAGATAAGTACAATTTTAAAATTTTCAGAAAGATCATTAAATAATTCAAGTAAATTTTGCAGGTGTAAGAATATCTAGTAATCAAGTCTAAGAGTTCTAGCCTTCTATTCATTTCAAAAATGACTGTAGATAGTCCCATTAAGGAATATAAAAGGATTACATGAAAAGAAGTTTATGAGAACATTACTAGTAAAGATGTTAATCCATGCATATAAGTTCAAGAAAGTAATTAAGTTTTTCCCTTTAGGTAGGTCCAAGTGAAGCCAATTTTTTATTAGGCATCTCCTCAAGCTTCTCTTCACTTCTCTTTTTCTCTACTTTTATTGTTTGCTTTTCTTTTCTTTTCTTTTATTTTCTTTTCTTTGAGGATTACTGTTTCTGGATAGCCTTTAATGATTTTGAACTTCACTATTCTCTCCCTAAATTTGAAACTTACCTTATTCCTTTACCTTAAAGGCTTTTCTCTAGCTTATTAATGATTCATCATAGAGTCTCAATCCTTTCCTATCACATAAAATTTTATGATTTTTAATATTTCAAACATATAGTTTTTATTACTTTGAATAGTTGACTATAGTTCTATTCTCTTATACCAAATATCTTACATTACAAAATTACTTTACATTACCAAATACTTTCATTCAATTTTATAAAATACTTAAATAAAATCAAAATAAAGTTATCTGAAATTGAGTTCTATTATAGGAAAACATGTTACTACTTTTTGAAAATAATTTTAAATGTGAACAATTAACAGTTAGTTCTTTCCCTTCCCCCAAACTTAGATTTTGAATATAAATAACATGGAAGAAAGAAAAGATCTAAATATATAATTCATATCTCAATATACTAGGCTTTTCAGACCTTTGAGTTTAAGCAGGTTTTTCTTCATAAAGTATAACAGTAGGCCTAAAATAATTAAGAAGCATTTCTATACACAAATAGGGTTAGAAGTTTATGAAGAAGATGTTTACACAATAAACAGTGCACATAACATTAACATCCGACTGTTACTATTACAAATTAAACTAGCAAACCAAACACATAAAAACTTTACTATCACATCACATACATCCCAAATCAACTACAAAGTCTACTACAAGTACATCCACATACACATATAACTTTTCAGACACAAATCATAAGAAGTCTCAGGTACATCACAAATAACAAACACAAATACATCATTAAGTTTAATAAAAAAAAAATAAAAATACACAAACTACCATTCATCATGTTCTACAGGAGCTCCACCATCATCAGGTGCTTCAGGCTGGTATGGAGTATACTCGGGTAAGTAGGTAATACAACATTAGTGTCTCCCCTGAAAAATCTCATATGTGCGTCATGATAAGCTATATCGTATTCTCTCTACTACACTTGATAATCATCATTAATCTTGTTCCTTATTTCTAGTCCCTCTACTCTGGTGTTTAACCTTTCTAACTGATCCATAACATCATGCAGAGTAGGTTCCCTAGATGTAGATGATATATCTTGACTAGAAGAAGGCTCATCAGATTTCTTACTCCATTTCCATCTGACATGGGCTTCATAAGTCTTCAGATTCAGTTTAGTAATGGCTTCAGGGGATAGACTACCTCATCATTATCTTCCATCACTACACCTAATTGAATGCATAAGGCATGAATCAGACTAGGGTGTCCTAGTCCTTTTGTAGTTTCTCCTTTTGATCTTGTCAAAATGCTTTTAAGAATAATAGCCTCAATATTTATATTCTTCATCTTCTGAATACAGTAATTCATAACAGCTCTATCAACAATAACATCACTGTGATGGTTGGTAGCCAACAGCCTTGCATAAATGAAATAATGTCAGGCTTTTAACACAGGATTCAAAGTAGAAATAGGGAAGTTAACTTTTAGTATTTGCTTAATCTTACATTCCCCTTTTCCATTAGTCAAGAAGTTTACAATCATATCCAGTGTTTCATTTGTAATAAAAAAAATTTCATATTCACAAGAAAAAGGTGCTCTTCACTGATAAAATGCATTTATGCTGGCAGGGGTGAATTCAACCATTTTGCCTCTAACCAGAATGTATTCACTCTCAAAATAATACAAATTAGCATAAAACTCTCGAACAATACCAAGCATCGTATTTGCAGTGAAATAGTAGAAAATTACTCATTGATGATTAGCAATCAGTTCTTCAAGCATTCCTCTAGGATTTTCAAAGGCTCTTTCATGAATACATTTTTTATTCCTAAGAAACATACTAAAATATGAATAGGCTTTGAAACTCACAAATTTACTTTCATCATACTCAAATTTCCTCTTCCCCTTAGCCAATCATGGAGCTATTTGTCTAAAAATACCTAAATTTTCAAAATCAAGTTTAAAATTACAATGCAATCGACTCCAAGATAAATTTTAAAAGATAAGAACTCAAAATCCATGAAAAATCTCCAATGTTTCTCCAAAAACTTCAAAATTTCAAATCTTCCTAATGTAGGATATTTCTACGATCAAAATCAAAAAATCTTAGGTAAAAGTGTAGCTCTTACCAAGAGAAGATGAAATCTGAATTTTTTCGACCATGAAATCGCTTCAAATCCAAATGCTGGTGAGCCCTAGGTATAAAAATTGACCTTGGCTTGAGGTTGAATACAATGGTTTAGGAAAAAATGGTAGGTCTCAGGGTTAAATGATGAGAATTTGGATTTTTAGTCATTTTTCACGTTAGAGCACTGTTCGGTGCTGGAAGCAGTGCCGTTAGGCACATTACTCTACAGAAATGGCCAAACTCTCTGATTTTTAGCGTTGTCCGGCACTGGTGGCAACGCCAGTCAGTGCCAGTTCAAAAACTAGGCTTCTGATTTTCTTTTGCAATTTCAATCTTTTCAAGCCTGCTCCGATGTCTAACTAGTCTAATTAAGCATTGAATAACATCCTAAAGCCTTGGCAAATGATATCTTTTTACACAAACAATACATAACATTACTTTCATATATAAAATCCATGTGTCATACACATACACACAACACTAAACATTACACATTTTTAAGCCATATAATCTTAAATTCAGCTTCACACACAACCACAACACAATAACGCTGAAAACTAAACAAACAAACATGTCCAAATATAACATTCAAGCCAAATAAAGTAAAGCAAAGCAAAGCAATCCGATACACAAATATAGAAATACAATAATCAAGTTTTCATTCTTCCTCTGAACTATCATCAATTCTAAGATCTCCCACCAATTGAGCATGAACAAATAAATTGTAGAATGGACGAAACAGGAATTCTTCAGTAGACTCCTCTTCAATCCAATTTTTTCTTCTCATCAATCGCATCAAACTTCCTTCAAGATATTTAGAATGATTAAAGTGCTCCTTCATTCTCCAATCTAGATGATCAAAGAAATCAGAAAGATTGTTGATTACATTCATCAGATGTTGTACTTCCTTCTCCAATTTCTTAATTTTCTTCAAGATGATCTGTGAACTTTCAGGAAAATAAGGAGGAATAGGTGCTGACCTTTGAGATGGTTGATTTTCAATGATGCTCATATCATTCACATCACCAACTGCCTGGTTATTATATGCATCTACTGGGTCTATAGGCTTCCAAGGTAGAAGTACTCTTTTCCAATTCTCATATAGCACTTGTGATTAACAGTATAGAAGAAATATGATGGAAGGATTTCCAAGCCCATACTTTGATCCATGAATGATCAATCCCAAAAAACATTAACAATTATTGATCCAACATCAAGAGGCATTCCCATTTGAATATAATAATTAAGAATAGCACACTCCTTAGTTACTTGACTGATTTTCATTGTTGGGAGAAATTTTGCACATATGAAGTAATGTAAGTGTTTAAACATAGGATTTAATAGTGTGGTCGACAAACTTGCATATCTGTTATCTCTTATCTCCAATTCATCACTTTCATCTGTCAGATATATGTATATGTCATTCATATTGTCCTTTGTCGGGGCAAAAATTTGAATAGTGGTAGATTGACACATTATCAATCATATATAAATCATTAATCTTTGCAGGAGAAAATGTGACAAACCTACCTCGCACATAAACTGATCCTTGATTGATTCCATGAAGATTTGCATAAAACTCCTTCATAACCGAAACAACTACAGTGGTAGTAGTATAACATAATACTTCCTAACATCTCTGAAAAATAATTTCATCAATTTTTGTCGTAGGAGAATTCGTACCTCGATTTACAAAGCCTCGCTCTTTAATTAATCTCATTTTCGAGATATTTTTGTTAAAAAGTCGATGCATCTCGAAAGTTATGAACTTTCTACGGTTGAAGACTTGAAGTCTTTGAATTTCCATCGAGTCGAAATCCATTTGGACAAGAATTTGAGTCTTCCTCTTCATTCCCTTGGAAATTCCAGCGTCTAGGGGCAGTTTTTTGGAGTTCTGATCCAAGAAAAAAATATCTATTTTTATGCTTTGATTTTTATTAAATTTTAAGTATATTATGCTTTAATAAAAGATATTTTTGTGTTTTTAGATGTAGGTGATGCAAAAATGTTCAAGAAGGAGAAAATTATGAAAAAGGAGCAAAAAGGAGCAAAAAGGAGCAAAAAGGAGCAAAAATAGAGCCAAAATGCAAAATTGTCGAAATTACTGGCCCGGCGCCTAGGCGCCAGAGTCCGGCACCTAAGCGCCAGCTCGATACAGAAAACTATTAAGTTTTCGATGACTTTTGGGTGGTTATTTTGACGGTGTGAGCAGTTATTGGACCTTCTAGAAGACTGTCAGTTGTTCCTGGTTTATAGCACATGTGATACAATGTATTTGGACGCTTCAAAATGGTTTTAATCGCGAAGAGGTGCAATCCAAAGTGAAGAGGTGCGAAGAAATGGACGCGGTGTCCGGCGCCTAGGCTCCAGATTCCGGTACCTAGGCTCCAGACACTCCTTCTAGAAGATTTATTGAATTTGGACACATTTTGAAGAGTTGCCTTGAGGCAACCCTTGAAGCATATAAATAGGAGGGTAGTCCTTCAGAAAAAATTGCCCCCTATCTAGAGCCCAACCTAGAGAGAGAATTAGAGAGATAATATTAGGGCCACCTTTTTACTTTTCCTCATAAATTAGTGAGTTTATTTTAGAGTTTGTATTTAGATTTCGAACGAGTTGGTGCATCTGGAGTTCATTACGCTGTGGAGTCAGTAAGAATTAGAAGTTCAGTAAGAGAAACATCTAAGATAAGTATTTTTATTTTGATTCAAAGTTTATTTATTATGTTTTGTTATTTAATTTCTATGTGTTCTGAGTAGTTATTTTACTTTCTCCTTTCAATTATTAAAAGATAAATAAGATAATACAAAATTCGTCGGAGAATTAAAAATCATATATTTTCAAAACATTGTGATGATATTAATACTGGTTCTTAATTTACTATTTAAATTGGCCATTTAAATTGGCCATTTAAATTGTTAAAATCTGTTGAAGAGTTTTGGGACCTAGAAGGAGATGAATTCTTAACTTGTAGATATCACATGAATCCTTGGGTAGTCGAAGGCCTTGTGAGGGTTATTCAAGGTGAAGCGCAAATAAATAGGAAGATATTATATATTGGGTGTAGAATTGATAAGTTTTAGAGTGACAGACTAAATTCTTATAATTTGGTTTATAGAAAAGGAAAGGGTCACTAGTAGGGCCGACTATAGCCACCCTTGGACATCTAGTATTATGAGCCAAGATTAACACATTCTACTTATAATACATCCAGACCTGATCTATAGGCTAGCCAATGTTCTTTATACTATCGAGCGAAGATAAAGAATAGGAATGCTTCTATTTGGCACAATACCATAAATTTATATTCTCCACGAATATTATTATTATTTTAGAAAATCTTGGATTAATTGAAAGGGAGAAAGTTGTTTTCTTATTGCTATTTACATAAATCATTTTATTTCTGCTTTATTATTGCATCTAGTAAATTAAAGATATTTTATTTTTAACTATAAAAAAATACTTTAAAATAAAAATATTTAAAGATCTATGACTCTCTCCTCATGGGAACAATACTGGGGTCTTTGTTTCAAAGCCCTATATTACTTAATACGATACATATACTTGCGTAGTACCCCTAGTGGTAAAATATTTTTCATAAAATTATATTTATATACACTAGCCGCTATTATTATTTATAACATATATTTTTGAAAGAATTAATTAGTACGTTGATCTTCAAAGGACTTCGGGTCAAGTTTTTGGCGCCGTTGCGAGGGAAGAAGATTTTAGTACGCATATATTTATACCGGGTCAAGTTCTAATGGAGAATTTTCCGCCTAGAACTGCCAAAACTAAGATTTTAAAGATGAGAAACGATTTTCTGGATAGCGGCTCTATCTGACACTGATAGTAGTGCCCGTTTGACGCTAGTTCAAATTTTCTAAACTTTACTTCGTTCAACTTTTTTTCCAAATTTTGATTCGATTTATTTCTTAAATGTTATTAATGTTAATTAAGGAAGTATAAGACTTAATTAAGTCACAAACAAACACAGACAACATATAAAACAAAGCACACACTTAATATCTATGGGTTGTCTCCCACAAAGCGCTTGGTTTAACTTTATCAGCCCTACATAACTTTACGTTATTCAAGTTGTTCCAACATTAAAACCTCTTTAAAATTAGGTTTATTGCCTTCAAAATATGGTTTTAATCTTTGGCCATTAACTTTGAATATTCTTCCAGAATTAGGGTCTTCAATAATCACAACTCCAAACTGATATACTTTTATGACAATGAAAGGTCCTGTCCATCTAGACTTCAGTTTCACAGGAAATAATTTCAATCTTGTATTGAATAGTAAAACATTTTGTCTTAATTCAGGATCCTTTTTGACAATCTTCCGATAATGCCATATTTTCTTTCTTTCCTTGTATATTTTATCATTATCATATGATTCATTTATGATTTCTTCCAGTTCATTTAATTGTAACATTCTCTTTTCACCAACATCTTTCAAATTAAAGTTCAATTTCTTTATCACCCAATATGCTTTATATTCTAATTTAACTGGCAAATGAAAGGTTTTTCCAAAGATTAATCTGTAAGGGGACATTCCTATAGGAGTTTTATAAGGAGTTCTGTATGTTCATTAAGCAGTATCTAATCTAGAAGACCAAAATTAATAACTTTCTCCAAAATTCATTTAATTTCACGATTAGATACCTCATCTAATTTATTAGTTTGGGGATGATAAGCTGTAGAGATTTATGCATAATATTATATTTTCCACCAATCTCTGAATCAGATTATTCTTAAAATGGGGTCCTCCATCAGTGATGATTACCCTAGGCATTCCATATCTTGTGAAAATATTTTTCATTAAAACCTCGAAACACTTTTAGCATCACACCTAGGTAAAGTTATTGCCTTAATCCATTTTGATACATAATCAATAGAAATCAATATATATATATATATATATATATATATATATATATATATATATTTCCAAATGAAGACATAAATGGTCCCATAAAATCTAATCCCCATGCATCAAAAAATTCAACTTCCAAAGTAAAATTAAGAGGCATTTCATTTCTTTAGGATATATTGCCTATTCTTTGACATCGATCACAAGTTTAGATAAATTTATAAACATCTCTGAAAAAGTGTAGGCCAATAAAATTCAGATTGCAAAATCTTATATGCAGTTCTATCAATTCTGAAATGTCCTACAAATTCAGAATCATGATATTCTCGAATAATTTTTTCAGTTTTTCCATAAGGCACACATCTCCTAATAATAAGATCTTTACATTGCTTGTACATATAAGTATTGTTCCAGAAATAAAATTTAGCATCATGCTTAAATTTTTTCTGTTGTTGCATTGTTAAACCAGATGGTAAAATATTACGAATGATGTAGTTCATAATACCAGCATACTACTGTAAATTTCCTTCAATAATATTATATAATGCTCATCTAGAAAAGTTTCAATAATTTACTTTTCAAAGTCATCCAAATTAAGGTTTTCAAGTCTAGATAAATAATTAGCTATTTGATTATCGACAGCTTTTCTATTAACGATCTCAAAATCAAATTCTTGCATTAAAAGCATCCATCGAATCAGTCTTGGTTTTGCATCCTTCTTTTGCTTTAAGTATTTCATTGCAGAATGATCAGTATGCACTATACATTTAGCTCTGATTAAGTAAGATCTAAATTTTTCAAAAGCAAATACAATCGCTAATAACTCTCTTTCAGTAGTAGTGTAATTAATTTGAGCATCAGTAAAAGTCTTACTAGCATAATATATAACTTTAAACATTTTGTGATGACTTTGCCCTAAAACAACTCCAATACCGTAATCGCTAGCATCACACGTTAGTTCAAATAGTTTATCCCAGTCAGGTGAAACTATTATAGGTGTAGCAGTTAATTTTTTCTTCAATAAATTGAAAGCTTTTAAACATTCATCGTTAAAATCAAACTTTCTCTCTTTTTCCAACAGTTGGCATAGAGGTTTAGTAATTTTTTTAAAACACCTGTAGAATCCTACATGTCCCAAAAAGCCTCTTACTCCTCTCACAGTTGTTGGAGATGATAATTTTTCTATAACTAAAATTTTCTTAGGATCTACTTCCATGCCATATTCGGATATTTTATGCCTAAGCACAAATCCTCCTGCAACCATACATTGACACTTTTCCTAGTTTAGGACTAAATTTATTCTTTCGCATACCTCTAAAAATTTTTCTAAGTTTCATAGGAATGCATCAAATGAATCTCCAAATATTGAGAAATCATCTATAAACACTTCTATTCCATCATTAATTAATTTGTTAAATATGGATGTCATACATTATGAAAATATTACAGGTGCATTATATAATCCAAAGGGTGTTCTTATAAAAGTATAAGTTCCACAAGGGCTAGTAAATGTAGTCTTCTCTTGATCCTTAGGAGCAATAGTTATTTGGTAACAACCGATATATACATCTAGAAAGCAATAATACTTATGTCCAGCAGGTCTGTCTAGCATTTGGTCTAAAAAGGGTAAAGGAAACTGATATTTTCTGGTGGCGGTGTTTAATTCCTATAATCAGTACATATTTGCCAACCAATGACTTGTCTTGTCAGTATAATTTGATTTTGATCATTTAAGTCAACAGTCACTCCTCCTTTCTTAGGAACATAATGAATTGGGCTCACCTAAACACTATCAGAATTAGGATATATAATTCTAGCATCTAACCACTTTAAAATCTCATTTTTAACTATTTCTTTAATTATTGGGTTCAGTCTCTTTTGTGGATCAATTCTTGGTTTGTGTTGTTCATCCAACAAAATTCTGTACATATAGATCAAATGACTGATTCCTTTAACATCAACTATAGACCAACCAAAAGCCTGTTTGTATCTTTTTAAAGTTTCTAATAATTTTTTTTCTTGATATTCATTTAAATTCAAAGATACAATGACTTGTAAAGTAGATGATTCTCCTAAAAACATGTACTTTAAATGATTAGGAAGAATATTTAGCTCAAGTTCAGGGGGTTTAGTGATAAATGGAATTAAACTTTTATTTCCAATTTCCATATTATCTAATCTTTCAAAATTTTCCTGAACAAAGTCTAACTTTTCATTCTTCATATTGATACACCTAAAATATATAATATTTTTATGCACATTTTTATATCTATTTTTAATGATATTGCACTTTAATGGAAGATATTTTGTGTTTTTCTTGCAGGTATGATGAAAATGGATGGTCATGATGAAAGGAGCAAAATTGGAAAAAATTTGGAGAAAAAAATGAAAAATAAAAAATTTGGCACTGGCGGCTAAGAGTCGCTAGGCCGGCGCTTAGCCGCTGTCAGCATATAAAAAGTTTTAAATATATGGGTTTTAGTTAGTGTTACCCATTAGAAGCTGTCATTCGCTGGAATCGAAGTCCCATCGCCCGCTTTAGAAGGATAATTTTAATTTAATTATAATTTAGTCTAGAAAAATATAGAATCAAAATGATCTCATATTTTTCAATGTTCGAATGAATGAGCACTATACCTCGAGCATTGTATATATCCCGAAGGATGAACACAAAACTTGAGGATGAGGCTCAATCAAATGAACTAAGGAAAAGTATGACATCTGTTTGGTCTGCGAAACCTGTATGTTTGCTGACAATTTCCCCATTTAAGATAAGAAGATTAAATGGGGTTTATATTAATCTGGGGTCTTTATAAAGGGAAAAAATAAACCATGCCTCAGGAGGCCTATCCTAGGTTTAATTGTTATTGTGTTGGTATTGTATTATGGTCGGGATTATTGTTGTATGTTGTGATTGTTGCATTATGTTAATGTATTATGTATGTTATTGTTATTTATTATTTTATTATTGTTTATTTTATTCTGTGTTATCATTTTATGTTATTATTGTTATTTATTATTTATGTGTTTTGTTATTTTTATTATGTGTTATTTAAAATAATTATCTTTTATTTGTAATTAAAATTATTATTATCTTTATTATTTATTTAATTTATTATCTTATTTAATTCATTATGATTTATTTATTTTATTATCATTTATTTATTTAACTAATTGTTATTAATTTTATTTAATTTTACTTTAATTTATAATTACTAAATATTTATTTATTTAACTTATTATTTTTGGTTATATTTTAATTTATTTTATTATTTAATTTAATTTAATTAATTTAATTTTAGTATAAATTATTAATTATTTACATTATTGCTTAATTTAATTTAATTTAATTTAATTTAATTTATTTAACTTATTTTATTTAATTTAATTTATTCTTTATTTACATTAGTATTTAATTTAATTTAATTTGATTTAGTTTAATTTAATTTTATTTAATTTATTTAATTTAATTTAATTTATTTTTATTTATTGTTTATTTGCATTATTATTTAATTTAATTTAATTTAATTTTTCTGTTTTCATTTATTTATTTTATTTATAATTATTTAATTATAAATTTTTATTTATTACTATTTAATTCAAAATAAATAAATTAATTTAATTTAATTTATTTAATTTAATTTAGTTTAATTTAATTTAATTTAATATATTTTAATTTATCATATATTTATATTATTATTTAGTTTAATTTAATTCATTTATTTAGTTTTTTATTTATTTTCGGTTTTAGGTAACTTTAATTTATTTAATTTTAATTTAATTTATTATTTATTTACATTATTATTTAATTTTAATTTAATTTAATTTATTTAATTTAATTTAATTTAATATTTATTTATATAATTGTTTTTTTCTATTTATTTAATTAATAAATATTTAATTTAATTTTTTCAATTTAATTATTATTTATTATAATTTTTTTTAGTTTTCTTTATTTTTAACTATTTAATTTCAATTTAATTTATTATTTATTTAAATTATTTACATTATTTTCACTTTATGTATATATATATATATATATATATATATATATATATATATATATATATATATATATATATATATATATATATATATATATATATATATAAACTTGACTATATATATATGTGTGTGTGTGTGTGTGTGTTATTTATTTTTATTATCCCTTATATTCTAATCTTTTAATATATTTAAATTATAAGTATTTTTATTTTAATTTATTATTGTTATTATTTAAATGTATATTTAAATTTATTATTTATATGATTTAAATTTTTATTTATTTAATTATAAAGCTTTCCATTTTCTCTCTCCTTGATTATTCTTTTATTTATTTAAAGTTATTATCATTTATATTAGGTTATTATATATTAAAATTATTATTTACATATATATTTATATTTTCATTATTTTAAAAAGAATGACATTTTTATTTACTTATTTTTGTTATTTATTTATATTTACAATTATTATTTTAGTTATTATTATTATCATTTTTTTCTCATACTTTTTGTTTTCTTTTAAAATTATAACATTATTTTCATTATTTTCATAATATCATTAATTTACAAAGATACATATTTAGCATTTAGTTAGTATTTTGATATTTTAGTGGTATTTATTTATTTTTAAATTTAATATTGTTATTATTAATTTTCATATATATATATATATTATTATTCATTTAATTATTTATTATTTTAGATTTTTATTTCATTTTCTTCTTTTTATTATTATTATATTTTTTATTCCCTTTTTATGTTTATTTTTCCTTTCTATTATTTTTATTTCCTTTATGTTGTATTAAAATTTTTTTTAAATTTTATTTTTCAAGGTAATAAAAATTAGGTGGTAGATTTGTAAATATTTAAAATTAGTAAGGTTCTACAAACTAAACAAATATATTTTGCATAAAAGATATTCTAAAACTAAGCATGAAAAAGGTTTAAATAATTTACATGAAAAGAAAATTGTGAAAAACTAAATAATTTGCTTTCAAGATTTCCTAAGGCTAAGCATATAAAGATTTGACCATGTACATGGAAGAAAACTTTAAGGGTAAACATGGAAAAATTTAGAAATAGGCATACATGAAGATTTGTGAAAAATTAAACAATTTGCACATTAATTTGAAAAATCTATGTAAGGGAAGAAAAAAGACTAAACAAGATGCATGTATGTGTGGGATCTTAGGCTAAACATGAGAAGGGTGAAGAAACTTACCTTGATTTGGTGGACTTGATGGAAGAAACTCTTGGAGAAGCCCTTGTTGAAGCTCACGGCTAGGAGGGGTTGGGATTGGGTGTGGCTTTATTGGAAGAAGAAGAGGAAGAGGAGGGAGGCTCACGGCTAGGAGGATGGGAGAGGTGTTGTGAGTCAAGTGAGTAAGAGAGTAAGTGAGTGTGTAAGAGAGTGTAAAAGTGAGATTATGAGAGGATTTAATGGGGAGGCTCACGGCTAAGAGTTAAGGAGGGAGTGAGGGAGAGATATGGTGGAGGTAAGGAGGAGGTGAGGTGGGTAGACTTTAGGGTGGTGTGTAGGGTGAGGGAGAGGTCAAGGAGAGGTGAGGGAAGAGGCATGGAGGAGAGATATGGAGGAGAGATATTTCTTTTTGTGTTTTTTTCTTTTAAAAAAATGTATTTTATTTATTTATTTATTTTTATATATTATATATGTATATTTATTTTAGGTCATGTCATGAGGTTTAATTTGGTTAATTTTGGTTTAATTTGGTTTGATTTTAATCATTAGTTCAATTAGGTTCATTTGGGTTTTGGTTGGCTTAACTTGGGTTAGATATTGAATGAAGCCTAAGTGCCTTGATAAATATTGTCCACTTGATTTTAATGAAGATCTTTCATAAAGACACAAAGTGGTTTTGAGCTCATTTGGAAGTTCAATTTTGGTATGGATAGGATTTTTGATTATTTTGGACCATATTCGATTTGGGTCAAGTTATCTTCAGTTTGAGTGGTAATGAGGTCTAGAAGTCTTCACCAATAGTGTATATATGGTCATCTCCAAGATATGTCATGAAGACATGATAGAGTTTTGACAAAGTTTGGATGGTCAATTTGGTGGATTTAGGATCTGTGTTCAATTTGGGTCAAAATTGGGAGTTTTGGTCTAAAATGGATTTGGGTAAGACTTGAGCTCAAATTGTGGACAATTGATGATCCATTTCAGTTTAAGGAGGTGTTATAAAGAGTTTGGGATTGAAATTTGGGAGGAATTGATTGACATTGGGTTTATTTAGGGGATTTTGGATTATTTAGGCAAAATTGGGGATTTTGGATTTCAAGTGGAATTGGATTCAAATTTGGGTCACATTGGGCTTAAATTTGATTTAGATTGATATTGGGGATGTTGAATTGAAGTTTGGAATTGAAATTGGGTAGGATTTTGGTTAATTGGGTCAAGATTGGATTTAATTTGGGCACTTTTGGGCTAAATAGGCTAAATTGGGGTTTTTTATTTAAATTAGGTTAAATTGACACAATTGGCTTATGGTGTAGTTGAACAAAATAAAATTAGGAATTTTTAGAATTTTTTGGAATTTTTTGTCAATTTTCTGGAATTTTTGGATTTTTGGCCAAAAAGGGTATTTTGGGTATTTTGAGGGTATTCGGGGGTATTTTTGGAAATTTTAGAGTTTTTGGTCATGGATGGTCAATTTGTGTGGTAAGGAATATCTTGGAATGATCTTTGGGGAATTTTTTTGAATTTGAAGAATTTTGGGTAATTTAGGGCATGTTGGGTGGTTAGGGGCCAATTTTTTGAAATTTTGGAAAATTTAAGCTTGGTTTGAGATGACTGTCATGAGATGGTTTGAATTGAGTTATGGACCAAGGGTTACTCACATTTGGTCCTCTATGTATTGGTACTAGTAAAACCACTAGCTCGATCTTAAGAGTTGAGAAGAACCATCTACATGAGTTTCCAAAGGTTTAGGGGAATGTGTGCAAGTGAGTGGTGAAGTCCAGACCTCCCTAAGGGCAAATCTTAAGGTCTGACCACCTATAGGAGACTTCGCCTAGGATTCCTTATGCTTGCCTTTTTTCCTACCAAAAGGTGGAGGTCAGGCCTTAAGCATATGAATACCCCTAGTGAAGCAAGAAGAGCTTTGAATTTCTATGGGGAGGGTTCCATTACTAGTCCTCTAAGAAAGTCACCAGGAGAGTCTTATGGATAGACCCTAGGATATTCTAAAGAGATACTAGACCTAAACCAAAAGTGAGGTCAACAAATGGACCCCCAATAGGTGTGGTGTCTTGGGCGAGCACTACTTGCACGTATTGGTGTTGACCGACGAGATCAACAAGACCAACACAAGCGTGTGAGTGAAAACTCGAGATAGAAAGAAGAGTTTAGCAAGTGAGTTTCTGCTGGGGATTGTTTGGTTGAAGACCTTCGAATCCGGGGACTCTCGGCGGGAAAGAAGGAGGATGGAATACCTTTCAGTTGAAGCTGTGAATTTTAAGCTCCCAAACTCTGAAGGAATCCGAACCGATTTGATTTGAAGTGGGGAACGAAGAATTTGATTCCAAGTTTCTGCTTGAATTTTGGTTTGAAACTTTGTTTTGAATTTGAAGTTTGGAATTTTGTTTTTGAATTTAATTTTAGGATTTGAATTTGTAGGAATTTGAAATTTTAAACGAAATCGGAATTTTGGTACCGCTCATAGAAGGAGAATCAGAAGTTAGATACTAATTCGGAAGGATGAGTACTGGAATTTAGGTACCAGCCTCGAGAATAGAAGTCGGGATTTAGGTACTGACCTCGGCAAGATGAGAATCAGAATTTAGGTACTGGCCTCAGAGGGAGAGAACTGGATTTTATGTACCAGCCTCGGAAATTCAAGGAAAATTTTCATTGTTTGGGAAATCGGACGACTAAGCTCTGACCCCAGAATTTCATGGAAGGAGGAAAAATATCTCGGAAGGAAGATGGAATTTAGGGAATTTTTGGGAAATCAGACGACTAAGCTCCGACCCCAGAATATCATGGAAGGAGGAAAAATATCTCAGAAGGGAGATGGAAATTTAGGGAATTTTTTGGAAATCGGACGACTAAGCTCCGACCCCAGAATATCATGGAAGGTGGAAAAATATCTCGAAAGGGAGATGGAAATTTAAGGAATTTTTGAGAAATCAGAAGACTAAGTTCCGACCCCAGAATATCATGGAAGGCGGAAAAGTAACTCGGAAGGGAGATGGAAATTTAGGGAATTTTTGGGAAATTGGACGACTAAGCTCCGACCCTAGAATATCATAGATGGCAGAAAAATATCTCGAAAGGGAGATGAAAATTTAGGGAATTTTTAGGAAACCGGACGACTAAGCTCCGACCTCAGAATATCATAGAAGGCAGACAAATATTTCAGAAGGGTGATGGAAATTTAGGGAATTTTTGGGAAATCGGACGACTAAGCTCCGACCCAAGAATATCATGGAAGGCGGAAAAATATCTCGGAAGGTAGATGGAAATTTAGGGAATTTTGAGGAAATCAGACGACTAAGCTCCGGCCCCAGAATATCATGGAAGGCGGAAAAATCTCTCAGAAGGGAGATGGAAATTTAAGGAATTTTTGGGAAATCGAATGACTAAGTTCCGACCCCAGAATATCATGGAATATGGAAAAATATCTCAGCTAGACCCTAGGCTATTCTAAAGAGAGACTAGACCTCAACCAAAAGTGAGGTTGACAAATGCTTTAGGCTATTCTAAAGAGAGACTAGACCTCAACTAAAAGTGAGTTAGAATACTATATTTTTTAGCATTTCTCAACAATTTTCAGCATATTCTTAGCATTCGAGATAGGCTTCCGCCTCAATCCCTACTCAGCATATTCTCAGCACTCGGGATAAGCTTCCGCTCTACTCCCTCCTCAGCAGTTCTCTGCATTAGGATATGCACAGACCTACTCTTTTCTCTGCATGAAACCAAAATTGAAATTGAAATTGAAATTAAAACCGAAATCAAAATCAAATTGAAATTAAAGTAAAAAAAAAAGCAAAGTAAATCAAATCCAAATTTTAAATTTGAAAATTAAAGTTGCAACTCTTAAATTGAAAATTCCTCCTCTTGTTTCCCAAGCGGAAACAACTCTCTCTCAATTCTGCGTTTTGTCCTAAGTATTTTACTTAGGCAGCTTTATGTTGGTTCGTTAATCTTTTCGGTCAACACCAATAATCACGGTGTGCCTGTCCGGCGTACCACACCTATTGGGGGTCTATTTGTTGACGTCACTTTTGGTTGAGGTCTAGTCTCTCTTTAGAATAGCCTAAGGTCTAGCCGTAGGACTCTCCTGGTGATTTTCTTAGAAGACTAGTTATGGAACCCTCCCCATAGAAATTCAAACCTTTTTTAACTTCATTAGGAGTTTTCATATGCTTGAGGCCTAACCTCCACCTTTTGGTAGGTCTGGACTTCACCACTTAAATGCACACATTCCCCTAAACCCTTGGAAACTCATGTAGATGGTTCTTCTCAACTCCTGGCATCAGGCTAGGGTTTGACTAGTAACAATACATAGAGGACCAAATGCGACTGACCCTTGGTCAATAGCTCAACTTAAACCATCTCATGACATTCATCTCAACCCAAGCCTCAATTTTCAAAAATTTCAAAAATTTGGCCCCTAACCTCCCAAAATGCCCTAAATTACCAAAAATTCTTCAAATTCACCAAAATTCCCCAAAAATCATTCCAAGATATTCCTTACCACTCAAATTGACCATCCATGACCAAAAATTCCAAAATTTCCAAAACTACCCCCCAATACCCTTAAAATACCCAAAACACCATTTTTGCCCAAAAATCCAAAAATTCCAAAAAAATCTCAAAAAATTACAAAAAGTACTAAAAATTGCCAATTTTATTTTGTTCAACTTCACTATAAACCAATTTTGTTAATTTAAACCAACTTAAATCAAAAAACCCAATTTGGCTTATGTAGCCCAAAAATGCACAAATCAAACCCAATCTTGACCCAATTGACCAATAATGTTAAGAGTTCTTCTCCCACTTCTTTTCCTTCTTTTTGTTTAGTTTTTATTGAAGTTTGAAGTTTGTATTCTGAGTCATCGGAGTTTGGAGACTTGCTCTGAGGAGTAGTTTAGAGAAGAGTCAAAGTTTCAAGGGAACTTCCTTAGTCTTGTGGAAAGGATTTTCAGATAAGTGTTTAATTTTATTTAGTTTATCAATACTTGCTTTCATTTATTATTTTTCTTATCATTTTTAATTTCAAATCAATGTGTTTTTATATTTTCCCAATGCATTCTGAGTAGTTTACTTTATCTTTTTCTTTCTTAAAATGGAGAAGTAACTAATTTGAAGAGAATTGTTGTGAAAAGTATCAGTGTTTAAAAGTTAGAAGAAGTTGTGAAAATTGATTCTGAGAACTTTGTTTACTTCTTAATTTGGCCTGTTAAGTTGTAAAATTTCTTGAGATTATGTAAGATCCAATGCTGTATTATCTCATTAAAGTTAGTAGGAATCACATGCAATTATATGGGTGAGAACTGTAGTCCATATAAGTGAATGTAATATTAGAAGATATTTTTATAGAAGGGAGTAAAATTAGAGGATTTTAGAGTGACAGGCTAAAATCCCCTAATTTGGTTTGAAGTTTTGAGTTTTGTTATGAGAAGTTAGCCCTCAGGTGGTGGGAATCGAAGGAACTCTAGAGTCAGAGACTGGTATCTTCCCTGCCTAACCATGTTCAAAATATTATAAATTTCAAATTAACCTATGTTCTTTATATAACCAAGTAAGGGTAAAGAACACATTTGCTTCTATCTGTCACAACAAAATTTAAATAACTCCACAACAATACTTTAAGAATTATTACTACTTCATGAAAGGAAAGAAAAAGATATTTTAGTTAATAGTATTTTTACATCCAATGTTATTTGTTATTGAAACGTTTACTTTCATTGCTTAGCATTTTATTAAGAAAATTTCAAAAGACAAATCAACTTTCTAAAACTTTTTAAAATCAAGACATAATATTTCAAAAATAATTAAAGAAAGTAAAAAGATAATCTTCTAAATTCCTTTAAAGATTTTTAACTTTTCCCTGTGGGTTCGATATCTCGGGGCTCAATCAGAAAGTCCTATATTACTTGATAAACGATACGTACACTTGCGCAGTATCCCATATTATAAAATCATAATTTTTATATCTAAATCATCAGCACATATATTCCTTGCGGCCCAAGTTTTTGGCAGCCGTTGCACTTATATCTACTGGACGGTACCAAGTTTTTGGTAGTCGTTGCACTTATATCTATCGGAGATCAAGTTTTTGGCATCATTGTCGGGAAAATTAATTAAATTACATTTTAAAGAGAATTAAGAAATTTAAAATTTTTACTTTTCTTTGTTTTTGTTAGTGTGTTGTGTTTTGTTTTGTTTTATTTTTGTATGCGTAGTTCAGGTTCTAAAGGACTTGTGCCTTACGATTCTGAATTAGAAAGAACTATCAGAAAAATCAAAAAAATTAAAAATACAGAAAAAGAAATAATATTCAAGAAATGGCAAATCATCAAAATCAAAATGTTAGCATCCATCAAGAATTAAGACCTTTAAGAGATTATGTTAACCCTACAGTAGATGAACTTTGTGGTAGTATTCAAAACCCGCTGTAGCTGCTAATTCTTGTGAGCTTAAATCTGTTATTATCCAAATGGTGTCTAATAATCAGTTTGGGGGAGCAACAACTGAAGATCCTAATTTGCATCTTGCTAATTTTCTAGAGTTGTGTGCTACTTTTAAATATGATGGTGTTTCGGATGATTCTATTAGACTTAGTCTTTTTCCTTTCTCACTAAGGGATAAAGCTAAAATGTGGTTACATTCGTTAGCACCTAGATCAATTAGAACTTGGGGTGAACTGTCAAAAAAATTCCTTGCTAAATATTTTCGACCATCTAAGACTGCTA
Organism: Papilionanthe hookeriana x Papilionanthe teres; assembly: GCA_022702705.1. Lineage (NCBI taxonomy): Eukaryota > Viridiplantae > Streptophyta > Magnoliopsida > Asparagales > Orchidaceae > Papilionanthe > Papilionanthe hookeriana x Papilionanthe teres. The sequence continues at coordinate 151,955,355 of CM040427.1, read as the reverse complement.
AGTTGAGAAATGATATAACATCTTTTTGTCAGTTTGAAGGGGAATCAATATATGAAGCATGAGAAAGATTTAAAGATCTCCTCAGAAAATGTCTACGTCATGCGATACCAGATTGGTTAATAATTCAAACTTTATAATGGATTAGTTGGATCTCTTAGATCAATCATCGATGCTTCAGTGCTTGGTGGATCATTAATGTCTAAACCATTTTCTAATGCTTATGCTTTAATTGAAGAAATGGCTACTAATAATTTTCAATGGCCTTCGAAAGGTTAAATCTAAAAAGGTAGCGAGTGTTTATGAAAATGATGTTTTACAATGTCAGCAAATCAAGTTCTTCTTGTATCGAGGAAGATAGACCAATTTGGGATGAATTTTTCTCAGCCAAATCTCATGATTGAAGAAAATTCATTAGGCCAAATGGTTGATTGTTATTCTTTACAAGAAACTGTGAATGCTATAATCAAACCTAATAACCCATATTCCAATTATTATAACCCAGGTAGGAATAATCATCGAAATTATAACTGGAATAAAAATAATCAGGGTGGTGTTAATCAACAATGGGGGAACACCCAAGTAAACCCATTGGGGAATTGGAACAACCAAGGTAATAATAATAATAGATTAACTTATCCTTCGAGATATAACAATGCTTTACAAAATAAGGAGAAGAAGTTGTACATGGAAGAAGTAGTATCACATATGGGAAATCAATTACAAATTCAAGGAGCAACCATCAGAAATATTGAAACTCACTTGGGACAAATTGCAAATGCCTTAAGTAATAGATCCCAAGGAATGCTTCCAAGTAATACTGATGTGAATCCAAGAGAAATGAATAAAGAACAAGTGAAAGCAATTCAACTGAGAAGTGGAAAAGAATTGGAAGGTAGAGTTCAAAAAGTGACTGAAGTAGAGAAAGAAGAGATTGAAAGACCTAAAGAGGATGCTCCAAAAGTTTTTGAAAGACCTATTTCTCCACCTAAGGTTGATTTAGCAAAACCACCACCTCCATTTCCTCAGAGACTTCATCAACAATAGTTGGATAAGCAATTTTCAAAATTCTTGGAGCTATTAAAGAAGCTTACTATTAATATTCCATTTGTTGAAGCCCTAGAACAAATGCCAAGCTATGCGAAATTTATGAAGGATATTCTTAATAAAATGAGGAAGTTTGAAGAAAATGAGACTGTTGCACTTAGTGAGTAGTGCAGTGTGATAATTCAGAAAAGCTTTCTGAAAAACTTAAAGATCCTGGTAGTTTCACAATTCCATGTGCAATCGGAGATAGATTCTGTGGAAAAGCTTTATGTGATTTAGGTACAAGTATTAACCTTATGCCTCTATCAATATTCCAAAAACTAGGACTAGGAGAAATAACCCCAACTATTGTAACTCTGCGATTAGCAGACCGTTCGATCACATATCCTAAAGGAGTTATAGAAGATGTTTTAGTAAAAGTGGATCAATTTATTTTTCTTGTGGATTTCATTGTGTTAGATATGGAGGAAGATAAAGAGATACCCATAATTTTAGGGAGACCTTTTCTAACTACAGGCAGAGCCATGATAGATGTGCAAAAAGGGGAATTAACGATGAGGGTTAATGATCAGACTGTTACATTTAATATTTCAAAATATATGAAATATCCTGCAAGAGGTAAAGAAGATGAGTGTTATAGGATGGATGTTATTGATTATTTAAGTGAATGTCGTTTCAAATCAACTTATGAAGAGAATGCTGAAAGAGAAAATTTTGAATATAAGTAAGAAGAGGAGTTATTTAATTCTGAAGATTTTCAAGAAGAAGATTTAAAGTATGTTCATGAAAATTTTGAATTGTTGGATATGACTGAGAAAGATAAATCTTATGGTCCATCATTTGAAAAATCTCCTGAACTTGAGTTAAAAATGCTTCCTGAAAATTTGAAGTATGCTTTTCTAAGTGAATCCTCAACCTTGCCTGTTATAATTTCCTCTCAATTAATTGAAAAAGAAGAAGAGAGTTTACTTGAAATTCTAAAGAAGTACAAGAAAGCCTTTGGATGGACAATTGCTGGTATTAAAGGAATCAGTCCTTCAATTTTTATGCAGAGAATTCTTATGGAAGATAATTGCAAACCGCAAGCTGATCCTCAAAGGAGATTAAATCCTATTATGTAAGAAGTTGTTAAGAAAAAAATTTTAAAGTGGTTGGATGCTGGAATTATCTACCCTATATCAGATAGTGCATGGGTTAGTCCTATTCACTGTGTTCCTAAGAAAGGAGGAGTAATTGTAACTGTTAATGAAAAGAATTAAATGATACCAACAAGACAAGTTACAGGGTGGAAAATATGCATTGATTATAGAAAATTAAACCTTGCCACAAGAAAAGATCATTTTCCACTCCTTTTCTAGATCAAATGTTGGATAGACTGGCTGGGCAAAAATACTTTTATTTTCTGGATGGATATACTAGTTACCACCAAATTCAAATTGCTCCTGAGGATCAAGAGAAAATTATTTTTACCAGTCCTTATGGTACGTTTTCTTTTAGAAGAATGCTTTTTGGTTTATGTAATGCCCCTGCTACATTTCAGAGATGTATGATGGCTATTTTTTGTGAGTTAACTGAAAAAGGGATTGAAGTTTTTATGGATAACTTTTTAGTGTTTAGAATTTAATTTCAAGCACGTTTAGAACATCTATCTAAAGTTCTAAAACCCTGTGAAGAAATTAATTTGGTCCTTAATTGGGAAAAATGGCAATTTAGGTAGCAGGAGAATTGTTTTGGGACATCGGATTTCAGAAAAAGGTTTGGAGGTAGATCCTGCAAAAATTCAAGTTATATCTAATTTACCTTGCCCAACCAATGTAAGGGAAATTAGAAGTTTTTTAGGACATGCTAGATTCTACATGCGTTACATTAAAGACTTTTCAAAAATTACAAAACCATTATGTTGTTTACTGGAAAAGGATGCAATTTTTAATTTTGATGATAACTGCCATAAAGCCTTTTGAAACATTAAAATAAAAATTAATCACTAAACCTGTAATAATTTCACCAAATTGGGAAAAACCTTTTGAATTAATGTGTGATGCTAGTGATTATGCTATTGGTCCTGTTTTGGGTCAGAGATATGATAAAATTTTCAAAGTAATTTATTATGCTAGTAAAACTCTTAATGAAGCTCAAATTAATTATACCACTTGTGAGAAAGAGTTATTAGCTATAATATTTGCTTTTGATAAATTTTGATCATATTTAATTGGAACTAAATGTGTTGTGCATACTGATCGTTCTGCTATCAAATACTTAATGAAGGATAATGATGTAAAACCGAGACTTATAAGATGGATTCTTATTTTGGAAGAATTTGATTTTGAGATAGTAGATAGGAAGGGTTATGATAATCAAATTGCTGATCATTTGTCCAGGCTTAAAATTGAAAAATCTCTCTATGATATTGAAGAAATTAATGAACATTTGCCTGATGAAAAATTGTTCACTGTTAAAGAAAGGAATGTTCCGTTGTATGCAGACATAGTAAACTTTATTGTTAGTAATATTATACCCTATGGTTTGACATATCATCAAAAGAAAAAAATTTTGTCTGATCCTAAGACTTATTTTTGGAATGACCCATTTTTATATAAACAAGGAAAGGATCTTATAATTCGAAGATGTTTACCTTTGGAAGAGACTTATGAAATTATTTAAAAATGTCATGATTCTGATTATGGGGGACATTTTGGAAGTGATAAAACTGAATATAAAATATTACAATCAGGATTTTCTTGGACTACAATTTTTAAGGATGTGAATGATTATATTAAAAATTGTGATAGATGGCAGCGTGTAGGCAATATTTCTAGAAGAAATGAGATGCCCCACAATTATATGTTGGACGTTGAAATATTTGATGTTTGGTGAATAGATTTTATGGGACTATTTACACCATCTTTCGGAAATGTTTATATTTTGATAGCAGTACATTATGTTTCCAAATGGATTGAAGCTATTGCTTTACCTTGAGTTGATGCTCAAAGTGTTGCAAAGTTTTTAGAAAAGAATATATTTTTCAGACTTGGAATACTAAGAGTAATCATAACTGATGGGTGAAGTCATTTTAGAAATGTAATTATTGGGAAGTTAGCAAAGAAATATCATATTAATCATCGCATTGCTACTGCTTATCATCTGCAGACAAGTGCTTTGGTTGAATTATCCAATCGTGAAATTAAAAGAATATTGGAAAAAACTGTTAATCCAAATAGAAAGGATTGGTCAATTAAACTAGATTATGCTTTGTGGGCTTATAGTACTGCTTACAGAACACCTATAGGATTGTCCCCATATAGGCTGATTTTTGGAAAAGCATGTCATTTACCTTTTGAACTTGAGCATAAAGCATATTGGGCTATTAAAGATTTCAATTATAATTTGAAAGATGCTGCTGAAAAGAGATTATTGCAATTGAATGAGCTTGAAGAAATAAGGAATGAATCTTATGAAAATGCTAAGATTTATAAAGAAAACATGAAGTTATGGCATGATCGGAAGATTCTTACTAAAAATCTTGTACAAGGACAACAAGTTTTGCTATATAATGCTAGATTGAGAATATTTTTTGGAAACTTAAGTCCAGGTGGATGGGTCCATTCATTGTGATAAAAGTTTATCCTTATGGAGCTGTAGATATTCAAGATCCTATGACTGAAAAAATATTTAAAGTTAACAGACATAGAATTAAACCATATTTTTTCAGTCAACATATCTAAAGCTAATAAAATATAAATTTTTTCAGATGATGGAACAAATGGTCCCATAACGTCTAGACCCCATATATAAAAAATTTCAACTTCCAATATATAGTTTAAAGGCATTTCATCCTTCCTAGATATATTTCCCATCCTTTGACATCGATCACATGTTTTCACATATTGTCTCACATCTTTAAATAAGGTAGGCCAAAAAAATCCAGAATTTAAAATTTTAAATGCAGTTTTGTCTATGCCAATGTGTCCTCCAAAATCGAAATCATGACATTTTTGAATAATAGCAAAAGTTTCCTTATAAGGTACACATCTTCGAATCATAGAATCTTTACCAATTTTAAATAAATGAGTTTCTTCCCAAATATAAGATTTAAGATCATATTTAAATTTCTTAATAAATTTGTTATCCAAGTCATAAGGCAAAATATTGATAACTAAATAATTAACAATATCAGCATACCAAGGTGTTTTGTAATCTTGAATAGCATATAAAGATTCATCAGGAAATTTCTCATTTATATTTTCTTCCAAAATAATATCATTTTTAATTCTAGACAAATGATCAACAATTTGGTTTTCAGTTCCTTTTCTATCCACTATTTGAAAATCAAATTCTTGTAGAAGTAAAACCCATCTTATCAGTCTAGGTTTAGAATCCTTCTTAGATAATAGATATTTAATAGCAGAATGATCAGTATGAACTATACATTTAGTACCAAGAAGATAAGGTCTAAATTTATCAAAGGCATATACTATAGCTAGAAGCTTTTTCTCTGTGGTAGTGTAATTTCTTTGTGTTTCAGTGAGAGTTTTGCTAGCATAATATAAAACTTTGAAAATTTTCTCATATTTTTGTCCTAATACAGCTCCAATTGCAAAATCACTTGCATCATACATTAATTCAAAAGATTTATTCCAATTAGGTGCAACAATGATAGGTGCAGTTATTAATTTTTCTTTTAAAATATTAAAAGCATTAATACATTCTTTATTAAATTCAAATTTTGCATCTTTTTCCAATAAATGACAAAGAGGTTTAGCAATTTTAGAAAAATCCCTTTGTGTATCTTCTATAAAATCCAGCATGACCTAGAAAACTTCTCACATCAGTAACAGTAGTAGGTGGTTGTAATTCAGCAATAATTTTCACTTTTGCTTGATCTACTTCCATCCCTTTTTGTGATACTTTGCGACCAAGTAGAATGCCTTCTGTGACCATGAATTAATATTTTTCCCAGTTTAGAACTAAATTTGTTTCTTCACATCTTTCAGAACTTTGGCTATGTTTTCCAAACAAACTTCAAAAGAAGTTCCAAAGACTAAAAAATCATCCATGAATATTTCAATTCCTTTGTCAATCAAATCACAAAATATTGACATCATACATCTTTGAAAAGTTGCAGGTGCATTACATAAACCAAAAGGCATTCTTCTAAAAGCAAATATTCCATACAGACTTGTAAATGTTGTCTTTTCTTGGTCCTCAGGAGCAATAAGTAATTGATGATAACCAAAATATCCATCCAGAAAACAGAAATATAAGTGTCCGGCTAATTTATCGAGCATTTGATCCAAGGAAGGTAAAGGAAAATGATCCTTTCTAGTAGCTTTATTTAATTTTTTAAAGTCAATATAAATTCGCCATCCAGTAACTTGTCTTGTCGAAATAAGTTCATTTTTATCATTAACAATGACAGTTACACCTCCTTTCTTCGGAACACAATGAATAGAACTTACCCATTGACTATCCGAAATAGGATAAATAATACCAACTAACCACTTAATAATTTCTTTTTTAACAACCTCTTTCATGATAAGATTTAATCTTCTTTGCGATTCTATAGTAGGCTTAAAATTTTCTTCCATTAAGATTCTATGCATGCAAATGGAAGGGATTATTACTCTTATATCAGCAATAGTCCAACCAAAAGCTTTCTTATAATTCTTTAACACACCTAGTAGTTTTTCTTCTTGAATTTTACTCCGTTCAGAAGACATAATAAGAGGTAAAGTTAACGAATTTCCAAGAAATGCATATTTTAAATGGGAATGTAACATTTTTAATTCCAGTTCATGGGCTTTTTTAATTGAGGGTAAAAGTATATCATTCTGAGTAATGTCTAAAGTTTTCCAATTATCTTTAATAAAATGAGTCGCTTCTTCTTCTACTACTTCAATTTCATCAATTAAAAATTCAAATTTTTCTTCAGAAATGACTTTACATTTTTCTTGATAATGTTTTTCAATTAAATAATCAATTATATCCATTCGATAACATTTCTCTTTATCAGGGTACTTCATTGATTTAAGAAGATTGAATTTAATTTCTTAATCATTAACTTTCATGGTTAGTTCTCCCTTTTGCACATCAATCATAGCTCGTCCGGTGGCTAGAAAAGGTCTCCCTAAAATAATAGGTATCTCTTTATCTTCTTTCATATCAAGTACTATGAAATCTACAGGAAAGATAAATTTATCCACTTTAACAAGGACATCCTCTATAATTCGTTTAGGATAAGTGATAGATCTATCATCTAACTGAAGGGTTACAGTGGTGGGAGTAATATCTCCTAAATCCAATCTTGGAAAGATAGAAAATGGCATGAGATTAATACTTGCTCCTAAATCACATAAAGCTTTTCCACAAAATTTTTCTCCAATAGCACCGGGTATAGTGAAACTTCCAGGATCCTTAAGCTTTTCCGGTAATTTCTTTTGAATTATTGCACTGCATTCTTCACTTAATGTAACAGTTTCAAAAGCTTCAAATTTTCATTTTTTGCTTAAAATATCCTTCATAAATTTTGCGTAAGTTGGCATTTGTTTCAAAGCTTCAACAAAAGGTATGTTAATAGTAAGTTTCTTAAAAATTTCAAAGAACTTAGAAAATTGATGATCTAATTTCTGTTGTTTAAGTCTTTGAGGAAAGGTGGTGGTGGTTTTTCAACTTCCACATTAACAGGTATAAAAGTCTGATCTTGAGTAGGAGAGAGAGTTTCTTTAGGTTTTTCAATCTCTTCAACCTTAATCTCTTTTTCAATTTCATTCTGCATTCTTTCTTTTAATTCTTTTCCACTTCTAAGTTGCACAGTTTTAACTTGTTCATGTTCTTTTCCAGTTTCTTTTGGATTAATTTCAACATTACTAGGAAGTGTTCCTACAGGTCTGTTATTAAATAAAGTAGCAATTTGCCCCATTTGATTTTCAATATTACGAATAGCAGCATTTTGATTTTGTAATTGATTATTCATTTGTAAAATTAATTCTTCTATTGATAGCTTTTTCTATTGATTATTAAATCCAGGAGGTTTATAATTTGAATTAACTTGATTATTCCAATTTCTAGTGGGATGAGATTGATTATTACTCATTGTTGTTGTGAATTATTCCAGTTAAATTAGGATGATTTTTCCACCCAGGATTATAATAATTTGAATAAGAATTATTTTTATTTGCAATAGCTTGTAAAGTTTCAATAGTTTGAGAATCTTCAATATTAGCAGAGTTATTATGCGAAATATTAATTGCAAAATTATCTAATTTCTTAGGCATTGCTACGACTTGTGAAGCTAAAATAGAAAATGCTTCATTATCGTGAATACTTGCCATCTTTTTAGGATTAATCCTTTCGGAAGGCCATTGAAAATTGTTATTAGCCATTTCTTCAATTAAAGTGTAAGCTTCTTCAAATGATTTTGACATTAAAGAACCTCCAAAGCGAGCATCGATAATTGATTTTAAAGATCCAATTAATCCATTATAAAATGTTTGAATAATCAACCAATCGGGTAAAGCATGATGAGGACATTTTCTTAATAGTTCTTTAAATCTTTCCCAAGTTTCATATATTGTCTCCCCGTCAAATTGACTAAACGAAGTAATATCATTTCTTAATTTAGCTGTTTTAGAGGGAGGAAAATATTTAGCAAGGAATTTTAGTGTCATTTCAACCCATTTTTTAATAGAATCAGTCGCTAATGAGTTTAACCACATCTTTTCATTATCTCTTAAAGAAAAAGGAAAGAGTCTAAGTCTAATAGCATCATCAGAAACATTGTTATATTTAAAGGTAGCACAAAGTTCTAAAAAACTAATAAGATGTAAATTTGGATCCTCATTTGGTGATCCACCAAATTGATTGTTTTGCACCATTTGAATAATAGATGGTTTAAGTTCAAAAGAATTAGCATCTACAGTGGGTATTTGAATACTACTATGAAGTTCATCTACTATAAGGTTAGCATAATCCCTTAATGGTTTATAAACATTTTGATTATTATGTTCAATTGGATTTTGTAAAGTAGCCTTTTTTTGAAATTTTTGAATTTGTTTTCCCTTTTTAATTTCTCAAATTGTTCTTTCTAATTCAGAATCTAAAGGTATTAATCCTTCAGAACCAAATCTTCGCATAAAATAAGGAATAAAATAAATATATCTTTTTTTATAATATATATATATATATTATTTTTATAAGAAAATTTATACTATTCTATTTCTTTCGTTCCCCGGCAACGGCGCCAAAAACTTGACCCGACTCGCAATAATGCAGTAATATTCGCTTCCAAAAGATGGCCAAAAACTTGACTCAATTTATAAATAGCGGCTAGTGGATAAAAATCAAAATGTTGTAAATTTAGAAAATATTTTTACACACTAGGGGTACTACGCAAGTATACGTATTGGTTCAAGTAATATAGGGCTTTGAAACAAAGACCCCAGTATCGATCCCACAGGGAAGAATTATAGTGATAAGTTTTCTAAATATTATAAAAAATATCTTTTTATCTTTTAATTTAACTATAAATTACTATTAATTTACTAGATGCAAATAAAGAAAATAATAATGATTTATGAAAACTATAAAATAAACAACTTTCTTCCCTTCAATTAATCTAAGATTTTTACGATAATTTAATATTCATTGGAGAATTTTATTTATGGTATTGTGCCAAATAGAAGCATTCCTATTCTTTACCCTTTGATCCAGGCGCAACGAACATTGGCTAATTTACAGATCTGGTCCGGTTGTATTGTTAATAGAATGGGTTAATCTTGACTCACACTTCTAGATGTCCAAGGGTGGCTATGGTCGGCCCTACTAGTGACCCTTTCCTAATCTATAAATCAAATTATAACAATTTAGTCTATCACTCTAAAAACTTATCAATTCTACACCCTTTAAATCTTATCTTCCTATTTATTTGCACTTCACCTTGAATAGCCCGCACATGGCCTTCGATTACCCAAGGATTCATGTGACATTTACAAGTTAAGAGTTCTTCTCCTTCTAGGTCTCAAAACTCTTCAACAGGTTTTAACAATTTAAATGGCCAATTTAAGAAGTAAAGTAAGATCAGGTATGAATGTCATCACAATGTTTTGAAAATATTTTGAATTTCAATTCTCCATCGAATCTTTAAATTATCTTATCTATCTCTTCATAATTGAAGGAAGAAAGAAACTAACTACTCAGAACACATTGAAAATAAACAGCAAAACATAATAAATAAACTTTGAATCAAATATAAAATACTTACCTCAATTATTTCTTCTACGGATCTTCTGATTCCTACTGACTCCACAGTGTAATGAACTCCAGATGCAACAACTTGAAAATAAACTCACTAAACTAAAAAAAAGTGGCCCTAAATTTCTCTCTCTATTTCTCTCTCTAAGGATGAGAGATCCTAAAGTGGATAAGAGAAAGGGTTACAATGGGAGGGGCACGTTTTTAGAAGAAATAGACCCCTATTTATAGGCTTCAAGGGTTGCCTTGAGGCACCTCTTCAAAACATGTCCACATTCAATGAATCTTCTAGAAGGTCTGTCTGGCGCATAGACGCCGGAATCTGGCGCCTAGGCGCCAGACACCTCATCCAGTTCTTCGCACCTCTTCACTTTGGCTCGCACCTCTTCGCGATTAAAACCATTTTGAAGAGTCCAAATGCAATGTATCACATGTCCTATTATCAAGGAATAACTTCCAGTCTTCCAGAATGTCCAATAACCACTCACTCCGTCAAAGTAACGGATCAAACGTTGTCAAAAACTTGACAGTTTCTGTATCGAGTCCGGCGCTTAGGCGCCAACTACTGGCGCCTAGGCGCCATGCCATTTTTTTTAATTTTTTTTTATTTCTCTCCTTTTTTACTCATTTTTGCTCATTTTTACTTCTTTTTCCTTTTTAGTTCTTTTTACATCACCTAGATCCAAAAACACAAAAGCCACATCTGATGAAAAGACCTTCTGTATAACGTGTTGTTTATCAATGCATAAGACAGAGTTCCTTTCTTGATTTGATGGGCTAACGACTTATTATCTGGTATGTTTCCTATTTGCAAGTAGTCTATCAGTGGTTGCCGCCAGTCTTCTGTATTTTCTGTCACTGCTGCAATTGTTTCTTCTGCTTTTTCTGCCGATTTGTGTAATGTATCCATGTCAAGCTGTGATAGGACCTGTCGTACTTGAACTGACACTTCAACTGATTCATCCTATAAGCAAGCAAATTCCTTTGCAAGGCGGGCTAACACATCTGCAAGAGCATTTTCCCTTCTGGGAATCTTGTAGATCGTTACATTTGGAATCTGCTCCAACAGTTTCATGACATACTGGATGTACTGCTTGAGTCTTGGATTTAGAATTATGTATTGTCCAGCGACTTATTGAATGATCAACTGAGAATCCCCATAGATGTTGATATCCGTTATCCCCATCTGAATGGTTAATTCCAATCTGGTTATGAGGGCTTCGTATTTGGTCTCATTGTTTGTACACGGCTCTGTTAGGTGGTAGGAATACGTTAAATTCCCCCGCTCTGGTGTTATAAATATTAGTCTGATCCCTGCCTTACCTGGCACTATCATTTGCGATTCTTTATCTTTCTGTGCTGAGGATGCTCCATCAAAGTACAGTTCCCAATGCTTATCATCGGGGTCTTCTAGGCTCATTATCTGCTCGTCTGGCAAGTCGTCATTGAGAGGCGATTCTGCCGGTAAAGGGTGTGCTGCGAGGAAGTCTACTAGGACTTGTCCCTTTATGGCACGAAGAGGAATGAAAATTGTATTGAATTGCAATAGTACCATTGACCACGTGGCAAGTCTGCTGAAAAGTGTCAGTCGGGTCATCAAATATTGCAATGGATTAAACTTCGAAATAAGGTTGACCTTGTGAGAAAGCATGTAGTTCCTGAGCTTCTGTGCGGTGAAGATCAGAGCCAAACAGAACTTCTCATTAGGAGGATACTTTATTTCCGTCAGAATTAGATGACGGCTTAAGTAGTAGAGGGAATTTTCTTTTCCCCCATCATTGACCTGGGCTAACAGGGCTTAGAGAGAGTCGTCTAAAGCCGCGGTATAAAGAATCAACGGTCTACCCAAGACTGGGGCTGCTAAGATAGGAGGTGTCATTAAATATTGTTTAATGTCATCGAAGGCATGTTGACATTTGGAGTCCCAAGTAAACTTGGCATCCTTCTTAACTAAAGCAAAAAAAGCTGACACCTTCCTGACAAATTCGAGATAAAGCATCAAAGATATGCCAATTTTCCTTGAAAGGATCGTAGTTGTTTCAAGGTTTTGGGACATGGCATTTCTAAGATAGCTTTAATCTTCTCCAGATCGATTTCAATTCCACGATGTCGAACAACAAATCCAAAGAAATTCCCAGAGGTGACGCCGAAGGCGCATTTCAAGGGATTTATCTCAAGGTTATATTGTCTTAACCGCTCGAAAATAATTCTCAAATCATACAAATGATCTTCTTTTAGTTTACTCTTGATGACCACATCATCCACGTAGCACTCGACTTGGTTGTGAATGAGATCATCAAAAATTCTTGTCATTGCTCTTTGATAAGTTGCTCCTGCATTCTTTAATCCAAACGGCATCACTATGTAGCAGTATACCCCGATCGGCGTTTTGAAGGCTGTAAGCTTTTCATCTTCTGGTATCATCTTTATCTGGTTGTACCGTGATGATCCATCCATGAATGAGAAGACTTCACGTGTTGAAGCGATGTCGATCATTAATTCTGGAATTGGTAGCAGAAATTCGTCCTTTGGACATGCTTTGTTTAAATCTCTGATGTCTACGCAGATTCTGATCTGACCATTCTTTTTTCTGACCGGTACCACATTGGCTAATCAAGTTGGACATTATTCTTCACGGAAAAATTTAGCGTCGATTAGCTTCTTAACTTTAGCTATAACTTGTTGTTCAATCTCTAGACGCATTCTTCTCAGAGCTTGTCTAACTGGAACGGCAGTGGGATCCACTCCTAATTTGTGAACTGCGACTTCTGGAGCTAATCCTGACATTTCATCATAAATCCAAGCAAAACAGTCCTTGAATTCCATTATTAGTTTGATTATCTCTTCTGAGTCTTCTTTATTGAGTAAGGAGCTAACAAAGGTCGGCCTAGGCTCTTCCCTAGTAGCTAAGTTAATTTCCATTAACTTGTCTATTGTAGATTTAATTTATTCTTCGAATTCTGGCAGAGCATCTCTGATTTACAGATCTTCAAGATCTTCTGAAGCTTCCAAGAAGTCTTCATTAGGCTTGCGAGTGACAACCAAGCAAAATCCCGTATCATCGACTGATCCTACTCTGCCGATTCCGAGACCATGTTTTAAATTGGGAGGCCAGCTGGCATTATTCCATAATTTTTCAAAATGTTGTGACTGATCTTTTGTCCATCCTCGAGGTAAGACACCACATTGAATTAAATTTTTAACATAGGGAGAGTACCACTCAAAAGGTAGTTTCATTAATTCAGATGAAGTAACATCTTCAAATTGTACATCTTTTTCAGTATTGGAAGAAGAAGAACCACGGTAGAACTTGATTGGTTTAGTACCACCACCATGCACTTCCTTGACCACCATACCCTCGATCTTATTAGAATGGATCGGGGTCAGGGTCATAGTGTGTACATAATGGTTAATCTTCTCGTACATTGATTTGTATTCTTCATTCTTTTCATCATTGAGAGAGATCTTGAACTGGGGTTTCTTTTGATTTACTGTTGCTGCTTCTTTCTTAATTTCTTCTTCTTCGGAACTAGAGTCTCAATCCAATTTCATGACTGGTTTATTTTGTCCAACTGTTCTAACGTCTCTTCCACGACCCCGTCCCCGGCCTCGACCTCGGGTGCGAGTTCTGAAGAAACGTTCACCATCTCACCGTAAGGGAGTGGTGAGTAACTGTTGGACTAGAATTTTTGGCTCTTTATCACCTTGTACTTCTTTTGCCTCATTTGGTATGGTGTTTCTAGAAAAGATTATTTTCTTTGGAGGTGCGTAGTAGGTTGCATCTTCATGAATTCCGATTTCGTGCACGGAGAACGGTTGCAAGTCACCTTTGATACACTGTTCTCCTCCTTCGTAATACTTTATGCATTGGTGCAGAGACGACGGTACCATCCAGTTTTCATGGATCCATGGTCGACCCAGTAGAGCGTTGAATGATGTATCAGAATCAATTATGTGGAATTTTACGGTTGTCTATGCCAAATCACCGGTCTTCATTAACACTGTTATTGATCCGAGTGCTCTTTCTCCTTTTTGATTGAACCCTCTTAATAACATCTTGTCTGCATCAAGTTCACGAGCATCAATTTCCAAATATTCTAACGTTCAAAGGCTCATTATGTTTATTGATGCTCCCAGATCAACCAACACCCTGGAGAGCATAAACTTTCCAATAGTGATTGAAATGTATAATGGTTGATTGTGGTCAGCCATTCCGAGTAGTAAATCATTGTCCGTGAAGGTAACACCTCATTGTTCTTTTAACGAGCAAACCTCGTCGAAGGAATTACCGGCCATTTGAGCTAAATAAATCTCTAGATCAAGTAGAGCCTTGATCAGAGCTTCCCTCATCTCCTTTGAAAGGATCAGAGCGTCGTATATGCTTAGTTTGGTTGGTAGTTTCCAAAGATGGGCTAGCTCGTTGTTGTATACTTTATTACCATGTTCCTCGGTTTCTTCCCGAATGGGCAATTCCTCTGCTGGGGTTGGCTCTTCTTGAGCAACCACCTGCTTTCCTTTATCCTTTGGACCCACTCTCGGAGGTAGAACTTTTCCGCTCCTTAGATTGACTTCTGTTATTTCTTCTGAATTTGGTGCTGAATCTGCTAGTGTATTCTCTTGAATCGGAATGACTGGCTCTTCTGGCGTTGCTTCAAAATCTGATGACTCTAATTCTATTGTAATTGGAGCTCCTCAAAATTCACAAATAGACTCGTTGCTTGTTGAGCTTTCATAGCCATCTTTGTGAACGTCTTCTTCTTCACCGTTTTCATTGAGGTTTAGTATGATTTGAGAATCGTTATTTATATTGGAATTGAGATCCGGATTAAGTTGGTTGTCGCTAGTTACGTAATCGTTAAAAACAGTCAAAACGTAGCCAATGCTAAAACTCTTATCATTATAAGATCCCGCTGGGGCGAGCAAATAATCATACAGAGTCAGAGGTTCGAGGGATTTCTCCCCTGAATCGGAAATAACCATCCTAGGATAAGTAGCCCCTAGTCTACTCTTTGGAGCCTCGGTTTTCTTCTCTTCTGCGATCTTCTCTTCCTTCGGGGGTGGTTCTTCAATTGCAAGCGATAGTACCGGCTCAACAGATTTCAAACTTTGAGTTGAAGCGTCTGAAGCAGTTTGGATGTGATCTAGGATTTTCTTTGAAGACTTTGTTCAGACGGTACTCCATCCATCATGGGTTGTGTAAGGGTCTATCGGTACAATGGGATCCGTTGAAATAACATTGATGGAACCTCCTTTTTGGGGTTCCTTCATGTAATCCTTCAGGATCGTTATGTTCCCTTTCCAGAGATTATCGTCAAGCCAAATCTTGAAAGTGATGCAGTCTTCTATCTTATGTCCGACATCCGGTGTTAAGGGTAATAGTTTGGATGATCTTTCTTATTGACTTCTTCCGACCTCTTGGGCTCTGGTAGCTGAAAATCTGGTGTCTTCATTAGACTGCGGAACATCTTAGCTACTGCTTCAATTTTGAATGGATATTCCTTATTTAGAAAATCTTTCAGGGTATGTTGTGGACGAGGCGGTTGCTCAAAATGCTGATGCGACTGATAGCTTGGTCGAGTTTGTTGATAACCCTGCTGAGGTTGTTGGTAGGTACGTTGCGGTGGTTGATAGCAAGGTTGTGGCCGCTATGGCTGTATCTGTACTGGCTGCTTGCCCTTATCGACTGCCACGACGATTCCGGACTTGTTTTTGAATGTTTTCACAAGCTTCTTTTTATCGGTCTTGTCTACGAAACTTAGCTGCTTTGCTTCCTCTTGCAAGCTCCCGGCCTTGCTAAGTAACTTCTCAAAAGTCTTGATTGTAAATCCTTTAAGGAGAAGTGCTATCAGGCCATGGATACTCTTAAGCAAGATGCCAACTGCATGCTATTCCTGAAGTTGTGGTTCACACTTCATGCTT
Source organism: Papilionanthe hookeriana x Papilionanthe teres (assembly GCA_022702705.1). Taxonomy (NCBI): domain Eukaryota; kingdom Viridiplantae; phylum Streptophyta; class Magnoliopsida; order Asparagales; family Orchidaceae; genus Papilionanthe; species Papilionanthe hookeriana x Papilionanthe teres. The sequence continues at coordinate 151,939,146 of CM040427.1, read as the reverse complement.
AAATTTCTCCATCAAAGTATGTAATCTACTAGAGTTTCGTTTGGTTTCTGGTGTTCTACCACTAGATCACCGATGGTGATGTGGTGTGGAGCCCCGACAAACCGCTTAACGAAAAGGTTTTCTAATTCTGCAAAGGTTTTAACTGAACCATTTGGCAATTCTGCGTACCAGTCGAAGGCAATCCCTGACAAACTGCTGACGAACTGACGAAAGAGTAAAGCGTCACTCCCACCAGCATTGCAGCAACTAGCACGAAAATGTGCGACATGCTGCCAGGGGTTTCCCGTTCCATCAAAAGTCTTAAACAGAGGTGGTACGAAGCCTTTCGGGTATTGGACTGCATCGAACTCTTCGTGGTAAGGTCTACCTGTCTGAATAGATTCACCACTCTTAGATTGTGCTAGGACTTCTCGCACCTACTGTTCTACCATGTTTTTAAATTCCTTTTCGGGAATCATGCTCTGTGCATAATCCTTCTTTGGTGGCTAATGCAGTAGCCATTTCTGGGGGTGTTTCTTTCTGAGGTTGCACCTGACTTTGGAGAGTGGCTAAAGCAGCAGCCATTTCTTCCATCCTCCTTGCCATCTGGGAAATTGTGTCATCTCTTTTCCGAAGCTGTGCTCTCATCACTTCCGGTTCATCTCTTTCCGCAGCTGTCGGAGCACCCTGCGAGGCTGACGATGCTTGTGTTTCAACCATGTTGACCTCGGCATACTCCTCATCCATGAACTCTGATGAATCTACTTCCTCTTCCAAATTTTCTTCTCTTTCTTTCGCCAACCGGCGGATATCCGTCCTTAGCTTTCCTATAGCATCCTCGAGGGGTCTCTTCTAGACAGTCTCGTGGTTGTCGAGTGACAACTGTTGAACTTCTTTTTCGGGAGTTTCTTTTATTGCAGTAGCACTTCCTTTTGATTCAGACTCTTTGACGAGACTTTTCTTCTCAGGCCATTGTGTTGGACTCGGCTCGGTTATAATAGGTCGCCACACCATCCTTCTTGTAGCAGAAGGCCTAGGACCAAACGGTCTGTCGGCTATATGCTGGTAGGTGGTGTCCTCCCTAATATGATGGCCCGACACAACAACAGGTGAACTTGCTCTCATATTCTTCCTTGGTTTCTCTATGGCAGTGACAGGCTCTATTCACGGTCCAAGGCGGGATCTAGCTGGCACTCGTCCCATTCTTCTTAGGAATTCTGACACGGGGCATCTTTCTTTCTTTGCCAATTTTTCTATCACGGCTTGCAGCCAAGCAAGTGGCGTAGTCTTAACCCTTTTTCTTTTGTAGTTACTATAGTATGCAGGTTGGGGTAGTGCAGCGGCAATCCTCCCGACATCATCCTCATCTGATGCAGTAGAGAGGGGGTGAAACCTACTCCCTTCTAACAAAGGTATATACTCAGGCAATTCTTCTCTTTCCTCAGGAATTTCTTCTAGAAAAGTAACTTCAGCAGCTTTGGCTTTCTCAATCCTGACTATCTTTCTGCTTCTATTTCTCCTTTGAGTCTGAGTTAGGGGTGCAACTCTTGAACTGGACCCAATCTCAAAAATAGATGGTATTGTAGCAAAATCTGTACCCTCCACGGTGACAGGCTCATCACAGACTTGGATTTCCTTCCTCTTTAGTTTGGCAAAAGTAGGGGTAGGTGAAGAGATGACTAGACCGGTGGGGGTAGAGACAATAGTCCTCCTACAAACAACAGTACTTCTTTCAGCTGGAACCCTTTGTAGGGGAGGGAATTTCTGAGCCGACTTCAAGTTGAATTCAATTACAAGCTCTTCAGTTTCTAGCACTTTGTCCATTAGTGCAAAGAGAGTGACGTTAGTGAACTTGATATATGCATTGTCGAATCCTTGTCCAAAACGGATGATTCCATTGTCGGGTAGTTCATCCTTATAGACGGCGAAGTCCATTCCATTGGTGAAGGAGAAAAGTAACTTTGGCATAGTCATCTTCTGCAGGGTAGATTCTGAGTATTAGACTCGAATTATGCTTCCTTTTGTCGTAAAACTTAGGATGAAAAAGAAGGAGTCCGAACACATTTTCATTTATCTTAATGTATTCATGATTTAAAAGAGTTTGTTTAAAGGGTTATTTTTTAGAAGACTTGTTTTTTAAGAATGAAATGATTAAAGGTATAGAAAAGGTAAAGGACTTGATTAAGAATTGGAAAGGAAGAGAAAGTCTCGCAAAACTTCTCAACCCGAAGGACCGCTCCTAAGCTAACACCTATTGGGGGTCCACCCCATCTCAGAAAAAGAGGTAAAAAGATTTCAGAACCTCTCTGTTTAGGAGTGTCTAAACAGTGGCTCCTAAATCCGAGAGAAGTTGACTATACCCGTTCAAGATAGAAACGAATGTAGTATGCCAACGGAAGAATGATAGTTTTGGTCCACTAGAGATATGGACTCACTACCGATTTATGAAAGCAAAACCATCTAATTAAAATGGAGAGAGGAACTAGTCCCCAGCGGAGTCACCAGAAGCTGTCGGCATATTTTTAGGTTGTAAGTTTAATTTTAAAAAGTGGTCACCTATAGAAGTTGTCGGCGAATTTAAAATTTTAAATTTAATTTATATATGTAATTTAGAAAGTAGTATTTGATTTTGAAAATAACTTTAAGTTTGAAAATTTTAAGATATGAAATCAAGCCGATCTCACATCCTATATAGTTTATATAAACGAGCACCGCATCACAAACCATGTATCTATCCCGAGGAATAGACACACTGCTTGATGATGGGCTCAATTAAATAAACTAGAAGATTTGTGACATCTGTTTGGTCTGCGAACCAATTTTATAAGCCGACATGTACCCCTGCTTAATACAAAAAAATTAAGCAGGGTTTATATTACCTGGGTTCTTAAAGTTCCCTATAAGGGCAAGCCTCTATAGTTAATTACATCTTAAATGACGGGAATCATTTAAGAGAACTCTCGATAATGATCAGTGGTTTTGCTCTCAAGAATTTCAAAGTTTAAGGTTTTCAAAGGATTGGATTTTGGAAATTCAAAAGGGATTAACTCAAATTCGGAATGGTTTATCTTAAGAATCAAAGGAAGAAAAGTATGAGAAGTTGAGGATCTAAGAAGAATCTTGGCAACTTCCCAAACTATACTATTGTTTGGCTTCAATTTAGGAATTTATTTAATATTTCAATCTTGCCAATTTTAATTAATTAGGACTTATATTTGTATGACATAATCATACGAATAGCCTCGAAGATGTGAGGGTTTATGTTGTACGAAACGACAACCTCGGAGTCCTAAGGCCGGTTAGGGCTTAATTTGCATAACATGATTATGAAAAAGCCTAACGAAGAGTTGAGGATTTATGTTGCACTAGGAAAACTACCTTGAAGTCTTATGTCTTTGTTATTTAATTCTAAGGAAAGATTTTACTGAAGTAGACCCGAGTTTTGCTGATGATGATGGCTGTGCTGCCCACCATGCTCCGAGCTCCTTGTTGTTACAGAGGTTTAGTTTTAGAAGTTCAAAATCAGGAGATGAGAGAAGTGTTTTAGTTTAGAAATCTTAAATTCCAAATAATTTTAATATTTTAATTAAAACAAAACATAAAGTTGTTTAAACAGAACCGATTAAGATCCCACGGTTTCGTCTTCTCGACACCGTTATTTTCATTGAATTCACTTAGTCCAGATGAATTTGCTAAACTCAACTGAATGAGTTCCACACTTTCATTTAGACCGTGGGAAATCCCATTAGCAACACATGGGTTACATCATCCGAGGTATTCCCGATCGTTCAACGAGACATTTTAACTTAGTTGCAATTGTAGTTTTGTTGTTATGTTTGTGATTAAATTTTGAGTTGTTTTATATTTTGGAATGTTGTGGCGGTGAATTTTATCTTGTGGTAAATTTTAATTTAGTTTTGGTTTCAGTTTTGTGACTATCCTAAAGGTTTCATTTTTCATGCAACAATCTTGTTTAATATGCAAGAAAAAGTAAAGTACAGTGCCTGTATGTAATTTGCAATAAAGTAAATTGCAATAAAATAAAAGTGTACTTGGAGGGTCTTCCCGTCATTCCAAGCTGCACTTAAAACATATATTAAGGCATTTAAATATTTATAACAAGTACTTAAGTAAAGCTAAGGGAAGGTTTTGGTTGTCTACCAAAATCCTAATCCTATTGCTTGTAAACTCCTGTGACGTCTAGGTTCTTAGTTTTGTTTATGGATGATTTTCTTCATCAAAGAACAATTAAATTCAATTGTTCTTTTAAAACATCTCATCATATTGAGAAAGTCTTTAGGATGAGTCCTAACATCTTTACAACATTTCTGAGATTATTTTGAGTCCAAGTAAATTTAGTTGCACAGATGAATTAATCATTGTCGGCATATTTTTAGGTTTGTGTTTTGAAAAGGGGGTCGCCTACAGAAATTGTCAGCGAATTTTTAATTTAATTTAAATATATATATAATTTAGAAAGTAGTATTTGATTTTAAAAAAATTTTTTTTTTTATTTGAAAATTTTAAGATATGAAATCAAACCGATCTCACATCCCAAATAGTTTATATAAACGAGCACCGCACCACAAACCGTGTATTTATCCTGAGGAATAGACACACAGCTTGATGATGGGCTCGATTAAATAAACTAAAAGATTTATGATATCCGTTCGGTCTGCGAACCAATTTTATAAGCCAACAAGTTCCCCTGTTTAATATAAAGAAATTAAACAAGGTTTATATTACCTGGGTTCTTAAAGTTCCCTATAAGGGCAAGCCCCTATAGTTAATTACATCTTAAATGACGGGAATCATTTAAGAAAACTCTCGATAATGATCAGTGGTTTTGCTCTCAAGAATTTCAAAGTTTAAGTTTTTCAAAGGATTTAAGGTTTGGAAATTTCAATAGGGAATGGATCAAATTTGGAACAAATTACTTTAAGAGTCTAAAGAAAGAGAAGTAAGAGAAGCTGAAGATCCAAGAAGAATCTTGGCAACTTCTCGAACTATCTTATTATTTGGCTTAGATTTGGGAGTTTATTTAATGTTGCAATCCTGCCAATTTTATTTATTGAAGTCTTATATTTGTACGACATAATCACACAAATAGCCTTGAAGATGTGAGGGTTTATGTCGTACCAAAGACTACCTCAGAGTCCTAAGACCGGTTAGGTCTTAATTTACATGACATGATCATGCAAATGCCTAATGAAGAGTTGAGGACATATGTTGCACTAGGCAAACTACCTCTAAATCCTATGGCTTTGTTATTTAATTCTAAGAAAGGTTTTGCTGAAGTAGACTCGAGTTTTGCTGATGACGATGGTCGAGCTGCCCACCATGCTCCGAGCTCCTTGTTGTTGCAGAGGTTTAGTTTTAGAAGACATAAATCAGGAGACAAGAGAAGTGTTTTGGTTAAGAGAAAATCTTAAAATCCAAGTGTTTTTTAATATTTCAATTAAAACAAATCTTAAAGTTAATTAAACAGAACCGATTAAGATCCCACGGTTCCGTCATCCCGACACCGTTATTTTCATCGAATTCACTTAATCCAAATGACTTTACTAAACTCAACTGAATGAGTTCTACACTTCCATTTAGACCTTGGGAAATCCCTTTAGCAACACGTGGGTTACATCATCCGATGTATTCCCGATCATTCAATGAGACGTTTTAATTTAGTTGTGATTGTATTTTTGTTATTCTGTTTATGATTAAAATTTGAGTTGTTTTACATTTTGGAATGTTGTGGCGGTGAATTTTATCTTACAATGACTTTTAATTTAGTTTTGGTTTCAGTTCATGGACTACCCTAAAGGTTTTGGTCTTCATGCAACAATCTTGTTTAACATGCAAGAAAAGTAAAGTACAGTGTATGTAAGTAAATTGCAATAAAGTAAATTGCAATAAAATAAAAGAGTACCTGGAGGGTCTTCCTGTCATCCCAAGCTGCACTTAAAACACATTTTAGAACATTTAAACATATTTTGCAAGAAATACCTAGGTAAGGCTAAGGGAAAGGGTTTTGGTTGTCTTCCAAATTCCTAATCCTATAACTAGTCATTTCCTATGACGTCTAGGTTCTTGGTTTGGTTTTAAGGTTAATTTTCTTCATCAAAGAACAATTAAATTCAATTGTTCTTCTAAAACATCCCGTCATATTGAGGAAGTGTTTAGGGCGAGTCCTAAACATCTTTTCAATATTTCTGGGATTGTTTTGAGTACAAGTAAATTTAGTTGCACAGGTGAATTAATCATCCAGGAGTTTAGTTAAACTTTGTTTCTTGCTCAGTGAACTTAGATGAATGAAGTGACATCTCACTTAATACTCTATTTAAGAGTTATAATAATTAAAGCCTTTAAGGGCAAATTGGTTTATCGAGAATTTTAATCATGATTAATTACAAGTTTGAATTAATGGTTTAAAGTGTTTTAATTTAATAATGAGATTTTAATTGATAATTTTAAGTTTGGAATAGTTTTCAAATTATCTTAGATTTAATTCTTAATGATTTCATTTAGGTTTGTTCTTAAATGATTTTAATTCAAGTTGATTTTAATTTAATTTAATTTTAAATTTAATTTAGTTTAAATTTATTTAATTTTTAATTAATTTTAATTTAATTTAATTTTGATTTAATTTAATTTAATTTTGATTTAATTTAATTTAATTTTAATTTTAATTTAATTTAATTTTAATTTTAATTTTAATTTAATTTAATTTTAATTTAATTTAATTTTAATTTTAATTTTAATTTAATTTTAATTGAATTTAATTTTAATTTAAATTTAATTGAATTGAATTTAATTTTAATTGAATTTAATTAATTTTAAATTTGATTTTAATTTTTATTTTAATTGTTAGTTTTAGTTTAACTTTAATTTTAATTTGATTTTAATTTAATTTGATTTTAATTTAATTTGATTTAATTTTAGTTTCAATTTTAGTTTTAATTATTAATTTGGATTATTATTTTAATTTTTAATTAAGAATTAAGTATTGTTAAAGTGACTTATTTAGGGATTTTTAAATTAAAGAATAAATGTCCTCTTAATAATATCCCTATTTTAATGATCCAAATTTAAATATATTCTTTCCAAAATTTAAATTATTTAACTAATTAATGTTTCATTTTTGATATTTTCAAAGTGTTTAATGGGTTTCTACCCCTTAATTTCCCTATGTTTCAATCATCCAAGAGAAAAATAAGATCAAATATTTTAACTCCCCATTTCGATTAAACCTAAAGTTTTAATTAAGGGTTAAAATTTTTTAATTACCTTTATGCCCTTTTAAGCTTATTTATTTCATAACTCACTAAATTGAGCTCAAATGAATTTGAAATTTTTATGTCACCTCACTCAAATGTCAATTAATTTATTTATATAATTAGTTTTAGTAGAAAATAAGGGTTTTCACAGAAAATTCAACAACATGACCAAGGAAAGGTTACTATCCTTAAGAAAATTATGGGATGTTCCTAATGACCAGAGGACCACGTGGACCAATTTTGGTGATTTTTTTAGTTATATTTTATTTATTATAATTATTTTGAGTTTTAGAGTATTAATTAAATGTAAAAAAAATTAAGATTGAAAAATAGATTTTATATTTTTCTTAAATTTCTCTGACCTCAAGGAGTTCAGAAAAACAAATTTTATAATTTTCTTATTTTTCTTTGATTTATTAGAATTACTTTAGTGAAAAAGGTTAAAAACTCATTTTTTATATAAAAAATTACATTAAGCCTTTAAAATTCAATATTTTATCCTAGGGACTTAGGAAAAATATTTGGTTCGTTCCTAAGTGATTAAGAATGAAAATGTGACATTTTTATTATTTTTAATATTTTTATGATTTTTATTATTTTTTTAATTATTAAAATATTAAAATATTGTGGAAAATCAACTTTTTTAGAAAATTCCAATTTTAACTTTCTTGAACTCCCTTGATATCAGAGAAGCCCCAAAACCATTTTTGTGAATTTTTGAAAAGTATTTTTGGAGTTATGAATTTTTAAAGTTCCATTTTGCTTATGAGGCTTAATCAACCCATTTGGTAAGGTTAATCAAGTCCAATTGATTTCAAATTTTTATGTGAGGTTCCTCTGATCTTAAATATGAGTGGAGAATTATTTTCATGTCAATTTGATTTGTGGTTAACCCTAATTAATTCAAATTCAATTTTAGAGGTTTAGCCCAATTAAGGTTATTATGAATGAATTAACTCAAAATAAATTTTTCATAGGGTCCTCTGGTCCTAAAGAACATCATCAAATTTTCCTAGAATTTATTTCACAACATGCTAATTATTGGAATTAAAATACCTAAAACAGTGATATGAAATATAAAATTCAATAACTTTTCACTGAGATGGCCTCTGACCATGAAAAATTCAGGGAATGTTCCCAAGATCAGAGGCTTCAAAAGCCCTATGGTCTCATGCTATGGTGAATTGTCTATGCAAATGAAGAATCAAAATGCTGAAAATAGTAAATAAATTATTAAAAATAAAATACTCATCCAATTAACTTGATTTCTTTCCACATTATTCTCCTCTGTTCACTGAGCAAGAGGGTATTTTTATTTTATTTTTATGATTTTTTTATGCAAAGATATGAATTTTTGAAGTTTTGGGCCTTTAAATAATTCAAAAATACCCTATTTATATATTTATCCGACTCGGCGCTAGCGCAACATCGACAGCTCCGAACCATTCAACACTGCCATCCAGCTCCAGGGGCCCGCGGTTCACGTAACATTCCCTGGTCCGGTGCAATCTGAACCATCCGCTCGATACACGAGCGATCCAACGGCTCCCGATCATCGTCTACGACTGGTGTGCACCCGTGACTATCCACACTAAAACCCTAAGATCTCACTCGATTCTCAATGGATTTTTGTGTTCTTATGCTCTATGGATTCTTCTTAAAGAGATGAACATATCCATACTGTTTATAGGCTATGAAATTAACTTAAACAAAATGGAGAATCACTAGAAGCTCGGGATGAAGAGTGAGTTCATACGTTTGCTCAGAGCAGTGAAGCTTCGATCTGAGAGTTGTTTCACCTTGGATTGAGTCCAGGCAAGCTCCAGATGAAGTCTCTGGCTCTGGGGAATTGTCTAGGTATGAAAGTGACCAAGGCTGATCACAAAGCTTGGAGGCTGGAAGCAATGGCTGGCCTGGTGAGGGGGCTTTTGCTGGGGAACTTCTCCTCTTGGTCTGGTGAAGGTGTAGGACCAATCAATTTGGAGATTGGCTCACTGTGGTGAAGTGTCCTATTTTTTGGGTGGATTTTCAACTCAGAAATTGAGCTCTGTTAATGGGGATTAAGGCAAAGGAACACTGGGGATCAACTTCTCTGGGTTAGGAGAAGGTTTTGGAGCAATTTTGGCAGAGTTTCCTTAAGGTCTCGTTCTTCTCCTCATTTGGCCGAGAGGGTAGTGGGTTTAAATAGACATGGCTGGAGGGCTTCCCAGGGGCAATTGGAGGCCAAGATCAGCTGCTCAGGGGAGAAGAAGAAGAGCTCTGGTGTCCATTAGGGTTGTGACAGCTCAGCAAGGGAGAATTGAATTTTTTGGCTCACATGGAGCTCTCGGCCATGGGGTTTTCCGGTGGCTGTGGTGGCTGGCCGGCCAGGCATGGGTCACCATCTGACTCAGTGGGATCAGGGGTTGAATTTGGTGAAGTCTATTGGAGTTTGACATGTGTAAAAGCTTGATTAAAATGGAATGGGGGAGAGTGTATTTTGGGCTTGGTTTGGTCAACCCATGGAAATAGAGCTTGGTGCACCTCCCCAAGACCTGATTTTGAGCTGAGGGAATCATTTAGGTCAGCTTGGAAGGGGTGGTGAAGTCTCTATCCAAGGTGAGGTGGCTAAGCATGGTTTAGAGTGTGACATGAGTATGGCTAAAAATGCTTAATGAAAGATTAGGAAAAGGTCCCCTCTTCTTGCCATTAATGGCTTGGTGAGGTGGAAAGTGGCTTCCATGGCTTCCATGTGGCTTGTACATGGCTCAATGGCTCACATTTGGCTTGGAAACAGTTTGGTCAATTTCATAAAAGGGGATTTTATGAATTTTGGCATTTTTGTTAGAAATTTGGATGAAGCTTTATTTGGAGTTATTTGATCATTGGTTTAGGACTTAGGGATGATTTTAATTGAATGGATGATGTAGAGAAATGTCATGTGGGCCTTGGATGAATTTTGGGCTTTTGGATTTGGTGGAAGTGGGCTTTTAGAATGGTTTAAGAAAGTGGGCCTTTAGGTTTGAAAATAAATTGGTGGATGGAAATTTTGTAAGGGATCATGCCAAATAAATGTTGCAATTGGTTTAGGTATGTGCCATGAGTAGTTTGGAACAAGTGTGAAGTGATTTTGAATTGAATTGGGTTTAATGTGGGGTCTTTAGTTAAAGGGGCCAAAGTGGGCCAAATTGGGCTAACTTGGGTTAAGGTTGGGCTAAAGTTGGATTTTATGTAAAATTAATGTTGAGAAATGTTTATGGGTATGTCACAAAGAGTTTTCAACTTTGGTTGGCCTTTGATTTTGGGATTTGGGCCCATTTGGGTTAGGCTTGGGCTTAAGTCAATTTAAGGGATTTTTGTTTTAGGTTAGGTTTGGGTGGGGTTTAGTTTCAAATTTTGTGCAAATGAACTTAGTGTTTTGTTTATGGGGGTGTTTGGAAGGCTTTAGAAAAGATTTGGGGCCAATTGAGGTTGAGTTAGGCTAGGTTTGAGCTAGGTTTATGTAATGGGCCAAAATTGGGCCTCAGGCTTTAAATGGAAATTGGGCTCAAATTTCAATCAAATTGGACTTGTATTTGGTCTAAATTGATATTGGGGATGTTGATTTGAAGTTTAGAATTGAATTGGACCAAAATTGAGGCCAATTGAGGTGGTTTGGTTTGACATTGGGTTCATTTGGGTTTAAAATGGGCCAAATTGGGGGTTTTGGTAAAAGTGGGGTAAATTGGCAAAATTGGCCCATGGTGTAGTTGAACAAAATGAAATTGGGAATATTTTGATTTTTTTGGAAATTTTTTTGGGAATTCTCTGAATTTTTGGATTTTTGGGCTAAGAAGGGCATTTTGGGTATTTGGAGGGTATTGGGGGGTACTTTTTGGAATTTTTAGTATTTTTGGCTATGGATGATCAATTTGAGTGGGGGGAAATGTTTAGGATTGTTTTTGAGGAATTTTGGGTAATTTAGGTAATTTTGTAAATTTTGGGTAGTTTCAGTGGCTTTTGGTAGGTTTAGTCGGTGTAGGGCCCCGGGAGTCAAAAATTGAAATTTTGGAAAAATGAAGATTGATCAAATTTGAGTAAAATAGAATCACATTGGTTGAGCCATGAATCCATATTAAGCCCATATGAGCCATGAGAGAACTCATTTGAGGCATTCACTATGTTGTTTCTAACCCTCTTAGCCAGGGGCTTAGGGGTTAAGGACCATCCATGTGAATTACCTACATAAGTCAGGAAGTCAGGTTGGGTAAGAGTGTGGTTTTGGGACTTGGAATGTGTGTGAGAGTGTAGTGTATGTGCAAGTCAACCCTCACCAGACCAGGCCACCCAGGGTATTCCTAAGGCCAAGAAGTCCTTTAGGGAACTCATCCTTTAAACCTCCACATTTGATTTTAACCCTCTAGGTGATTAGGGGTCTACAATCAGGCTTGTGGGGTTTGCAGGGAGTCAAGAGGTGTTTGAATTTCTAAAGGGGTGGGTTCCACTTCTAGACCTCTATGATTAGTCAAAGGAAAAGCCTAAGGCTAGATCCTAAGTACTAAAGAGAGGAGAAAAAGACCTCATAAAAAATGAGGTCAACAAATGGACCCCCAATAGGTGTGGTGTGCTAACCAAGCACACCGTGCGTATTGGCGTTGATCGAAGAGATCAACAAAACCAACACAGATATCCAAGTGACAAACATAGGACGAAGTAGAAGAATTTCCGCTAGGGAATATCAAGTATATTTCCAAGACTGGAGATCCCAGAACTCTCGCTGGGGAATGGAAAAGGAGGTGAACTCCAAATCACAAGATCTGGGGAATTCGATTTAGATTTCAGTTTACTTTTAAATTACAAGTTTCAATGTGTGAGTTTGGATTTTGATTTGAAGTTTGATTTAAAATCGATTTAAGGAAATTTTGAATTTGAAATATGGATTTGAAATGAGAATTGAAACCTAGGTCTAAACCTCGGGATTGCGAAGAGAACTGGAATTTAGGTACCAACCTCGGAGTGAGAATTAGAGTTTAAGTATCAATTGAAAAGGATGAGAATCAGAATTTAGGTACTGATCTCGAAATGAGAGTCGGAATTTAGGTACCGACCTCAAAAAGGATGAGAATCAGAATTTAGGTACTGATCTCGAGAGTGTGAGATTTGAAATTTAAGTATCAAACCTGAAAGAAAATCAAAATTTAAGTATCGATCTCGGATGAGAGTCGAAATTTAGGTACCGACCTCGAAGGAAGAGAACTGGAATTTAGGTACCAGTCTCAGAATTTAGAATTGAAATTTAGGTATCAAATCGAAAGAGAATCTAAATTTAGTTATCGATCTCGAATGAGAGTCGAAATTTAGGTACCGACCTTGAAGGAAGAGAACTGGAATTTAGGTACCAGTCTCGGAATTTAGAATTGAAATTTAGGTCTCAATTCGAAAGAGAATCGAAATTTAGGTATCGATCTCGAATGATAGTCGGAATGTAGGTGCCGACCTCGAAGGAAGAGAACTGGAATTTAGGTACCAGTCTCGGAATTTAGAATTGAAATTTAGATATCAATTCGAAAGAGAATCGAAATTTAGGTATCGATCTCGAATGATAGTCGGAATGTAGGTGCCGACCTCAAAGGAAGAGAACTGGAATTTTGGTATCAGTCTCAGAATTTAGAATTGAAATTTAGGTATCAATTCGAGAGAGAATTGAAATTTAGGTATCGATCTCGAATGAGAGTCGAAATTTAGGTACCGACCTCGAAGGAAGAGAACTGGAATTTAGGTACCAGTCTCAGAATTTAGAATTGAAATTTAGGTATCAATTTCAAAGAGAATCGAAATTTAGGTATCGATCTCAAAATGAGAACTGGAATTTAGGTACCAGTCTCGAAAGTTTGAAGAGGACTAGAAGGTAGGCTCTAGCCTCGAATAGAACTGGAAGTTAGGCTCCAGTCTCAATGATTTATCTGTATGAAGAGGGACCCAGTCTCATGCCGTCAGAACCAAATCTAACAAAGTTCGTGGCTCCGTGTCAATAGAACCACTCGATCCTCTAAGACACAGAAGAAAGACAATTGAAAGGAGCTGGTAAGTGTACCAAGCTGAAAAGACTTGACTTAGAAATAAGTCGAGGAAAATATTCAAATTTCAAAAGAGTTTCAAACAGATTTCGATTGAGAGAAGAACTGAAAGGTTCAAATCAGAGGATTCAGATCGGAATTCAATTTGAGATTTAGATTCATTTTGTTTTTCCTTTAATGATCCCATTTTTTTTATTTTGTTGTTTATTTATTTTCCATATGAATTTTTAAGTTCATTTTAATATTCAGATTTTTTTTTAAGAAAAATTCTCATTTATTTTCTTTTCTTTTTTGTTCTTCGTTCAAAGTTCATTTAACTCTAATGGGGTTTCCCAGTCAATTTGCACAAAAAATGGTGAAGGCAAAATATGACGTAGTCATTTTCTTTCCAATTTGCTGAAAGTACATCATACAACTTGATCTAGTAATGATGACATTTTCCTTAGAAATTTAATGTCTCATACAATCCATGTAAATCCAAAATGGACTGTATAAACTTCTTGTTGATCCATCCAAAAGCGTCTGTTGAAAAATTAATGTCAGAATAGTAAGAAACATGGGCAATAACATCACCTTCCAAGCCACCCTTGGCAGGAATGTCGCATGGATGTGCATTGGAGGTGTGTTATTTCCCATGTAACTCACAGCTCGTAGGGCCGGAGACTCTCCAATTCTGGATCTAGTTGAAAGTGGTAAGGCATTTTTCTGTCGTTTATTCTTCTAAAAGTAACTGAGATCCACTCCACAGGCACTCCTGAAATGCAATGCTTCACAACGTCTGCTCCATTTCCTTTTAACACCAGGACAGAACATACCGGTAGTGGTATCTCCAACGGCCCTCGGAACTCACTGGGGCCTGCAATCTGGAGGTCAGATCCGAACATGATGTTGCACTGGCTAAGGAATGACACTGTGCAGAAGGTTCTACCAAAGTCATGATGGTCAATATGCAGAGGTATGCAGTCGCCATCCTTGTAGATGTTGATAATGCAGCTGTTGGGTATGCAATCTGCAGGCAGTACCCTCCAAGTTATCATCCTTTTCACCATTCTCTTGATGACTCTTGGCATTGGATCCATCTCACTGCGACGGAGTATCCCTGGTGGATTTCCTTTTCTGTCTATGGCAAAATTGTATTAACATCTGCATTGGATTGTAACTCTTCACTTCCCCGGCATCCATCTTCGGGGTTCTGAATATGTCTTTTCTCTCAGGTGGCCAGTTCGACCCATTTTCTGTAATTCAAGGATGCAATCTACAATTTGTTGTTGCTCATATATTGAGAAAACATCTGTATGTAGCTCGAGGCCTTCCAAGATGTTGACCCTCTTGTTTCCAATTCTTTCAAAGTATTCAAAAGTTTTCTTCTCAACTAATTGCTTTTTCTCCAGCTTGTATTCCAGGATTATTTGAAGTCCTCGGTGTCTACTAACATACTGCGGGATGTATGGTTAAACCCCAGCACGTTCTTCTGCATGTCTTGGCTCCTCGGGGATAGTCTCTGTAGGGACATGCTCCGGGGTTGATTTCGCAACAAGACTCTTCAGATCTGGTACGTATGCTCGGTGTCGAGGTACCGACTCTATTTTTGCTTTTCTTGGTATTTCTTTTATCTGTTCCGACCTTCTTAGAATCAACTTTCTTCTTTCTGGTTCCTGATGAACTGGTCTCCTTGGAGAATTTGCACTAACAGTATCCACTGTCTGTTCATGTTGATCTTCTGCTAACTTGGTCAACATTTTGTGAAAGTGATGATTCTTATTTCTTCACTGGGTAGTAGTGAGAGTAGCTCTCCTTACCCCTTGAATTTCTGCGGGTGCGGCGCTGACAAGCCTACCCTTTGCTGTGGCAACCATTGACTTAATTTTCCTATCTTCTCCGGTTGCATGCGTGGCGTTTGCTTTTCTTTTCTTGTTGCTGGATTGGTGGCTCGGGCCACCCATTTTCATCACTGTCTGGCTGTGAAGTTCTTCTCGATCAACTGGGATCCAATCATTTTCTTCGTATTGTAAGCCGGCTGGTGTGAAGTCTGAGTCAATCTCTATCACTGCTCCATCCCTCACCCTCTTTTCATCAAGTGCTGGACTCACGCCATTTCAAAAGTTTAGAACCAACCACCCGTTCGACATTTCCCTGCTAAAAAACAAGGAAAGGATCAGGGGCTGTACTAAGAACAAGAACAATAAGAAAAACACTTAAAAATTCTTATTCACTTTTGTTTTTTAAATTTAAAGGAAGAAGGAAGAGATGAGGAAATATCAGGAATGAATGGATTTGTGAGGAAAAAAATGATATTTTATTATTATGATTTCCCATGTTTTCTTTTTAACATTTTCGTTGATGATATTTTTTTTTCCATTTAATTTTGTTTTGGGTTCGGACCCAGTCATAATGTGATTACTTCACCTGTGTTTCTAGGGATAAGATTCTATTTTAGAGACCACCCTTCGAAACATCAGGTTGCGTAATACTTCTTTAAATATCGTCCATTGATTGAAAGCATGGGTCTTTCTCCACGGCAATTCACTAGTTGGTAGGAACCTTCTGCGTCTGCGTAGACTGTCTCGACCATGAACGACCCTTCCCATGTTGGTTCAATTTTACCACCTATTTTGCGATGTGCAAGAATATGTCTTCTGAGAACAAGAACTAAGTCACCTACTTTGAATGTCCTGGGACGGACCAGTTTATCATGGGCCTGGATTATCTTTGCCTGATACAGTTCCAAATTCTGCTGTGCTGAAAGTCTTTTACCTTCCAAGCTTTCTAGCTCTTCTAGTCTTAGTTTGGAATTTTCTTCCGTAGTAATTTTGTTTGCGACTGCAATTCTGTAAGAAGGATGCTGAACTTCCTGGGGCAAGACGGCGTCAGACCCATACACTAAAGCTTAAGGTGTAGACTGAGAAGGAGTCCTAAAAGTCGTCCTGTAGGCCCATAAGGCTTCTAACAACTTCTCGTGCCAATTTCTCTTGTTGTCATCCAAAGTTTTCTTTAAAATTTGAATGAGAGTTTTATTAAAAGCCTCGGCCAAGCCGTTTGCTCTTGGGTAGTAGATCGTTGTGTTTCGCCATTCGATCCCGTGTCTTCTGACAAAATTGTTGATCTTTGTACTCTTGAATGCAGACTCATTATCTGAAATGATCCTGCACGGTACCCCAAAATGGTAGACAACTTGGTTCTTGAAAAACTGTAGCACGTGGTGTGCCTTCACTTCTCTGAGTGGTATAGCTTCTGCCTATTTAGAAAAGTAGTCTGTAGCTGCAAGAATAAAGCGATGTCCTCTTGAAGAAGACGGCTCTATCGAACCCACTATACCTGTGCCCCAACACTCAAATGGCCATGATGCGATTCTCGGATGTAGCACATTTGTAGGTTTATGTTGAACCACTCCATGCACTTGGCACTGGTGACAACTTTTGGCAACTTTCATACAGTTGGTCACCATTGAGGGCCAGTAGTACCCTAGTCTTTTAATCTTCATTTTCATTTTCGGACCCGACTGATGAGCGCCACAAAGTCCTGAACGTACTTCTTTAACAATTTCACTAGCCTCGGACTCGCTCAGGCATCTTAGCCACATCTGATCAAAAGTCCTTCTATATAATGTATTGTTTATTAATGCATAAGACAGAGTTCTTTTCTTGATTTGATGGGCTAACGACTTATCGTCGGGCAGGTTTCCTGTCTGCAAGTAGTCTATTAATGGTCACCGCCAGTCTTCTGTATTTTTTGTCACTGCTGCAATTGTTTCTTCTGATTTGTCTTATTTATGTATTGTATCCATGTCGAGCTGTGATAGGACCTGCCGTCCTTGAACTGACACTTCAACTGACTCATCCTGCAAGCAGGCAAATTCTTTTGCGATGCGGGCAAGCGAATCGGTGAGAGCATTTTCTCTTCTAGGAATATTGTAGATTTTTACGTTTGAATTTTTTCCAACAATTTCATGGCGTACTGAAAGTACTGGTCGAGTCTTGGCTTTAAAATTCTGTACTGTCCGGCGACCTGTTGAATTATCAACTGAGAATCTCCGTAGATGTTGATGTCCGTTATTCACATCTGAATGGTTAATTCCAGTCTTGTTATGAGGGCTTCGTATTCTGCCTCGTTGTTGGTAACCGATTATGTTAAGTGGTAGGAGTATCTTAATATCCCCCGCTCCTGCATTATAAAGATTAGTCCGATTCCTGACTTACCGGGCATTATCATTTGCGATTCTTTGTTCTTCTGTGCTGAGGACGCACCGTTGAAGTATAGTTCCCAACGTCGATCATCAGGGACTTCTAGGCTCATTATCTGCTCATCAGGAAAATCATCGTCGAGAGGCGAATCTGCCGGTAAAGGGTGTGCTGGGAGGAAGTCTGCTAGGACTTGTCCCTTCACGGCGCAAAGAGGAATGAAAGTTATGTCAAATTGCAATAGTATCATCGACCACCTGACAAGTCTGCCAGAAAGCATCGGTCGGGTCATCAAGTATTGCAACAGATTAACTCTCGAAATAAGGTTGACTTTATGAGAAAGCATGTAATGCCTGAGCTTTTGAGCGGCGAAGATCAGGGCCAAACAATGTTTCTCAATCGGAGGATACTTTACTTCCATCGGGATTAGACGACGGCTTAAGTAGTAGAGAGCATTTTCTTTTCCCTCGTCATTGACCTGGGCTAGCAGGGCTCCAAGGGAGTCGTCTAGAGCTGCGGTATAAAGTATCAACGGTCTACCTGAGACTGGGGTTGCTAAGACAGGAGGTGTCATTAAATATTGCTTAACGTCCTTGAAAACCCGCTGGCATTTCTCATCCCAAACTAATTTGGCGTCCTTTTTAACTAATGCTGAGAAGGGCTGGCACCTAGCTGATAAGTTCGAGATAAAGCGTCGAAGATATGCCAACTTTCCTTGAAAGGATCGTAGTTGTTCCAAAGTTTTGGGAGGAGGCATTTCTAAAGTAGCTTTAATCTTTTCTGGATTGATTTCAATTCCGCGGTGTCGGACAGCAAATCATAAGAATTTCCCGGAGGTGACGCCGAAGGCGCATTATAAGGGATTCATCTTAAGGTTGTATTGTCTTAGTCACTCGAAAACAATTCTCAAATCAAACAGGTGATCTTCCTTCAGTTTGCTTTTGATGACCACATCATCTACATAGCACTCGACTTGGTTGTGATGAGATCATCAAAAGTCTTCATCATCGCTCTTTGGTATGTTGCTCCTGCGTTCTTTAGTTCGAATGGCATTATTGTGTAGCAATACACTCCGATCGACGTTCTGAATGCCGTGAGCTTTTTGTCTTCTGGTGCCATCTTTATCTGGTTGTATCCTGATGATCCATCCATAAATGAGAAGATTTCATGTGTTGAAGCAATATTGATCATCAGTCTGGGATTGGTCGTGGAAATTCATCCTTTGGACATGCTTTATTCAAATCTCTGAAATCCACGTAGATTCTGATCTGACCATTCTTCTTTCTAACTGGTACCACGTTGGCTAACAAAGTTGGGTATTGTTCTTCACAGACAAATTTAGCGTCTATTAGGTTCTTAACTTCGGCTATTACTTGTTGCTCAATTTCTAGACGCACTCTTCTGGGAGCTTGTGTGACTGGAATGGAAGTAGGATCCTCTCCTAATTTATGAACTGCGACTTCTGGAGCTAATCCTGGCATTTCGTCGCAACTCCAAGCAAAACAGTCCTTGAATTCCATTAATATCTTGATTATGTTTTCGGAGTCTTCTTTATTGAGTAAGGAGCTAACAAAGGTAGGCCTAGACTCTTCTCTAGTACCTAAGTTAACTTCCGTTAACTCGTCTATAGTAGATTTGATTTCTTCTTTGAATTCTGGTGGAGCGTCGCCGATTAGTAGATCTTCAAGATCTTCTGAAGCTTCCAAGCAGTCTTCATTAGGTTCGCAAGTGACAACCAAACAAAATCCCGTATCGTCCACTGATCCTACTGTGCCGAATCCGAGACCATGTTTTGAATTGGGAGGCCGACCGGAATTATTCCATAATTTTTCAAAGTGTTGTGATTGGCCTTTTGTCCATTGTCGAGGTAAGACACCACGTTGAATTAAATTTTGAACACAGGGAGAGTACCACTCAAACGGTAATTCCATTAATTCGGAAGAAGTAACATCTTCAAATTGTACATCTTTTTCAGTATTGGAAGAAGAAGCACCACGGTAAAACTTGATTGGCTTAGTACCACCACCATGCACTTCCTTGACCACCATACCCTTGATCTTGATAGAATGGATCGGGGTCAGGGTCATAGTATGCACATAGTGGTTAATCTTCTCGTACATTGATTTATATTCTTCATTCATTTCATCTTCGAGAGAGATCTTGAACTGTGGTTTCTTCTGATTTATTGTCGCTGCTTCTTTCTTAATTTCTTCTTCTTCTTCGGAACTGTTCTCCCAATCAACATCGATGACTGGTTTCTTTTGTCCAACTGTTCCAACATTTCTTCCACGTCCCCGTCCCCGGCCTCGGCCTCGGGTGTGAGTTCTGGAGAAATCATCACCATCTCACCGTAAGGGAGTGGTGAGTAACTGTTGGACTAGAACTTCAGGTTCTTCATCGTCTTGAATTTATTTTGCTTCATTTGGTATGGTATTTCTGGAAAAGATTGTTTTCTTCGGGGGCGCGTAGTAGGCCGCATCTTCATGAATTCCAATTTCGTGCACAAAGAACGGTTGCAAGTCACATTTGATACACTATTCTCCTCCTTCGTAATACTCTATGCACTGGTGCAGAGACAACGGTACCATCCAGTTTTCACGGATCCATGGCCGACCCAGTAGAGCGTTGAACGATGTCTCAGAATCAATTATGTGAAATATTACAGTTGTCTTTGCTATATCACCGGTCTTCATGAGTAGTGTTATCGATCCAAGAGCTCTTTCTCCTTTTTGATTGAAGCCTCTTAATAGCATCTTGTCTGCTTCAAGCTCACGAGCATCAATTTCCAAATATGCTAGCGTCCGAAGATTCATTAGGTTGATTGATGCTCCCGGATCAACCAACACTCTAGAGAGCGTAAACTTTCCAATAGTGACTGAAATGTATAACGGTCGGTTGTGATCTGCTGTTCCCAGTAATAGATCATTGTCCGTGAAGGTAACACCTCGCTATTCTCTTAACGAGCAAACCTCGTCGAAGGAATTACAGGCCATTTGTGCTAAACAAATCTTTGGATCAAGTAAAGCCTTAATCAGAGCCTCTCTCATCTCCTTTGACAGGATCAGAGCGTCGTATATGCTTAGTTTGGTTGGTAGCTTCCTAAGATGGGCTAGCACGTTCTAGTCTACTTTATTACCATGTTCCTCGGTTTCTTAAATTTACTTCAATTATTTCTTCTGAAATTGGTGTTTCCTTTTGAATCGGAGCAACTGGCTCTTCTGAAGTCGCTTCAGTGTCTGACGGTTCTAATTCTATAGTGTTCAGAGCCCCTTGGAACTCACAAATGGACTCGTTGCTTGTCGAGCTTTCGTAGCCTCCTTTGTGAATATCTTCTTCATTGTGGTCGTCGAGGTTATGTATGATTTGAGAATCGTTATTTGTATTGGAATCGAGATCCGGATTAAGCCGGTTGTCGCTAGTTACGTAATCGTTAGAAACAGTCAAAACGTAGCCAAAGCCATAACCCTTATCATTATAAGATCCCGCCGGGGCGAGCAGATAATCATACAGAGTCAGAAGTTTGAGGGATTTCTCCCCCGAATCAGAAATAACCATCCTAGGATAAGCAGCCCCTAGTCTACCCTTCGGAGCCTCGGTCTTCTTTTCTTCCACGATCTTCTCCTCCTCCTGGAGCGGTTCTTCAATCGCAAGTGATAGTGCCGGCTCGATAGGTTTCAAACTCTGAGTTGAAGTGTGTACCGAAGCGGTTTGAATGTGATCCAAATTTTTTTTTGAAGACTTTGTCCAGACGGTACTCCATCCATCATCAGTCGCGTAAGGGTCTATCGAAACAATAGAATCCGTTGAAATAACATTGGCGGAACCTCCTTTCTGGGGTTCCTTCATGTATTCCTTTGGGACCGTTATGTTCCCTTTTCGGAGATTGTCATCAAGCCATTTCTTGAAAGTGATGCAATCCTCTATCTTATGTTCGAGCATTTGGTGGTAAGGGCAATAGTTCAGATGATCTTTCTTATTGACTTCCTCTGGCTTTTTGTGTTATGGCAGCTGAAAAGCTGGTGTCTTCATTAAGCTGCGGAACATCTTCGCTAGCGCTTCAGTTTTGAATGGATTTTCTTTATTTAGAAGTTCTCTTAAGGTACGCGATGAACGAGGCGGTTGTTCATAATGCTGAGGCGACTGATAGCTCGGTCGAGGTTACTGATAGCCTTGTGTCGGCATATTTTTAGGTTGTGTGTTGTATTTTAAAAAGGGGTCGCTAAACAGAAATTGTCGGTGGATTTTTAGATTTTTAATTTTAATTTAAATATATATATGATTTGGAAAGTAGCATTTGATTTTGAAAATAATTTTAAATTTGAAGATTTTAAGATAAGAAATCAAACCGATCTCACATCCCAAATAGTCTATATAAACGAGCGCCGCATCACAAACAGTGTATCTATCCCGAAGAATAGACACACTGCTTGATGATGGGGCTCGATTAAATAAACTAGAAGACTTGTGACATCCGTTTGGTCTGCGAACCAATTTTATAAGCCGACAAGTTCCCCTGCTTAATAAAAAGGAATTAAACAGGGTTTATATTACTTGGGTTCTTAAAGTTCCCTATAAGGGCAAGCCCCTATAGTTAATTACATCTTAAATGACGGGAATAATTTAAGAAAACTCTCGATAATGATCAGTGGTTTTGCTCTGAAGAATTTTAAAGTATAAGGTTTTCAAATAATTGGAGTTCGGAAATTTCAATAGGGAATAGCTCAAATTTCGAACAGCTTATTTTAAGAATCCAAAGGAAGAGAAGTAGGGGATGTCACGGACCCGAAGTGGACTTCGGTGACTTCCCAACTATCCTATGGTTTGGCTTCAATTTAGGAATTTATTTAATGTTGCAATCCTGCCAAATTTATTTATTTAGGTCTTATATTTGTATGACATAATCACACAAATAGCCTTGAAGATGTGAGGGTTTATGTTGTACCAAACGACTACCTCGGAGTCCTAAGACCGGTTAGGGCTTAATTTGCATAACATGATTATACAAATGCCTAACAAAAAGTTGAGGAATTATGTTTCACTAAGCAAACTACCTCGAAGTCCTATGGCTTGGTTATTTAAAACTAAGAAATGTTTTGCTGAAGTAGATTCGAGTTTTGCTGATGACGATGGCCGTGCAGCCCACTGTGCCCCAAGCTCATTGTTGTTGTAGAGGTTTAGTTTTAGAAGTCATAAATCGGGAGATGAGAGAAGTGTTTTGGTTTAGAGAGAATCTTAAAATCCAAGTGTTTTTAATGTTTTAATTAAACAAATCTTAAAGTTGATTAAACAGAACTGATTAAGATCCTACGGTTCCGTCATCCCGGCACTGTTATTTTCATTGAATTCACTTAGTCCAGATGAATTTGCTAAACTCAACTAAATGAGTTCCACACTTTCATTTAGACCGTGAGAAATCCCGTTAGTAACACGTGGGTTACATCATCCAAGGTATTCCCGATCATTCAACGAGACGTTTTAATTTAGTTATAATTGAAGTTTTATTGTTCTGTTTTTGATTAAATTTTGAGTTGTTTTATATTTTGAATGTTGTGGTGGTGAATTTTATCTTGCAATGAATTTTAATTTAGTTTTTGTTTCAGTTTAGGGACTATCCTAAAGGTTTTAGTTTTCATGCAACAGTCTTATTTAACATGCAAGAAAAGTAAAGTACAGTGGATGTAAGTAAATTGCAATAAAATAAAAGCGTACCTGGAGGGTCTTCCCGTCAACCCAAGCTGCACTAGAAACACATGTTAAGGCATTTAAATATTTCAACAGATACCTAGAAAAAGCTAAGGAAAGGGTTTTGGTTGTCTACCAAATTCCTAATCCTATAACTAGTCATCTCCTATGACGTTTAGGTTCTTGTGTTTTGTTTAAGGATAATTTTCTTCATCAAAGAATAATAAAATTTAGTTGTTCTTCTAAGACATCCCGTCATATTGAGGAAGTGCTTAAGACAAGTCCTAAACATCTTTTCAATATTTCTGGGATTGTTTTGAGTCCAAGTAAACTTAGTTGCATAGATGAATTAATCATCCAGGAATTTAGTTAAACTTAGGTATTTGATTACCTGATGAATGAAGTGATATCTCACTTAATACTCTATTTAAGAGTTATAATGATTAAAGCCTTTAAGGGCAAGTTGGTTTATCGAGAATTTTAATCATTCGTAGTTAAAAGTTTGAGTTAATGGTTCAACGTGTTTTAATTTAATTATGAGGTTTTAATTAATAATTTTAAGTTTGGAATAGTGTTCAAATTATTTTAGATTTAATTCTTAATGATTTCATTTAGGTTTGTTGTTAAATGATTTTAATTCAATTTGATTTTAATTTAATTTTAATTTAATTTTAATTTAATTTTAATTTTAATTTAAATTAAATTTATTTAATTTTTTAATTCAATTTAGTTTTAATTTAATTTAATTTTAATTTAATTTAATTTTAATTTAATTTAATTTTAATTTAATTTAATTTTAATTTAGTTTTAATTTAATTTAATTTAATTTTAATTTAATTTAATTTATTTTATTTTATTTTAATTTTAATTTTAATTTAATTGTTAATTTTAATTATCAATTTGGATTATTATTTTAATTTTTAATTAAGAATTAAGTATTGTTAAAGTGACTTATTTACAGATTTTTAAATTAAAGAATAAATATCCTTTTAATAATATCCCTATTTTAATGACCCAAATTTAAATATATTCTTTCCAAAATTTAAATTATTTAATTAATTAAAGTTTCATTTTTGATATTTTCAAAACGTTAGGTGGGTTTCTACCCCTTAATTTTCCTAAGTTTCAATCATCCAAGAGAAAGTTAAAATCAAATATTTTACCCCCCCCCCCCCCGCCCCATTTTGATTAAACCTAAAGTTTTAATTAAGGGTTAAAATTTTTAATTACCTTTATGCCCTTTTAAGCTTATTTATTTCATAAATCACTAAATTGAGCACAAATGAATTTGAAATTTTTATGTCACCTCACTCACATGTCTATTAAGACATTAGAGGAGAAAATGTGATTTTACTGGATTTAATTTATTTATATAATTATTTTTAGTAGAAAATAGGGGTTTTTCAAAGAAAATTCAACAACATGACCAAGAAAAGGTTTCTATCCTTAAAAAAATTAAGGGGTATTTCTAATGACCAGAGTATTACTTGGACCAGTTTTGGTGATTTTTTGAATTACATTTTATTTATTATAATTATTTTGAATTTTAGGGTATTAATTAATTATAAAATAAAATTAAAGTCGAAAAATAGATTTTATATTTTTCTTAAATCTCTCTAACCTCAAGGAGTTCAGAAAAATAAATTTTATAATTTTTTGATTTTTTTATGATTTATTAGAATTATTTTTGTGAAAAAGGTTAAAAACTCATTTTTTAATATTAAAAATTATATTAAGCCTTTAAAATTCAATATCTTACCCTAGGGACTTAGGAAAAATATTTGGTTTATTCCTAAGTGATTAGGCATCAAAATGTGACATTTTTATGATTTTTAATATTTTTATGATTTTTATTATTTTTTTAATTATTAAAATATTAAAATAATATGAAAAATCAACTTTTTTAGAAATTTCTAATTTTAATTTTCCTAAACTCCATTTATATCAGAGAAGCCTCAAAACCATTTTTGTGAATTTTTGAAAGGTATTTTTAGATTTATGAATTTTAAAGTTCTATTTTGCTTATGAGGCTTAATTAATCTATTTGATAGGGTTAATCAAGTCGAATTGATTTCAATTTTTTATGTGAGGTCTCTCTGACCCTAAAGATCAGTGAAGAATTGTTTTCACATCAATTTGATGTGTGTGTAACCTTAATTAATTCAAATTCAACTTTGGGGGTTTAGGCCAATTAAGACTATTATGAATGAATTAACTCAAAATATATTTTTCCTAGGGTCCTATGGTCCTAAGGAACATCACCAAATTTTCCTTGAATTTATTTCACAAGATGCTAATTATTGAAATTAAAATACCTAAACTAGTGACATTAAATTGAAAATTCAATAACTCTTCGCAAAGATGGTCTCTAACCTTGAAAAGTTCAGGGAATGTTCCCAAGATTAGAGGCTTCAAAAGCCCTATGGTCTCATGCCATGGTGAATTGTCTATGCAAATGAAGAATCAAAATACTTAATTCAGTAAAAAAATTATTAAAAATAAAATACTAATCCAATTAATTTGATTTCTTTTCCACATTATTCTCCTCTGTTCACTGAGCAAGAGGGTATTTTTATTTTATTTTTATGATTTTTCTATGCAAAGATATGGATTTTTGAAGTTCTGGGATTTAAATAAATAGAAAATAACCCTATTTTTTCTACTTATCCACGCGGCGTCACGCAATCCTCAGCAGCTCCGAAAGCCCACGCGACGCATTCCTATTCGACGCCGCCATCCGACTCAGCACTCGAGGGGCCCGCGGTTCATGTACCATTGTGCTGTCCAGCTTGATCTCAACCGTCCGCTCGATACACGCGCGATCCAATGGCTCCTGGTCATCGTCTACGACTGGTGTGCACCCGTGACCGTCCACACTAAAACCCTAAGAACTCACTCGATTCTCAACGGATTTTTGTGTTCTTATGCTCTATGGTTTTGTCTTGAAGAGACGAACACATCTATACAGAAAACATGCATTAAAATAGACTCAAACAAAATGAAGAATCTCCAGAAGCTCAGGAGGAAGAGTGAGTTCATACCTTTGCTCAGAGAAGTGAAGCTTCAATCTGAGGGTTGTGTCACCTTCGATTAAGTCCAAGCAAGCTCCAGATGAAGTTTCTTACTCTGGGGAAATGCCTAGGTACAAAAGTGACCAAGGCCGATCACAAAGCTTGGAGACTAGAAGCAATGGCTGGCTTGGTGAGGGGGCTTTTGCTGGGGAACTTCTCCTCTTGGTCTGGTGAAGGTGTAGAGTCAATCAATTTCAGGATTGGCTCACTGTGGTGAAGTGTCCTGGTTTTTGGGTGGATTTTTTACTGAGAAATTGGGCTCTGTTAATAGGGATTAGGGCAAATGGACACTGAGGATCAATTGCTCTAGGTTGGGAGAAGGTTCTGGAGCAATTTTTGCAGAGTTTTGTTATGTTTCTGTTCAACACCTCTCATGGCCGAGAGGAGGTGGTGTTTAAATAGACATAGCTGGAGGGCTTTCCAGGGGGGTTTGAAGGCTGGGATCAGCTACTCTGGTGAGGAGAAGAAGAGCTATGCTGTCCATTTGGGTTGAGACAAGTTAGCAAAGGAGAATTGAATTTTTTGGCTCACATGGAGAACTCGGCCATGGTGCTTTCCGGCGGCCTGGTGGCTGGCCGGCCAGGCACTAGTCACCATCTTGACCAGTGGGGTCAGGGGTTGGCAATGGTGCAGTCAATTGGAGTTTGACATGTGTAAAGGGGCTGAATTGAAATTGAATGGGGAGAGGCTCATTTTGGGTTCAATTTGGTCAACCCATGTATTTGGGCTTGGTTCACCTTCCCATGGTCTGATTTTGCACCAGGGGGATCAGTTGGGTTAGCTGAATTGGAGTGGTGAAGTCTCCATCCATGGTGAGGTGGCTAAACTTGGTTTAGTGTGTGACATGGTTATAGTTAAAAAGGCTTAAAGAAGGATTAGGAAAGGGGGCCCTCCATTTGCCATTAATGGCTTGGTCACATGTCAAACCTTCCATGGCTTCATATGGCTTGTAAATGGCTTGCTCATGGCTCTATTTGGCTTGGGACAAAGCTTGGTCATTTACAAGAAAGAAGGTTTTTGAATTTTTTGGATTTATGGGTGATTTTGGCTTGAGGCCTAATTTAGGATTATTTGATGATTGATTTAGGACTTAAGGGATGATATCAATTAATGGGGTGATGAAAAGAATGTCATATAGGCTTTAGCATGAAGTTTGGGCCTTTGAAATTTAGTGAAGATGGGCTTTTAAGATGGTTTAGGGAAGTGGGCTTTTGGATTTTAAAAATGGATTTTAGTTTGAAAGTTTGGTAAAGGCTTGGGCCAAACAAGTGTTGGGCTTAGTTTAGGAATGTGTCATGAATGATTTGGAATTGGTTTGGAATAATTTTGAGTTGAATTGGGTTTAATTTGAGACTTTTGATAAAGGGGCCAAAGTGGGTCAAATTGGGTTAACTTGGGCTAAGGTTGGGCTAATGTTGGATTTGATGTAAAATTAATATTGTGAAATATTTATGGGAGTGCGACAAAGAGTTTTCAACTTTGGTTGGGCTCTAATTTTGGGATTTGGGCCCATTTGGTTTAGGTTTGGGCTTAGGTCAATTTAAGGGATTTTGGTTTTGGGTTAGGTTTGGGTAGAGTTTAGGCTCAAATTTTGGGCAAATAAAGTTAGTGTTTTGTTTGTAGGGATGTTAGGAAGGTTTTAGAAAAGGTTTGGGGCGAATTGGAGTTGAAATAGGCTAGTTTTGGTCTAAGTTTAGGTTATGGGCCAAAATTGGGCTTTAAGCTTCAAGTTAAAATTGAGCCCAAATGTCAATGAAATTCGATTTGGATTTGGTCTAAATTGATATTGGGGATGTTGATGTGAAATTTAGAATTGAATTGGACAAAAATTGAGGTCAATTGGGGTGGTTTGGTTTGACATTGGGTTCACTTGGGTTTAAAATGGGTCAAATTGGGGGTTTTTTGTAAAATTGGGGTAAATTGACAAAATTGGCCCATGGTGTTGTTGAACATAATAAATTAGGAATATTTAGGATTTTCTGGAATTTTTTGGGAATTTTGCTGAATTTTTGGATTTTTGGGCTAAGAAGGGCATTTTCGGTATTTGGAGGGTATTGGGGGATACTTTTGGAATTTTTGGTATTTTTGGCTATGGATGATCAATTTGAGTGGGTGGGAAATGTTTAGGATTAATTTTGATGAATTTTGTGTAATATAGGTGATTTTGTAGATTTTGGGTAGTTTCAAGGGATTTTGGTAGGTTTAGTAGGTGTAGGGCCCAGCGGGTCAAAAATTGAAATTTTGTAAAAATGAAGATTAATCAAATTTGAGCAAAATGGAATCACTTTGGTTGAGCCACGAAGCCATATTAATCCCATATGAGCCATGAGAGGACTCATTTGAGGCATTCATTATGTTGTTCCTAACCCTCTTAGCGAGGGGCTTAGGGGTTAAGGACCATCCATGTGAATTACCTACATGAGTCAGGAAGTCAAGTTGGGTGAGAGTGTGGTTTTAGGACTTGGAATGTGTGTGAGAGTATAGTGTATGTGCAAGTCAACCCTCATCAGACCAGGCCATCCAGGGTATTCCTAAGGCCAAGAAGTCCTATAGGGAACTCATCCTTTAAACCTCCACATTTGATTTCAACCCTCTAGGTGATTAGGGGTTTATAATCAGGCTTGTGGAGTTTGCAGGGAGTCAAGATATGTTTGAATTTCTAAAGGGTGGGTTCCACTTCTAGTCCTCTAAGATTAGTCAAAGGAAAAGCCTATGGCTAGATCCTAAGTACGAATGAGAGAGAAGAGAAAAGACCTCATCAAAAATGAGGTCAACAAATGGACCCCCAATAGGTGTTGTGTGCTAACCAAGCACACCGCGCGTATTGGCGTTGACCGAAGAGATCAACAAAACCAACACAGGTGGCCAAGTGAAAAACCCTTAGGACGAAGTAGAAGAATTTCCGCTGGGGAGTATCAGGTATATTTCCAAGCCTGGAGATTCCTGAACTCTCACTGGGGTATGGAGAATGAGGTGAACTCCAAATCACAAGATATGGAGAATTAGATTTAGATTTCAGTTTACTTTTAATTTTAAAGTTTCAATGTGTGAGTTTGGATTTCGATTTGATGTTTAATTTAAAATTGATTTAAGGAAATTTTAAATTTGAAATTTGGATTTGAAATGAGAATTGAAACCTGGGTTTCAACCTCGGGATTGCGAATAGAACTGGAATTTTGGTACCAGCCTCAGAGTGAGAATTGGAGTTTGAGTGTCGATAAAAAAAGGATGAGAATCAGGATTTAGGTACTGATCTTGAAAGGGATGAGAATTGAAATTTAAGTATCAATCTCGAAAGAGAGTCAAAATTTAGGTATCGACCTCGAAAAGGATGAGAATCAGAATTTAGGTAGTGATCTCGGAATGAGAACTGGAATTTATGTACCAGTCTAGAAAATGAGAATTGAAATTTAGGTATCAATCTCGAAAGAGAGTCGAAATTTTGGTATCGACCTCGAAGAGGATGAAAATCTGAGTTTAGGTACTGATCTCCGAATGAGAACTAGAATTTAGGTACTAGTCTCAAAATGAGAGCTGGAATTTAGGTACCAGTCTCAGATGTTTAGAGGATTGAAATTTAGGTATGAACCTCGAAAGAGAATCAAAATTTAGGTATCGATCTTGAATGAGAGTCGGAATTTAGGTACCGACCTCGAAGGAAGAGAACTAGAATTTAGGTACCAGTCTCTGAATTTAGAGGATTGAAATTTAGGTATCAACCTCGAAAGAGAATCAAAATTTAGGTATCGATCTCGAATAAGAGTCGGAATTTAGGTACCGACCTCGAAGAAAGAGAACTGGAATTTAGGTACCAGCCTCGGAATTTAGAATTGAAATTTAGGTATCAATTCAAAAGAGAATCAAAATTTAGGTATCGATCTCGGATGAGAGTCGGGATTTAGGTACCGACCTCGAAAGAAGAGAACTGGAATTTAGGTACCAGTCTCAGAATTCAGAGGATTAAAATTTAGGAATCAACCTCGAAAGAGAAACGAAATTTAGGTATCGATCTCGAATGAGAGCCGAAATTTAGGTACCAATCTCGAAAGAAGAGAGCTGGAATTTAGGTACCAGTCTCGGAATTTAGAATTGAAATTTAGGTATCAATTCGAAAGAGAATCGAAATTTAGGTATCGATCTCGGATGAGAGTCAGAATTTAGGTACCGACCTCGAAGGAAGAGAACTGGAATTTAGGTACCAGTCTCAGAATTTAGAATTGAAATTTAGGTATCGATCTCGGATGAGAGTCAGAATTTAGGTATCGACCTTGAAGGAAGAGAACTGGAATTTAGGTACCAGTCTCGGAAGTTTGATGGAGGACTAGAAGTTAGGCTCTAGCCTCGAGGATTTATCTATATGAAGAGGGACCCAGTCTCATGCCATCAGAGCCAAATTGAACAAAGTTTGTGGCTCCATGTCAATAGAACTAGTCGATCCTCTAAGACACAGAAGAAAAGAATTGAAAGGAGCTGGTAAGTGTACCAAGATGAAAAGACTTGACTTAGCAATAAGTCGAGGAAAATATTCAAATTTCAAAAGAGTTTCAAACAGATTTCGATTGAGGAAAGAACTGAAAGGTTCAAATCAGAGGATTCAGATCGGAATTCAATTTGAGATTTAGATTCGTTTTGTTTGTCCTATAAAGATCCCATTTTTCTATATATATATATATATATATATATTGTTATTTATTTAGTGTTCATGTGAATTTGAAGTTCATTTTAATATTCAGATTTTTAGGAAAAATTTTCATTTATCTTCTTTTTCTTTTTTGTTCTTCGTTCAATGTTCATTTAACTCTAATGGCGTTTCACAGTCAATTTGCACGAAAAGATGTGAAAGCAAAATATGACGTAGTCATTTTCATTCCAATTTGCTGAAAGTACATAATAAAACTTGATCTAGTCATGATGACATTTTCCTCAGAAATTTTATATCTCATACAATCCAGGTAAATCAAAAACGGATTGTGTAAGATTCTTGTTGACCCATCCAAAAGCGTCTATCAAAAATCCATGTCCGAATAGTAAGAAACATGGGTAATAACATCACCTTCCAAGTCATCCTTGGTAGGAATGCCACATGGATGTGCATTGGAGGTGTGTTATTTCCCATGTAACTCACAGCTTGTAGGGCCGGAGACTCACCAATTCTGGATCTGGCTGAAAGTGGTAAGGCATCTTTCTGTCGTCCATTCTTCTAAAAGTAACTGAGATCCGCTCCACATGCACTCCTGGAATGCAATGCTTCGCATTGTCTGCTCTGTTTCTTTCTAAGTCCAGGACGGAACCTACCGGTAGTGGTATCTCCACCATTCCTCGGAACTCACCGGGGCCTGCAATTCGGAGGTCAGATCCGAACATGATGTTGCACTGGCTGAGGAATGACACCGTGCAGAAGGGTCTAACAAAGTCATGATGGTCTATATGTGGCGGTATGCAGTCGCCTTCCTTGTAGATGTTGATAATGCAGCTGTTGGGATTGCAATTTGCAGGCAATAGCCTCCAGTTATCATCCTTTTCACCATTCTCTTGATGACTCTTGGCATTGGATCCACCTCACTGTGACGAAGTATCCCTGGTGGATTTCCTTTTCTGTCTATGGCAAAATTGTAGCAACATCCGTATTGGATTGTAACTCTTCTTTTCCCCGACATCCATTTTCGAGGTTTTGAATATGTATTTCTCTCAGGCGGCCAGCTCGACCCATTTCCTTCAATTCTAGGATGCAGTCCACAATTTGTTGTTGCTCATAATCTGAGAAAACATCTGTATGTAGCTCGAGGCCTTCCAAGATGTTGACCCTCTTGTTTCCAATTTTTTCAAAGTACTCAAAGGTTTTCTTTTCAACTAGTTGCATTTTCTCCAACTCGTATTCCGGGATTATTTGAAGTCCTCGGTGACTAGTAACATACTGCGGGATGTATGGCTCAACCCCAGCATGTTCTTCTTCATGTCTTGGCTCCTCGGGGATAGTCTCCGTAGGGACATCCTCCAGGGTTGCTTTCGCAACAAGACTCTTCAGATCCGGTACATATGCTCGGTGTCGAGGTACCGACTCTATTTCTGCTTTTCTTGGTATTTTTTTTATTTGTTCCGACCTTCTTGGAATTGACTTTCTTCTTTCTGGTTCCTGAAGAACCGGTCTCCTTGGATCATTTGCACTAACAGTATCCACTGTCTGTTCATATTGATCTTCTGCTAACTTGGTCAACATTTTGCGAATGCAATGATTCTTATTTCTTCATTAGGTAGCAGTGAGAGTAGCTCTCCTTACCCCTTGAATTTCTGTGGGTGCGGCGCTGACAAGCCTACCCTCTGTTGTGTCCACCACGGACTTAATTTCCTATCTTCTCCGGTTGCATGCGTGGCGTTTGCTTTTCTTTTTTTGTTGCTAGATTGGTGGCTCGGGTCACCCATTTTCATCACTATCTGGCTGTGAAGTTCTTCGCGATCAACTGGGATCCAATCATTTTCTTCATATTGTAAGCCGGCAGGTGTGAAGTGTGAGCCAATCTCTATCACTGCTCCATCTCTTACCCTCTTTTCATCAAGTTCTAGACTCACGCCATTTCTAAAGTTTAGAACCAACCGCCCGTTCGACATTTCCCTGCGAAAAAATAAGAAAAGGATCAGGGGCTGTACTAAGAACAAGAACAATAAGAAAAATACTTAAAAATTCTTATTCACTTTTTTTTTAAATTTAAAGGAAGTAGGAAGAGATGAGAAAATATCAGGAATGAATGGATTTAAAAGGAAAGATTGACATTTTATTATTATGATTTCCCATGTTTTTCTTTTTAACATTTTTGTTGATGAGATTTTTTTTTACCATCTATTTTATTTTATTTTATGTTCGGACCCAGTCACAAAGTGATTACTTCACCCGTGTTTCTAGGGATAAGATTCTATTTTAGAGGCCACCCTTCGAAACATCTAGTTGTGTAATACTTCTTGAAATACCGTCCATTGATTGGAAGCATGGGTCGTTCTCCACGACATTTCACAAGCTGGTAGGAACCTCCTGAGTAGACTGTCTCGACCACGAGCGACCCTTCCCATGTTGGTTCAAATTTCCCACCTATCTTGCTATGTGCAAGAATAGGTCTTCTGAGAACAAGAACTAAGTCACCAACTTTGAATGTCCTGGGACGGACAAATTTATCATGGGCCTGGATCATCTTGGCTTGATACAGTTCCAAATTCTGTTGCGCAGAAAGTCTTTTCCCTTCCAAGCTTTCCAGCTCTTCTAGTCGTAGTCTGGCATTTTCCTCTTTAGTGATTTTGTTTGCAACTGCAATTCTGAGTAATGGGAGCTGAACTTCCAAGGGTAGAACTGCTTTAGACCCGTACACTAAAGCATAGGGCGTAGACTGAGTAGGAGTCCTATAAGTCGTCCTGTATGCCCATAAGGCTTCCAACAACTTCTCGTGCCAATTTCTCTTCTTGTCATCCAAAGTTTTCTTTAAAATTTGAATGAGAGTTTTATTAAAAGCCTCAGCCAAGCCGTTTTCTCTTGGGTAGTAGATCGTTGAGTATCGCCAATCGATCCCGTGTCTTCTAACAAAATTGTTGATCTTTGTACTTTTGAATGCAGAACCATTATCTGAAATGATTCTGCGCGGTACCCCAAAACGGTAGACAACTTGGTTCTTGAAAAACTGTAGCACATGGTGTGCCTTCACTTCTCTGAGTGGTATAGCTTCTGCCCATTTAGAAAGGTAATCTGTAGCTGCAAGAATGAAGCGATGTCCTCTTGAAGAAGGCGGTTCTATCGGACCCACTATATCTGTGCCCCAACACTCGAATGGGCACGAAGCGATTGTCGGATGTAGCACATTTGGAGGTTGGTGTAGAACCACTCCATGCACTTGGCACTGGTGACAACTTTTGGCAACTTTCATACAGTCGGTCATCATTGAGGGCCAGTAGTACCTTAGTCTTTTAATCTTCATTTTCATTTTCGGACCCGACTGATGAGCGCCACAAAGTTCTGAGTGCACTTCTTTAACGATTTCACGAGCCTCGGACCCGCTCAGGCATCTTAGCTACATCTGATTAAAAGACCTTCTGTATAATGTATTTTTTATTAATGCGTAAGACAGAGTTATTTTCTTGATTTGATGGGCTAATGACTTATCGTCTGGTAAGTTTCCTGTCTGCAAGTAGTCTATTAGTGGCTGCAGCCAATCTTATGTATTTTCTGCCACTGCTGCAGTTGTTTCTTCTGCTTTTCTGCTGATTTGTGTATTGTATCCATGTCGAGCTGTGATAGGACCTGTCGTCCTTAAACTGACACTTCAACTGACTCATCCTGCAAGCAGGCAAATTCCTTTGCAAGGCGGGCTAACACATCTGCAAGAGCATTTTCTTTCTTGGGAATCTTGTAGATTGTTACGTTTGGAATTTGTTCCAACAATTTCATGGCATACTGAAAGTACTGCTCGAGTCTTGGCTTTAAAATTTTGTACTGTATTGCGACCTGTTGAATGATCAACTGCGAATCTCCGTAGATGTTGATGTCCATTCTTCCCATCTGAATGGTTAATTCTAATCCGGTTATAAGGGCTTCACATTCTGCCTCGTTGTTTATACACGGTTCTGTTAAGTGGTAGGAGTATTTTAACATCCCCCGCTCCGGTGTTATAAAGATTAGTCTGATTCCTGCCTTACCAGGCACTATTGTTTGCAATTCTTTGTTCTTCTGTGCTGAGGATGCTCCGTCGAAGTACAGTTCCCAACGTCGATCATCGGGATCTTCTAAGCTCATTATCTGCTCATCAGACAAATTTTCGTTGAGAGGTTAATCTGCCGGTAAAGGGTGTGCTGCAAGGAAGTCAGCTAGGACTTGTCCCTTTACGGCGTGAAGAGGAACGAAAGTTATGTCAAATTGCAATAGTATCATCGACCACCTGGCAAGTCTGCCAGAAAGCGTCGGTCGGGTCATCAAGTATTGCAACGGATTAACTCTCGAAATAAGGTTGACTTTATGAGAAACCATGTAATGCCTGAGCTTTTGAGCAGCGAAGATCAGGGCCAAACGATGTTTCTCAATCGGAGGATACTACTTCCGTCGGGATTAGATGACGACTTAAGTAGTAGAGAGCATTTTCTTTTCCCTCATCATTGACCTGGGCTAGCAGGGCTCCAAGGGAGTCGTCTAGAGCCGCGGTATAAAGTATCAACGGTCTACCTGAGACTGGGGCTGCTAAGACAGGAGGTGTCATTAAATATTGCTTAACATCCTTGAAAGCCTGCTGGCATTTCTCATCCCAAACGAATTTGGCGTCCTTTTTAACTAATGCCGAGAAGGGCTGAGACCTACCTAACAAGTTCGAGATAAAGTGTCGAAGATATGCCAACTTCCCTTGAAAAGATCGTAGTTGTTTCAAAGTTTTGGGAGGAGGCATTTCTAAAATAGCTTTAATATTTTCAGGATCGATTTCAATCCAGCGATGTCGGACAACAAATCCTAAGAATTTCCCAGAGGAGACGCCGAAAGCGCATTTTAAAGGATTCATCTTAAGGTTGTACTGTCTTAGTACTCGAAAACAATTCTCAAATCATACAGGTGATCTTCCTTCAGTTTTCTTTTGATGACCACATCATCCACGTAGCAATCGACTTGGTTGTGAATGAGATCTTCAAAAATCTTCGTCATCGCTCTTTGGTATGTTGCTCTTGTGTTCTTTAATCCGAATGGCATTACTGTGTAACAATACACTCTGATCGGCGTTCTGAAGGCCGTGAGCTTTTCGTCTTCTGGTGCCATCTTTATCTGGTTGTATCTTGATGATCCATCCATGAAAGAGAAGATTTCATGTGCTGAAGTAATATCGATCATCAGTTCTGGAATTGGTAGTGGAAATTCCTCCTTTGGACATGCTTTATTTAAATCTCTGAATTATACGCATATTCTGATTTGTCCATTCTTCTTTCTAACTGGTACCACGTTGGCTAACCAAGTTGGGTATTGTTCTTCACAGACAAATTTAGCATCTATTAGCTTCTTAACTTCGACTATTACTTGTTGCTCAATTTCTAGACGCATTTTTCTGGGAGCTTGTCTGACTGGAACAGCAATGGGATCCACTCCTAACTTGTGAACTGCAACTTCTGGAGCTAATCCTGGCATTTCGTCGTAACTCCAAGCAAAACAGTCCTTGAATTCCAATAATAGCTTGATTATGTCTTCGGAGTCCTTTTTATTGAGTAAGGAGCTAACACAGGTAGGC
Source organism: Papilionanthe hookeriana x Papilionanthe teres (assembly GCA_022702705.1). NCBI lineage: Eukaryota > Viridiplantae > Streptophyta > Magnoliopsida > Asparagales > Orchidaceae > Papilionanthe > Papilionanthe hookeriana x Papilionanthe teres. The sequence goes on along the minus strand of CM040427.1, from coordinate 151,902,695 downwards.
CTAGGTTTTCCGCTAGTACCTAACTTCCGTTAACTCGTCTATAGTAGATTTGATTTCTTCTTTGAATTCTGGTGGAGCGTCTCCAATTTGCAGATCTTCAAGATCTTCTGAGGCTTCCAAGCAGTCTTTATTAGGTTCGCAAGTGACAACCAAGCAAAATTCCGTATCGTCAACTGATCCTACTATGCCGAATCCGAGACCATGTTTTGAATTGGGAGGCCGACCGACATTATTCCATAATTTTTCAAAGTGTTGTGATCGGCCTTTTGTCCTTTGTCAAGGTAAGACACCACGTTGAATTAAATTTTGAACACAGGGAGAGTACCCCTCAAAAGGTAATTCCATTAATTCAGATGAAGTAACATCTTCAAATTGTACATCTTTTTCAGTATTGGAAGAAGAAGCACCACGGTAAAACTTGATTGGTTTAGTACCACCACAATGTACTTCCTTGGCCACCATACCCTCGATCTTATTAGAATGGATCGGGGTCAGGGTCATAGTATGTTCTTAATGGTTAATCTTCTCGTACATTGATTTGTATTCTTCATTCCCTTCATCTTCGAGAGTGATTTTGAACTGTGGTTTCTTTTGATTTATTGTTGTTGTTTCTTTCTTAATTTCTTCTTCTTCTTCGGAACTGTTCTCCCAATCAACATCGATGACCTGCTTCTTCTGTCCAACTGTTCCAACATTTCGTCCACGTCCTCATCCTCGGCCTCGACCTGGGGTGCGAGTTTTGGAGACATCTTCACCATCTAGCCGTAAGGGAGTGGTGAGTAACTGTTGGACTATAACTTCAGGTTCTTCATCGTCTCGAATTTCTTTTCCTTCATTTGGTATGGTATTTCTGGAAAAGATTGTTTTCTTCGGGGGCGCGTAGTAGGCCGCATCTTCATAAATTCTAATCTCGTGTACTGAGAATGGTTGCAAGTCACCTTTGATACACTGTTCCCCTCCTTCGTAATACTTTATGCACTGGTACAGAGACGATGGTACCATCCATTTTTCATGGATCCACGGTCGACCCAGTAGAGCATTGAACGATGTCTCAGAATCAATTATGTGGAATTTTGCGATTGTCTTTGCTAAATCACCGGTCTTCATTAGTAGTGTTATCGATCCAAGAGCTCTTTCTCCTTTTTGATTGAAGCCTCCTAATAGCATCTTGTTTGCTTCAAGCTCGCGAGCATCAATTTCCAAATATTCTAGCGTCCGAAGATTCATTATGTTGATTGATGCTCCCGGATCGAACAACACTCTGGAGAGCGTAAACTTTCCAATAGTGACTGAAATGTATAACGGTCGGTTGTGATCTGCTGTTCCCAGTAATAGATCATTGTCCGTGAAGGTAACACCTCGCTGTTCTTTTAACGAGCAAACCTCGACGAAGGAATTACCGGCCATTTGGGCTAAACAAATCTCTGGATCAAGTAAAGCCTTGATCAGAGCTTCTCTCATCTCCTTTGACAGGATCAGAGCGTCGTATATGCTTAGTTTTGCTGGTAGATTCCTAAGATGGGCTAGCATGTTGTAGTCTACTTTATTACCATGTTCTTCAGTTTCTTCTTGAATGGATAGTTCCTTTGCTGGGGTTGGCTCTTCCAGAGAAACCACCTGCTTCCCTTTATCCTTTGGACCCATTCTCAAGGGTAGAACTTTTATGCTTCTTAAATTTACTTCAGTTATCTCTTCTAAATTAACCGGTGTCTCCTCTTGAATCAGAACAACTGGCTCTTCTGAAGTTGCTTCGGCGTCTGATGGTTCTAATTCTATCATGATCGGAGCCCCTCGGAATTCATAAATGGACTCGTTGCTTGTCGAGCTTTCGTTGTCTCCTTTGTGAACATCTTCTTTGTCATGGTCATTGAGGTTGTGTATGATTTGAGAATCTTTATTTATATTGGAATCGAGATCCGGATTAAGCCGGTTGTCGCTAGTTACGTAATCGTTAGAAACAGTCAAAACGTAGCCAACGCCATAACCCTTATCATTATAAGATCCCGCCGGGGAGAGCAGAAAATCATACAGAGTCAGGAGTTCGAGGGATTTCTCCCCAGAATTGGAAATAACCATCCTAGGATAAGCAGCCCCTAGTCTACCCTTCGGAACCTCGGTCTTCTTTTCTTCCATGATCTTCTCCTCCTTCTGGGACTGTTCTTCAATCGCAAGTGATAGTGCCGGCTCGACAGGTTTCAAACTTTGAGCTGAAGCGTGTACCGAAGCGGTTTGGATGTGATCCAAAATTTTCTTTGAAGACTTTGTCCAGACGGTACTCCATCCATCATCAGTCGCGTAAGGGTCTATCGGAACAATAGGATCTGTTGAAATAACATTGACGGAACCTCCTTTCTGGGGTTCCTTCATGTATTCCTTTGGGATTGTTATGTTCCCTTTCCAGAGATTGACATTAAGCCAACTCTTGAAAGTGACGCAATCCTCTATCTTATGTCCGAGCATCTGGTGGTAAGGGAAATAGTTCGGATGATTTTTCTTATTGACTTTCTCCGGCCTCTTCGGCTCTGGTAGCTGAAAATCCGGTGTCTTCATTAAGCTGCGAAACATCTTCGCTACTGCTTCAGTTTTGAATGGATATTCCTTATTTAGAAGTTCTCTTAAGGTACACGATGAATGAGGCTGTTGTTCATAATACTAAGGCGACTAGTAGCCCGGACGAGGTTGCTGATAAGTCCGTTGTGGTGGTTGATAACTAGGCTGTGGCCGCTCTGACTATATCTGAACCGGCTGCTTGCCCTTATATACTGCCACGACGATTCCAGATTTCTTTTCGAATGTCTTCACGGGCTTCTGCTTATCAGTCTTGTCTATGAAACTTAACTGCTTTGCCTCTTCTTGTAAGCTCCCGGCCTTGCTAAGCAACTTCTCGAAAGTCTTGATTGTAAACCCTTTAAGGAGAAGTGCTATCGGGCCATGGATACTTTTAAGTAGGATGCCGACTGCATGTTGTTCTTGAAGCTGCGGTTCACACTTCATGCTTAAGTTTCTCCATCAAAGTATGTAATCCACTAAAGTTCCGTTCTGCTTTTGTTGCTCCACCACTAGATCGCCGATAGTGATGTAGTGTTGAGCTCCGGCAAATCGTTTCATGAAGAGATTTTCTAGTTCTGAAAAGGTCTTTTACAGAACCGTTCGGCAATTCTGCATACCAGTCGAAGGCAATCCCTGATAAGCTGCTGACGAACTGTCGGAAGAGTAAGGCGTCACTCCCACCGGCATTGTAGCAACTGGCACGAAAATGTGCAACATGTTGCCGGGGGTTTCCTGTTCCATCAAAAGTCTTAAACAGTGGTGGTACGAAGCCTTTTGGGTATTGGACCACATCGAACTCTTTGGAGTAAGGTCTATCCATCTGAATAGATGCTCCATTCTTAGATTGTGCTAAGGCCTCTCGCACCTGCTGTTCTACCACGCTCTTAATGTCCTTTTTTGGAATCATGCTTTATGCAAGATCTTTCCTTGGTTGTTCGTCTCCATTGACGGATGTGATTTCTTTTCCTCCATCTTCAATATGGATAATTTCTGGAGGTGTTTCTTTTTGAGGTTGTACCTGACTCTGGAGAGTGGCTAAGGCAGCAGCCATCTCGTCCATCCTCTTTGCCATTTGGGAAATTGTGTCATCTCTCTCCCGAATCTGCGCTCTCAATACCTCTGCTTCATCTCTTTAGGCAGCTGCCAGAGTACCTTGTGAAGCTGACGATGTTGTGTCTCAATCATGTTGATCTCGGCATATTCCTCATCCATGAACTATGATGAGTCAACTTCATCTCCTAATTCATCTTCTCTTTCTTTTGCTAACCATCGGATGTCAGTCCTTAACTTGTCCATGGCATCCTCTAATGGCCTTTTCCGCACGGTCTCACAGTCATCTTGCGACGGTTGTTGAACTTCCTTCCCGGGAGTCCCCTTTATTGCAGTAGAACTTTCTTCTGATTCAAGTCTCCTGACGAGACTTTTCTTCTCAGGGCATTGTTTTGGTCTTAACTCGCCAGTAGTAGGTCGTCATACCATCCTTCTTGCAGCCGGAAGCCTAGGACCGGATGATCTGTCGGCTATATGCTGGAAGGTGGTATCCTCCCTAATTTGTAGACCCGATACAACAACGAGTGAACTGGCTTTTATTTTCTTCTTTGGTTTCTCTATGGCAGCAACAGGCTCTATTCGCGGTCTGAGGCGGGATTTAGCTGGCACCCGTCCTATCCTTCTTAAGACTTCTGACACAGGGCATCTTTCTTTCTTTGCCAATCTTTCTATCACATCTTGCAGCCGAGTCAATGACGTAGTTTTATCCCTTTTCCTCTTGTAATTGTTGTAGTACGCGGGTCGGGGTAATGCAGCGGAGATCCTACGGACATTCTCTTCATCTAATACGGCAGAGAGAGGGTGAAACCTGCTCCCTTCCAACAGAGGTATATAATCAGGTAGTTCTTCTCTTTCCTTGGGAATTTCTTCTAGAAAAGCAACTTCAGCAGCTCTAGCTTTCTTCGTGAACATGATGTTAGTTTCCCTACTTTTCCTAGTTTCACACCATTTGTTGATCCTAAGGATGTAGAATTTTTCTTTGGTGACGATGATGATGATGAGGCTACAGTTAGTGACTAGTAGTTATAGATCTTTATGATGAGCTACTCTGTTAGTTTATTTTGTTTGGTTTGTTTGTTTAGTTTTGTGTTTAATGTATGTTGATTTGTTTAAATATCTGTGTGGATTGATTAGTGTTAAGATTCTGTTGTTAAAATATTCTTAGTATATTGTGTTGAGACTGAAGTTAGAGTTAATTTATGATAATTTGTTTTAGTCTACTGTTTAGTAATTAGTAATTTTGCTCTGCTTTAATTTTTTTTCAAATTTAGTATAATCATAAAAATTAGCCTCCTTACTTTTTATACATGCTTCAATTTTATCTTAATTATTCATAAAAGCATGAGTAGAAAGTATTTTTTCTTTTTAAAGATTGTTTTTACATACTTATAAAAATTCTTATGATTTTCTTTTGCTCATACTTTCAATTTATCATAGTATACCAAAACTTAAGTTTGGGGGAAGGGAAAATACATTCAAATTTAAATTTTATTTGTCCTTTAAGAGCTAATATTTTTAGAAAAATAAAAACTTTTTAACATAACTTAAGGATTGAAGAATTTATTTGAGATCACTTTTATTTTTGAAATTATAAACAATTTAGTGAAATTTAACCAAAATTTTACTAACTTTGATTGATTTTAGGAATAGAATTATTTAACTTAAGGAAGAATAATATTGAAGAAATTTTCTATTCATGATAGAAATAATAGAATTTAAGAAATATTAAGTAATCAAAAATTATCACTTGAAAAAGAAAAGATTGGAAATCTTTTTGAATTCTTATTCATGTTATAATAATTAAGTGGAAATGTATAAGTTTTGAAAAGATAAGTTAAGGATAGTGAAGTTCAAAACCATTAACGGGCTATCCAGATATAGTAATCATCTCTCTCTATATATATATATATTAAAAAAAAGAGAGAAAAGAAAAGAAAAAGAAAAAAAAGAAGAGAGGAGAAGCTTGAGGAAATGCCTAATCAAAAATTGGCTTCACTTGAATTATCTTATAGGAAGAAAACTAGTTACATATTTTACTTAATTTTTATACATGAATATTTATTTAGAAAAGATTTTTTCAAGAAGATCTTTTTCTTGTAAATAATCTATGAGATCTTAATATAATAGAATTCTATTATTTTCAAAATGAATGAAAAGTTTGAAATCTTATGATTTGGTAGTTAAATGTTCTTTAAATTGGGTTAATAATTTACTAAAAACTTTATAAAATAAAAAATTTTAAGGAATCTTAAATATTTATCTTTATTCCAAAGGTTATATATTTTATATAGTAGAAAGAGTTACTTGAGGACAAGTAACATTTAAGTTTGGGGGATTTTGATCTATAAAAAAATACCTATTTCTTTGTGTCTTAATTCTTATCAATTTCTAAGGATATTATGCTTTAATGAAAGGTATTTTTTGCGTTTTTGGATGTAGATGATGTAAAAAGCCCTAAAAAGGAAAAAGGAGGAAAAATGAGGAAAAAGGAGCAAAAAGGAGCAAAAATGGAGCAAAATACAAAAAGTATAAAAAAAATATGGCCTGGCGCCTAGGCGCCAGAAGTTGGCGCCTAAGCGCCAGACTCGATACAGAAACTGTCAAGTTTTTGACAACGTTTGAACGGTTATTTTGACAGAGTGAGCGGTTATTGGACATTCTAGAAGACTGACAGTTGTTCCTTGATAATAGGACATGTGATACATTGCATTTAGACGCTCCAAAATGGTTTTAATCGCGAAGAGGTGCGAGCCAAAGTGAAGAGGTGCGAAGAACTGGACGCGGTGTTCGGCGCCTAGGTGCCAGACAGACCTTCTAGAAGATTCATTGAATGTGGACATGTTTTGAAGAGGTGCCTTAAGGCAACCCTTGAAGCCTATAAATAGGAGTCCATTTCTTCAGAAAACGGGCCCCTCCTATTATAACCCCTTTCTCTTATCCACTTAAGGATCTCTCATCCTTAGAGAGAGAAATAGAGAGAGAAATTTAGGGCCACTTTTGTTTTGTTTAGTGAGTTTATTTTTAAGTTGTTGCATCTGGAGTTCATTACACTGTGGAGTCAGTAGGAATCAGAAGATCTGTAGAAGGAATATTTGAGATAAGTATTTTATATTTGATTCGAAGTTTATTTATAATGTTTTGCTGTTTATATTTAATGTGTTATGAGTAGTTAGTTTACTTTCTTCCTTAATTATGAAGAGATAGATAAGATAATATAAAAGATTCGATGGAGAATTAAAATTCAAAATATTTTCTAAATATTGTGATGTCATTAATACCTGATCTTACTTTACTTTTTAAATTGGCCATTTAAATTGTTAAAACCTGTTGAAGTGTTTTGAGACCTAGAAGGAGAAGAACTCTTAACTGGTAAATGTCACATGAATCCTTGGGAAGTCGAGGGCCATGTGCGGGCTATTCAAGGTGAAGTGCAAATAAATAGGAAGATAAGATTTAAAGGGCGTAGAATTGATAAGTTTTTCGGGTGACAGACTAAATTCTTATAATTTGATTTATAAATTAGGAAAGGGTCACTAGTAGGACCGACCATAGCCACCCTTGGACATCTAGTAGTGTGAGTCTAGATTAACCCATTCTAGTAACAATACATCGGGATCTGATCTGTAAATTAGCCAATGTTCTTTACGCCTGGATCAAAGGGTAAGGAATAGGAATGCTTCTATTAGGCATAATACCATAAATTAAATTCTCCAACGAATATTAAATTATCTTAAAAATCTTAGATTAATTAAAAGGAAGAAAGTTGTTTATTTAATATAGTTTTCATTAAATCATTTTCTTATTACTGTTTTCTTTATTTGCATCTAGTAAACTAATAGTAATTTATAGTTAGATTAAAATATAAAAAGATTTTTGAAATATAATATTTAGAAAATTTATTACTATAATTTTTCCCCGTGGGATCGATACTGGGGTCTTTGTTTCAAAGCCTTATATTACTTGAAACGATACGTATACTTGCGTAGTACCCGAAAAATATATAAAATATTTTCTTTTTAAAATTATATTTTGCTATATAAGCATATATTTAAAAAGTTTTATTGGGTGCACATATATATAGCAAGTTATTCCAGGTCAAGTGTTTCGCGCCTTCGCCAGAAATTAAATTTTATAGCAGTGGTAACAAATTCTTGTATTTGGAAGTACGAAAAATCGGGTCAAGTTTTTGGCGCCATTGCCGGGGATTAAATTTTCTAGCAGTGGTAACAAATTCTTATATTTGGAAGTAGGAAAAATCGGGTCAAATGTGTCATGCGTGATTTGGATAAGGTTTGGTGTCATTTGGAGTTGAAATGGGTTCAATTTGGGCTTTTTGGTAAAGGGGCCAAAGTGGGTCAAATTGGGCTAACTTGGGCCATGGTTGTGTTAAGGTTGGATTTAATGTAAAATTAATGTTTATAAATGTTCATGGGAGTGTCACAAAGAGTTTTCAACTTTGGTTGGGCCTTAATTTTGGGATTTGGGCCCATTTGGGTTAGGTTTGGGTTTAGGCCAAAAATGGGGATTTTGTCTTTGGGTTAAGCTTGGGTGGAGTTTAGGTTCAAATTTGGGGCAAATAATGTTAGTATTTTGTTTGTGGGGATATTAGAAAGGTTTAGGAAAAGATTTTGGGTTAATTGGAGTTGAATTGGGTTGGTTTGGGCTAGGTTTAGGTCATGGGCCAAAGTTGGGCTTTAGGCTTCAAATTGAAATTGGATCAAAATTTCAATCAACTTTGGCTTGGATTTAGTCAAAATTGACATTGGGGATATTGAATTGAAGTTTAGAATTGAATTGGACAAAAATTGAGGTCAATTGTGTTGGTTTAGTGGGACATTGGGTCTACTTGGGTTAAGAATGGGTCAAAATGGGGGTTTTGGTAAAAGTGGGTTAAATTGACAAAATTGGCTTATGGTATAGTTGAACAAAATGAAATTGAGAATACTTGGGATTTTCTGGAATTTTCTGGGAATTTTTGGAATTTATGGAATTTTTGGTTGAGAAGGGCATTTTGGGTATTTGGAGGGTATTTTTGTAATTTTTTGTATAGTTGGCTAAAGATAGTCAATTTGAGTGGGGGGAAATGCTTAGGATTGGTTTTTGAGAAATTTTTGGTAATTTAGGCAACTTTGCAAATTTTGGATAGCTTTAAGGACATTTGGTAGGTTTAGCGGGTGTAGGGCCCCGGGGGTCAAAAATTGAAATTTTGGAAAAATGAAGCTTAATCAAGTTTGAGTAAAATGGAATCACTTTGGTTAAGCCTTGAAGCCATGAAGCCATGAAGCCATATCAAGCCCATAAGAGCCATGAAAGGACTCATTTGAGGCATTCACTATGTTGTTCCTAACCCTCTTAGCCAAGGGTCTAGGGGTTAAGGTCCATCCATATGAATTACCTACATGAGTCAGGAAGTCAATTTAGGCATGAATGGTTTTAGGATTGGAATGTGTGTGAATGTGTAATGTGTGTGCAAGTCAACCCTCACCAGACCAGGCCGCCAAGGGTAGTCCTAAGGCCAAAGAGTCCTATAGGGAACTCATCTTTTAAACCTCCACAATTGATTTTAACCCTCCAAGTGACTTAGGGATTTACAATAAAACTTATGGGGTTTGTAGGGAGTTAAGAAGTGTTTAAATTTCTAAGTGGTGGGTTCCTTTTCTAGTCCTCTAAGATAGTTAAAGGGAAAGCCTAAGGCTAGATCCTAAGTACTAAGGAGAGAGAAGAGAAAAGACCTCATCAAAATTGAGGTCAACAATCAGTGTGCTTTGCTTTATGTTTGTTTTTTGTGTTTTGTTTGCTTTGTTTGGTTTGTTTTAAATTTTTTAATGGCAGTAATTTGGAGTTTTTAAACTTAAGTAGAGTTTTCTTGACCTTAATTGATGATTTAGTGACGTCAGAATGAAAATTTGGACACTTAGCGAACCTATGCTAAAATGTGCACTGGCGGCTAAGCGCCGACTAGTTGGCGCTTAGGCGCCATAGGTATAAAAAACGTGAAAAATGTGTATTTGAAACCTAAATCATGTGCTAAATCATGTGGGAGGAGTTATGAAAGTTATTTAGAAGATTCTAAAAGTTTAGGGGAATATTTTAGCATCTCCCAAGTCTATAAAAAGGACTAGACTTGAAAGAAACACTTACCCTAAGTACAAATTTCATTTCTGAAGTCTAAGAAGAAAATTTTGAAGAGCACCATGTCTTCCTGGGAGAACGAGATAAAGAAGAAGCAAGATTCCGGTAAAATTAAGTTCATTAGTGATAGTGCTAAGGAGTTATTTAATGAATATCTGGCTGTTAGTACTCTAGGTATAGCAGAGATTATTGCAAAAAATTGAAGCCCGAGTGACTTTAAGGGAAGCAAAAATCAATGATATTACCTTACATCTGGATCACATGGGATGGCAACTCAAGATGTAATTCAATCATTCGAGGTATGTGGAAGAAATAGATAAAACGATGTTTGTGAAAAATAGATGGATTGAAGAAGATGATATAAGAATGAACAATGATCGCCTGTTCTATCAAATATACATTCCTGAAGGGTCAAATGAGAATAATAGTGGTCCTGGTTATATTCCACCTAATGGAGAGTGGAATTAAAATTGTTTTGTTTCTATCTGTTTAGTGTCTTAATGTGTTATGTTAGTATTCTTGTGAGTTCATGTTTGATGTGTTTAGTGTTTTTATATATGTCTGATGATGTGATGGGTAAATCTTAGAGATGTATACTTATCAGTTTAATATTATAGTGTCTTGTATTTTGAGAATTTTATCCTTCACATTTGGAAAGAAATTCTAGTGTTGTATTAAATGTGGTGTTTATTTGAATATAAGTTTGTGTTTTATGAAATTTCTGGGGATTCAATAGTTATTAAACTTTGATTTGGAGTATTAGAAGACTTATGTGGGAGAATTAATTATTGAGGACTAATTAAGGGTAATTAACAAAGTTATTTAGTGCATATACCTTAATTATAAAAATTTGGGTACTGGCGGCTAAGCGCCAGATTGTCGGTGCTTAAGCTTCAGATTTCGCGGCCAAGCACCAAATGCTCGCGCTTAAGAGCCAGTTCGCGAAAATTGATTCCAGAAAGTTAAAAACCCGAAATTTGCCATTTTCAACTGCCCCGTCATCTTCAACCTTTGCTTTGCCGCGAAAGTGGAGCCTAGGTTTACATATTGTGGATCGTTTAAGAGCCAATCTCAACAAAAATTCTTAGATTTGGATTCCTTGAGGTAAGAGCACTACTCCTAAGTAAAAATTTTTGATTTTCACCATGCATTTTGGAATATCGTAAAATCACTATTCATGGTGAAAATTTGAGTTAAAGCTTGATAAATTACTTGGATTTAGTGAAAATATCTTTTGGAAGATAATTTAGCAAGTTTAGTTTGTTTTGGAATTTATGGTGAATTTTTTGTGAATTTTTAGATATGGCTCCAAAGTCAAAGCACACTCAAGATAAGATGAAATTTGATTATGAAAATTTGTTAGTTTGAGGGCTGAGGAATGATACATCGATGCTTTGTAATCACGTAAGTTGATTCCTCAGCGAGTGTTTAGTAAGCTAGGAGAGGTGATTGAAGATATGATTGCAAGAAGAAACTGGCAGAATTATTGTTGCTTCTCTATTTTTGTTATTGTTTCTGTGGTAAGAGAATTTTATGCAAATTTACCTGCTGCAGAGGAAAATCAGGTGCTGGTTAAGAGGCATGAAGTAAATTTTTCTTCAGGTTCAATCAATACCTTTTATGGACTACCTCCTGATATGTTTTGTTTTTATTCTAACTATCATTCTTAGGAAGGAGAATTAGATGAGATTATGATATTTCTGAGTGATGGAAGAGGATTATGGAAAGTTACAAATGATAGAAGAGTGAACTTTCTTGCTTCCAAATTGAATGCCATTTCTAAGGCTTGGCATTTTTTTATCTCATCTAAGTTGTTACCTTCAAGTCATACAAGTGAAGTGACGAGAGAAAGAGCTGTGTTGAACCATTGTATTCAGAATGGGAAGCCTATTGATATTGGAGGGATAATTTTTGATTATGTTTTAAACTGTGCTAGATCAACCCAACTGCAAGTATGAGATTTCCTTCCTTGATTCATTCACTATATGAAAGATCTTAAGTGAGATTTGAGACCTGGGAAGAGGTACTTCAGCCATTGAGACCAATTACCATTGTAAACGTTGGTGCTTACACTGTGCATTCAGAGTTATGTTGGAGAGGAGGATTTAGTAGGGCTTCTACTGCTTTTGCTTCTGCTGCTTCTACTACTCGTGCTTCTACTTCACATGCTTCATCATCTACTGATTCACAGACTGGTTTATTAAGAAATATTTTGAAAAAAGTGAGTCTTACTCGAGAGCATGTGAGAGATATGGATGGTAAGCTGGATAATGTTGAGATATATATTGTAAAACATGATGAATTTGAGGAGAATTATCAGCAATACTTGGATAGGCTGATTAGAGGAGATCAGAGTGCTAAGATGCCACCTCATCCATTCTATATACCTTATGTGCCATCCAGAGATTGGAACGAGCAAGATGATGATGATGATGAGGATAAAGAGTAGATGTATGTTGTTTGTTTTATTTATTGTGTTGTTGTGTTGTGTTTTTGTATGATTTATCTAGTATTTTGTTTGATGATTGTATTATGATGTGAACCTTGATATTATGCAGATTCTAGTTGTACTATTTATCTGTTATGCATATTCAAGTATTGTTGTTTTATTGTTGATTTACATGTTGCATTGTGATGGTGTGTAATTGTAAATGTTTTTATGTGTATGTTATGTCAGAGTTTTTAGTAGTGTGTACTTTAAATTCCAAAAACTGTTAGGAGATTATAAACCACTATTAGGAACTTCTACTTAGGAAACTACATGTTTAAAATTCTTCAATTTCCACTATTATCTATTATCTGTATCAGTGTGTTATTTTAGTTGGTGTGTATTTGCTTTGAAAACCTCCACTACTGTAAAAGTCTTCTGAAATTTTTACTTTTCTTGTCTTAAAAACGAAAAGAAAATTTTTTTAAAAAACTAAATTTGATTTCATTTTACTCCTGTTATTTAAATTGTTATACTTGCATATTAGGATATTAAAAATTCCTGCAAGCGTGATATGTTAGTTTTTATTTATCACCCATGTATCATCTCTTATACTAAAATGTTTTATCCTAATTAAAAATTTAAAGTTTGGGGGGATCTTAAAAACAAATATTTTCAAAAACCTAAAATATTATTTGATTCTCAAGAATACTTAAAAATAAATCTTATTTTTGATTGAGAACAATTATGTACATGAAGTTATATTAGGGGAACAAAATTTTGAATATAGAAATGAATAAAAGAATTTAGTTAAAATTTATAGTAATCATGAAAAACTTAAAGTTAAAATTTTCTTAATAAAGAGGTGTTAAATGAAGTTAAACTATCTTTAGTAAGAAGTTTTGTATTTTTGGATAAATAAAAGATTTGACTTTTATTCTTCAAAATTTAAATTTATTTTATTGTAGAGTAATTTTCAAATACTATTATTATGATTTTTAAGTGAAAGATGTTTATCTGATCTTTATTTTAAATGGAAGGATGGAATTTAAAATCATTAAAAGCCTATCCAGATATAGTAATCCTTATCGTATAAAAAAAAGAGAAAAAAAAGAGAAAAATAGTATATGAAAAGGAAGGAGAAGCTTGAGGATTTAAGGGCCTAATCAAAAATTGGTTTCATACCTAAAAGTTTAAGATATAAGATCAAAGAAAATCTAAAGCTTAAGGTTATAATATAGTAAGTAAAATTATTTTTCAAATAAAGATTTTTAAGTGAGAAAAATAAATGTTTGAATCCTATATTTTGAATAATCTACAAATATTTCTGAAACTGATAGAGACTTTTATTTATCATTTTTCTCTACTTAAGAACTTTCTAAACTTTAAGTTGGTTTTAATTACTGAAATTTTTCTAAATTGGACTATTCCATTTCTAGAACAAAATTTTTTTATCTTCCTAAGAAACTCACTACATAATTTGCATGCTACAATGTTATATGAGATTAACTGTCACTTTAGGACCAGTAACATTTTAAATATGGGGGATTTTGATACACCTAAAATATATAGTATTTTTATGCATATTTTTATACCTATTTTTAATGATATTACACTTTAATGGAAGATGTTTTGTGTTTTTCTTGCAGGTATGATGAAAATGGATGGTCATAAAGAAAGGAGAAAAAATGGATAAAACTTGGAGCAAAAAAAATGAAAAATAAAAAAATTGGCATTGGTGGCTAAGTGCCACAGTTATAAATCAAACTTTAATTAGATTTGGCACCAAATTCGAAGGGGAATGGATGCAACTCTTGGTGGTAACATCCATAACTTCCTTTGGGCGGCAAATTTGAATGAAGGGGTGCGTTCCTTGGTAGATACATCGAATCTGGACACATTTTGAAGAGGCACCAAAGCACCTTTTGGTTCATTATTTAAAAAGAGTCTTAGAAGTGAAGAGGTGAAGAATTGAAGAGACTCTTCACTGTATTTCGAAGAGAGGAATTTAGGAGATTCATCCACTGCATTTTATGTTTTTATTTAGAGTAGGAGTAGAGAGTAGAAAGGAGAAAAGGGTTAGAGTTAAGAGTTCTTCTCCTACTTCTTTTCTTTCTTTTAGTTTAGTTTTTATTGAAGTCTGAATTCGGTATTCCAAGTCATCAGAGTTTGGAGACTTTCTCTGAGGAGTAGTTTAGCGAAGAGTCAAAGTTTCAAGGGAACTTCCTCAGACTTGTGGAAGGATTTTCAGATAAGTGTTTACTTTTATTTAGTTTATCAATACTTGCTTTCATTTATTATTTTTCTTATCATTTTTAATTTCAAATCAATGTGTTTTTATATTTTCCCAATGCATTATGAGTAGTTTACTTTATCTTTTTCTTTCTTAAAATGGAGAAGTAACTAATTTAAAGAGAATTGTTGTGGAAAGTATCAATGTTTAAAAGTTTGAAGAAGTTGTGAAGATTGATTCTGAGAACTTTCTTTACTTCTTAATTTGGCCTGTTAAGTTGTAAAATTTCTTGAGATTATGTAAGATCCAAAGCGGTATTATCTCGTTAAAGTTAATAGGAATCACATGCAATTATATGGGTAAGAACTATAGTCCATATAAGTGACTGTAATATTAGGAGATATTTTTATAGAAGGGAGTAAAATTAGAGGATTTTAGAGTGACAGGCTAAAACCCCCTAATTTAGTTTGAAGTTTTGAGTTTTGTTATGAGAAGTTAGTCCCAAGGTGGTGGGAATCGAGGGAACTCTAAAGTGAGAGACCGACATCTTCCCTGCCTAACCATGTTCAAAATAATATAAATTTCAAATAACCTATGTTCTTTAAAGAACCAAGTAAGGGTAAATAACACATTTTCTTCTATCTGTCACAACAAAATTTAAATACTTCCACAATAAAACTTTAAGAATTATTACTACTTCATGAAAGGAAAGAAAAAGATATTTTAGTTAATAGTATTTTTACATCTAGTGTTATTAGTTATTGAAACCTTTACTTTCATAGCTTAGAATTTTATTAAGAAATTTTCAAAAGACAAATCAACTTTCTAAAACTTTTCAAAATCAAGACATACTATTTCAAAAATAATTAAAGAAAGTATAAAGATAATTTTCTAAATTCCTCTAAAGATTTTCAACTTTTCCTTGTGGATTCGATATCTCGGGGCTTAATCAGAAAGTCCTATATTACTTGATAAACGATACGTATACTTCCGTAGTATCCCATATTATAAAATCATAATTTTCATATCTAAATCATCAGCGCATATATTCCTTGCGGCCCAAGTTTTTGGCAGCCGTTGCACTTATATCTACAAGACGGTACCAAGTTTTTGGCAGTCGTTGCACTCATATCTATCGGGGATCACATATCATCCATATCATCTTCATTTTTACTTTCATGTTCATCCTCACATTTCAGATTTTCTTCAAATACTTCTCTAAAATGATCTTCTCTCAAATAATCTCAGACATCCATTCGATAGCACTCATCATCTTTTTCACTTGAAGGGTACTTCATAGATTTCAGAATGTTGAAAGTTACCTCTTGGTCATTAACTCTCATAGGTAGTTCTTTTTTCTGAACATCGATTATAGCTCTTCCAGTAGCAAGGAACAATCTTCCTAAAATAATTGGAATTTCCTTATCTTCCTCCATATCTAATACAATAAAGTCCACAGGAAAGATAAATTTATCCACCTTTACTAATACATCTTCCACAACTCCTTTAGGATAAGTGATAGAACGCTCAGCCAGTTGAAGAATTAAAGATGTAGGTAAAATTTCTCCTATTCCCAATCTTTTGAAAGTTGATAATGACATAAGATTAATACTAGCTCCAAGTTCACATAAAGCTTTTCCGAAAAAATTTTCTCCATATAACGCACGGGATAGTGAAACTACCTGGGTCTTTAAGTTTTTCAGGAAGTTTTTTTCTAAATAATTATGCTACACTCACCGCTGAGTGCAACAGTCTCATGGTCTTTAAACTTTCTTTTCTTTTAATGTATATCCTTCATAAACTTTGCATAATCAGACATTTCCTCTAATGCTTCAAGAAAGGGAATATTAATCGTTAATTTCTTAATAATTTCCAAAAATTTTGCAAATCTGTTATTGCTGTTTTTATTTTTTAGTCTTTGAGGAAAAGGAAAAGGTGGTTTTTCAACAGTTATCATCATTGGTTCTAGCGGATATTCATCTGGATATATCTTATTAGAACCTTTCTCAATGTTCACTTCCTCTCTTTCAACTTCGACTTCTTTTTGAACTCTTGGCTCCAATTCTTTACCACTCCTTAATTGAATAACCTTAATTTGCTCTTTTATTGATCTTTTGGGTTGATCTCAATATTGCTAGGAAGATTCTCAGAAGGTCAATTATTAAGCGCAGTAAAGATATGTCCCGATTGATTTTCATTGTTCGTCATTACAACGTTTCGAGCTTTAATTTGATTACCCATATTCTAAATCATTTCTTCAGTAGACAACTTCTTTTCCTTAAATTATTGATTATTATTAAAACCAAGAGGATAAGAAAGTCTAAAATTGGTATTTCCTTGCTTGTTCGGATTTCCAACTGGATTTATAGGATTGTTTCCCCATTGCAGGGTTAACAACAACGTTGGTGTTATTTCAGTTGAAATTCAGATGATTCCTCCAACTAGGATTATAATAATTCTAATAAGGATTATTGACTTATTATGCATAGTATTCAAAGTTTCATAAGACATTTGAGATCCTATCATTTGTCCTGATGAATTTTCTTCTAACACAGGGGGTGTTGGAGAATAATTCATTCCATATTGATCTATTTTCTTAGAAAGTACAACAATTTGAGTGATTATCATAGTTATCGCATCCGTATCATGAATACTGGCTACTCTCTTAGGATTTTCCAGCTCAGAGCTCCATTTAAAATTATTAGTTGAAATCTCTTCAATTAACGAATATGCTTCATCAAAAGGCTTTAACAATAATGATCCACCAGCAGCAGCATCGATAATCAATCTCAAAGATCCCATTAATTCATTATAAAATATTTGAATTATTAACCAGTCTAGTAAAGCATTGTGTGGACATTTCCTCAAAAGATCTTTAAATCATTCCCAAGCTTCATATATGGATTCTCCATCAAATTGACTAAAAAATTCATATCATTTCTCAACTTAGCTATTTTAGCAGGAGGAAAATATTTTGACAGAAACTTTTGTGAAAGCTCTCCCCAAGCTTTAATAGATCTAGGAGCTAACAAATTTAGCCACGCCTTAGCCTTATCACTTAATGAAGAAGGAAAAAATCTAAGTCTAACAGCATCGTTTGACACTCCATCATACTTAAAAGTAGCACACAGTTCTAGAAAACTAGCGAGATGTAAGTAAGGATCTTCATTAGGTGTTCCTCCAAATTGATTAAATGAATTAGCAACAACATCAGGATTTATAATATTTAAGTGAATTTCATCTGTTGTTGAATTAGCATAATCTCTTAAAGGTCGTGGTATATTTTCGTTTTGATTGTTTAAATTGTTCGTCATTTTATGAGGATTTGCAGATTGTTTTTGTTGTTTTCAAATTTTTCTAATATTACGCTCTAATTAATAATCGTAAGGCACTAAATCTATAGATCTGATACTACGCATGCAAACATAATAAACACACTAACAATAAACAGACACACACATGCATGACTTGCAATTCAAATAAAAGATTTCAAATACTATAAAAGTTAAATTTTAATAGCTACTTTTTTCTTTTACCTTGCCTCCCTGAGAACGGCGCCAAAAACTTGGTGTGATTTTTTTAATTTACAAAATTTAATGAACTCAGATTTTAGACATATATATATATATATATATATATATATATATATATATATATATACATTGATTTAGATGTTAATGAGTCACACAATTAATGGAAGTATACGTATCGCTCAAGTAATACAGGGCTCTAGTGGAGTCCTGGTTATCGATCTCATAGATGGCTTTAACTTTATGGCGTAGCACAAAAATCACTTATTGAATCACAATACAATTGCAAGTGGTTTAATTCTTAAGGTAAAGACAAACAGATTCAGTTACTATTTCTACCAAAGCCCGTTCTAAACACTAGCAAGTTAAACGAACACAAGACAAAATTTATAACAAAGTACTGTTGCAAGAAAGATTCTTCCTCCTTTCCAATCTAATGTGATGACTATTGTGACATAGATCTGTGATACAAATGTGTTGAGCCAAATAAGAGCATTCATATTCTCTACTCATATTTCAGCATAAAAAGAACATTAGTTAATCCTAAATTTAGTCCCCAAATTTATGGTTAGGCTGGGAGGATACTGGCTCTCACTCTAGAGCTCCCACTTCCCTTCACCTGAAGGCTAACTCTCGCTTCAGTTTCTAAATATTATGACCAAATTGAGGATTTCAGCCTGTCACTCTGAAATCTCCAATTCTACGCACATCAAAGTATATTTCCCTATTATTTACACTCAATCCCCATGAACTACATGTCTCATTCATGGAAATTGAATGTGACCTTCACTTTTATTGTGGAACTCCTAATCCTTTCAGAACATATGTTTCCCAACAAGTTTTAACAATTCAATTAGCCAGATCAAAAAGTAAATGGAGTTCTAAGTGAAAAGGTCATCCCAAATTCTCCATAATAAATCGACACATCATTTTCATTTCACAACATCAACACATCACATGAAAAGGAAAGAAATATACTCAAGACTCATGAGGAAAAGATGAAAAAACATGGACTTAATGTATAAAAACAACGTCATACAAACAAAGTAAAGTAAAGACAACTTATCTCAAACTCATCCCCAAGCGAATCTCAAGGAAATCCTTTGACCCCTCTTCTTTCTTCCCAACAACACAATTATCTCTTTAGAATAGTGAGGAAGAAGAAATCTCTCACTTTCCCTCTCCTTTCACACTCCTTAGAAGAGAAAACACAAAACCTAACATCCTACACAAAATGGAAAGAAACTCTCTCTAAACTCTAACCTCTTCTCTTCCTTTCTTCCCCCCCCCCCACCCTTGAAATTTAGCTCCAAAAGTGTTTAAATTTAGCCAAAAATTGAATTTCCAAGAGTTTCTTGAAGCAACCTTTAAAACCTGGCTAAATACATTGAATCTAGTTCAAAATTGGGATAGGACGTTGTTCAGCGCTGGTAGGAGCGTTGTTGGTGCATTATTCTACCAAAACATCATAACTCTCTGGAAACTGGCGTTGTTCGGTGCTGGTGATAATGTCGTTCGGCGATAGTTCAATAAAATGCACTTTTGTCCTTTTTTGCTCCAAATTTTCTCATTTTTACTTCCTTTTTCTCCAAATGCCTAAAATCATTATACCTACATGAAATCATCAAAAATACCTTCCTTTTTGTGCAATATCATCAAAAACAGGTATGAAATGAATACTAAAAAGCTATCAAATTTTCAGTGGATCACTTCCTTAAATGAGCCACTACATTATAATCCACTTTTTCATGGATACTATCACTATTCTCCTCTAATGATTGTTCTTGTATTGGAGGGACTTTTTCCTTCGGTGCTATAATTTGTTTTTCTTTTCCTACAGGGGCCATCCTTGAAGGTAAGATTTTTCCACTTCTCAAGTTGACTTCAGTTATTTCTTGTGGTATAACATTCAATTCTTTAGTTTCTAAATCAGAAAATTCAAATTCTATAGAGATTGGTACTTTTCCTAATTGAAGTGTAAAGTTTTCATCTTCACTGTTATTATCATTCTGGTTATCATTAGTCTCGTTAGATTTTATTTTCCTTCTTTGAAATTTTTCTCCAACAAGTCTTTGAATATGAAGCAATCTTTAATTTTATGTCCCAACATCCTATGATATGGACAACGATAGGATGGTCTTTCAAATCGACCTCTGTCAGCCTTTTAGCCTCAGGTAATTTGAATTTAGGTATGTTTAACAAACCACGAAAGATTTTAGCAACCGCCTCTATTTTAAATGGATATTCCTTATTCATTATATCGATTATCATTCTTTTATCTATTTATGGTAAGGTTGGTTGTTGAAATTGTAATTAGGAAGGCGAATGTTATTGTTGTTGATTTTTTCATTACTTCTTTTATTTAGGTTGTATTTGCATCACCTATTTCCCTTTTTCTATTTAGGTAGTTTTCTTTTCGAGTAATTTGACTGGTTTTGTTTTCTCATTCTTTTTCATCTGCTTAGCTTCTTCTTGGAGATTAGTAGCTTTGCTGAGTAATTTTTCAAACATTTTTATGGTAAATCCCTTAAGCATAAATGCTATTGAGCCATGGATATTTTTGAGGAGTATTTCTACTACATGTTCTTCTTGAAGTAGTGGCTCACATTTCATACTAAGATTTCTCCAATGAAAATTGTAATCCACAAGTGTTTCCCCTGGCTTTGGCTTTTCTACAACTAGGTCTTCAACCGTCAGATGATGTTGTACTCCAGTAAAGTGTTGGATAAAAAAATTTTCTAATTCTGCAAAAGTTTTAGCAGAACCATTAGGAATTTTGGCGTACCAGTCAAAAGAGACTCTCGCTAAACTGTTGAAAATTTGTCTAAATAACAGGGGATCACTTCCTTCTGCATTGCAATATCTTGCTCTGAAGTGTGCAAGATGTTGTATCAGATTTCCCGTTCCATCAAACATTTTAAGAAGCAGTGGAACAAAAGCTTTAGGATATTGAACTTAATCAAATTCCTCTGGGTACCCTTTGAAATTATTGATCCAATCTGTTCTTGTTCCATGGTTTCTTTTATTTTTTGCTCCACTAATTGTGAAAGTTCTTTTTCGGGAATCCCACTTTGAGTGTGTTCCTCTTTCTTTTGTGAGCTTTCTTCAACTTTAGTTTTATCTTCATGAATATGTATTGTTTTAGCTCAGAAAATTTCAATGGCCGGTGATGGAGTTGTTGGTGAGTTTTGTAAGGCTGCTGCCAATTCTTCCATTCATTGTTCAAGACGATTTATTTGTTCGTCTCGTTGTCGAATGACAGATCGTAATTCTTTAATAACATTTTCTTCATTTTGAGGAGATATTTCCCTAGCAGCACTAGATCATGTTTCTACGACATTTATTTCTATAACTTCTTTACTGTGCTAGTTAGAAGAATTTTCTTTTCTTCGTGAAGCTAATTGTTTAATGTTATCTCTTAATTTCTCCAATCATTCCTCAATAATTTTACTAGAACTCTTTTTTCAAGGGTGTTGTCTTGAGAAATATCCATAGGAGTATCCATGATACTAGAAACTCCATCTGAAACTTCTTGTTTCCTTGCATTTTTTTTTAATTTAGGGTTATGCTTTTTTATTGTGAATGGTCTCCATTTCGTAGCTTATGCACAAGAGCCTTCATATTTTTTAATGATTTTTCAGCTTCCAAAAGCAATTTATTGTGTTTTATACTATTTTCAAAGTAATTATCTCGTTCATTTTTTATTTTGAACGGAGCTTAGTTGGTACTGGAGTATTTTGACAATAAATGGACTTATCATATGCAAGGATTTTCTTTTTCATGGCAGTGGTAACTGCACATCCCATTTTATCCAATGACTTGGCAATTGAACATCTATATTTTTGTGCCAATCGTTTAAATATAGTGTGTATTGTTTGGATAGGTGGAAAATTTTCTTCTTTGAAAGACTGATACATACCCTCATTATATCCAGCATCTACGGGATAGAAGTCAGTTTCTTCCTAAGGGTATGTATTTTCTGTATATCCAACAAGGGTAAACATTTCAATTTCATTTTCATTTAGATTCTTGTTCTTTCTTTGAGTAAGAGTTAAAGGAATAGTTTTGGAGCTGGATCTAAACTCATACATTGATCTTGGAATATTATCTTTCTATTCTTCATAAAGTCCTTTCCCTTTATTATTAACTTCCTCAAAGCTATATTGTTCCATAGGAAGTTGTTGAGATAAAAGAAGAGGTTCTTCATGAGGGTTTTCATAAATATTTAAAAAATATGGAAAAGGTTATATTATCATGGGAGGATTATTCCAAATATATTTAGCTTCATCATCAAATATTACAAATCCGTATTGTGTAAAGTAAGCAGCTTCATTAAAAGGTGAATTCAGATCTAAAAAGTAACAAAAGTCCAAATTAGGAGAATCCATAGAAATTTTCTGTCAAAGTTCAAAGAAATATTATGTCAAAATTTTATGATAAACTTGTCTATGAACTGAAATCATTATTGTTTTATCGAAAATAGCTCTTTAAAAGAGCTAGAGAAGATGATATTGTTTGTCAAATGATATTTTGAAGAACGAGTATTTTAAGAAAAGATGAAGAGAAAGAATCTTTAAAGATCAAATCCCCAGCAGAGTCGCCACTATCTTGTCGGCAATGGAAACTCATCGGGATTCTGATCGTCGCCAATTCCTGGATGTCGTGTCATATGTCAAGGAGTCGCCAGTCTATTTATATTGCCCCAATCTTTATTCCCTTTTTGAAAAGGGTAAAAGATAAGGTAGAGGAGAAAAATAGACAACCAATAGAACGATAGTGTGATATCTTTATAGGGAGAACTCTAGAATGTTCTTATCCTATTAGGAAAATCACATGTCTGATAACCAGAGGTTTTATTTATCTAACCTTTTCTGAGTTTTTTTTACTTCTCCTATAGAAGCAAGCTTCTATAGTTAATTACATCCAATACAATTCTAGTTTTGCCATAGAAAACTCTTGATTAATGTTAAAACTCATTTTCTAAATACTTGTTAGGAAAATAAACATAAAAATGTTTTATTCCTAATGTTTATCTTATTTAGTTATGAGATATTATGTTAATCAATTATGTCATGAGGTATCTATCAAGAAGATGATTGTTTTTGTTTGTTAATTATCATGTCACTATTTCATGTCTTATTTTTAGTTTATTTTTTTTATCACGTCTTGTTGTTTTCTTTAATACTATTTTGAAATCATTTGGTTTCTTTTGTTTAATTTTGATGTCTTTTTTATTTTTATTTTTTTGTCGACATACTGCAAAACAGAATTAGCACACCCTATAACATGCAAAGAAAATCTATGTGAGGTTTTTGGGTTAAATTATTTTTGTTTGTTTTATGTCATGTCGTATTGTTTGTTTTAATGTCATCATCACATCATCATCGTCTTGCAAAAAAAGTTAACACCCCCTATAACATACAAAGAAAATCTAAATGAGATTTTATTTTCAACCCTGCAAAGCAAATAGTGTCAGAAAATAATAGTAGGTTGTTATTGACAGATGCACAAATTTAGATACACCTAATTAGATTTTAAAAGCTACTTAAACATAAGGTGAGTAAGATTTAAGTTGATTAATTAGGTTTAATTTAGGTTAAACCTGATTAGAGTTTAATGATTACTTAAACCTATTGTAAGTAAGGTTTAAATTGATTAATTAGGTTTGAAGTGGGTTAAATCTAATTAAGGTTTAATGATTACTTAAACCTAATGTAAGTAAGGTTTAAGTTAATTAATTAGGTTTAATGTAGGTTAAACTTAATTAGGGTTAAGTTTAATTGGCTCAAGGTTAATTAAACCTAATTTGGGTAAGGTTTAATTGATTATTTATACTTAATTAGGCTTAAGCCTAATTGGTCTAAGGTTTGATTAAGTTTAATTTAATTAAGACTTAAAAAATTAATTAGGTTTAATGGGTTAGACCTAATTAGGGTTTAAGATTGATTAAGTCTAATTTAGTTAAGAAATAATGTTTTAATAAGGTCTAATGGGTTAGACCTAATAAAAGTTTAGGTGTGATTAAGTCTAATTTAGTTAAGACTTTTGGTTAATTAGATCTAATGGGTTAGATCAAATTAAGTTTTTGTTTTGACTAATATGTCCTTAAACATAATTAATGTTTAATTTTTATATTAAGGTTCAATTAATTAAGTTTAATATATCCTTAAACTTAATTAAAATTTTAATTTTAATATTAAGGTTTAATTAATTAAGTTTAATATGTCTTTAAACTTTATTGAAATTTATATTAAAGTTTAATTAATTAAGTTTAACATGTCTTTAAACTTAATTAAAATTTAATTTTTATATTAAACCTAATGTAATTAAGGTTTAATTAATTAAGTTTAATATGTCCTTGAACATAATTAAAGTTTAATTTATATATTAAGGTTTAATAAATTAAGTTTAATATGTCCTTAAACATAATTAAAGTTTACTTTTTATACTAATTAAGTTTAATTTGTTCTTAAACTTTATTAAAGTTTAAATTTTATATTAAGGTTCAATTAATTAAGTTTAATATATCCTTAAACTTAATTAAAATTTGATTTTTATGTTAAGGTTTAATTAATTAAGTTTAACATGTCTTTAAACTTAATTAAAATTTGATTTTTATATTAAACCTAATGTAACTAAGGTTAAATAAATTAATTAATTCTAATTTTATGTCTTAAACTTAATTAGGGCTTGATTTTATGCTAAATCTAATGTAGTTAAGGCTAAAGGATAATTAATTAGGTTTAATATATGGTTAAACCTAATTAGGCTTCAACTTTTTTTTACCGTAATTTAATTAAAGATTAATAAGGTTAATTAGGGTTATTTTTTAAATTAATCCTAATTATATTCTCATTTGAGTTCATTTGAAGTTTAAACGCAAATTTGACCTAACTCATGGTCGATGATTAAGTGAAGTTAATATCAAAGTTATTTAAGAGTTTTAAATTTTGAAAATTTTAACCCTAATAAAAGAAATGTCATTTTTAATTTTTGAATGGTTAGAATCTGTCAGTTTAGGGTTTAAATTTATTCCCCTAAATTCATAGCCATTTTCCAGTTCAATCATTATATTTTCTGATTTTTTAAAATTATTATTTAAAATAATTACTAAATCTCATGAAAATTAAGAAATATTATCCTAGAATTTTTTTTTATCTTTGGAAAAATCATATATTGTTCCTAAAGTGCTAGGAATTATTCCCTAAAATTTTAATATTTTTCTAAATCATAAATAATTTTTAATAATTAAAATACTCTAGAGAGTATTTAATTAATTAAAAATTAAATATAAATCAAAATTAAAAATTCCAATTCCACATTGTAGTGCTTACTGTCCTGAATCTATAACTATTTTTATTTTATTGTTTTGATTTTTCTATCCAAAGTTATGTATTATTGAAGTGTTTAAGTTTTATCTAGATTTTATTAAATCTAAATAAATCTTAGAGCGTCGCGTGTCCTCGGACTGGTCGAAAGGTGGTTGATCCGCTGCTGGAATCTAAACAGCGAATTGAGCTAGAACGAATCATAGCCGTCAATTTCGAAAACACAGAAATGGACGACATCTATTCATCCTCTTCATCTGTTCTATACCTTAACACTATCCATGTTCTAAAGATAAGATCTCACTTGATTATTGATGAAACCTAGTGCTTTTTGTTTCTAGAGCTTCATCTTGAGGAGACGAACATATCCATATAGATTTGTATGGGTTTTGAATTGGCTAACTCTACTATAGACCAAGCTAAAGCTCGAGTTGGGTGTAAAGAACCATACCTTTGCCTCAGTAAGTTTGGCTTCAAATTGATTGGTTTAGAAGCTTTGTGTGGTCCTACGAAGACTCTCTTTCAACTCAATTTTATGTCAAATTTGGTGCCTATATGATTTCTACCAAAAGGGGCTTGTTTAGGGGAAGAAGTTCAAATAGTGGCTTAGAGGCTATGAGGATGGCAATTTTTGATTGGGCTTGACCTCACACAGTCCCTAGATGGGTTTAGGATGGTTAATTTGAAGTTTTGAGGAGTTTGGTTTCACACTTCCATTTTGTCCTATTTTTATGCTTCTCGGGTTGTCTCAATTGAGCTGACTCAGTGGATTTGATGACTTAGTTTCATGTGGGGACCATTGCTTAGGTCCTAAACTAAGTTTTTGGCTTTGAGAGCTAATGGAATAGAGCAGTGTATAAGTTTTTCTAAATTTTTTAATCCTTTTCTCATGTGTTCATGTTTAGCTCTATTTATAACCATGGGGATGGCTAGGGTTGAGCTTTGGATGGCTTAGGTTGATCTAGGGAAGTTCTTAACCTTTCTATTAATGTCCAAGGATAAGATTACATGCTATGGATAAAATAATTTTATATTTTAAAGTTTAACTCATGTAAGGTTTATCTAGAGTTTAGGTTTGATCCTATGAATTGGATCTCCCCTATTTGCTCTTCAGGGCAGTGGATAAGGCTGGGTATATGACTTAATATAACCTTCCTCCTATGTTTTCTTCAACTATTTTAATGACTTTAATAAGGGCATGACAAATAGGCTTATGATTCACCTCATGCATGGATTATTCATCATTACATTTCACCATGGTGATGGCTTAACCCAAGCTATGTTGCTTTTTCATTGGATGATCAAGGAGGTGGCGAAGATAACCTTTTCCATGACTAGCCACATTACCTTGGGGAGGAAGATGATTCATGCTTTAAAATGGTAAGGTTTTGCCACTTCATTTTTCATGTCATGATGTCTTTTTACCATAGTTAGAAAAATTATATTATCAATTATTAATGGTTCAATTCTATTTTGATAGGTCATATGGGTTGTGTCTAACCTATATAAGGTCATCCATGATGTCGTGAAGGAATTTAAAAAATTTAAAACCATTATTACGTCATATGTCTAAATTCCATTTTATAGCCTTTTTAATTATATTTCCATCTTTTAATTATCTCATTAATTAAAAATATTGGAAATTGTATTATTGGCTAATAAATTAATCAAAATAATTTTAAAATTGATTATTTGATTAATTTATATTATTGTAGTTCAAAATTAGGCATGGTCTTATTTTATGTCTTTTAATTATGTTTCTAATTTTTAATTAATTATTTCATTAATTAAATAACTATAAATTATATTTTTTGCCAATAAATTAATCAAGATAATTTTTGAATTAATCATTTGATTAATTTTATTATTTTTGGTTCATAATTGGGTATTTTGACCAAATTTTATAAAAATTGACTAAGATTGGCCAATTTTAGGGTTTAGGTCAATCCAATGGTCAATGTAGTGATTTTTGGATTAATTGTTTGTCAAGTTGATCTTGTCAATGTCTGTCCTTGAAGTCAATTTTGTGGTCAAGGGGGCATGTGTTAGTTATTTTGACTAATTTTTCCCTTTTAAGTCAAGAGTTAACCAATGTGGCTAGGGTAGTTGTCATTATGTGATACATGGATTATGTTGATCAAATTTTAATCTTTTATGTTAAAGGATTACCAATAAGGTCAATGCAATAGTCTTTGGGTTATGTTTTGATCATCTTGATTAAAATTGACTTTTTGGTCAATGATGACCAATGAGGTGAATATGGTGGTCTTTAGGTATTGGGTTGATGATTTTGGTCAATATTTAACTTTTTGGGTCAATAGAACGGTCATTGGGTTAAGAATTGACCATTTTGACCAAAGATAACTTTTTGGTCAAAAGTTGATCTATTAGGTTAATAAGTTGGTCATTGGGTTAGAAATTATCCATTTTAACCAAAGTTGACCTTTTGGTCAAGAGTTGATCTATTAGGTCAATGGGTTGGTCATTGGGTTTGAAATTGAACATTTTGACCAAAGTTGACTTTTTGGTCAAAAGATGACCTATTGGGTCAATAATTGATTAAATCATGGTTTTTCATTACTAATTTAATCATTTTGTGTCAATGAAGGATTTATAGTGTTTTTCCCTTGTCATTAGGGTTTAATGACTATCAGTGAGATTTAGGAAGTTACTGTTGGTATAATTCCTATCTCAAACTGACTTTGAAATGATCCTCATAAAAAGTGAGGTCAATAGGTTGGTTGCCACCTTTGAAGCTTACTTGTCATGGCCTCATGATGAGTCTTGATTTTGGTTAACCATGGTATGAGGAGGAGTTTAAGTAATGTTTACTCCTCATTGTATGGCTCATGTGGTGTACGAGATGGCTAATCATAATGTAGGGATGATTTAAGAGCTGATTATTTTTATTGGATGAGGCTTAAGGTATTTGGTTATTCTCCAAATATATCTTTAAGAATTTATGAGGGAATGACACTTCATTTCCCTTCATGATTAAAGTGTCATCATGTCTTTTAATCATGGTTAAGGTGACATGTCATGAGTCACCCAATGGTTTGATTTATTTTTAATGGGTCTCATGGGTTGTGTGTAACCCACGTAAGGTCACCTATGATGTTATTAATGGGTTTGAAAATTGAAAACCATATATTATGTCATAAATGGTGCCATATGTCAAAAATGGCTTTTTAATTGTATTTCCATTTTTAATTAATTGTATAATTAATCAAAAATATTAGAAATAAAATTATTAGCCAATAAATTATCAAAATAATTTTAGGAGTTATTATTTGATTAATTTCATCATTTTTTGTTCGAAATTAGGCATATTGACCTAATTTGATAAATATTGTTTAAAGTTGATCATGGTTGACCTAGCTTGACCCAGGTTGACCCATTTTGGTCTAATGGTGACCAATTTTAATTTTTCTAAACTTATCATGGTTTGGTTTGTCATGAGGTCCAAAGATTTTTTAATTAAGGGTTTAATTTGGTCATGTTGACCAATTTAAAGATTTAGGTCAATTCAAGGGTTAATGTGGTGACTTTGGATTTTGTGTTGGTCTCTGTGATCAATGCTAAGTTGATTAGGTCAATAGTTGTTCAATAATGTTAATGTGGTAGTCTTTTAGGTCTTAGGTTGGCAAAATTAATCAATTTTTCTCTTTTTAAGTTAGGTTTTGATTGATTATATCAATGTGATGTGTTGACCATTTTGATCAAATTTGTCCTGTTTTGGTCAAAGGTTGACTAATGAGATCAATGAAATAGTCAAAGGGTCATGGATTCATTATTTTGGCCAATTTTGACTTTTTGGGTCAGTTGGTGGTCATTGGATTTTGGATTGACCAGTTTGACAAAAGTTGACTTTTTGGGTCAAAATTTGACCTGTTGGTTCAATGTGGTGATTATTGGGTCAAGAATTGACCAATTTGACCAAAGTTGACTTTTTGGATCGAAGGTTGACTTGTTGGGTTGATGTGGTGATTATTGGGTCAAGAATTGACCAGCTTGACCAAAGTTAACTTTTTGGGTCAAAGATTGACCTGTTGGGTCAGTAGCGTTGGTCATTGGGTCAAGATTTGACCAATTTGATCAAAGTTTACTTTTTTTGGTCAAAAGCTGACCTGTTGGTCAACGGGGTGGTCATTGAATTTTAAGTTTAAAAAGGGTTTATATGGTATTACCCTAGACATTAGGGTTCAGTGTTCATCTGTGAAACTTAGAAATTTAATATTGGTATATTTCCTATCTCAAAGTGATTATGAAATAACTCTCACAAAAGTGAGGTCAATAAATGGGCCCCCAATATGTGTGGAATACTACACCAGTATGTCGCACATATTGGCATTGACCGAGATAGACTGTATGTCATAATATCATTGTGAGTTTACTAGGAAAGGTCTTATAATAATTGAGAAATATGATGTCATAGAATGTCAAATGTATGTATGTTGGTTTAGAGAAGGAATGCTACACGACTTTTATCCTTTTTCAAAGAATTTCCATATCAAGAAGTGTCTTATATCAAATAACTAGAGAGAGAGGAGAATTTAGATATCAACAAGGGTCTTATATCCAGTAACTAGAGAGAGAGGATGTTATATCATCTCTCAGAAATATCAAATGTCGATATGTTGGTTTTGAGAAGGAATGTTATATGAGGTATATCCTTTCTCAAATAAAGAGCTAAAGGAATGTCATATTTCCGTGTCAGATTTATGTTCAATAGCTGGAAAGAGAAAAGATATCATACCATTTCTCAAAAATGTCAAATGTCGATATGTCAGTTTTGGGATGGAATGCTATACGACTTATATCTTTTCGCAAAGAAAGAGTTATAGGAATGCCATGTTTCCATCTCAAGAAGGGTCTTATATCCAATAACTAGAGAGATAGGATGTTATATCATTTCTCAGAAATTTCAAATGCCGATAAGTCTTTTTTGAGAGGGAATGTTATACGACTTATATCCTTTCTCAAACAAAGAGCTAAAGGAATGTTATATTTCCTTGCAAGGAAATGACTTATTTCCAATAGCTGGAAGTTACGTATGAAAAACATATAAAGAAAAGCATATCCACTGGGGATTTGACCTTTACAGGTCAAAATATAAATCTCATGTTAATTATCACAAGTTATTCATCATGTCATTTTTATTTAAAATGTTCATTTTGGTATTTTCGGACCTAACGACCTATTATTGTTAACCGAGGAATATCTTATAAGATTTTATTTCATTCCAAAAGATAGTGTACATAGAAGTCAACAGTACATCATATATTTCATGCAACACACACTGCAAACTATCTATATAACATCATGTAGAAAGTTATCAGGTTGTTCATTTGTTATCATCATAATCCTGGATACTGTTAGGCCTACCATAAATATTTAACACTCCAAGACATCATCTGTATCTTAGGTATTTGACATTCAAGGGTCATGGCAGTTCCAAGGGTTGTAGTCATTCCAGTTCTGGTATAGGTCGATATCCATCAGGACACTTTTCAGGAAGCATCCTTCTTAGGGTTATTAAAATACATTGTCGACTCACACTTGTTATGCAATGTTTTGAAACATCAGCTCCATTACCTTGCCACATCAGGACTGACCCTCTTGGTAGGAGAATCTGGTAAGATCCCCAAATTCTCCAGGTCTCACAATTTGTATCTCTCTTCCAAACAGAATAAAACATCTGTTCATGAGTGATAAAGTGCAAAAGGGTCTTTCAAAGTCATGACTATCAATATGAGGTTGTATGCAATCTCCTTCCTCGAAAATATTTATAATACAACTATCTGGAACACAATCAGTAGAAATTATGTTCCATGTCATTCGTCATTTGATAATTTGGATAATCATTGTGGGTAGTGGATCTACTTCCTCATGTTGTAAGATCCACGGGTGATTGTCATCCTTGTCCACAACATAATTATAACAACATCCATATTGGATAGTCATATGACCCTTTCCACGTATCCATCTATTAGGTTCAGAGTATGTCCTCCTTCTTAGGAGCCCTGCTCGCTATAATCACGTGCTTCCATGACATGTTCTATACAACTAAATGCCTTCTAATATATTAATTGTTTAACTATTAATATATTTAAATTGCTCAAATGATTGTCGTTTAACAGCTTGAATACATCTCGCTTCTTCTCTAGAAACAATTCGTTTACCAGTTGACGTCTCTGCTACTGTGAGATCTAACACTGGTATGTAAGGAGTAGGAGTGAATTTCATTCTCTCAATTCTCTCCTCTTCTTGATCCATCATTTCTTCTCTTAAGACATAATATGTCTCTTTAGGAATATTTTCAAGGATTGGGAACTCAAACTCATTATCTTCCTCCATGGGTTTTATATTTTGTCTTTTTTTCTTCAAGTCTTTTGAGTCGTTTGTTTTGATTTCTTCTTTGAGCTCTATTCAATCCGGAGGCTAATTTCTTCACTTCACTAACAGATGCCTTTCCAGCTTCATGAGATGCAGGTAATAATATTAATTTTAGTTTTCCATTGCAAATTTTCTATTTTTGTTTTGTCAAATGACTTTTTCTATCTTGATGCTTTGTTGATGAAGCTTAAATTCTAATACAGATGGTTTTCCTTTTGCTTCTTCTTGATTAGCAATGGATAATATAGGTCCATCATAAAGTAATTCAACTTGAGAAAGGTCAAAGTCAAAGTGGATTCTGGATCCTCTTTCAATATATCGTCGGTCCAGAGCTAGACAAACACCGCTTCGAAACGTAAAAAGAAGTCCGTTGTTAGACATTTCCCTGAAAACAATAGAATAATGTAACATATTAGACTTAATTTTAATTTTAAAACATCATTTAATTGTTGTTATCATTATATTATGTCTAGGAATCATGATTATAAGAATTTGCTTAATAGGCGAAAAGGATATCATAAGACATAAAGATCAAAATTCGTATCACAGAGATAATTTGAAAGATTTTATTTTTTTTCAGTTTTTGAACAAGTCATCATTTCTCTTGTTGCATAATATTTTTTCAAGAAGCTCTCGTTGATTTAGGGAAAGATTCTTTCTCCTTGACAATCTACCAATTGGTAAGCTCCTTCAGAATATGTCTTTTTAATTACATAGGGACACTCCCATATTGGTTTAAAATTTCCATCTACTTTTTGATGAGCGAGTATAGGTCTTCAAAGAACTAAAACTACTTCACCGATTCGGAAGGTTCAGAACAAACCAATTTGTCATGGGCACGTATCATTTTTTCTTGATACAGTTCAAGATTTTGCTGAGCTTGTAGACGTTTGCCTTCTAAACTCTCAAGTTCTTCAATTCATAATTTAGCATTTTTTTTGGTTATTTTGTTTGCTATTGGAATTTGAACTTCAAGTTGTAAAATGACCTTAGAACCATGTACCAAAGCAAACGGTGTTGATCGTGTTGGTGTTCGGTATGTAGTCCTATAAGCCCAAAGAGCTTTTATTAATCATTCATGCCACTATCTTGAACTGTTAATTAATGTCTTTTCAAAATTTGTACAAATGTTTTGTTGAAGGCTTCAGCTAAACCATTGGCTTTAGGATAATAAACTGTAGAATACCTCCAGTCTATCCTATGTATTTGAATAAAATTATTTATTTTTGTATTTTTAAAGGCCATTCCATTATCTAATATTACTCTTCGAGGAATTCCAAATCTATAAACAATATGAGTCTTGAAGAAGTTGAGAACTTGTTCTGCTATAACTTCTTTGAGTGGTATTGGTTTTGCCCATTTAGAGAAGTAATCAGTGGCTGCTAGAATAAATTGATGACCTTTAGATGTTGGAGGGTCTATAGGGCACACTATGTCGGTGCCCCAACATTTAAATGGCCAAGTTGCAATAGTTAGATGTAATATATTTGGCGATTGTTGTCAGACCACTCCTTGTATTTGACATTGATGACACTTCTTTGCAACCTCGAGACAATCAGTCATCATTGTTGGCCAATAATATCCCATTCTTTTATTTTCATTTTCATTTTAGGCCCAGATTGTTGTGCACCGTATAGTCCTGAATGAACTTCTTTAACAATCTGTTGAGCTTCATATTAGTTTAAACATCTTAACCACAATCGGTCAAAAGATCATTTATAATGAATATCATTCACTAGAGCATAAGATAATGTTCTTTGTTTGATTTGGGCTGCAATAGAACTATTTTTGTGTAACCTTCTGGTCTATAAATATTAAATAATTGGTTGTCACCAATCATCCTTTTCTTCGTCAATTGTTGTTACTATCACATTTTCACCGATTTTATGTAGGTTTTCCAATTCAATTTGAAAAAGAACTTATCATCCTTTTTTAGAGATCAGAATATCATCTTCTTCTAAACAAGCAAATTCTTTTGCAAGTTTTTCCAAAGCATCTGCTAAAGAATTATCTTGTTAAGGGATTAAGAAGAATGTTACATCAGGAATTTGCTGAAGCAGTTTTAGAGTGTAACAAAAACATTGCTCCAATTTATGTTTTAAAGTCTTTTATTTACCTGCAATTTAAATAATAATCAACTGAGAATCTCCATAAATATTGATATTTTTTTATTTCCATTAGTATTGTCAATTCTAGACCGATTATGTGCGCTTCATGTTTAGCTCATTATTCATACACGGTTCAGTTAAAATATAAGAAAATGGCATCATTGCTTTACCTAGAGTGATGAAAATTAATCCTACTTTAGCTTTACCTATTATAATTATTTGTTTGTCTTTATCTTTTCGAGCAGATGATGCTCCATCAATGTATAATTCCCATTGTTGTGTATTTGGATTTTTTATTTCTAAAATTTATTCATCAGGTAATTCATCATTGAGAGGTAATCGAGTTTTAATTGGGTGTGCTGCTAAGAAATCTGCTAAGATTTGTCCTTTGACAGCTCGTAATGGTACAAATGTTATGTCAAACTGAAGCAGTATCATTGGTCATCTTGCTAATCTTCTAGAAAGTGTCGGTCATGCCATTAGATATGGTAAGAGGTTAACTCTTGAAACAAGAGTTACTTTATGAGAAAGCATATAGTGCCTTAGCGTTTGAGCTGCAAAAATCAAGGCTAAGCAATGCTTCTCAATTACTGAATATTTATTTCTGTTGGAACCAAATAGTGGCACAAATAATATAATGCATTTTCTTTTCCCTCATCGTTTACCTGTGCTAGTAATGCTCCAAGAGAATTGTCTAATGTTGAGGTGTGAAGTATTAGAGGTCTTCCTAACACAGGGGCTGCTAAGACAGGAGGTGTTGTCAAGTATTGTTTAATATTTTCAAAGGCGTGTTGGCATTTTTCATCCCACACAAATTTGGTTTCTTTTCTGGTTTGCACAGTGATAGACTGACACCTACCTGACAAATTAGAAATAAAACAATGTATATATGCTACTTTTCCTTGACATGATCTCAATTGAGTTAGATTTTTATGAGGAGGCATATTTAGAATAGCTTCAATTTTAATGGGATCAATTTTCAATCCCACAATGTCGGACAACAAATCCTAAAAATTTCTCTTAAGTAACACCGAAAGCACATTTTAAGGGATTCATTTTAAGATTATAGTGACATAATCATTTGAATACAATTCTCAAATTGTATACATGATCATCTTCTTTTTACTATTGATAACTAAATCATCCACATAACATTCAACTTGATTGTGTATCAATTCATCAAAAATTTGTGTTATGACTCTTTGATAGGTTGCACCAGTATTTTTCAATCCAAATAACACAACTTTGTAGCAGTATATCCCTATGGGTGTCCTGAAGGATGTATTTGCTTCATCTTCTTAAAATATTTTTTATTTGATTTTATCCAGGTGATCCATCCATAAAAGAAAATATTACATGTTTGAATGTTAAATCGACCATTAAATCTGGGATTGGTAAGTGGAATTCATCTTTCGGACATGCTTTGTTCAAGTCCCTGAAATATATACAGACCCTAATTTGACGATTTTTCTTTTTAACTGACACTACATTAGCTAGCCATGTCAGATAATTTTCATCTCATATGAAACCAGCCTCAATTAACTTCTTGACTTCGGTAATGACTTGTTAATCTATTTTGACATGCATTCTTCTTGGAGCTTGTTTAACAGGGATTGCAATTTGATTTATCTCAAGTTTATGGACTGCAACTTCTGGAGCTAGCCCAGGCATTTGACCCAAGGAAAAAAGGTTAACATTGCACTTTAAAGAAAAGTATTTTTGGTGTTTTTTGTGCAGGTATGAAGATTTAAGGACAAAAGAGCGAAAGTATGCAAAAAGGAGCGAATTTGGAGCAAAAAAGGACCAAATTATGCAAAATTGACCTAGGGCGCCGACGGCAAGGTAGATGGTACCGATGACATGATTCTCCCAAGAGTTCGTAATTAATTCCAAGGAAGGCCGCCAACGGCAAGTTCGAGGCCAATGACGGGGAGATCGACAGATTTTTCCAGAAATACGTCGCAAGTGGACAATTTTTGAAAGGGTGACTGGAAAACCTCTAGAGACTCTACTACAACTTTAAAAAGAACAAAATTAGGCCGAAAAAAGTGTCTCCTACACGTCTCCTACGTGATTACTAGTGAGTCCAAAGTGTTCTAAAGAGTTTATTAGTGAGTCATTGCTGTAGTTATTAGTGAGTAGTGAATTTAATTAGAGATTTTGTAAGTAATTCTTCGTGGGATTGTAGGAGTAGAAGGGAAGAGAGAGATCTCTTCTTCATTGCCATTTCGAAGGAGATTTTCGTGTGCTGTAAGAAAGGAAGAAATCCAGAGGAACTTCAAAGAGTTTGCTTGGGGAGGAATTTGAGATAAGTAGTTTTTATTTATTATAGTTTGTAGAACTTTACTTTATTATATGAAATCCAAGTTTTATTGCATCCTTTCCATGAATTCTGAGTAGTTGTTCTGTCTTTCTCCTTGTTTTGATGTTTTAGAATTGATTAATTGAATTAGTCTATTAAACAAGATATAAAGAAGTTGTGATGATACTATACATAAACTAACTTTACTATACCAATTGGGCATTTGTATTGTTAAAATCTATGATGAATTTTTAAGACCTGACCATGGGCTAAGAATTCTTAACTAGTATATATCACAGTTCTCTTTGAAAGGTAGACGGGTAAACCCTTGAAGAGAGAAGTGCAAATATATAGGGAAATAATATTAAACAGAAGTAGAATTGGAGATTTTAAAGGCTAAAATCCTCAATTCGGTCCTATCGTTTGGGTGCTGAGGTGTGGATTGTTAGCTGATCTACCTAAAAAATACCCAATTTTATGCCTTATTTATGATCTATTCTTAAGGATATTATGCTTTAATGAAAGTTATTTTCATGTTTTTGGATCTAGATGATTAAAAAAGAGCCCAAGAAGGAAAATGAAGGAAAAAAGGAGCAAAAATGAGCAAAATGGAGCTTATGGAGCAAAATATTGGAATTATTGGCCTGGCGCCTAGGCGCCAGAATCCGGCGCCTTAGCGCCAGCTCGATACAGATGCTGTTAAGTTTTTTTTGATGATCTTGGGGAGTTATTTTGACAGAGTTAAGCCGTTATTGGAGCTTCTAGAAGACTGGAAGTTACTCCTAATATATAAGACATGTGATATAATGCATTTGGACACAAGGAAACAGTTTTAATTACGAAGAGGTGTGATCCAATGTGAAGAGGTGCGAAGACCTGGTCATGGAGTCCGGCGCCTATGCGCGACAGTTACCTTCTAGAAGATGCATTAAATTTGGATGAATTTTGAAGAGGTGCCTTAAGTAGCCCCTGGTCAAATTCAGAGCTCTATAAATAGGAGCCCATTCTACAGAGAAAAGGCCTGTTTTAGCACCTTCTCTCCCCCTCTAGTTTTACTTAGTTTTTCTAGTCTCTTCCACACTTAGGGTGCCACTTTACTTTTGTATCTAGTGAGTTTGTTTTGAGTATTTATTGTGTGTTGTTGTTGTTGGAGTCTTTCATCATTGCTTTGGAGTCAGTAGAAGTCAGTGAATCACTTGAAGGAACACTTCAGATAAGTATTTCTACCTTGGTTCAAAGTTATATAAATATATTTTCTTGTGTAATTTCAATGTGTTATAAGTAGTTAGTTATCTTTATCCTTTTAACTATAAAAAGATAATAAATTAATTAAATTTTGTTGGAGAATTAAATTAAAATATTTAATACATTGTGATGATATTAATACCTAATCTTAGTTTACTTTTCAAATTAGTCATTTAAATTGTTAAAACCTATTGAAGAATTTTGATATCTATCCGGAGATAAATTGTTATGTAGTAGACATCACATGAATCCTTCTGTAGTTGAAGGCTATATGCGGGTTATTCAAGGTGAAGTGTAAATAAATAAGAAGATATTATTTATTGGGCATAAAATTAATTAGCTTTTAGAGTGACAGACTAAATTCTAATAATTTGGTTTATAGAAAGGGAACGGGTCACTGGTAGGGCCGACCATAGCCACCCTTGGACATCTAGTAATGTGAGCCTAGATTAACCCATTCTACTAATAAAACATCCTAAACCGATCTATAGATTAGTCAATGTTCTTTGCACCTGGACCAAAGGGTAAAGAATAAGAATGCTTCTATTTGGCACAATACCATAATCTAAATTCCCTACAGAAGATAATTATTCTAAAAATCTTAGATTAGTTAAAAAGTAGTAAAGTCATTTTTATTTTTTCATTGAATTTTAATTACTGCTTACTTTACTTTATTACTACTTAATGGTTATTTGCTTATAGTAAAAAAATGTTAGTAAATTAAATTCAAAAATAAAAAAAATTATATATATATATATATATATATATATATATATATATATATATATATATATATATATATATATATATATATATATATTACTTTTAATTTGAAAAATTCTAAAATATTTCATACATTTCTTACTTTTCATAAAAACTCAATCCCCGTGGGATCGATAACCAGGACTCCACTAGAACCCTGTATTACTTGAACAATACGTATACTTAAGTTTAAAATTGTGACTTTTACAATAATTATTATAAAATCTAAATATAAATTCATAAGTGAAAGTAAACATCGCACATCAAGTTTTTGAAGCCATTTGCCAGAAATTAAATATTCTAAAAAGTGGTATCAAATTCTTGTATTTAAAAGCCTATATAAAGTCTCATCACATCAAGTTTTTAGTGCCATTGCCGGGGATAGAATTGAATAAAAAGTAAAAAGAAAGATAAGAAAAATAAAAATAATAAAAAAAAAACATAAAAACAAAACAAAAACAAAACAAAAATATTTTAAATTTTATGCGTAGTTATAGATCCGAAAGATTACTACCTTTCGATTCTAAATTGGAAAGAACAGTTAAAAGAAGTAAAAAAGGAAAACAAATTTCAAAACATCAAGAAATGACTAACTTACATAACAATAATAAAAAATCAATTGAATTTAATCAACAAAATATTTATAAACCATTAAGGGAATATGCAAACCCTACAGCTGATGAACTTCATGTTAGTATTCAAATGCCACCTGTAGATGCTATTCTTTTGAGCTTAAACCTTCGATTATTCAAATGGTTCAAAATAATCAATTTGGAGGAACACCTAATGAGGATCCAAATTTACACCTTGCTAGTTTTTTAGAACTTTGTGCTAACATTAAATATAATAATTTTTCTGATGATGCTATTAGGCTTAGACTCCTTTCCTTTTCCTTAAAAGATAAACTAAAGATGTGGTTAATTCATTAGCAACTTATTCTATTAAAACATGGTCAGATATGACACAAAAATTCCTTGCTAAATATTTTCGTCCTTCTAAAACTGCTAAATTGAGAAATGATATTACTTCATTTACGCAATCTGATGGAGAAACAATTTATGAAGCTTCGAAAGATTTGAACAACTACTAAGAAAATGTCCTCATCATGCTTTACCAGATTGGTTAATCATTCAAACATTTTATAATTGACTTATTGGATCACT
Source organism: Papilionanthe hookeriana x Papilionanthe teres (assembly GCA_022702705.1). Lineage (NCBI taxonomy): Eukaryota > Viridiplantae > Streptophyta > Magnoliopsida > Asparagales > Orchidaceae > Papilionanthe > Papilionanthe hookeriana x Papilionanthe teres. Next base: position 151,863,468 of record CM040427.1, on the reverse strand, counting down.
TAGATCTATTATAGATGCTGCTGCTGGTGGTTCTTCAATGGCTAAGACATTTGAAGACGCCTACACTTTAATTGAAGAAATGGCTAATAATAATTTTCAATGGCCTTCTAAAAGGGTTAATCCTAAAAGAATGGCCAGTATTCAAGATAATGAAGTCATTTCTATTTTAGCTTCACAAGTTGATGTGATATTTAAGAAATTAGATAATTTTGCCATTAACATATCACATGTAAGTAATGATAATTCTGCAAATTCTGATGATTCTCAAACAATGGAAACTTTGCAAACTATTAAGAGTAAAACTAATAACCCTTATTCTAATTATTATAACCCTGGTTGGAAAAATCATCCTAATTTTAATTGGAGTAATGGAAATCAACAATGGAATAATAATCAAGTTAATTCAAATTGCAACAATCAAGGAAATTCAAACTATAGACTAACTTACCCTCCTGGTTATAACAATCAGCAGAAAAAGTTGTTTGTAGAAGAATTGTTCTTGCAACTAAGCAATCATCTACAATGTCAAAACACTGTTATCCGCAATATTGAGAATCAGATGGGTTAAATCGCTAATTTCATTAATTACAGACCTCAAGGAACACAACCTAGCAATGTCAAAACTAATCCTAAAGAATCTAGAAAAGAACACGAACAAGCAAAAGCTGTGCAACTCAGAAGTGGAAAGGAATTAAAAGAGAAAACACAGAATGAGATTGAAAAAGAGAAAGAAGTTGAAGAGATTGAAAAACCTAAAGATACCCTTTCTCCAAGTAAAGATCAGGCTGTAGTACCTATTGAAGTGGAAGTTGAAAGACCACCACCACCTTTTCCTCAAAGACAAAAACAGCAGAAGCTTGACAATCAATTTTTTAAGTTCTTTACAATTTTTAAGAAACTTAGCATCAACATTCCTTTTACTGAAGCTTTGGAGCAAATGCCAAGCTATGCAAAATTTATGAAGGATATTTAAGCAAGAAGAGAAAATTTGAAACTTATGAAACTGTTGCATTAAGTAAAGAATGTAGTGCAATAATTCAGAAGAAATTACCTCAAAAACTTAAAGATCCTCGAAGTTTCACTATACCATGTGCTATTGGAGAAAAATTATGTGGAAAAGCCTTATGTGGTTTAGGAGCTAGTATTAATCTCATCCCATTTTAAATCTTTTGAAGGTTAGATTTAGGAGAGATTTCTCCTACCACTGTAACTCTTCAGTTAGTTGACCGATCGATCACTTATCCTAAAGGAGTTATAGAGGATGTTCTTGTTAAGGTAGATAAATTTATCTTCTTAGTGGATTTCATTGTTCTAGATATGGAAGAAGATAAAGAAATACCTATCATTTTAGGGAGACCTTTTCTAGCTACTGGATGAGCTATGATTGATGTACAAAAAGGAGAATTAAAGATGGGAGTTAATGATCAAGAGATAACATTTAATGTTCTGAAATCAATGAGGTATCCTAATAAATAAAAATGCTATCGAACGGATATTTTTTATTATATAATTGGAAAGCATTATCAAGAAAAATGTAAGGTTATTTCTAATGACAAAGATAAAGAATCTATGTTATATAATGAGTCATTAAATGAAAAAATTGAAAAATTAAATGAAGAAAATTTATCTGAAGAAACTCATTATATTCATGAAAATTGGGAAATTTTAAACACAACTAAAAATGATATACTTTTACCCTCAATTGAAAAATCCCATTAACTAGAATTAAAAATGTTACCTACACATTTAAAGTATGCATTTCATGGAAATTCATTAATTTTACCTGTAATTATATCTTCAGAATTAAGCAAAGATCAAGAAGAAAAAATAATATGAGTTCTGAAGAATTATAAGAAAGCTTTTGGTTGGACTATTTTAGATATAAAAGGAATAAGCCCTCCTATCAGTATGCATAGGATTTTAATGGAAGAAAATTGTAAACCCACTATTGAAGCCCAGAGAAGATTGAATCCAATTATGAAAGAGGTTGTTAAGAAAGAGATTTTTAAATGATTAGATGCTGGAATTATTTATCCTATTTTAGATAGCTAATGAGTATGTCCTATTCATTGTGTTCCGAAGAAAGGAGGACTAACTATCATTATTAATGGCAAAAATGAAATAATCTCAACAAGACAAGTTACTGGATGGCGAATTTGCATTGACTATCAAAAATTAAACAACACCACTAGAAAGGATCATTTTCCTTTACCTTTCTTGGATCAAATGCTGGATAAACTAGCTGGACACTCATATTTCTGTTTTCTAGATGGATATTCTGGTTATCATCAATTACTCGTTGCTCCTGAAGATCAAGTGAAGACAACATTTACAAGTCCATATCAAACATTTGCCTTTAGAAGAAATGCCTTTCGGTTTATGCAATGCACCTGCAACTTTTCAAGGATGTATGATGTCAATATTCTGTAATTTGATTGATAAAGGAATTGAAGTATTTATGGATGATTTTCAGTTTTTGGAACTTCTTTTAAATCTTGTTTGGAAAATATAACGAAAGTTTTGAAGAGATGTGAAAAAAAAAATTTAGTTCTAAATTGGGGAAAATGTCAATTTATGGTCATAGAAGGAACTGTACTTGGACATAAAGTTTCACAAATAGGGATGGAAGTTGATCAAGTAAAAGTGAAAATTATTGCTGAACTTCAACCACCTACTACCGTTACTGATGTGAGAAGTTTTCTGGGTCATGCTAGATTTTATAGGAGATATATAAAGGATTTTTCTAAAATTCTTAAACCTCTTTACCATTTATTAGAAAAAGAAGCTAAATTTGAATTTAATGAAGATTGTCTGAATGCGTTCAATATTTTCAAAGAAAAATTAATCACTGCACCTGTCATTGTTGCACCTGATTGAAATAAACCTTTTGAATTAATATGTGATGCAATTGATTATGCAATCGGAGCTGTATTAGGATAAAAATTTGAAAATTTTTTCAAAGTTATATATTATGTTAGCAAAACTTTAAATGAAACTCAAATAAATTACACTACTAATGAAAAAGAGTGTTAGCAATAGTATATGCCTTTGATAAATTTAGGCCATATCTTCTTGGATTGAAATGTATCGTACATACTGATCATCCTGCAATTAAATATTTAATGTATAAAAAAGATGCTAAACCTAGATTTATCGAATGGGTTTTACTTTTACAAGAATTTGATTTTGAAATAGTAAACATAAAAGGAACTGACAACCAAATTGCTGGTCATTTATCAAGAATTAAAAATAATAAAGAAAATAATTATGAAGAAAATATAAATGAGAAATTTCCTGATGAACAGTTATATGTCATTCAAGGATTGCAAATGCCCCGGTATGCTGATATAGTTAACTATTTAGTTAGCAACATTTTACCTTATGGGATGAATAACAAATATATTAAGAAATTTAAGAATGATTGTAAATCATATATTTGGGAAGATCCTCATTTATTTAAAATAGGAAGAGATTCTGTGATTCGAAGATGTGTACAATATGAATAAACTTTTGCAATTATTCAAAAATGTCACGATTCTGAATTTGGAGGACACTTTGGAGTAGATAAAACCGCATTTAAAATTTTAAAATTTAGATTTTATTGGCCTACATTATTTAAAGATGTTGGACATTATGTGAAAACTTGTGATCGATGTCAAAGAATGGGAAATATATCCAGAAAAGATAAAAGGCCTCTAAACTTTATATTAGAAATCAAAATTTTTGATGTATGGGGTTTAGACTTTATGAGAACTTTCGTACCATCATCTTGAAAATTTTATATTTTATTAGCAGTTGATTATGTTTTAAAGTGGATCGAAGTTGTAGTTTTACCTAACTGTAATTTCAAAAGTATTTCAAAATTTTAAAAAAATGATTTTTACAAGATTTGGAATGCCCGGGATAATTATCACAGATGGGGGAAGTCATTTCAGAAATATAAGAATTCAATCATTGCTTGATAAATTCAGAATTAAACATAGAATTACAACTGTTTATCATCCTCAAACAAGTGGAATGGTTGAAAAATCAAATAGATAAATTAAAAGAATATTCGAGAAGACTGTTAATCCTAAAAGAACTAACTGGGTTGATAGACTTGATTCTGCATTATGAGCTTATAGAACAGCTTATAAGACACCTATCAGAATGTCACATTATTGGTTAGTTTATGGTAAACAATGTCACTTACTTGTTGAACAGGAACATAAAGCTTACTGGGCGATAAAGGAGTTCAATTATAATTTGAATACTACAGGAGAAAAAGGATTATTATAACTGAATGAAATGTAAGAGATAAGAAATGAGTTTTATGAAAATGCAAGAATTTATAAGGAAAGAATGAAGAAATTGAATGACAAAAAAATTTCAAGGAAAATATTCGAGCCTGGACAAGAAGTATTATTATTTAATGCTCGTTTAAAACTTTTTCCTGGAAAATTAAAATCTAAATGGATGGGTCCATTTATAATTGAGAAAGTATACCCTTATGAAGATGTAGATATTAAAGATCCCAAAACTGGAAAAGTATTTAAAGTTAACTAATTAAAACTGAAGACTTATATGGGAGAAATGAAATTAAATTACAAAGAGTCTTATGAGCTGAGTCTACCTGATTAATTCAATTATTAGGTCAGGCTGACGACGTTAAACCAAGCGCTTTGTGGGAGACAACCCATATTTATTAGTGTGAATTAATTTATTGATGTAAGGTTATGCCTCGGTTATGACTAAATTTGTATATAACTTCTGGAAATAGAAGGCTAACAAGTCTGTATTGTCTTAAGCTAAACATTACCTTGAAGTATATAGAATTTGGACTTGGACCACTCCATCTCAAATATGAGAAACAAAGAGATCAAGTTAACCTTCGTTTGTGATTTTTTGTGATTTTAATTTTTTGTAATTGTATTTGTGTGTTGATCATGCCGTTTGTTAGACCTATTTTTACGACTGATGCTTGCAAAATTTCACGATAGGCGAATCGGAGTCGATCGAGATTCCAGTACCTAGGCGCCAAAAGTTGGCGCCTAAGTGTCAGAATGGCATGCCTATCAATGATCCGGCGCCTAGGTGCCAGATTCCGGCGCCTAAGCGCCACGGTTACAGATCGTGTAAAAACCAAAATTCTTCAGTTTTTCACACGAAATCTCTTTATATATTGCCTTATCTTCTTCCCCAATCCCATAGAAACCTTAATTTCAACTAGAGCAATCCATTTTGGAGGAGTTAGAAGGATTTGGAGGCAATGGATAGAGGAAATCATGGAAATGAGGTAAGAGCCAAATCTCCCAAAGATCCTCAGCCTTATTTTAATGGTTTTATTGCTGTTAATATGGAGAGATTGCTTAGTCGATTGGAGAAGATTGAAGTGGAACTTTAAAGTATTGGTAATCATCTCCATAAGATGTATCACCAAAAGGAACACTTGGAATGGCAAACTAAACTTCAATCTGATCATATGGCGGCCTATCATGACGCTTAAGTAGAAATGTACGTGAAGAACAAGTGGATCAATGAAAAGATGGCTTTGGAATTTCTAAGGGCATTGGTGTTCTATCCCTTCACTCCCATCGAACTTCAATGTGAAAGTGATGGTAATTGAAGATCAGTGTTAAATAGATCTTATATGTGTTTTAGGTGTGATCGAGTAATGTGTTAGTGTATTGAATATCGAATTTTCTTATTTGCTTAATTGTTCAATGTGTGTTGTTGGATTTGAATATTTGCTTTGAATATGTTGTTGTTTGTGTTATTTATAAAACGATGAACCTTGATACAGTCTTCTACTGAAATTTATTGAATTTGGAATGGAAGTTATGGATTGAAATTGAAGAATTTAGATACATTTTTGTGGATCTAAATATCATTTTAAATTGATTGTGAAAATGTTTGAAGGATATAAATGTGATTAATACTCTCATAAGAGTATTAGGAGTCAAATTTGATAAGATTTGGTGGAAAATATAAAATTTAAATCAAATTTTTGGAAAGGTGAGTCTGGCGTCTAGGCACCAGAATTCGGCGCTTAGGTGCCGGTTTGTCCTGAACCCTAAAACTCATCTTCTTAAACCCCCCACTCCATTTTTGATGCCTAACCTTCCTTCTCCACTATTTTTCGTGAAAATACCCTCTATATATCCCATTTAAAGCTGGATTTTCAATTTTTTGAGCTTGAAATCACCCGATTTCTTCATCCCGATGTCAGATTTACATTCTAAACTCATTATTTTCAATTTTCTCCATGGATTTTGCTCTCTTTGAGAAAAACCAAAATTTTGAGAAAAATTTTAATTTTTAAGGTTAAATCCATGAAAATTTTAAACTCTTTCAAGTTTAAAAAGCTTAAATTAGTTTACTTTCCTAGATCTGTTGAATTTTATTTCGAGTTTTTATTTCACGTTTACATGGCATCCAAATCTAAGCGAGGAAAGAAACGAGAAAATTTTGATTGTAGTAAGTTCGTCACTGCTGCTGCACACTTCCGATACAATGATTTTGTTACGACTCAGAAATTTATCTCGGAATGAAGTTTTTACAATCATGGAGGAAGAACATAAGATACAATCGTTGAGCTCAACTGGCAACAATTCTACTATTTCACTGTTATTGTCGTTATCCCGGTTGTTAGAGAGTTTTATGCTAATTTCGTGGATGTTGAAGAATACAAGATTTTTGTACGAGGAGTTGGAGTAGGATTCACTCCTGAACATATCAATATTTTCTATGGCCTGCCGCTAAACATTGAGTGCTATTACTCCGGATTATCTCCATCTGAGGGAGATTTGGATAGACCATTGCCTACCTGACTGATAGTACTGGAGCCTGGAAGATTCGGAACGGAAAAAGGGTATATTTTTCATCTTCTAAGATTAATGATGTTTCAAAGGCATGGCGCTACTTTATTTTTGCTCGTCTCCTTCCATCCAATCATCTGAGCAAGGTTACCAAAGATAGAGCTATCCTCAACTACTTCATTCAAGAGAGGAAGCCTATTGATGTAGGGAGCATTATTTATGATTCTATAGAGGCTACTCCTCATTCTAGCACTTCTATTGGACTTGGTTTTCCATCTCTGATCTATTCTCTATGTCAAAGTGCTGGAGTAGTTGTTGAGCTTTTTGAGGAAAAGCTCAAGTCGACAAAGCCTATAGGAAGAGAGAGTGTCAGTATCTATGATCGACTTCGAGGTAAGAGTTCTACTGCACCTTCTGGTTTATTACCTACTTCAGGCAGAGCATCTACTTCTAGACCATCTACTTCTGCTGAGCCACCATCTACTTTTTAGGAATCCATGCATGATAAGCTTATAGAGCAGTAGAATGAGTTATTACTAACTCATTGTAGAGTAGATACGATCGATAAGAAGATCGATCATCTTTCGAATATACATAAAGAAAGAGTAATTACGATGCTGAGTATTCCGAGTCTTTAGTGAGATTTCTGAAGGGTGAGCACGATGTTCAGTTCCCTACTTGTCCCAGATATTCACCATATGTTGATCCAAAGGATATGGAGTTTTCTTTTGGTGACGATGATCATGAAGCTATATATAGTGATTAGTAGCTTGACTTACCTCTGGAGATGTGTTGATTCTATTTTTAGTGTGTTTCTTGTTTCTTGTGTTGTTTAGTGTGATGTTATTTGTTAATGTTGATGTGAATTTTTTATGTTGAAACTATTTTTAGATTATCTGATGTCTGTTTAAGACTGAAATATGAATGAATTTTTATAAAAGTTTATTGTTGTTTCAGTCTACTGTTTAGTGTTAATGAATAGTTAGTAATTTTGCATGTTCAAAAATAAAAATAAAAGAAAAAAAGATATTTTCAAAAATTGACTCCTGCTCTGCAAAACTTTTCTATATATGCTTAATCATTTATGTTATATTCATATTAAATCATGTTTGTTATTCCTTAATACATATTAAAGAAGTAGAAGTTAGTTTTTCCTTACTACATCATTATTGTACTTAGATTAATTTTGTTTATTTCTTTCTCTTATGCTTTAGAAAATTTCATGATTCATATTTATACTAAAGATGAAGTTTGGGGGAAGGGGAAACATTTATCAAATTTAAATATTATTTGTCCTTAATGAACGAGTATTTTCCTTAAAAATATATTAACATAACATTAGGAATGAAAAATCTGTTTAAGATTACATAAATTTTTGAATTTATAAATAATTTAGTAAACTTAACTAAAATTTCAAAAGTTTTGATTGATTTTAAGAATAGAATTATTTAACTTAAAGAATAATAAGATCAAAATTTTTCTATTTATAGTAAAGAGAATTGTATTTTTGAAATACTAAGGAATCAAGATTATTGCTTGAAAAAGAAAAGAATGAAATAAGTTTTGAAAAATAATAAATTATTAAAAATGTCATATTTATTAAATAAGAATGTATAAGTTTTTGAAAATAAGTTAAAGATAGTGAAGTTCAAAATCATTAACAGGCCATCCAAAAATAGTAATCCTCACTCTAAAAAAAGAAAAAGAAAAAGGATTGAAAAACAATCCAAAAGAAAAAATAAAAGAAAAAGAAAAAAAGAAGAAAAAAAAGAATGTGAGGAGAAGCTTGAGGAAATGTCTAATAAAAAATTGGCTTCACTTAAATTATCTTATAGGAAGAAAACTGATTACATTTTAACTTAAATTCTATGTATAAATATTTTTACTAGGAATATAGTTCATGAAAATCTTATTCTTGTAAATATTCTATGTGACCTTAATATGATAAACTACAATTATTCTCACAATAAATGAAAAATTTGAAGTCTTATGATTTGGTTGTTAAATGTTCTTTACTATTAGTGAAATTTAGTTAAAGATTTGCTAAAACATTTATAAAACAAAAAATTATAAGGATTCTTAAATATTTTAACTTCATTACAAATGTTATATATTTTATGTAATTAAAAGGGTTACTTGAGGACAAGTAACCTTTATGTTTGGGGGAATTTGATCAACCTAAAAAACTCATTTTTATGTCTTATTTATGATTCAATTCTTAAGGATATTATGCTTTAATGAAAGGTATTTTCATGTTTTTGGATGTAGATGATTAAAAAAGAGTCCAAGAAGGAAAAAGAAAGAAAAAGGAGAAAAAAAGAGCAAAATGGAGCTTATGGAGCAAAATATTGGAATTATTGGCCTGCCTCCTAAGCGCCAACTCGATATAGATGTTGTTAAGATTTTTTGATGATCTTGAGGAGTTATTTTGACCGAGTTAAGAGGTTGTTGGAGCTTTTAGAAGACTGGAAGTTACTTCTAATATATAGGACATGTGATATAATACATTTGGACACAAGGAAACGGTTTTAATCACGAAGAGGTGCGATATAAAGTGAAGAGGTGCGAAGACCTGATCACGGAGTCCGGTGCCTAAGCACCAGATCCTGGTTCCTAGGCGCGACAGTGACCTTCTAGAAGATGCATTGAATTTGGACGAATTTTGAAGAGGTGCCTTAAGCAGCCCCTAGTCAAATTCAGAGCTCTATAAATAAGAGCCCATTCTACAGAGAAAAGGCCCCTTTTAGCACCCTCTCCCCCCTCAAGTTTTACTTAGTTTTTTTAGTCTCTTCCACACTTAAGGTGCCACTTTATTTTGTATCTAGTGAGTTTATTTTGAGTATTTATTATGTGTTGTTGCTGTTGGAGTCTTTCATCATTGCTTTGGAGTCAGTAGAAGTCAGCGGATCACTTGAAGGAACACTTCAGATAAGTATTTGTACCTTGGTTCAAAGTTTTACAAATATGTTTTGTTGTGTGATTTCAATGTGTTCTGGGTAGTTAGTTATCTTTCTCCTTTCAACTATGAAAAGATAATAATTTAATTAAATTTTATAGGAGAATTAAATTTAAAATATTTAAAACATTGTGATGATATTAACACCTGATCTTAGTTTACTTTTTAAATTGGTCATTTAAATTGTTAAAATATGTTGAAGAACTTTGAGACCTTTCCGGAGATAAATTATTAACTAGTACAAATCACATGAATCCTTGTGTAGTCGAAGGCTTTATTTGGGTTATTCAAGGTGAAGTGCAAATAAATAGGAAGATATTTTCTATTGGGCGTAAAATTAATTAGTTTTTAGAGTGACAGACTAAATTTTAATAATTTGGTTAATAGAAGGGGAACGGGTCAATGGTAAAGCCGACCATAGCCACCCTTGGACATCTAGTAGTGTGAGCCTAGATTAACCCATTCTACTAATAAAATATTCTGAACCAATCTATAGATTAGTCAATGTTCTTTGCACCTGGACCAAATGGTAAAGAATAGGAATGCTTTTATCTGGCACAATACCATAAACTAAATTCCCCACAAAAGATAATTATTCTAAAAATCTTGGATTAGTTAAAAAGGAGAAAGTCATTTTATACTTGCATTGAATTTTAATTAATGCTTACTTTACTTTATTACTGCTTACTGCTTACTTACTTATAGTAAAAATTGTTAGTAAATTAAATTCAAAAATAAAAAAAAAATTATATATATATATATATATATATATATATATATATAATACTTTTAGTTTGAAAAATTCAAAAATATTTCTTACATTTCTTACTTTTTATAAAAATAGCATCCCTGTGAGATCGATAAACAGGACTCCACTAGAGCCCTGTATTACTTGAACGATACTTATGCTTGCATTTAAAATTTTGACTTTTACAATAATTATTATAAAATCTAAATATAAATTCATAAGTAAAAGTAAACATCGCACATCAAGTTTTTGAAACCATTTGCCAGGAATTAAATATTCTAAAATGTGTTATCAAATTCTTGTTTTTAAAAGCATATATAATATCGCATCGCATCATTAGCCCTCAGGCGAGGGGAACGTGGAGCTCCGAAGTGAGAGCCGGTATCCTCTTAGCCTAGCTGCAGATTCAGTAACCAAGCAATAGGATTAATCAATGTTCTTTATACCTCTACCAAGGGGTAAAGAATAGGTATGCTCCTATTTAGCACAACACATATAAAACTAGTTCTAATTATCATTTTACTTAAATATCTTAACTAAGGAGAAAGATTTTGCTAATATATATATTTGAACTTAAATTTAGTAGTACTAGTAATCTGTTAGTAAAATTAGTTTAAATTTTAGAACTTTATTATTGATTGCATATTACTGATAGATAAGCAAATTTGATTAGTTGTAATTTTATCTTGGTTTATATAATCCTAGTCCGTAGGCTTTAATATTTTTCCCTATGGGATCGATAACCAGGACTCCACTAGAGCCCTGTATTACTTGAGTGATACGTATACTTGCATTTAAAGGTAACTCTGTGATAAAAACTTTACTTGATCAAGTTTTTGGCACTGTTGCATAGGATTTATATCTTTTAGTAATGGTGTTGAATTCTTATATTTATAAGTATATTTAAAATCACAGGATCAAGTTTTTTGCGCCATTACCGGGGAACAACATAATTAAAGTAACGGACAATTTTGGACTGTTAGAACAACTTGATAGAATTGCAACTTATTTAGTTAATTGTTTTATTGTGAACTGATTTGATTGTATTCGCAAATTTGGTTCTAAAAATCTTATACTCTACGATTTGGAATTAGAACACACTGTTAAGAGAATTAGAAAACTGAGAAAGGAATCTATAAAGTATGAATCAATGAAAAATAAAATAAACAACCAAAGAATGGAAAATGAACTTAAATCTAGACCATTAAGAGATTACGCTAACCCTACATTAGATGAAATTCACATAACTATCCAAAATCCTGATTTATCCGCTAATTCATTTGAGTTGAAACCTGCAATTATCCAAATAGTACAAAATAATCAATTTGATGGAACTTCAAATGAAGATCCTAATTTACATCTTGCAAGTTTCTTAAAACTTTGTGCTACTTTTAAGTGCGACAGAGTGTCAGATGATGCTGCCAGACTTAGACTCTTTCCTTTTTCACTAAAGGATAAGGCTGAGGCTTGGTTAAATTCATTAGTACCTGGATCTATTTAAACTTGGGGAAAACTTTCGCAAAAATTCTTATCGAAATATTTTGCACCATCTAAGACTGTTATGCTTAGAAAAGTTATCACATCTTTCAGTCAGTATGAGGGAGAATCAATATATGAATCTTGGGAAAGATTTAAAGAACTTCTTAGAAAATGTCCACATCATGCTTTAACAGATTGGTTAATTATTCAAACATTTTATAATGGATTAGTTGGATCTCTTAGATCTATAATAGACACTACTGCTGGTGGATCACTAATGTTTAAACCATTTAAAGAAGCTTATGACTTAATAAAAGAATTGGCTACCGATAATTTTCAATGGCCTGATGAAAGGGTAAATCCTAAGAGAGTAGCCAACATTCATGATTCTGATACTTTAACTATGATAGTTTCTCACATTACTGCTATTTCAAAGAAAATAGATCAATACGGAATGAATCTTTCTCAAACAACTCCAGTGTTAGAAGAAAATTCATTAGGACAAATCGTAGTTGCTCAATCTTCATATGAAACTATAAACGCGAAAAATAATAGACAAAATAATCCTTATTCAAACTATTATAATCCAGGTTGGAAAAATCATCCAAAATTTAATTGGAATAATCAAAATAACCCTGTTAATCCTCAGTGGGGGAGTAATCCATTAAACCCATTAGGAAATATAAACAATCAAAGTAATTCCAATTATAGACCTTTTAAGCCACCAGGTTTTTATAATAATTCCCAATTTAAGGAGAAGAAGTTGTCTATGGAAGAATTAGTTTTGAATATGGGTAATCAATTACAAAATCAAGGAAATGTTATTAAAAACATAGAAAACTAATTAGGTCAAATTGCTTCTACATTAAGCAATAGACCTGTTGGAACTTTACCTAGGAATGTTGAAGTAAATTCTAAAGATCAAGGAAAAGAACAAATCAAAGCTATTCAATTGACAAGTGGAAAAGATTTGGAAACAAGAGTTCAAAAAAGAAACTGTAATTGAAAAGGAAAAAGAAGAAACTGAAGGAGAAAATCAATGTTTATATCCTGATTTTTCTCTGAAACCTATGAAAATTACTGTTGAAAAACCACCTCTACCATTTCCTTAAAGATTAAAACAACAAGATAAAGGAAAAAAGATTTGCTAAATTCTTAGATATTTTGAAAAAATTGTCAATAAATATTCCTTTTGTTGAAGCTTAAGAACAAATGCCTGATTATGCTAAATTTATGAAAGATATACTCAAGAAAAGAGAAAATTACTAGATCATGAGACTGTTGCACTCAGTGAAGAGTGTAGTGCTATAATTCAGAGAAAACTTCCTGAAAAACTTAAAGATCCTGGTAGTTTAACTATCCCGTGTGCCATTGGTGAAAAATTTTATAGGCGAGCATTATGTGATTTGGGAGCTAGCATAAATTTGATGACTCTATCAACTTTTAAAAGGTTAGAAATTGGGGAGATATCACCAACTTCTGTAACTCTACGGTTAGCTGATCGATCTATTACACATCCTAAGGGAGTTGTAGAAGATGTTTTGGTCAACGTTGATAAGTTTATTTTTCCTGTAGACTTTATCATTCTAGATATGGAAGAAGATAAAGAAATTCCAATCATTTTAGGAAGACCAATCCTAGCTACAGAAAGAGCTATGATAAATGTTCAAAAAGGGAAATTGACTATGAGAGTAAATGATCAAGAAGTAACCTTTAACATCTCAAAGTTAATGAAATATCCATCAACTGAAAAAGATGATAAATGCTTTAGAATGGATATATGTGATTATCTAAGAAAAGAATATTTCAAGAAAAATTATGAAGAAAAAGAAGATGTAGAAAAAGATAATTTTGAAGAAATTAAAAGTGAAGAAGCTGATTATATTCAGGAAAGATATGAAACGCTCAATTCAACTGCACCAAAAAATGAAATATTAATTCCATCTGTTGTAAAACCCCCTGAACTTGAATTAAAGAATCTTTCAATTCATTTGAAGTATGTATTTTTAGGAGAGTTTTCAACATTACCAGTAATTGTATCCTCAGACTTAAATGAAATTCAAGAACAAAAATTAATGGATACAATAAAAAAATATAAAAGAGCTTTTAGATGGACTCTAGCTGATATTAAAGGAATTAGTCCTTCGATTTGTATGCACAGAATATTATTAAATGAAGAACATCAACCAAGAATTGACCCTCAAAGAAGACTGAACGCTATAATGAAAGAGGTAGTTAAAAAAGAGATTTTAAAATGGTTAGATGCTGGAATTATATATCTTATTTCAGATAGTACTTGAGAAAGTCTAATTTATTGTGCTCCCAAGAAAGGAGGAATAACTGTTGAAAAAAATGACAATGATGAATTAATACCTATCAGACAAGTTTCTGGATGGCTTATTTATATTGATTATCAAAAATTAAATGCCACCACCCAAAAAGATCACTTTCCTCTTTCTTTCTGAGACCAAATGCTGGATAGACTTGCTCGACACAAGTACTATTATTTTCTGGATGGATATATTGGTTACCATCAGATACCTATTGCTCCTGAAGATCAAGAGAAAATAACTTTTACTAGTCCTTATGGAACTTTTGCTTTCAACGGAATGCCTTTTGGACTATGTAATGCACCTGCAACATTCCAAAGATGTATGATGTCTATTTTTAGTAAATTAATAGACAATGGAATAGAAGTATTTATGGATGATTTCTCTATGTTTGGAACATCATTTGACACATGCTTAAATCATCTCGAAAAAGTTTTGGAGCTATGTGAAAAAACTAACTTAGTTTTTAATTGGGAGAAATGTCAATTTATGGTTGCAGGAGGAATTGTATTAGGACATAAAATTTCAGAAAATGGCATAGAAGTAGACCGTGCAAAAATTCAAGTAATAGCTAAATTACCACCTCCTACTACAGTGAAAGGGGTAAGAAGTATTCTTAGACATGCTGGTTTCTACAGGCACTATATTAAAGATTTTTCAAAAATTACAAAACCTCTATGCCAACTTTTAGAAAAAGACAAGAAATTTGAATTTACTGAAGAATGCTTGAATGCCTTTGAATTATTAAAGGAAAAATTAATCACAACACCTGTAATAGTTTCACCTGATTGGAAGAAACTGTTCGAACTAATGTGTGATGCTAGTGGTTATGCTATTGAAGCTCTTCTTGGTCAAAGATATGATAACATTGTTAAGGTTATATACTACGCTAGTAGAACTCTTAACAATGCTCAAATTAACTATACAATTACTAAAAAAAGAGTTACTGGTTATTGTGTATGCTTTTGATAAATTAGATCATATTTAATTGAAACTAAATGTATTTTGCATACTGATCATTCAGTTGTTAAATATCTGAAGCAAAAGAAGGATACTAAACCAATATTAATTAGATGGGTACTTTTAATGCAAGAATTTGATTTTGTGGTGATTGATAGAATAGGAATTGAAAATTAAATTGCTGATCATTTGTCGAGATTGGAATATCATGAACTATCTGATATCGACAATGAAATAATAGACAGTTTCCTTGATGAACAACTTTATAATTTAAGGAGTGGAAAATACCTTGGTTTGCTGATATAGTAAATTATTTAGTAAGTGATATTTTGTCACCCAAGCTAACATTGCAGCAACAGAAAAAATTTGTTCATGATTCAAAATCATATTTTTGGGATGAACCATATTTATATAAATAATGTAATGACCTTATTATTAGGAGATGTGTGACTTATGAATAAACTGAATAGATTATTCAAAAATGTCATGATTCTGATTTTAGAGGACATTTTGGGATTGATAAAACTGCATATAAAATTTTACAAGCTGAATTTTATTGGCGTACTCTTTTTAGAGATGTTTACAGATATATCAAAACATGTGATAGATGCCAATGAGTAGGTAATATATCTAGAAGAAATGAAATGCCTCTGAATTTTATATTAGAAGTTGAGATTTTTTATGTTTGGGATTAGATTTCATGGGACCATTTATTCCTTCTTTTGGGAACCTATATATTTTGATTGTTGTTGGTCATGTATCAAAATGGATTGAAGCACAAGCTTTACCTCATTGTGATGCTAAAAGAGTTTCAAAATTCATAATGAAAAATATTTTCACAAGATACGGTATGCCAACAGTGATTATCACTGATGGAGGATCCCATTTTAGGAATAAATATATTCATAGATTGCCAGAAAATTTTAGTATTGTTCATAAATTTTCTACTGCTTATCATCCTCAAACTAGTGGATTAGCTGAACTTTCTAATCGTGAGATCAAACAAATTTTAGAAAAGACTGTAAATCCTAATAGAGTAGATTGGTCTGCTAGACTAGATACTGCATTATGAGCATACAGGACTGCTTATAAAACTTCTATTGGTATGACTCCTTACAGATTTATATATAGAAAAACTTATCACTTACCAGTAGAATTGGAGCATAAAGTATATTGGGCGATGAAAGAATTTAATTATAATTTGAAAAATGATGGTGAGAAGAGAAGGCTACAATTGAATGAATTAGAAGAATTAAGAAATGAATCTTACAATAATAATAGAATTTATAAGGAAAAACTGAAGTTAAGACATGATCTGAAGATTAACCAAAAGAACTTTGAACTAAGGCAAGAAGTTTTGCTTTACAATACAAGGTTAAAATTATTTCCTGGGAAATTGAAGTCTCATTGGCTAGGACCCTTTACTGTGACTCAAGTTTATACTTATGGAGCAATTGAAATTGAAGACCCTAAGACTGGGAATAGGTTTAAAGTAAATGTACATAGATTAAAACCATATTTTGAAGGTAAAGACAAAATTTTAAAGAGGTTTTAATGCTTATTCAACCTAAATAATACCTAAATAGGTCAGGCTGACGACGTTAAACCAAGCACTTTAGGGAGGAAACCATAGTTATCTTTATATAGTTGTGTGTTTGTTTGAAATTATTGTTAATTTGTAGTAATATTAAGTTCTACTACTCATATTTACCCTTTGATTATCATAAAATTTAAACCCATAGAGAAAATTTGGAACGTATTGGACCACGACATTTTTATGCAAATTTTTGCCTAGGGTACTGACGGTGCGCTCGAAGCCTCCAATGGCAGGTTTTTCTTGAGAGCTCTGGTATTTAATTGCATAAGGCTCACCGACGGCGCCTTCGAGGCCACCGATAGCGGGATCGATAAGTGGGTAGATTTTCGTGTTCAAATTGACAGTTTTTTGTGGTTTTTAGCGAATTCGACCTTTATAAACTCCTATGAACGGTTCCTAAACACTCCAAACTCCCAAAAATGAATTGATACTTTCTCAAATTCTTTTCAAATGGCTTCCACTTTGATTGATAACCCAAGATTTCGAGTATACAATAGGAGAAAGTTCGTCAGTGAGAAGGCGCAACGACTTTTCAATAAGGTAATCTCGAAGAGAAGATTGATTAAAGAATGAAGATTTGTCAATAGAGGACAGTGTAATTCTTCGACACCAATTGAAGAAATGATTGTGCGGAGAAGATGGGAAGTGTTTTGCTACACTACTGTCGCAGTAGTCGTTCCAGTGGTTAAAGAATTCTACGCCAATTTACATGGAATCAACCAAGGAAGCGTTTATGTGCGAGGTAGGTGGATTACATTCAATTATGGAAGAATTAATGAGTTGTATATGCTTGAGAATGTTCTAGTCTATTGTTATTCTAATTTCATGCCGATGAGAGAAAATATGAATGAAATATACCAATATTTGACGGACGAAACTGTTGACAAGGAAATTAGAAAAAACGGGTATGTTAGTTTCTCAGCAAAACTTTTAAATCCTGTTTCAAAACATTGGCACTTTTTCATCTTTGCAAAGTTATTGCCAACGATGAAAATTGGCAAAGTCACAAAAGAAAGTTCCATTTTGAATTACTGCATTCAAATGGGAAGGCCCATTGATACAGGATCGATTATTGTGAAATCTGTTTATGGCCTGATCGTTCAAGGATCATCCCAAGGGCTTAGACATCCTTCCACAATTTTCTCGATTTGCAATTTGTTTCAAGTTTTGTACAAAGTTTGGGAGAAGATTGCTACCCTGGAAACCCTTAGACCCAACTCAGATGTTCCCAACCATTGATGGAGAGAGTGATGTGGGCTTGATTATCGATCAAGCATCGTAGAATTCTGTTCCAGTTTGACCTTTAGTAGCAGATAAGACACCAATGCTCTTGCATAAAATCAAGAATCTGGAGAATCAGGTACAAAACTTAACGAGTAGAGTTAGCAACATTTCTCATTTCTTCAATCATATCGATTAGAAAATGAAAGAACATTTTGATCATACTGGGCAATCCGAAGCGAGTTTGGTGCGATTGATGAAAAGGATGGGATTGATCGATGAAGATTCACCTGAAGAATTCCCATATTGACCTTTTTACAACCTGTTCGTCCACATTCAAGCAATGGGAAATATCAGAGGAGAGACTAACTCTAGTTCTAAAGAGTAGTTGACTTGATTATGTTGTGTTTGATTTGAACAATGTTTGAATTTGTGTGTGTTTGATTTCTATAGTTTGTTTTTTAATCTTAGTATAGATAAGATCAAATGTGAAATGTTTGTTTTCAGCATTTTGAGTGTTGTGGTTTGGATTGCGACGCTGATTAGATGGATATAGGTTAAAAGAATACCTACTTATGTGTGTTATGTATTGTGTGTTGCAAACACTTGGATTCAATATATAAATGTGAAGTTTGTTGTGTGAATGTTTATTTGTGTTAATACATCACTTAAACACTTATGATATATGATAAAAAGGATAGAACGGATGACAACGAGGCTTAAAATTGATCGAAATTGCAAAAATTTGAAAAATGATCAATTTTTTAGAATCTCGCCGACGACCCGCTTAAGGCCGTCGACGGCGCGATTTTCCAGAGAAGAATAGTATATAATTCCATAGAGCCCGCCGACGACGCGATCATAAAAACTAACTATTTACCGCGATTTTGACCAGTCAAATGCCACTTTTCATCATCTTCTTTCTACTTTTACGTAAAAAGTCATCCTAGGGCTTAAGAGATCTTGGATTTGGAGGATTTCAACAAAATCTAACACCGGATTTCATCTTCCCTTGGTAAGAGCTTCACTCCTATGTAAAATTTTTTATTTTCACCATGAATTTCTTCCACATTAAGAAATTTGGTGAAATTAAAATGTGGAAAAAAGACTTGGAAGGAATTAAAAATTAAATTGATTTAGATTATTTTAAACTCCCCTTAGAAGTCATTGTATTGTTATTTTGGAGATTAGTTTAGAATTTTTGTGATTTGATGGATCAAACTATGGCTCCAAGACAAAAGAGAAGACTTGAATTTGACGAAACTTGATTCGTTAATGTAAAAGCACAAGTGAGGTACGATTCAGTCTACAAAGGTACAAAGTGTATACAAGATAGAGTTTTCGAGAATCCTGGAGGAGAGGTAGAAAGAGTAATCAGAGAAAGAGGATGGGAGAACTTTTGCTATACAACAACAAGGCTGCTATTGAAGTTGTTAGAGAGTTCTACTCCAATCTTACTCAACTTGAGGACGTACCGGTCCAAGTAAGAGGATTTTCTGTTGAATTTAATACTAATCACATTAACACTTTTTACGAGCTTCGCGACTATTTTTCTAGCAAGTTTAAAACATTTGGAATAATGGAAGGCCCATTGGACGATGTTATCGACTTTCTCACTGATGGGAAAGGTGTTTTGAAAATTAAAAATCGTGAACGGATTAACTTTCCATTGTCCATGATGAATGCCAATGCTAAGGCATGGCAATATTTCATCTGTTCGACTCTGCTACCGACTTACCATCATAGTGAAGTCTCTATAGAGAGAGCTGTTCTGAATTTTTGTATTCAGAACAGCCGAAGCATTAATGTGGGGCGAATAATCTATATGAATTTAATGGCTACTACGAGGAGTGAGACAAGTGGATATTTAGGGCATCCTGGCTTCATTTATGCAATTTGTTAATCATTTGGAGTTGAAGCAAGGGATGATGAGGAATGGGTTTATCCTATGAGACACATTAGTAAATGAAATATTAAGACTTATACATCCCATGAAGAATGGAGACCAGGGAGTAGGAGAAAAGAACCTTCCACTAGTAGAGACTTCCCTTCTACTAGCTATGACCCTCCTGCCTCTAATCCCCCTACTTTGTATGATCTGATGAATGCCATGACCCTGCAGAGGAAAAATTTTGAACAGTTGGATGAAAAATTGGAAAGAGTTTATCACAGGATTGAAGGGTTAGAGAGAAGACATGATAGTGATAGTGAGTATCTTCAGAGGCATTCAAATTTTGAGATGACTTATTATGATGCTCAGGCTAGATACTACCGAGGAGAGCCAGATGTGACTTTTCAAGAGTGCCCCAGGTATAATCAGTATCAGCCCAATCCTCCTACTGACCAGGGTCATGAAGACATTGTGTGGGGTTTTGATGCTTGATGATTTGATAGAGATGTGGTGTATGTATATGTGTTTATTTTTGTTTTTGTTGTAGTACTTTTATATTGTATTTTATGGACTATGCTTTCTTTTCTGTGATTTGTGATAGTTTGGTAGTATGCATTTCTGGATGTTTGTGATATTTGTGATTGTAATAGTAATTGTGAACTGTTTAGTTTAAAATAGTAAACTATTTCTTTGTGTTGTGAAATGCATATGTCCTGTGTAGTGTAGTTAGTTGTTTTTTTTTTATTGTCAAGTTTTATATACTTGTTTTAAAAATTTCATTACCCAAGCAAAGTTTTAAACTATTATGTGTGTAGATAGGTTTTTAAATATTACAGGTCAGTTGAAGTTAAGAATATTTTGAGAAGAATCTGCAAATTTCAAAAAGATAAAAATGCATAAAGTGCAAAGGTATCAATTTTATATTTAAAATTTTTCTTTCACCCATATACTATTTCTATTTATAGAAAATTTTAAGTTTGGGGGAGGGAAGAAAAATCTTAACTACTATATGTTCTCAAATAAGAGATTTTCAAAAATTATTACATGATTTTTTTGATAAAATTTAATTTAGATAACTATGTTTAGATTTTATCTAAATATTGTAAAAGATTCAAGGAAATATTTTTTATAATGAAAATTAATTTTGTAGATTAATATATTTAGTATAAGGGGATAAGACTATAGTTAACTGTATAAAGTAAAGAAAACTATATTATGAAATATTGAGAATCTTATGAATTCAGTCGAGAAAGAAAGGATTGGGATTCAAATAATGTAAAAACTATGAAGTACATATAAGGTAAAGAATGTTTGAAAGTTTCAAATTTAGGAAAAGAAGAGTGAAGTTCAAAATTATTAACAGGCTATCCAGATATAGTAATCCTCACTTGAAAAAGAAAAGAAAATGAAAAAGAAAAAGGATTGAAAAACAATCCCTAAAAAGAAAAGAAAAAGAAAAGAAAATAAGTGAGGAGAAGCTTGAGGATATGCCTTATCAAAAATTGGCTTCACTTGGATTAACCTAAAGGGAAAACTAAAAGCATGTCTGAACTTATATATATGATTAGTTTTCTTACTTATAGATTCATCATGAAATTCTTATCTTCTGAATACTCTAAGTGAATTGATATTGCAATATATTGTCATTCTTGAAATGAATAGAAGACTAAAACTCTTAAACATGATGACTAGATAGCCTTATACCTACATAATTAATCTAATTATTTGAAAATATTTCCAAGAACTCTAACTACAATATTTGTTTAAATCGAAAATATAGTGATTCTGAATTAAAACATTACCACAATGAATCATAACTTTTATGTAGTATTAAGGATTACTTGAGGATAAGTAATAGTTATATTTGGGGGATTTTGACCCAAGGAAAAAATGCTAAGATTTCTATGCCTATTTTATACTGATTTTGATGATATTGCACTTTAAAGAAGGGTATTTTTGGTGTTTTTTGCAGGTATGAAGATTTAAAGGCACGAGCAAAAATATGCAATAAGGAGCGAATTTGGAGCAAAAATGACCAAATTATGCAAAATTGACCTAGGGCGCCGATGGCGAGGTCGATGGCGTCGACGACGTGATTTTCCCAAGATTTCAAAATTAATTCCAAGGAAGGCCGCCGACGGCGGAGATCGAGGCCACCGACGGTGGGGTTTATTTAAAAAGTACTGTTTCTAGATGGCCGCCGACGGCGGGATCGGCAGATTTTTTCAGAAATACGTTGAATGAGTAAGATTTTCGAAAGGGTGCCAGCAAAACCCCCAGAGACTCTTCTACAACTTTAAGAAGTATGAAATTAGGCCGAAGAAAGTGTCTCCTACACGTCTCCTACGTGATTACTAGTGAGTCCAAAGTGTTTTAAAGAGTTTATTAGTGAGCCATTAGTGTATTTATTAATGAGTAGTGAGTTCAAATAGAGATTTTGTGAGGAATTCTTCGAGGGATTGTAAGAGTGGAAGGGAAGTGAGAGATCTCTTCTACATTACCATTTCGAAGGAGAATTCCATGTGCTGTAAGAAAGGAAGAAATCTAGAGGAACATCAAAGAGTTTGCTTGGGGAGGAATTTGAGATAAGTAGTTTTTATTTATTATAGTTGGTACAACTTTACTTTATTATATGAAATCCAAGTTTTATTGCATCCTTTCCACGAATTCTGAGTAGTTATTCTGTCTTCACTTTTTTTTGATGTTTTAGTTAATTGATTAAATGAATTAGTCTATTAAACAAAATAAAAAGTAGTTGTGATGATATTATAGCTAAACATACTTTACTATACAAATTAGCCATTTGTATTGTTAAAATCTGTGAAGAATTTTTAAGACCTGACCGTGAGCTAAGAATTCTTAACTAGTATGTATCACAATTCTCTTTGAAAGGTAGACGGGTAAATCCTTGAAGAAAGGAGTGCAAATAAATAGGGAAATAATATTAAACGAACGTAGTATTAGAGATTTTAGAGTGACAGGCTAAAATCCTCAATTCGGTCCTATCATTTGGGTGCTGAGGTGTAAATTGTTAGCCCTCGGGCGAGGGGAACGTGGGAGCTCCAAAGTGAGAGCCGGTATCCTCCTAGCCTAGCCGTAGATTCAGTAACCAAGCAATAGGTTTAGTTATTGTTCTTTATACTTGGACCAAGGGGTAAAGAATAGGTATGCTCCTATTTAGCACAGCACATATAAAACTAATTCTAATTATCATTTCCTTTAAATATCTTAACAAAAGAGAAAGATTCTTTCTAATATATATATTTAAACTTAACTTTAGTAGTATTAGTAATCTGCTAGTAAAATTAATTTAAATATAAGAACTTTATTATTGATTGCATATTAATGACAGAAAAGCAAATTCGATTAGTTGTAATTTTATCTTGGTTTATATAATCCTAGTTCGTAGGGTTTAATATTTTTTCCCCGTGGGATCGCTAACCAGGACTCCACTAGAGCTTTGTATTACTTGAGCGATACATATACTTGCATTTAAAGCTAACTCTACGATAAAAAGTTTATAATATTTAATTGTTACTAAAATTAAAATTATGCTCTAGATCAAGTTTTTGGCACTGTTGCTTAGGATTTATATCTTTTAGTAGTGGTATCGAATTCTTATATTTATAAGTATATTTAAAATTGCGGGATCATCATTTCGTCATAGGTCCAACCAAAGCAGTCTTTATATTTTGTTAACAGTTGAATTATTTCTTTTTATTCTATTTTATTAAGAAATAAACTAATGAACGTAGGTTTAAGGTTTTCTTCAGTTCCTAGATTTATTTCTCTTAATTTATCACATGTTGATTTAATTTCCTCTTTCAATTCTAGAGGGACATCTTCGATTGGAAGATCAGATATTGATTCAGAGTTATGTTCTTCAGTGATGACTAAGCAAAATTCTGTATCATCTAGAAGTTCGAGAGCACCAAACCTAATACTCTCTTTAGAGTTAGGATTTCTTCTATTATTATTTCACATATGTTCAATGAAATGTGGTTATTTTAAAGACCTCTATTTGAGCATTAAACAATTTTGAATAAATTTTTGTACCCAAGGAGAATAAAACTCAAAAAGAATTTTCATTGATTTCGGAAGATTTTCATCTTCTAATTTTACATTAGTTTCTATACTAGAAGAAGTAGAGCCAAGTCTAAACTTAATTGGATTTTTATCATCAATATATACTTCTTTGACCACTAAATTCTCAATCTTAGCAGTAAATATTGGAGTTAGAGTCATAGAATGTATATAATGATTAATTTTCTCATAAAAAACTCAAATTATTTTTCTTTGTCTTCTTCTTCAAGAGGAATTTTGAATTGAGGCACTTTTGGAACCACCGATGTCGTTTCTTCTTTTGTATATTCTTTAGATTCCAGGTGGATTTTTAACCTCAATGGTTTCTTCATTGTGACAGTTGGATTTTATTTCAGTCGTCCTCGTCCCCGGCCTCAGCCTCGGGTAAGAGTTTGATGAGAATCACTACCCTTAGTCTTTGTTGAAGAATAACCTTTTTCAATTATTTTCTTTTCTTTTTCTTTTTCTTTTATATTCACTATTGTGTCTCTGAAGATTATTTTTTTTCTTTATAGGAGCACAATATGCAGCATCTTCATGTATACCATTTACATGGATTGAAAATGGTTGTAGATCTCTTATAATACAACATTCTTCTCCTTTTTGTAAATATTTTATGCATTGATGCAGCGAAGAATGAACCATTTTATGCTCATGTAGCCATGTTCTGCCCAGTAAAGCATTAAAAGAGGTATCATAGTCGATGAAATGGAATTTCACCATTATCACCAAGTCATTTATCTTTAGGAGCAATGTTATTGATCCTATAGCTCGTTCTCCTTGTTGATAAAATCCTCATAACATCATTGTATCTCTTGATAGTTAAGATGCATCAATATCCAAATATGCAAGAGTTCTTAAATTCATTATGTTAATCGAGGCATCTGGGTCGATTAGCACTCTTGAAAGTGTCGTTTCATTTATGTTCACAGTGATATATAGTGGACGATTATGCTCGGTCATTCTAAGTAACAATGCATTGTCAGAGATGGTAATCTTTGTCAATTCTTCTAATGGACAAGCTTCATTTTGAGTGTTGCTAACAATTTGAGCTAAGAAAATGTTTGGATCTAAAAGGGTTTTTATCAATGACTCCCTCATTTCTTTGGAGAGTATAAGAGCATCATAAATACTAAATATTGCAGGTCATTTTCTCAAGTGAGCTAATACATTATAGTCCACCTTGTTGTAAAGATTATCCTCATTTCTTTCAGGGGGTTGTGGATGTATTGGAGGAACAATCTTTTCTGGTGTAACTATTTGTTTTTCCTTCTCTTGGGAAGCCATTCTAAGAGGCAGAACTTTTCCACTTCGCAATTAATTTCAACGATTTCTTTAAGTTTATTATTTGAATCTTTCATCTCTGAGTCTGAAGATTCTAATTCTATAGAAATTGGGTCCCCTTATAGTTGGAGCATGACAGTATCGCTTTCGTCTTTGTCATTGTCAGAATTATCATTAATGTTATTGTTGTTTTGGTTGTCATTAGATTGATCAAGATCATGTACGATTTGAGTCTTGTCAAAATTTGAATCAAAATTTAAATGATAATTTTCAGAAGTATCACCCAAAATAGACAAAATGCAAGCAGAACTGGAGGTTTATTATTCACAGTAGTGGTAAAAAAGAAGACATACAAGGTAACCAGCTTGAGGGATTTTTTCCCTTCTTCTAAGATAACTATCCTAGTAGAAGATGGAGGAACATGAAAGCTAGGAAATACAAAAAGAAATGTAGTCCCTATGTTTGGAAGACCTCTAATCCTTCTTGATTCCTTATTCTTCTTTTTCTTTCCTTTCTTGAAAGATTTTGTGACCTGAAAATCTGTAAGGATATCCTCAAAAGATTTACCTTGCACGATGTTGTCATTGTTCTTATTGTCATAATTTTGCTTATCAACCGAAATCATATTGACCGAACCATTTTCAGGCTCTTTCAAATATTCTTTTGGAATTACTATGTTTCCTTCTTTAAATTTATGCTTTGAACCAGTCTTTGAAGACAAAGCATCCCTTAATTTTGTGCCCGAGCATCTTTTGATAAGGACAATAATTGGGACTGTCCTTCATGTCAACTTCTGCAAGCCTTTTAGCCGCAGCCAGCTTGAATTCTAGAATTTTTAGCAAGCTGCTGAATATTTTGCTGGCTGCCTCTATTATAAATGGGTAGTCCTTATTAATTCTATTAGTCATCGTTCTCTTGCCCATCGGTACTGGAATTGGTTATTGAAGTTGTAATTGAGAAGAAGTTTGTGGTGATGATTGGTTCGCTCATTGTTTCTTTTGTCATGTTGAACTTGCATTACTTGTTTACCCTCCTCTTCAACGTTTCCTGGATTCTTTTCAAATGTTTTGATAGACTTTGTCTTTTCGGTCTTTTTTGTTACACTCATTTGTTTAGCATTTTCTTAAAGTTTGGCAGCTTCACTGAGCAATTTTTCAAATGTTTTTATTGTTAATCCCTTGAGTATAAATGCTATAGGACCATGGATATTTTTAAGCAAGATTTCAGTAGCGTGTTATTCTTGGAGTTGTGGTCACATTTGATGCTAAGATTTCTCCAACACAAAATGTAATACACTAAACTCTCTCCTGGCTTTTACTTTCCTACTACCAAATCACCAATTGTTGTACGGTGTTGTGCTCCAGTGAACCGTTGAATGAAGGGACTTTCAAGTTCTGCAAAAGTATTAATAGATCCATTAGGAATAGAAGAGCATCACTTCCTCCTGCATTATAGCAACTTGCTCTGAAGTGTGCAAGATGCTAACGAGGATTACCGATCCTGTCAAAAATTTTGAAGAGAGTAGGAACAAAACCTTTAGGGTATTGAATAGAATCAAATTCCTCTAGATAGGGTCTACCCTTTGGAATTAGTGATGCAGCTTTTACCTGAGCCATTGTTTCTTTTATTTTTTGTTCTACCAATTGAGAGATGTCTTTTTATGAAATTTCACTTTTGAGAGGAATCCTTTTTATTTTAAGTGATTTCTTCAATTTCTATTGTCTCTCTTTTATCCTCTACAATGTGCATTATCTCCGACCTAATGATTTAAACAACAGGAAATGGATTTGTTGATGGATTTTGTATAGCTGCCATGAATTCTTCCATTTTTTGTTTGAGACAATTGATTTGTTCATCTCATCGTAGTTATTTTGTCGTATCTTCTTCACTTAATTCTCTTGTTAAGGAGGTATATCGTGTTTCCATCATATTTATCTCAGTGACTTTCTCATTTAAATTATTTGAAGAATTATCCCTCCTTATTCAGAATTGTTTGATGTCCATTTTCAATTTCTTTAATCTTTCTTCAAATGATTTCATAGGATGCTTTTCACAAGTTTACTCCTGAAAACTATTTGTAGGGGTACTCATGATATCTGAGATTCCTCCTGATGATTCTCATCTCCATACATTATTTTTTAGTATAGGACGAGATATCATGGAAAGTGTATCATTGTTTTGTGAATAAGAAGGATCTCCACGTTGTAGCATTTGGACCAAAGCAGTCATTTTAGTAGATGTGTCTTCTGCTTCTGATATTAATTTGTGATGATTAGTTATATCTTTTGTAACAATTACATCTTTTATTCTTGGCCTCAGACAAAATTTTACTAGTACCCGGGTACGCTGACTGTCTAATGGGAATTACTCATCCCTTTTTAAGTAGGATCTTCTTTTCATTGTTGTAGAAACTGCACATCCCATTTTATCTAACAGTCGAGAAATTGAACACCTATATTTCCATGCTAATCTTTTAAACACAAAGTATACAATATGAATTGACAGAGAATTTCTGGGTTGAAAAGCATTGTCTTCATACTCAATAGATATTAGAACATATTAGTTTTCTTTTGAAAAGGAAGGGTTCCTGAAAACATTTTGTCGAATTCAGATTTTCAAAATTATCATTTTCATTCCAACTTTTCTTTATTTTAAGAGAAGGAGTTTTATTATTTCGTTGAGTTTTTAAATTATTCTTTAAACAAGATCCAACTTCATATATGGACGGAAGTGGAATGTCATATTCTTGTTCGACGCAAATTTCTTTCCTTTTCTATTAACTTGTTCTTCCATTTCCTCAAAAATATTTTTTTCTTTAGGAATGTATTGAGGTAAGTCTTCTGTGACGTTAAGAAAATCTTCATAAGGTTCTAGATTGAATTTCTCAAAGGATTGTATATCAGTTTGATATGGACTTTCTAATGAAACTTCAATTTCATCAAATAATCCAAAATCATTCTGATAAAGGAAAATGTCTTCCTCAATTAGCGTATTAAAATCTTGATAATAATAAAATAATGAATATGATGATTCCATTGTAACTTTTCTGAAAATTCAAGAAGAATAAAATGTCATGTTCTTATTCAAAAACTAGGAATTTATTTTATTTGTCTTCGTATCATATTGTCATTATGGGAGAAACTTCTTCAAGAATCAGATTTCATGAAGATATGATCCAATTTTTTGAAGGATGGAACATCTTTTAGAAAACAAGTGATTTAACAAAAGATGAGAAGAAAGTTTATCCTCAGTGGAGTCGCCAAATAGAATCTCTTGTCAGCGTTCGTAGCCGTGTCGGAGATTTTCTTGTGTCGATGTCAATGACATTGTTTTGGAGTCGCCACTCAGTTTATCAATAATATTACCCTAATATTCAATAAATCATATTTCTTTTGCTCTGTAAAAGGATCCTTAGATAGTAAGAAATTTAAAGGAAGTAAGGGCTAATAAGATAGAAAACAGTAGAAAAAGTAATGTCGGTGACAATCCCTATAAAAGAAAATTCTAGAATGTCTTATCCTAGAAGTTCTTATATAAGGATAATGAAATTTTGGTAACCAGAGATTTCTAGATGTAGTATCTATCTTGATTTCTTTAAATCTCTTGTGAGAGCATGCTTCTATAGTTAATTACATCTTAGACAATTATGATTGTTTAAGAAAACTTTTGATTAATATTAATCACTTATTTTCTAAGAAGTTTCAAGTACAAGGAAAGAGACGCCAACGTTTAATCATAGGGGTAATGTGTCATACTACCCTAAAAAAATTTGATTTTGTCAATGTAATTTATTATGATTATTTTTGTTTTGTTGTTTGTCGTTTTAATTTTTGTTTCATCAATGTTATTTTATTATCTTGTAATTTGTTATTTTTCTGGTGGTTATCCTAAAAGTTTTGGTTTTATTTTGTCATGTTGTTGTTATGTTGTTTTGTGTTTGCTTCATGTTATATATTTATCTTAAGTTTTGTGGCTAACCTAAAAGTTTCAATTTTGTTTACTCATTTTGTTTTATGTCATTGTTCCGTCTTTGGAATGTCGTCCTGCAAAACAGAGTTAACACACACTATAATATGGAAAGAAAATCTAGAACGAAACTAATGTCGTCATTTCGTCTTGATTGTCCTACAAAACAGAGTTAGTACACACTATAACATGCAAAGAAAATCTAAAACGAAACTTGTCTACATCCTGCAAAGGAAAAGAGTGTCAGATTTAAAAGAAATAATTTCAATTTTATTTCTTAAAATCCTCTTTTAATTGGTTAAATTTTCGATAATCTTGTCAAGATTTCACTAGCTCCGTCATCTCAGAGTTATCAGGGGCCTTAATCTACTTAGTTCGAAAGGTGTTTAAACCAAGACTGGAAACTTTCAGTCAGCAACCAGGATTGTGTCATCCAAGAACACTGGGGTTTAAGTTGCATTTGGTGATCTTTATTCATTAGAGTTTCATTTAAGATTTAATATCTTTTAAGATTATTGGTTGGAAAATTTTTAAGTTTTTTACAATTTATTAACAGATTTAAATTTTTTGATTGTTTACATATATCGATTTTGATTTATTTTATGTCTAATTTAGACTTTGAAGAGAGGGGTTAAGTTTATTTTGTTGTGATGTAAGATTTAATTAAACTAAAAAGTTTCTAGGTTCAATGTCGTTTGAATAAAATCTAACATAAGTTAGACTTTAAAGTTTTAGATACAATGTTATTTCTTTCTAAAGGATGTTAAGTCTTAAATCCAGTTAGACTTTAAAATTTTAGATTCAGTGTTATTTGAATCTAAAATGTGTCAAGTTTAATATGGATTAGATTTAAATAAAATCTAACTTATGTTATATGTTAGAATTTATATTCAATGTCATTGGAATCTAAAAAGAAGTGTTAAGTCTACTATGGATTAGACTTAGATAAAATCTAACATAAGTTAGACTTTAGATTCGTTTGAATCTAAAAAGATGTTAAGTCTAGTAAAGATTAGACTAAGATAAAATCTAATATAAGTTAGATTTTAAATTTTTAGATTCAATGTCATTTGAATCTAAAAATAAGTGTTAAGTCTAATATGGATTAGACTAAAATAATTAGATTCAATGTTGTTTGAATCTAATTAATTTGAACTTAAATTAAGAGTTTTGACTAAAATTGATTTTAAGTCTGAAGTTTGATTTCAGTTCAATGTGAGTTGTTGATTAACTTAGGTTCAATTAAACCGAAGTTAGAGATATTAAGCTAGCTCAATATGGGTTGAACCTTATGTTTGGGTTAACTTGGGTTCAATTTAGGTTGAACCTGAGTTAGGAATGTTGAGTTAGGTTCAATATGGGTTGAACCTAATGTTTAAGTTAAGTCTAGTTAAAAAAAAACATAATTAAGGTTTACACCTTACTTAAGTAATATTTAAAGGTTAATTAATTCTAATTAGATTAGACTTAATTAAAATTAAAGACCGTTCAAGTCTTATTTATGTAAGACTTATGTTTTAACTAAGTCTAGTTAAAGTTAGACTTAATCAGCATTTGAGGTTATTTAAGCCTAATTTAAGTAAGGCTTAAAGATTAATTTAGTCTAATAGGTTTAGACTTAATTATGTTTAAGTTTGATTAAACCTTAGTTAGTTAATATTTAATGATTTAATAAGGTCTAATAGGTTAGACCGAACTAGAGTTTAAGTTTGATTAAACCTTAGTTAGTTAAGGTTTAATGATTTAATTAGGTCTAATGGGTTAGACCTAATTTAAGGTTTAGATTTGATTAAACCTTTGTTAGTTAAGGTTTGTTGACCTCACTTTTGGTTGAGGTCTAGTTTCTCTGTAGATTGCCTAGGGTCTAGCTATAAGACTTCCTAGTGACTTTTCTTAGAGGACTAGCAATGGAACCCTCCCCATAGAAATTCAAACTTTTCTTACTTCACTTGAACCTTCATATGTTAAGGTCTAACCTCCAACTTTGGGAGGAAGAGACCAAGCATAAGGAAGTCTATGTGAAATCCTTATAGGTGACTAAGCCTTTGGATTAGCCCTCGGGGAGCCTGTGTCACACACTGACATTCACAATTACATATTACATTTTACACTCACATCCTAAATCAAATACGTTTCACTTTAACCTTTGGACCCTTTGGAACCTCATGTGAGTGGTCCTAATAGCCTTAAGCCTATGGCAAAAAGAGCTAAGATCACCACATAGAGGACCAATGGAGGCATTCCTTAGCCTGTAACCCATCTAAAATGGTTCCATACTTCATGGTCTGACGATACCTCACTTTTCCAAAATATTCAATTTTTACCCCGAAATTACCAAATTGCCCCTGAAAAGGGACCCAAAACCCAAAATTCCACAGAGTCACCTGGGGTTCCTAAAAATTGTTTTAGAGGGTTCCCCTCATCAAATGATGAAGTTTAACGGTAAAGATGTTGTACTTTTGAGCTACCGGTGGACTCCTCGTGGCTTAAATAATCGCTACTTGAGTGACATTTCGGGCCTCGCAAAACCCTCTGTAGTGGTCAGTAATGCTATTGGACATCGCCGTTCAACTCCAAATTCAATTTTGAACCACTTTGGACCTTTAAATCATACTTTTGACCAAGTTCCCGAAAAATCCCTGAAATTACCAAAATACCCATGCTTAGCCAAAAATTTAAAAATTCCAAAAATTCCCAAAAATTTCTAAAATCTCCAAAAAATTACCAATTTCATTTTCTCCAACTACACCATAGTTCAAATTTGTCAATTTAAGCTGATTTCATCAAAAGCCCCAATTTTCACCTAAGCCCGACCTAGGCCTCGGTTTGACCCAAATTGAACCCAATGTTAGTCGATTTCCTCCCGATTTGAATTTTTAACACTTCGACACATCCCCCTAAACTAAATGCAACATTTTATCACCACCAATTTGGCTTTAAATTTCACCCAAATCCGATTTAATCACAAATCCCCAAATTTGACCAATTTTTGGTCTGTTTGGATGACGAGGTTACCCAAACGACCTCAGATTTCAAAATTAACTACGTTGTTGCTTCCGGAACGTTGAAAATAGTATGAATAGATATAAAATTTGCTACGCATGACCAAACGACATCAAATTCAGCGTCCTCGGGTGAGTAAATAAGTAATAAAAGATATTATTTTTGCTCCCTCCTTGACCTAGCCAACCAAACCCTCCTCCTCCTCCTCTCCAATTTGTGATTTCTGCTTAGCCGAATCCTCCCCTTGCATTGTGCAAATTTTCCATGGCTTCTATCCTCCTCTCTTTCAAGAAGGCGATGTGGCTCATCCTCCTCCATGCAATTTCTACCATGGGAGAATCTCCTGGCTTCAATCCCATCCATGGCAACACTCCATAATATCCTACATGCTTTGTCACTTCTCCCCTGGATTTCTATCATCTCTATCACCTCCAAAATGGGTAGAAGTCTTCTCTTTATTTGGACCTTTGGGTATTACCCATGGGAAAGTTTAGGGCTTCTTCTTCCTTCTTCCATGGCTAAAAGATGGCCTTCTTTCCCCTTTATTTGTTTGACCAAGTTTTAGAGGAAGGAAGGAGGTGCTGCCATTTCATTGTTTGATCCAACATTAAGCATCAAATGAGTTGCTTTTAAGTGAGAAGAAGAAAAAAAAGGAGAAGTGACATTGTTTAGCACTTTAAAGAGAAGGGTTCTAGCATGCTTGGGAGCTTTAAATTTCATATGATTGATGAGAAGTTCTTTCTCTTTTACATTCTTTTAGCTTACTTACAATGCTTGGAATGGTGTCACTTACATATTCTTCCTTCTTTACATTACCCTACTTGCCTAAAATGCTTGGAATGGTGTTACATACATGTTGAATGTTGTGATTATGAAAAACTTGGGATTTGATGGAAATGTTGAATGTTGTTACATATTCATATATATGTTTACGTACTGCTTGGATTGTAAATTGTAGGTGTGAAAATCAATTTTATTATGTCGTTATGCTGCTGAATTTTTCTCTGATCAAATTTGGCTTTCTCCATTCCTTTTGGGCATGTTGCCTCCTTACCTTCCAAAGCTTTTGGTTTTGATTTCACATATCTCAACCTTTTTGCTCCACATACTTTATAGTTATCCCCCGCACCATGTTGTAGAATATGCTTTACATGATAACCTCTCGCACGACATTGGAGGGGTTTAGCTCGTTTTCTTCACACGTCTTACTGTTAGCTCTCTGCACCATGTTGGGAGAGACTTTAGCCGCTTTAACATGTGTTTTGACTTTCCTTTGACTTTGAGAGATAACCCGCCTCCTTTACTACATTTCTTAGGTGGATTGTCTTCTCCTATTTCTTTCCCTTGACCTCTTATCCTTTTATTTTCACCTTGTTTCTTGGCTCAATTCACGTGCCTTAATAGGACACATAAGTGCGCACGTATAGCTTTCCGCTATATGTGGGGTCATCAAATAAGGTTGTAAGTGTGATGGGGACAATGATAGAGTTGCAATAGAGAACCGACCTGAGAGAATCACAAAATAGTATCTCCTGAATCAGAGACTCTGGCAAGGGTAGAGAAAGGAAATTACTGATACTATTCACCCATCCTTGGGGTTTCTACCACCGACAGTCTAAAGATGTTAGCAGTCCTAGTTTGATTAGGGTAGTCAACTTGTGAATCGAATTACTTTACAAAAAATACACATACATATTTTCAAAAATATAAATAAAAATACAAAATTTCCTCAACCACAAAACAGCCTACTTACCTACAGGTTTTCACTTGCATGACATCCAATTTGAAATGAATGAAAAATTTGCAAAGGTCCATGGTTGGCTACTCAAGTCAGCTTAAGGCTGCCTTCTGCAGAAAGTCAGTCTAGTAGTCAGTACCTGGTGCACTATAAGCCCTAAACCGTCAAGGTTTCCGAGGTTGTCATTCCGATACGACATAAATCCTCACATCTTCCAGGCTATTCACTTGATCAACATCAAGTGAATGTAAGTCCTACTTAATTAAAATTGGCAGGATGAAACATAAATTAAATCTTTCCCTAAATTAAGCAAACAATTGGATAGTTTAAGAAGCCACCGAGAATCTTCTTGAATCCGTGCCTTCTCCTAGTCCTTCCTCCTTTGGATTCCACAACAACTCTTTCTCAAGACTTGACACCACTCACCTATTGGATTCTGACTATCACATTCCATTAACGAAAACCTTAGCTTTTTGAAATCTTAAGAACATATTACCTTATTTGTATCAAAAGTTTTCTTAGGTGATCCCAATTATCTAAGATGTAATTAACTATAGGGGCTTGAACTTATAGGAAACTTTTTCTGAACCCAGCATAATATAAACCCTATTTAATCCTTCATATTAAATAGGGGAACTTGTCGGCACATAAAACAGTTTTCCAGACCAAACAGGTGTCATTTACTTCTTTAGTTTATTTGATCGAGCCTCATACTTAAATTTTGTGTTTATCCTTCAGGATAGATACAAGTTTTGAGGTATAGTTCTCTTTCATTTGAACTTCATAAAATATAAGATCAGTTTGACTTCATATTTTTCTAAACTAAATTTATAATTAAACTAAAACTATCCTTCCGAAGTAGGCGACGAGATTTTGATTCCGGCGGCCGACAGTTCTAGTGGGCAACCCCAACCAAAACTCACATTAAAACTTTTACTTTTTAAGCGTCGACAGCTTCTGGCGACTCCACTGGGGAAAGATTTCTATTTCCATACAAATCAGAAAACTTGTTCTTACACATCAGTAAAGTGTCTATGTCCCCCATAAGCCAGATTACCATTCTTCTGTCGATATGCTTCAATCATTTCTTTTTTGGGTAAGTATCATCGACTCTCCTTTACTTCAGGACCGCTTGTTTAAACCACCTTTAAACAAAAGAGTCCAAGAGGCTTTAGGCTTTTTCTTTGATCTTTTGTGGGGTCATACCCTCAATAGGTGTGATGGGCAGACAATTTGACCAGGATGAACAACGTCGAGAAGAGGGTCCCAAATTGGGTCCTATACCTCACCTATCCTTCTCACCCTACACATCCAATCTTTGCTATTTTGCAAAGTTGAACTTCAAATTCCTCAATCCAATCCTGAAATATTTCTGAAATTTTAACCTCTTTAAATCAATAAAAACATTGAAAACATAAAACCAAAACACCTACAACACAAAAAATTAAAGAAAAGAAAACAAAACAAAATGAAACGCACTTACCCAGTTCACAGATCGACCATTCTTAATTTGTAATTTTTATATTACAAATAGAAGGTTTTGGGTCATTTTCCTAATACACGGAATTTCCTTTCGGATCGACAGTGACAATGTCGATCCCTAAGCTTACGTTTTCCAGCAACCTAGTCCACCTCCCCTGGGGCTCATTACGTTATTTCTACAATTCGATTTAGAGCCGGCTTTAACTAATTTGAGGTCATTCTGGGAAAAGATCCATTTCTCACAGTGAAGGTCGCGACTCCTGAAATTCAACAGCCTTCCACCGAGTTTGACCTGAACTCCCGTCACAACTTTCCCACTGTCAAGAGGGCAAAAGCTGTTCCTACTCCTTTCAAGTCAGCTGTGTCTATGCCCCGGAGGACCATTGCTCCTACTCCCGCTGGATTTGTTGACCTTATTTTTGGTGAGGTCTGATATCTCTTTTTAGTACTTAGGATCTAGCCATAGGTTTTCCCTTAGACTATCCTAGAGGACTAGAAATGGGACCCACCACATAGAAATTCAAAACACTTCTTAACTTACTTCAAACCCCACAAGTTTGATTGTAAACCCCCAGGCCACTTGGAGAGTTAAGATCAAATGTGGAGGTTTAAAGGATGAGGTTCCTATAGGACTCTTTGGCCTTAGGATTACCCTGGGTGGTCTGGTCTTGGTGAGGGCAAGCTTGCACACACCACACTCTCACACACATTCCAAATCTTAAAACCACTTTTACTCAATTTGACTCCCTGACTCATGTAGGTAACTCATATGGATGGACCTTAACCCCTAAGCCCCTGGTTAAGAGAGTTGGAACAACATATTGAGTGCCTAAAATGAGTCCTCTCATGGATCTTGTGAGCTTAATATGGCTTCATGGCTTAATCAAATGATTTCATTTCACTCACACTTAATCAATCTTCATTTTTCCCAAATTTTAATTTTTTACCACAGGGACCCTAAACCCACCAATCCTACCAAATGCCCTAGAAATTGCCCAAAATTTGCAAAATTGCCTAAATTACCCAAAACCCCTTAAAATCAATCCTAAATATTCTCCACCACTCAAATTGATCATCCATGGCCAAATATGTCAAAATTTCTAAGAATACCTCCCAATAACCTCTAAATACCTACCAAATACCCCTTTAGCTCAAAAAATCAAAAATTTCGAAAATTCCTAAAATATTCCATAAAATCACTAATTTGACCAATTTTTTAACTTAAGTGGACCCAATGTTCATCCAAATCACTCCAATTGACCTCAATTTTGATCCAATTCAATTCTAAACTCCAATTAAATATCCCCAACATAAATTTAAACCAAATCCAAACTCAATTTTATCAACATGTTGATCCAATTTCAACTTGAAGCTTAAAGCCCAATTTTGGCCCATGACTTAAACTTAGCCAAAACCAACCCAACTCAACTCCAATTACCCCCAAATCCTTTCTAAAACCTTCCCAACATCTCCACAAACAAAACACTAACTTGATTTGCCCCAAATTTGAACCCAAACTTCACCCAAGCTTAACTTAAGCCAAAATTCCCTAAATTGGCCTAAACCAATCATGAACCCAAATAGTCCCAAATCTCAAAATTAAGACCCAACCAAAATTGAAAACTCTTTATTACACCTCAATAAACATTTTACAACATTAATATTACATCAAAACCAACATTAGCCCAACCTTAGCCCAAGTTAGCCCAATTTGATCCACTTTGACTCTATTATTAAAAGACCCAAATCAAACCCAATTCAACCCCAAATGGCATCAAATATTTTCTAAAATTCTCATGACACATCCCTAAACCAATTGCAACATTTATATGGTATAATCTTTTACAAAATTTTTATCTAAAAGTTCATTTTGAAACCTAAAAGCCCACTTCCATAAGACATTTAAAAGCCCATTTTTTACCAAATTTGAAAAAGCCCAAAATCTATTCCAAAGCCCACATGACAATTTCTTCTCATCATCCCTTTAATTGATATCATCCCTAAGTTATAAATCCATGATCAAATGATTATAAATCAAGCTTCATACATATTTTCATCAAAATATCCTAAATTCATAAAACTCATTTTTATGCAAGTGAGCTAATCTTTTCCCAAGCCAAATGGAGCCAATGAAGCCATGCACAAGCCACATGAAAGCGATGAAGAACCCTTTCCACCTCACCATGCCATTAGTGGCAAAAGAGGGAGCCTCTTTCTTAACCCTTCACTAAACTTTTTTAACCACATTTATGTAACACTCTAATCCAAGTTAGCCACCTCACCATGGATGGAGACTTCACCACCCTTTCCTAGCTGACCCAACTGATTCCATCAGCCTAAAACTAGAGCATGGGGGGTGCACCGAACCCATTTGCATGAGTTAACCAAACCAAGCCCAAAATGAGCTCTCCCCCAAACCATTTAAATCAAACCCCTTTACACATGGCCAAAGCCGATTGAACTCATCAAACCCCAGCCCTTACCTCACTGGTCAACATGGTGACTTGACTCTCGCCGGACCACCACTTGGGTCTCCGAAAAATACCAGGCCGAGAGCACCCAATTGATTAAAAAAAAATCAAAACTCACCTGCTGCGCTGTCCCATGGTCAATGGCCATTATGGTTGTTCTTCTCCTCCCATAGGCAGCTGATCCCAACCCTTAGCTTGCCTTGGGAAGCCCTCTAGCCATGCATATTTAAACTCACCCCGTCACGACCATGAGAAGGTGCTGAAAAAAACCTTACCAAAACTCTGCCAAAATCACTCCACACCCTTCTGCTAACAAAGAGCACTTGATCCCCACTGAAATCCAGCCCTAAAACCCCCTCTGTGAGCTCAATTTTTGAGTTCAAATTTGAGCCCAAAAACCAGGACACTTCACCACAGTGAGTCAATCTTCAAATTGATTGACTCTACACCTTCACCAGACCAAGAGGAGAAGTTCACCAGCAAAAGCCCCCTCATCAGGCCAGCCATTCTCTCTATCGGCCAAGCTTTGAAATCAGGCTTGGTAAAAATTGGGTCTAGACATTTCACCATGACCAGAGGCTTCATCCCTAGGCTCCTCCAGCTCCAACGAATGTGCCGAGCACATTGAGTCGAGGCTTCACCTCCTGAACCAAGGTATGGGAACTTTTCTTCAACCCGAGCTTCCAACAATTCTCCATTTAATTTGAGTCAATTTCAATGCATGTTATCCGTATGGATAGACTCCTCTAGGCTAGATGAGCATGTAGGAAGAAACCGCTCTCGATTTGGTTGAGTATCGAGTGAGATATTAGGTCTAGAAGGTGGACGGTTCTCGGGTAGGGGTACTCGGGGACGATGAACGGATGTCGTCCGTTCATGTGCGTATTGAATGGACGGTTCAGATCAAGCTGGATCAAGCTTCAGGATGAAATCACGGGGCTGTATGGCACTTAGGTGGAAGGCGGCGTCGAAATGGAAGCGCGCCGCGTGGAGTTTCGGATCTGCCGAGGATGACGGGGCGCCGTGCTGGATAAGTAGATAAATAGGTTATTTTTTATTTATTTAATTGCCTAAAACTTCAAAAATCCATATCTTTGTGTAGAAAAATCACAAAAATAAAATAAAAATACACTATTGCTCAGTGAACAGAGGAGAACAATGTGAAAAAAGAATTAACTTTTTTTGATGAGTATTTTATTTTAAATTAATTATCTACTGTTTTAAGTATTTCAATTCTCCATTCATGCATACAATTCACCATGACATGAGACCATAGGGCTTTTGTAGCCTCTATTCTTTGGAACATTCCCTGAATTTTTCAAGACCAGAGGCTACCTCTATGGTAAGTTATTGATTTTCCAAATTTATGTGTCTATTTTGATATTTTAATTCCAGTAATTAGCATGTTACTTAAAAAATTCTAGGAAAATTAGGGAAGGTATCTTATGGCTAGAAGACCCTAGGAAAGTTATGGTTTTGACTTAATTCTTTAAAAATAACCATACTTAGCTTAAACACTCAAAATTGAATTTTAATTAATTAGGAGTAACCACACACCAAAATCATTTGAAAATAATTCCCCACTATCATTTAGGATGTGAAGAACCTCACATAAAATTTTCAAGTCAATTGAAAATGATTTAACCCATTAAATGAATTAATTAAGTGACAAGACCACTTTGAAGATTAAAAAATTCATAAAACCCAAAATACACTTCCAAAATTCACCAAATTGGTTTTGGGGCTTCTCTGATATCAGAGGAGTCTAAAAAAAACTAAAATTGGAATTTTCTAAAAATTTTCATTTTTATCCATATTTTAAATATTTTAATAATTAAAAAAATTAAAAAAATCACAAAATTATTAAAATTCAGAAAAATGTCATATTTCATCCCCTAATCACTTAGGAACCAACGAAATATTTTTCCTAAGTCTCTAGGTTAAGATATTGAATTTTAAAGGCTTAAGACAATTTTTAATATAAAAAAAAGAATTTTCAAACCTTCCCACTAAAATAATTCTAATAAATCAAAGAAAAATCAAAAAATTATAAAACTTGTTTCTTTGACTTTCCTGAGGTTAGAGGGACTTGAGAAAAATATAAAATCCATTTTTGAACTTTAATTTTATTTTATAATTAATTAATACCCTATAACTCAAAATAACTATAATAAATCAAATATAATTTAAAAAATTACCAAAATTGGTCCAAGTGATCTATTGGTCAATAGGGACATCCCATAATTTTTTTAAGGACAGAAACCTCAATTTGGTCATGTTGTTGAATTTTCATTGAAAAACCTCATTTTGCATTAAAATAAATATATAAATTAAATTAAAAACAAAAAAATCACATTTTTTTCGCTAATGACTTAATTGACATATGAGTAAAGTGACATAAAAATTTCAAGTTCATTTGAGCTCAATTTAGTGAGTTATGAAATAAATATGCCTAAAGGGGGCATAATGGTAATTAAGGAATGTTAACCATAACTAAAATTTAGGCTAAACCAAAGGGAGGGATAGAATATTTGACCTTAAATTCTTATTTGATGATTGATATTAAGGTAGCAAAGAGGTAGAAACCCATTAATCACTTTCAACAATTCAAAATGAAACTTTAATTAATTAAATAATTTAAATTTTGGGAGAATAATTAAAATTTGGATTATTAAAATGGGGATATAATTTAGGAAGATTATAATCATTTAATCTAAAATCCCTAAATGAACCATTCCAATAATACTCAACTCTTAATCAATTTTAACGACATGATGATCAAAATTAGTAGTTAAAAGGGAAATAACTTGTTAAATAAATTGAAACTTAAAATATTAAAAGATTTAACAATTAAAATAAATAAACTTTATGATATTTAAAACTAATCTGAGATTAATTAAAAATAAATTTGGAACAAACTCAAGATGTTAAAATTAATCTAAAAATTGTTTAAGACTTAAATCAAAACAAAATTTAAAACATCAAAGATCAACCTAGAACAATGCATGATTAAAACATTATAAATTAAATCATTTTAAAGCATTAAAATTAACCTAAATTAATATGATCAATTCAGAACAAATTTAAATTATCAAAATTTAATTAAATAAAATAATTTAAATAGCTCTTTAAACTTAAGTAAACTCAAAACACTTAAAAGAAAATCAACATGAATTTTGGAATTAAATTAAAATTACCTTAAAATCATCAATCTAATCAAAACGGTTAAATTCCTCAACAAACTAATTTACCCCCTAAACACTTTTATTTTTATAACCCTCAAATAATGCATCAAGTGAAATTTCACTTCACTCATCGGATAATCAAATGTCTAGGTTCACTGATCAAGAAGCACAACTTAACTAAATCTCTTGAATGATTAATTCACTTGTACAATAAAATTCAGTTGGACTTGAAATAATCTCATAAGTATTGAAAAGATGTTTAGTACTCGTCCTATGCACTTTATCAATATGATGGGATGTTTTAGAAGAACAATTGTACTTAATTGTTCTTTGGTGAAGAAATTCATCCATAAAATACAAAGACCTAGACGTCATAGGAAGTAACTAGCAATAGAATTAGGATTTTGGTAGACAACCAGAACCTTCCCTTAACTTTACCTAGGTGATTGTTGCAAATATTTAAATGCTTTGACATGTGTTTTAAGTGTAGGTGAAAGTGACGGGAATGCTTACCAGGTACACTTTGATGTTTATTGCAATTTATTTACCTGCATCGTATTTTCCTTCTTGCAAAACATGCATGTTAAACAAGAATGTCACCCTGCATGAAAACTGAAACTTTTTATGATAGCCACAAAACTGAAACCCAAAACTAAATTAAAAGTCACAATAAGATAAAATTCACCGCCACAACATTCAAAAGGTAAAACAACTCAAAATTTAATTACAAATAGAACAACAAAACTACAACTACAATTAAATTAAAATGTCTCGTTGGATGATCGGGAATACCTCGGATGATGTAACCTACGTGTTGCTAACGTGATTTCCCACTGTCTAAATGAAAGTGTGGAACTCATTCAGTTGAATTTAGCAGATTCGTTTGGACTAAGTGAATCCGATAAAAATAATGGTGCTGGAATGATGGAACCGTGTGATCTTAACCGGTGTTGTTATAATCAACTTTAAGGTTCCCCTAATAAAACATTAAGGCATTTGAACCCTAAAAATTTTCTAAACCAGAACACTTCTCTCATCTCTTGATTTTCACTTCTAAAACTAAACCTCTGCAACAACAAGGAGCTTGGAGCATGGTGGGCAGCATGGTCATCTTGGTCAGCAAAACTTGTGTCTACTTCAGAAAAACCTTTCTTAGAATTAAATAACAAAGCCATAGGATTTTGAGGTAGTCTGCCTAGTACAAAATAAATTTTCAGCTTTTCGTTAGGCATTTGCATAATCAGATTATACAAATTAAGCCCTTACCGGCCTTAGGACTCCGAGGTAATCGTTTGGCACGACATAAACCCTCACATCTTCGAGGCTATTTGTATGATTATGTCATATAAATATAATTACTAATTAACTAAAATTGGCAGGATTACAACATTAAATAAACTCTCAAATTGAAGCCAAACCATAGGATATTTGGAAAGTCACCGAAGTTTGCTTCGGGTCTGTGACATTCCCTACTTCTCTTCCTTTGGACACTCAAAATAACTGTTCCAAATTTGAGCTAATCCTTTTTGAAATCTCCAAAGTCCAATTATTTGAAACCTTAACTTTGAAAATCTTGAGAGCAAAACCACTGATCATTATCGAGAGTTTTCTTAAGTGTTTTCAGAAATTTAAGATGTAATTAACTATAGGGGCTTGCCCTTATAGGGAACTTTAAGAACCCAGGTAATATAAAACCTTCTTAATTCCTTTATATTAAGCAGGGGAACTTGTCGGCTTATAAAATTGGTTTGCAAACCAATTGGATGTCACAAATCTTCTAGTTTATTTAATCGAGCCCCATCATCAAGCAGTGTGTCTATTCTTTGGGATAGATGCACATTTTGTAATGTGATGCTCATTTATATAAACTATTTGGGACGTGACATCGGTTCGATTTCATATCTTAAAATTTTTAAACTTAAAATTATTTTCAAAATTAAATGCTAATTTTAAAATTATACATATATATTTAAATTAAATTTAAAATTTAAAATTCACCGATAATTTCTGTAGGCGACCCCACTTTAAAAAACACGTAACTTAACCTAAAAATATACCGATAATTCCTGGAGACTCCGCTGGGGACTAGTTCCTCTATCAATTTTGATTGGATGGTTTTGCTTTCATAAATCGGTAGCAAGTCCATGTCCCTGGTAGGCCAAGCTACCATTCTTCCGTTGAAATACCACGTTCATTTCTATCTTGAATGGGTATAATCAACTCTCTTGGATTTTGGAGCAACTGTTTAGACACCCCTAAACAGAGAGGTTCTGAAATCCTTTTACCTCTTTGAGGTGGCGTAGACCCCCAATAGGTGTTAGCTTAGGAGCGGTTCTTCGGGTTGAGAAGTATTGCGAGACTCTGTGTTACTTTCCAATTTATGGATTGGGGCCCTTATCTTTCCTCTAACCTTTCCACTATTAATTATTTCGTTCCTAATGAACAAGCCTTCCAGAAAACAAACCCTTTAAGTAAGTGAACTTTCTGTTAAACCAGGAACACACAAATAAAACAAAATCCAAAAATATCTTGTAAATAAAATTAAGAAAATGAAAAAATAAATGGAGATGTATTCAGACTCTTTTAGAGAATTTCCTCTCTTTTTCGTCCTGACGTAAGGAAGCATAAATCAGAACTAATGCTTGGAATCTACCCTGCAGAAAATGTCTGCACCGAAGCTGATTTTCTCCTTCACCAAAGGCATAGACTTGGCTGTTTATAAGGACGAGCTGCCCAATGACGCTGTCATTCGTTTTTAACAGGGGTTCGACATTACAGACATTAAGTTCATTGATGTTACTCTCTTCGCACTAATGAACAAAGTACCAGAAACTGAGGAGCCTATAATTGAGTTCAACCTGAAATCGACTCAAGAGTTAACTCCCCTGCAAAGGGTCCCAACTGAAAGAAACACTATTGCTCGTAGGAGGACTATTATCTCTACCCCCACCAGTCTGGTCATCTCTACACCAACCTCAGCTCCTGCCAAATTGAAAGGAAAAGAAGTCCAAGTCGGTGATGGGCCTGTTACCGTGGAGTGCGCATATTTTGTTGCATTGTCGTCTGTTTTTGAGATAGGGTCCAGTTAAAGAGTTACACCCTTAACTCGGACTCAAAGAAGAAATAGGAGTAGAAAGATCGCTAGGATCAAGAAGGCCAAGGCTGCTAAAGTTGCTTTTCTGGAAGAGATTCCTGAGAAAGAAGAAGAACTGCTCGAGTATTCACCCCTGTTGGGAGGAAGTAGATTCCACCCTCTCTCTGCTGCATCGGATGAAGAAGATATCTGAAGGATCACCGCTACATTACCCCGACCTGCATACTATAGTGACTAAAAGAGGAAGAGGGCCAAGATTACGCCGCTTACCCGACTACGAGCTGTAGTGGAGAAGTTAGCAAAGAAAGAAGGTTG
This sequence comes from Papilionanthe hookeriana x Papilionanthe teres, assembly GCA_022702705.1. Taxonomy (NCBI): domain Eukaryota; kingdom Viridiplantae; phylum Streptophyta; class Magnoliopsida; order Asparagales; family Orchidaceae; genus Papilionanthe; species Papilionanthe hookeriana x Papilionanthe teres. The sequence continues at coordinate 151,818,868 of CM040427.1, read as the reverse complement.
CCCCGTATCAAAGATTCTAAGAAGGATGGGACAAGTGCCAGTTAAATATCGCCTTAGATCACGAGTAGACCCTATCATTGCTCTAGAGAGACCAAGGAAGAAAGTGCGAGCTAGTGAGAGAAGTTTGCCTGTTGTCATATCAGGTCACCATATTAGGGAGCACACCACCTACCGACGTACAGCCGACAGACCATCTGGTCCTAGACCTTCTACTGCAAGAAGGATGGTGTGGCAACCTATTATTGTTGAACTGATACCAACGCAATGTTCTGGAAAGAAGATTCTCGTCAGAGAACCTAAATCTGAAGAAAGTGCTACTGCATTAAAGGAAACTCCTGAAAAAGAAGTTCAACAGTCATCACATGACAACCACGAAACTGTTTGGAAAAGACCACTTGAGATTGCCATAGGAAAGATGAGGACGGACATTCAACGGTTTGCAAATGAAAGAGGAGAAAAATTAGGAATTGAAGTTGATTCATCAGAATTTATGGATGAAGAGTATTTCGGGATCAATATGGTCGAGACCCGAGCATCGTCAGCTTCGCAAGGAGCTCCGTCAGCTTCAAAAAGGGATGAACCAGAAGTAATGATGACATGTCATCAGGAAAAGGATGATACGATCTCCCAGATGACAAAAAGGATGGACGAGATGGCGGCCGCCTTAGCCACTCTCCAGAGTTAGCTTCAACCTCAGAAGGAAACACCCCCAGAGATCATTCACATCGCAGATGAAGGGAAAGAGATTACGTCCGTCAATGGAGATGAACAGCCGAAGAAGGATTCTACTCAGAGCATGATTCCTGAAAAGGATATTAAGAACATGGTAGAAGAACCAGTGCAAGAAGCCTTAGCTCAGTCTAAGAGTGGAGCATCTATTCACACTGGTAGACCTTACCCTGAAGAATTTGATGCAGTCCAATACCCGAAGGGCTTCGTACCACCTCTATTCAAGACTTTTGATGGTACGGGAAACCCCAGTAGCATGTCACACATTTCCGTGCTAGTTGCTGCAATGCCGGTGGGAGCGATGCTTTACTCTTTCGTCAGTTCGTCAGCAGCCTGTCAGGGATTGCCTTCGATTGGTATGCAAAATTGACGAATGGTTTAGTCAAGACATTTTCAAAATTAGAAAATCTTTTCATTAAGCTGTTTGTTGGGGCTCAGCACCACATCACTATCGGTGATCTAGTGGTGGAGCAACAGAACCCGAACGAAACTTTAGTGGACTGCATACTTCGATGGAGGAACTTAAGCATGTAGTGTGAATCCCAGCTTCAAGAACAGCATGCAGTCGGTATCCTGTTGAAGAGTATCCATGGCCCGATAGCACTTCTTCTCAAAGGATTCAGGATCAAGACTTTCGAGAAGTTGCTTAGCAATGTCGGGAGCTTACAAGAGGAGGCAAAACAGTTGAGTTTCGTTGATAAAACTGAAAAGCAGAAGCCCGTAAAAGCATTTGAGAAGAAATCAGGAATCGTTGTGGCAGTCGATAAGGGAAAGCTCTCAGTGAAAATACAGCCGGAGCGGCCACAGCCAAGTTATCAGCCACCACAACGGACTTACCCAGAACCGTAAGAGAGTTATCAGCAGCCTCGACCGAGCTATCAATCATGGAAGCATGATCAACCGTCGCCTCGTCCGCCACGTTTTAAAGGAACTTCTGAATAAGGAATACCCTTACAATACTGAGGCAGTGGCCAAGATGTTTCGCAGTTTAATGAAAACACCCGACTTTCAACTACCAGAGCCCAAAAGGCCAGAAGAAGTCGACAAGAAGGATCATCCGAACTACAGTCCCTACCACCGGATGCTCAAACACAAAATTGAAGATTACATCACTTTCAAGAGTTGGCTTGATGATAATCTCTGGAAAGGGAACATAACGATCCTGAAGGAATACATGAAGGAGCCCCAAAAGGGAGGTTCCGTCAATGTTATTTCAACGGATCCTATTGTTCCGATAGACCCGTACACGACTAATGATGGATGGAGTGTCGTCTGGACAAAGTCTTCGAAGAAAATTTTGGATCACATCCAAACTGCTTTGATGCGCTCTTTAACTAAAAGTTTGAAACCTACCGAGCCGGCACTATCTCTTGCGATTGAAGAACCGCTCCAGAAAGAGGAGAAGATCGTGGAAGAGAAGAAGACCGAGGCTCCAAAGGGTAGACTAGGGGCTGCTTATCCTAAGATGGTTGTTTCCGATTCGGGAGAGAAATCTCTCGGTCCTCTAACTCTGTATGATTATTTGCTCGCCCCGGCGAGATCTTATAATGATAAGAGTTTTGGTGTTTGCTATGTTTTGACTGTTTCTAACGATTACGTAACTAATGACAACAAACCTAATCCAGATCTCAATTTCGATACAAATAATGATTCTCAAATCATACTAAACCTTGACAACCACGACGAAAGAGAAGTCGTTCACAAGGATGGCTACAAAAGCTCGAGAAGCGGCGAATCCATCTGTGAGTTTCGAGGAGCTCCAATCACGATAGAGTTGGAGTTATCAGATTTCGAAGCAACTCTAGAAAATCCAGTCGTTCTGATTCAAGGGAAGACACCGGCAGGTCCAGCACCTGATGCAGAAGAAATAACAGAAGTCAATCTAAGAAGTGAAAAAGTTCTACCCCTGAGAATGGATCCAAAGGATAAAGGAAAGCAGGTGGTTGCTCAGGAAGAGCCAACCCCAGCGGAAGAATTACCCATTCAGGAAGAGACTTAAGAGCTTGGTAATAAAGTGGATTACAACGTGCTAGCCACTCTTAGGAAGCTGCCAGCCAAACTAAGCATCTACGAAGCTCTGATCCTGTCAAAGGAGATGAGGGAAACTCTGATCAAGGCTTTACTTGATCCAGAAATCTGCTTAGCTCAAATGGCCGGTAAATCCTTAGACGAGGTTTGCTTGTTGAAAGGACAGCGAGGTGTTACCTTCATGGACAATGATCTACTACTTGGAACAGTTGACCACAACCAACCATTGTACATTTCAGTCACTATTGGAAAGTTTATGCTATCCAGGTATTAGTCGATCCGGGAGCATAGATCAACATAATGAATCTTCGGACGTTAGAATATTTGAAAATTGATGCTTGCGACCTCGAAGTAGACAAGATGTTATTAAGAGGCTTCAATCATAATGGAGAAAGAGCTCTTGGATCGATAACACTATTAATGAAGACTGGTGATTTAGCAAAGACAACCGCAAAATTCTATATAATTGATTCTAAGACATCGTTCAACGCTTTACTGGGTCTGCCATGGATCCATGAGAACTGGATGGTACCGTTATCTCTGCATCAGTGCATAATAAATTATGAAGGAGGAGAACAGTGTATCAAAGGTGACCTGCAACCGTTCTTCGTACACGAAATAAGAATTCACGAAGATGAAGCTTACTACGAGCCTCAGAAAAAAACTATCTTCTCTAGAAATACCATACCAAATGAAGCAAAAGAAGTTTGAGATGATGAAGAACCTGAAATTCTTGTCCAACAGTTACTCAGCACTACCTTACGACGAGATGGTGAAGGTTTCTCCTGAACTCGCACCAGAGGTCGAGGCTGGGGACGAGGTCATGGAAGAAATGGTGGAACAGTTGGACAGCAGAAACCGATCATTGATGTTGATTGAGGGAACAATTATGAAGAAGAAGAAATCAAGAAAGAAGCAGCGACAACAAATCAAAAGAAACCCCAGTTCAAGATCTCTCTTGAAGATGAAAAGAATGAAGAATACAAATCAATGTATGAAAAGATTAAACACTATGTGCATACTATGACCTTGACCCCGATCCATTCTAATAAGGTCGAGGATATGGTGGTCAAGGAGGTGCATGGTGGCGGTACTAAACCGATTAAATTCTACCATGGTGTTTCTTCTTCCAAAATTGAAAATGATGTACAATTTAAAGATGTTGCTTCATCTGAATTAATGGAATTGCCTTTTGAGTGGTACTCTCCCTGTGTTTAGAATTTAATTCAACGTGGTGTCTTACCTAGATAATAGACAAAAGGTCAATCACAACACTTTGAAAAATAATGGAATAATGCCAGTCGGCTGCCCAATACAGAACACAGTCTCGGATTAGGCACAGTAGGATAAGTTGATGATACGAGATTTTGCTTGGTTGTCACTTGCAAGCCTAATGAAGACTGCTTGGAAGCTTCAGAAGATCTCAAAGATCTACCAATTGGAGATGTTTTGCCAGAGTTTGAAGAAGAAATTAAATCTACAATAGACGAGTTAATGGAAGTTAACTTAGGTACTAGCGAATAACCTAAGCCGACCTTTGTTAGCTCCTTACTCATAAAGAAGACTCCAAAAATATAATCAAACTACCAGTAGAATTTAAAGCTTGTTTTGCTTGGAATTATGATGGAATGCCAGGATTAGCTCTAGAGGTTGCAGTTCACAAGTTAAGAGTGGATCACACTGCAGTTCCAGAAAGACAAGCTCCCAAAAGAATGCATCTAGAAATTGAACAACAAGTTATAGCTGAAGTTAAGAAGCTAATAGGCGCTAAATTTGTCCGTGAAGTGCAATATCCAACTTGGTTAGCAAATGTGGTGCCAGTCAGAAAGAAGAATGGACATATCATAATCTGTGTGGATTTCAGAGATTTAAATAAAGCATGCCCAAAGGATGAATTTCCACTACCAATTCCAGAGTTGATGATTGACATCGCTTAGACACATGAAATCTTCTCTTTCATGGATGGATCTTTAAGATACAATCAGACAAAGATGGCACCGGAAGATGAGAAACTCAAAGCCTTCAGAACGCCTATCGAAATATACTGCTACACAGTGATGCCTTTCGGGTCAAAGAACGCAGGAGAAACTTACCAAAGGGCAATGATGAGGATTTTTGATGATCTCATTCATAACCAAGTCGAGTGCTACGTGGATGATGTAGTCATCAAGAGAAAACTAAAGGAAGATCACCTGTATGATTTGAGAATTGTTTTCGAGCGATTAAGGCAATTTAACCTTAAGATGAATCCCTTGAAATGCGCCTTCGGCGTTACCTATGGGAAACTCTTAGGATTTGTTGTCTGACATCGTGGAATTGAAATCGATCTGGAGAAGATTAAAGCTATCTTAGAAATGTCGCCTCCCAAAACTTTGAAACAAATACGATTCTTTCAAGGGAAGTTGGCATATCTTCGATGCTTTATTTTGAATTTGTCAGGTAGGTGTCAGCCCTTCTCGGCATTAGTTAAAATGGACGCTAAATTTGTTTGGGAAGAGAATTGCCAGGGGGCCTTCGAGGACATTAAGTAATATTTAATGACACCTCCTGTTTTAGCAGCCCAAGTCTCGGGTCGACCGTTGATACTCTATACTGCGGCTTTAGACGTCTCCCTTGGAGCCCTACTAGCTCAAATCAATGATGAGGGAAAAGAAAATGCTCTTTACTACTTAAGTCATCATCTAATTCCGACGGAAGTAAAGTATCCTCCAATTGAGAAGCATTGTTTGGCCCTGATCTTTGCCGCTCAGAAGCTCAGGCATTACATGCTTTCTCATAAGGTCAACCTTATTTTGAAGTTTAATCCATTGCAATATTTGATGACCGGACCGACGCTTTCCAGTAGACTTGCCAGTTGGTCAATTATACTATTGCAATTTGATATAACTTTCGTTCCTCTTCATGCCGTAAAGGGGCAAGTCCTGGCAGACTTCCTCACAGCACACTCTTTATCGGCAGAATCGCCTCTAAACGACTACTTGCCTGAAGAGCAGATAATGAGCCTAGAAGACCCTGATGATCAGCGTTGGGAATTGTACTTCGATGGAGCATCATCAGCATAGAAAGACAAAGAATTACAAATGATAGTGCCCGGTAAGGCAGGAATCAGACTAATCTTTATAACACCGGAGCGGGGGATGTTAAGGTATTCCTACCATTTAACAGAACCGTGTACGAACAATGAAGAAGAATATGAAGCCCTCATAACTGGACCAGAATTGACTATTCAGATGGGTATAACAGACATTAACATCTACGGTGATTCTCAGTTGATCATTCAACAGGTCACAGGACAGTACAGGATTCTGAAGCCAAGAGTCGAGCAGTACTTTCAATATGCCATGAAATTGTTGGAGCAGATTCTGAATGTAACGATCTACAAGATTCCCAAGAGAGAAAATGCCCTTGCAGATGCGCTAGCCCGCCTTGCAAAAAAATTTGCCTGCTTACAGGACGAGTCAGTTGAAATGTCAGTTCAAGGACGATAGGTCCTATCACAGCTCGACATAGATGCAATGCACAAATCAGAAAAAGAGCAAGAAATAGTTGCAGCAGAAACAAAAAATATAAAAGATTGGCGGCAGCCATTAATAGACTACCTGTAAACAGGAAACCTACCGGACAATAAGTCATTAACTCATCAGATTAAGAAAAGAACTCTGTCAAACGCATTAAAAAACAATATGTTATATAGAAGGTCTGTCGACCAAATGTGGCTAAGGTGCCTGAACGGGTCTGAGGCTCGTGAAATTGTTAAGGAAGTGCATTTAGGACTTTGTGGCGCTCATCAGTCTGGTCCGAAAATGAAAATGAAGATTAAGAGACTAGGGTACTACTGGCCCTTGATGATGACTGACTGCATGAGAGTTGCAAAAAGTTGTCACCAATGCCAAGTGCATGGAGTGGTTCTACATCAACCTCCAAATGTGCTGCATCCGACAATCCTGTCATGGCCATTTGAGTTTTGGGGCACAGATATCGTGGGTCTGATAGAACTATATTCTTCAAGAGGACATCACTTTACTCTTGCAGCCACATATTATTTTTCCAAATGGGCAGAAGCTATACCGCTCAGGGAAGTGAAAGCACATCACGTGCTACAGTTCTTCAAAAATCAAATCGTCTTTCATTTTGGGGTACCGTGCAGAATTATCTCAGATAATGGGTCAGCATTCAGAAGTACAAGGATCAACAGTTTTGTCAGAAGACATAGGATTGATTGGCGCTATTCGACAATCTACTACCCAAGAGCAAACAGCTTGGCTGAGGCTTTTAATAAAACTCTCATCCAAATTGTAAGGAAAACCTTGGATGACAACAAAAGAAATTGCTACGAGAAGTTGTTAGAAGCCTTATGGGCCTACAAAACAACTTTCAGAACTCTTACTCAGTCCATGCCCTACGCTCTAGTATACGCGTCCGAGGTCGTCTTACCCTTGGAAGTGCAGCTTCCGTCTCTCAGAATTGTAGTTGCAAACAAGTTTACTACAGAAGAGAATGACAAATTACAACTAGAAGAATTGGAAAGCTTAGAAGGGAAACGACTTTCAGCGTAGCAGAATTTGGAACTGCATCAAGCCAAGATGATCCAGGCCCATGATAAACTGGTTTGCCCAAGGACATTCAAAGTCGGTGACTTGGTTCTAGTTCTCAAGAGGCTTATTCTTGCACACCGCAAGATAGGAGGTAAGTTTGAACCGACTTGGGAGGGGCAATTCATGGTCGAGACAGTCTACTCTAGAGATTCCTACCAACTGTGTCGTGGAGAACGACCTATTCTTCCAATCAATGAACGATATTTGAAGAAGTATTATGCAACCTGATGTTCCGAAGGATGAATATTAAGAAATGAAGTTCCATTCCTAGAAACACGGGTGAAGTAATCATTTGTAATTGGGTCCGAACCCAAAATATAAAAATGGTTGGTAAAAATCATTCAAAAAATGTGTTGAAAAGAAAATATGTGAAATCATAAAAATAAAATTTTGATCCCTCCTTTTAAATCAGCTCACTCCTGATCTTTCCTCATCTTTTCCTACTTAAAAAAAAAAATCGAATAAAAGCATTCCATTAATAAATAAATTTTTTTATTGTTCTTCTTCTTAGTACAGCCCTTGATCCTTCCCTAGTTTTTTCGCAGGGAAATGTCGAACGGGTGGTTGGTTCTGAACTTTAAGAATGGCATGAGTCTAGCACTCGATGAAAAGAAGAAAAAGGATGGGGCCTTAATTGATATCGACTCTGATTTCACACTGGCCGGGCTACATTATGAAGAAACTGATTGGACCCCGATTGACCGGGAGGAATACCATAGTCAGACAGTGATGAAATTGCGTGGCCCAAGTCAGCAGTCCACCAGCAAGATAAGAAAAGCAAACGCCACTCATGCGACAGGAGAGAACAAGAAAGTTAAGTCCGTGTTTGCTACAACAGAAGGCAGACTTGTCAGCACCATGCCCACAGAAGTTCAAGAGGTAAGGAGAGTTACTCTCACTCCTACCCAACAAAGAAACAAGAATCGTCGCATTCGCAAGATGCTGACCAAGCTAGCAACAGATCGACATGAAGAGACAGTTGCTACCGTCAATGCAAGTACTTCGAAGAAATCGGTTCATTAGGAACCAGAAAAGAGGAGATCAACTCCAAGAACAGTAGATAGGATGTAAGAAATTCCAAGAAGAGCAGAAACAGAATTGGTGCCACGACGCCAGACAAATGCACCAGTTTTGAAGAGTCTTGTTGCGAAAGCAACCCCGGAGGATGTCCTGACAGAGACTATCCCCTAGGAGCCGAGACATGCAGGAGAGCGTGTTGGGGTTGAACCATACATCCCACAGTACGTTACCAGACCTCGCCAGTTGCAAATAATTACAGAATACGAACTGGAAAGGTAACAGAATGTTGAAAAGAAAACTTTTGAATATTTTGAGAGAATCAGAGGCAAGAGAATCAACATCCTGGAGGGCCTTGAGCTGCATACAGATGTGTTCTCAGACTATGAGCAGTAGCAAATTGTGGACTGCGTCATTGAACTTCAGAAAATGGGTCGAGCCGGTCGTTTAAGAGAGAAGACCTACTCAGAACCTCGAAGGTGGATGAAAGGAAAGGGAAGAGTCACAATCCAGTGTGGGTGTTGCTACAACTTCGCTGAAGATAGAAAGGAAAATCCACCAGGGATACTCCATCGTAGTGAGGTGGATCTGATGCCAATAATTATCAAAAGAATGGTAAAAAGGATGGTGACATGGAGGGTATTGCTTGCCGATTGCATTCCCAACAGCTGCATCATTAACATATACAGGGAGGGCGACTGCATACCGCCACATATAGATCATCATGACTTCGTCAGACCTTTCTGCACAGTGTCTTTTGTCAACCAATGTAACATCATGTTCAGATCTGACTTTGGGATAGCAGGCCCTGGAGAATTCTGAGGGCCGGTGGAGATACCACTACCGGTAGGTTTCATATTGGTATTGAAAAGAAATTGAGCGGACATAGTAAAACACTGCATTCCAGGGGTGCCTGTTGAGCGGATCTCAGTCACTTTCAGGAGGATGGACGACAGAAAAATGCCTTTCCACTTTTAGCCAGATCCAGAGTTAGAAAGCCTTCTGCCCTACGAGCTGTAAGCTACATGGGAGATAGCAACGACATTTCCTGCCAACGATGGCTTGAAAGGTGATGTTATTGTCCATGAATCTTACTATTCAGACATGGATTCCGACAGGCTCTTTTGGAAGAAACTTGCAAGAATCTTACGTAATCCTTTTTGGATTTATGTGGATTATATGATATGCTAAATTTTCAAAAAGATTATCATCATGTTTTGGATCAAGCTATATGATGTATTTTCAACAAATTGGAATGGAAATGACCATGTCATGTTTTACCTTCACCTCTTTTGCGCAAATTGACTGGGAAATGCCATTAAGATAAATGAACTTCAAACAAAGAACGAAAAGAAAAAAAATAAATGAAGAACTCTTATTAAGAATCTGAAATTCAAAACAAACTCCAAATTAACACGAACTCTAAATAAATAAAAAATGAAATTGAATCACCAAAACAAATGAAACAAATCTAAATCTCGAATTGAATTCAGATCTGAATTCGTCATTTTGAATCTTTCGACTGAAATCCATTTGAAACTCCTTTGAACCCTCTTGTGAGTTGATTCTTCCCCACAGAAGACTTCAACTTCAATTTCAAGCTTCTAAACTTCTTTGTCGTCTTGAAATCCTTTCGACTCTCCGCGATCTCTTTCCTCTTTTGAGAAGGTCGACTGAGTCTACTGACATAGAACCACGAAATTTTTTGATTTGGTTCTGATGGCATGGATTCATATCCTTTGCCAAACAATCAAACTTTAATCAACTCTCTTGGGATATGAAACACTTTCATGTCTCATTCTAATCTTCCACTAAACTAAATTAAGGTTTAATAGTATAATTAGGTCTAATGAGTTAGACCTAATTATGGTCTAGGTGTAATTATACCATAGTTAGTTAAGGTTTAATAATTTCATTAGGTCTAATGGGTTAGACCTAATTATGGTTTAGGTATAATTAAACCTTAGTTAGTTAAGGTTTAAGGATTTAATTAGGTCTAATTTGTTAGACCTAATTAGGGTTTAATTTGTCTAATATAATTAGTATTTAAAGTATTTAATTAGGTTTAATTAGGGGTTAGACCTAATTAGGTTTTAATTTGTCTTAACCCTAATGTAATTAGAGTTTAAGGTGCTTAATTTGGTCAAATTAGGGGTTAGATCTAATTATGGTTTGATTTTTATTAAACCTAATTTAGTTAAGGTTTAATAGGTTTAATTAAGCCTACTGATGTCTTAAGCTTAATTAAAGTTTTATTTTTTTTAACTTAATTTAGTTAAAGTTTAATATGTTTAATTAAGCCTAGTGATGTGTGTAGCAGTATACCCCGATCGGCGTTCTGAAGGCTGTAAGCATTTCATCTTCTGGTGCCATCTTTATCTGGTTGTATCCTAATGATCCATCCATGAATGAAAAGACTTCATGTGTTGAAGCGATGTCGATCATCAATTCTGGAATGGGTAGCGGGAATTCGTCCTTTGGACATGCTTTGTTCAAATCTCTGAAATCCACGCAGATCCTGATCTGGCCATTCTTCTTTTTGACTGGTACCACATTGGCTAACCAAGTTAGATATTATTCCTCACGGACAAATTTATCATCTATTAACTTCTTAACTTCAGCTATAACTTGTTGTTCGATCTCTAGACGCATTCTTCTCAGAGCTTGTCTGACTAGAATGGCAGTGGGATCTACTCCTAACTTGTGAACTGTGACTTCTAGAGCTAATCCTGGCATTTCATCATAACTCTAAGTAAAACAGCCCTTGAATTCCATCAATAGCTTAATTATCTCTTTGGAGTCTTTTTTACTGAGTAAGGAGCTAACAAAGGTCGGCCTAGGCTCTTCGCTAGTACATAAGTTAACTTCCATTAACTCATCTATTGTAGATTTAATTTCTTCTTCGAATTCTGGTGGAGCATCTCCAATTGGTAGATCTTCGAGGTCTTGTGAAGCTTCCAAGAAATCTTCATTAGGTTCGCAAGTGACAACCAAGCAAAATTTCGAATCATCAACAGACCCTATTGTGCCGAATCCGAGACCATGTTTTGAATTGGGAGGTTGGCTGACATTATTCGATAATTTTTCAAAGTGTTGTGATCGACCTTTTGTCCATTGTTTAGGTAGGACACCACATTGAATAAATTTTTGAACACATGGAGAGTACCTCTCAAAAGGCAGTTCCATTAGTTTGGATGAAGTAACATCTTCAAATTGTACATCATTCTCAGTATTGGAAGAAGAAGCACCACGTAGAATTTGATCGGTTTAGCACAACCACCATGCACTTCCTTGACCACCATACCCTCGATCTTATTAGAATGGATCGGGGTCAGGGTCATAGTATGTACATAGTGGTTAATCTTCTCGTACATCGCTTTATATTTTTCATTCGTTTCATCTTCGAGAGAGATCTTGAACTGTGGTTTCTTCTGATTTATTTGCATTGCTTCTTTCTTGATTTCTTCTTCTTCAGAATTGCTTTCTCAATCAACGTTGATGACTGGTTTCTTCTGTCCAAGTGGTCTAATGTCTCTTCCACGACCTCGTCCCAGGCCTCGACTTGGGGTGCGAGTTCTGGAGAAACCTTCACCATCTTGCCGTAAGGGAGTGGTGAGTAACTATTGGGCTAGAATTTCAGGCACTTCATCATCTTGCACTTCTTTTGCTTCATTTGGTATGACATTTCTGCAGAAGATTGTTTTCTTTGGAGGCACGTAATAGGCTACATCTTCATGAATTCCAATCTCGTGTACGGAGAATGGTTGCAAGTCACCCATGATACACTGTTCTCCTCCTTCATAATATTTTATGCACTGGTGTAGAGACGACGGTACCATCCGGTTTTCATGGATCCATGGCGACCCAGTAGAGCGTTGAACGATGTCTCAGAATCAATTATATGGAATTTTGCGATTGTCTTTGCTATGTCACTACTTTTCATTAGCAGTGTTATTGATCCAAGAGCTCTTTCTCCTATTTGATTGAAGCCTCTTAGTAACATCTTGTCCGCTTCAAGTTCGCGAGCATCAATTTCCAATTATGCTAGCATTCAATGGTTCATTATGTTGATTGATGCTCCCGGATCAACCAACACTCTGGAGAGCATAAACTTTCCAATAGTGACGGAAATGTACAACGGTCGGTTGTGATCGGCCATTCCGAGTAGTAAATCATTGTCCGTTAAGGTAACACCCGTTGTTCTTTTAACGAGCAAACCTCGTCAAAGGAATTACTGGCCATTTGAGCTAAGAAAATTTCTTGATCAAGTAAGGCCTTGATTAGAGTTTCCCTCATCTCCTTTGACATGATCAGAGCATCGTATATGCTTAGTTTGGTTGGTAGCTTTCTATGATGGGCTAGCATGTTATAATCCACCTTATTACCGGGTTTCTCCAATTTCTTCCCGAATGGACAGTTCCTCTGCTGGGGTTGGCTCTTCCTGAGCAACCACCTGCTTTCCTTTATCTTTTGGACCCATTCTCGGAGGAAGAACTTTTCCACTTCTTAAATTACCTTCTGTTATTTCTTTTGTATCTGGTGTTGAATTTTCCGATGTATCCTCTTGAATTGCAATGACTGGCTCTTCTGCAGTTGCTTCAGAATCTGATGACTCTAATTCTATTGCAATCGGAGCTCCTTGAAATTCACAAATAGACTCATCGCTTGTTGTGCTTTCATAGCCATCCTTGTGAATGTCTTCTCCTTCGTCGTGTTCATTGAGGTTTAGTATGATTTGAGAATCGTTATTTATATCGGAATTAAGATCCGGATTAGCTTGGTTTTTGTTAGTTACGTAATCGTTAGAAACAGTCAAAACGTAGCCAACATCAAAACTCTTATAATTATAAGATCCCGCCAGGGCGAGCAAATAATCATACAGAGTCAGAGGTTCGAGGGATTTCTCCCCTGAATCAGAAACAACCATCCTAGGATAAGCATCCCCTAGTCTGCCCTTCAGAGCCTCATTTTTCTTCTCTTCTATGATATTCTCCTCTTTTTGAGCCGGTTCTTCGATGGCAAGCGATAGTGCCAGCTCGGCAGGTTTCAAACTTTGAGTTGAAGCGTGTACTAAAGTGATCTGGATATGATCTAAGATTTTCTTTGAAGACTTTGTTCAGACGGTACTCCATCCATCATGGGTCATGTAAGGGTCTATCAGAACAATAGGATCCATTGAAATAACATTGACGGAACCTCACTTTTGGGGTTCCTTCATGTATTCCTTTTGGATCGTTATGTTCCCTTTCCGGAGATTGTCGTCAAGCCAAATCTTGAAAGTGATGCAATCCTCTATCTTATGCCCGAGCATCCGGTGGTAAGGGCAATAGTTTATATGATCTTTCTTGTTGACTTCTTCTGGCCTCTTGGGCTCCGGTAGCTGAAAATCTGGTGTCTTCCTTAAACTACAGAACATCTTTGCTACTGCTTCAGTTTTGAATGAATATTCTTTATTCAGAAAATACTTTAGGGTACGCTGTGGACGAGGCAGTTGTTCATAATGCTGAGGCGACTGATAGCTCGGTTGAGGCAGTTGATAACCCTGCTGAGGTTGTTGGTATGTACGTTGCGGTGGTTAATAGCTAGGCTGTGGCCGCTCTGGCTGTATCTGCACTGGCTGCTTGCCCTTATCTACTGCTGCGACGATTCTGAACTTCTTTTTGATTGTTTTCACCGGTTTCTGTTTATCGGTCTTGTCCACGAAACTTACCTGCTTTGCTTCCTCCTATAAGCTCCCGGCCTTGCTAAGCAGCTTCTTGAAAGTCTTGATTGTAAATCCTTTAAGGAGAAGTGCTATCGGGCTGTGGATACTTTTCAGCAAAATACCGATCACATGATGTTCCTGTAGCTGTGGTTCACACTTCATGCTTAAATTTCTCCATCGAAGTTTGTAATCAACTAGAGTTTCGTTCGGTTTTTGGTGCTCCACCACTAGATCACCGATAGTGATGTGGTGTAGAGCCCCGGCAAACCGCTTAACGAAAAGATTTTCTAATTCTACAAAGGTCTTAACTGAACCGTTTGGCAATTCTGTGTACCAGTCGAAGGCAATCCCTGATAGGCTACTGACGAACTGACGGAAGAGTAAAGCGTCACTCATACCGGCATTGCAGAAACTAGCACGAAAATATGCGACATGCTGTCGGGGGTTTCTCGTTCCATTAAAAGTCTTAAACAAAGGTGGTACGAAGCCTTTCAGGTATTGGACGATATCAAATTCTTCAGGGTAAGGTCTACCCTTCTGAATATATGCTCCACTCTTGGATTGTGCTAAGGCTTCTCGCACCTGCTGTTCTTCCAAGTTTTTAATGTCCTTTTCGGGAATCATGCTCGGCACAGAATCCTTCTTTGGTGGCTCATTTCCATTGACAGATGTGATCTCTTTTCATCTATCTGCAATATGGATATCTCTGGGGGTGTTCCTTTTTGAGGTTGTACCTGACTCTTGAGAGTGGCTAAAGCAGCAACCATCTCTTCCTTCCTCCTTGCCATCTGGGAAATTGTGTCATCTCTTTCCCGAAGTTGTGCTCTCATCACTTCCAGTTCGTCTCTTTCTGCAGCTGCCGGAGCACCTTGCGAAGCTGACGATGCTCGTGTTTCAACCATGTTGATCTCGGCATACTCCTCATCCATGAACTCTGATGAATTAACTTCATTTTCTAACCTTTCCCCTCTTTCTTTTGCCAACCGTTGGATATCCATCCTTAGCTTTCCTATAGCATCCTCGAGGGGTCTCTTCCAGACGGTCTCGCGGTTGTCGTGTGACGACTGTTAAACTTCTTTTTCGGGAGTTTCTTTTATTGCAGTAGCACTTCCTTCTGATTTAGGCTCTTTGATGAGGCTTTTCTTCTCAGGACGTCGTGTTGGTCTCGGCTCGGTAATAATAGGTCGCCACACCATCCTTCTTGAAGCAGAAGGACTAAGACCGGACGGTCTGTCGGCTATATGCTGGTAGGTGGTGTCCTCCCTAATATGATGGCCTGATACAACAACAGGTGAGCTAGCCCTCATTTTCTCTACGGCAGTGACAGGCTCTACTCGCGGTCCGAGGCGGGATCTAGTTGGCACTCGTCCCATTCTTCTTAGGATTTCTGATACGGGGCATCTTTCTCTTTTTGCCAATTTTTCTATCACAGCTTGTAGCCGAGCAAATGGCATAGTCTTAACCCCTTTTCTTTTGTTGTTACTATTGTATGCTGGTCAGGGTAGTGTAACGGCAGTCCTTCGGACGTCTTCTTCATCTGATGCAGCAGTGAGGGGGTTAAACCTACTCCCCTCCAACAGAGGTATATACTCAGGCAGATCAGGGATTTCTTCCAGGAAAGCAACTTCAGCGGCCTTGGCATTCTCAATCCTGGCTATCTTTCTGCTTCTATTTCTCCTTTGAGTCCGAGTTAGGGGTGCAACTTTTGAACTGGACCCAATCTCGAAAACAGATGGTATTGTAGCTAAATGCAGCCCTACACGGTGATAGGCTCATCACGGACTTGGATTTCCTTCCCCTTCGGCTTGGCGTAAGCCGGGGTAGGTGCGAGAGATGACTAGACCGGTGGGGGTAGAGACAACGAGTCCTCGTACGAATAGCGAGTACTTCTTTCAACCGGAACCCTTTGCAGGGGAGGGAATTCTCGAGTCAACTTCGAGTTGAACTCAATCGTGGGTTTCTCGCTTCGGCACTTTATCCATTAGTGCGAAGAGAGTGACGTCAGTGAACTTGATATCTGTATTACCGAATCCTTGTCCGAAATGGATGATCCCGTTGTCAAGCAGCTCATCCTTGTAGACGGCCAAGTCCAGTCCATCGGTGAAGGAGAAGATTAACTTTGGGGTGGACATTTTCTGCAGGGCAGATTTGGAACGTCAGTCCCGGATTATGCTACCTTTTGTCACAAAACTTAGGACGAAAAAAAGAAAGAGTCTGAACACATTTTTGTTTATCTTAGTGTATTTGTGATCTAAAAGAGTTTGTTTATTAAAGGGTTGTTTATTAAAAGATTTGTTTGTTAGGAATGAAATGTTTAAAGAACGAAATTTTATAGAAAAAAGGAAGGGACACGGTTCGGAATTGAAAAGGGAGAGAAATTCTCGTAAGGCTTCTCACTCCGAAGGACTAATCCTAAGCTAACACCTGTTGGGGGTCCACCCCACCTCTTAAGAGGTAAAAGGATTTCAGAACCTCTCTATTTAGGGGTGTCTAAATAGTGGCTCCTAAATTTGAGAGAAGTTGGCTATACCCATTCAAGATAGAAATGAACGTGATATGCTATCAGAAGAATGATAGTTTGGTCCACTAGGGATATGGATTCACTATCGATTTATGAAAGCAAAACCATCTGATTAGGATGGAGAGAAGAACTAATCCCCAGCGGAGTCTCCAGAAGTTGTCGGCATATTTTATATTTTAAATTTAATTTAAATATATATATATAGTTTTCTAAAGAAGCATTTGATTTTAAAAATAACTTTAAATTTGAAAATTTTAAGATATGAAATCAAACCAATCTCACATCCCAAATAGCTTATATAAACAAGCACCGCATCACTAACAATATTTCTATTCCGAAGAATAGACACACTGCTTGATCAAGGGGCTCGATTAAATAAACTAGAAGATTTGTGACATCCGTTTGGTCTGCGAACCAATTTTATAAGCCGACAAGTTCCCCTGCTTAATATAAATGAATTAAGCAGGGTTTAAATTACCTGGGTTCTTAAAGTTCCCTATAAGGGCAAGCCCCTATAGTTAATTACATCTTAAATGGCGGGAATCATTTAAGAAAACTCTCGATAATGATCAGTGGTTTTTCTCTTAAGAATTTCAAAGTTTAATGTTTTCAAATGATTGGATTTTGGAAATTTCAATAGGGATTAGCTCAAATTTGGAATAGTTTATTTTAAGAGTCCAAAGGAAGAGAAGTAGGAGAAGCTGAGGATCCAAGAAGAATCATGGCAACTTCCCAAACTACCTTATTGTTTGGCTTCAATTTGGGAGTTTATTTAATGTTATAATCCTGCCAATTTTAATTAATTAGGACTTATATTTGTATGACATGATCATACAAATAGCCTTGAAGATGTGAGGGTTTATGTCGTACCAAATGACTACCTCGGAATCCTAAGACCGGTTAGGGCTTAATTTGCATAACATGATTATGCAAATGGCTAACAAAAAGTTGAGGATTTATGTTGCACTAAGTAAACTACCTCGAAATCCTATGGCTTGGTTATTTAATTCTAAGAATGGTTTTGCTAACGTAGACACAAGTTTTGCTGATGAAGATGGTCGTGCTGCCCACTATGCTCCAAGCTCCTTGTTGTTGCAGAGGTTTAGTTTTAGAAGGTGAAAATCAGTGAGATAAGAGAAGTGTTTTGGTTTAGATAGCTTAAGGTTCAAGTGTCTTTAGAGTTTTATTAGGGGAATATTAAATTTGATTATAACAACACCGATTAAGATCCCACGGTTTCATCATTCCGGCACCGTTATTTTTATCAGTTTCACTTAGTCCAGATGAATTTGATAAACTCAACTGAATGAGTTCCACACTTTCATTTAGACCGTGAGAAATCCCGTTAGCAACACGTTGGTTATATCATCCGAGGTATTCCCGATCATCCAACGAGACGTTTTAATTTAGTTATAGTTGTAGTTTTATTGTTCTGTTTATGATTAAATTTTGAGTTATTTTATATTTTGAAATGTTGTGGCGGTGGATTTTATCTTGTTGTGACTTTTAATTTAGTTTTGGGTTTCAGTTTTGTGGCTATCCTAAAGGTTTTAGTTTTCATGCAACAATCTTGTTTAACATGCAAAAAGAGTAAAGTGTAGCTCATATAAATAAATTGCAATAAAGTAAATTGCAATAAAATCGTACCTGGAGGGTCTTCTCGTCATTCCAAGCTGTACATAAAACACATGTTTAGGCATTTAAATATTTATAACAGGTACCTAGGTAAAGCTAAGGGAGAAGGTTTCGGTTGTCTACCAAATTCCTAATCCTATTGCTAGTCATCTCCTATGACGTCTAGGTTCTTGTATTTTGTTTAAGGATGATCTTCTTCATCAAAGAACAATTGAGTTCAATTGTTCTTCTAAAACATCCCATCATATTGAGGAAGTGTTTAGAACGAGTCCTAAACATCTTTTCAATATTTTTGGGATTATTTTTTAGTCCAAATGAGTTTTATTGCACAGGTAAATTAATCATCCCAAAATTTAGTTTAGTTTATTTCTTGCTCAGTGAATTACGATGTTTGATTATCTTATAAGTAAAGTGACATTTCACTTGATGCTTTTCTTAAGAGTTATAATAATGAAAACCTTTAGGGGGCAAATAAGTTTGTTAAAGAATTTAATGATTTAAAATTGGAATTGGTGATTTAAGGTGATTTAATTTAGTTATGAAAATTTTAATAAATTTAAGTTTGGAATAGTGTTTTATTCTTAAGTGTTTTAAACTATTTGAATTGAAAGAGGAGTTTAAATTATTTAATTTAGACTTTAATGATTTAATTTTAATTTAATTGCAATATTCTGGATTAACTTTTAATTGGTTTTATTTTTTAATAAAAAATTATTTTTATGAAATTGGTTTTTAATGTTTCAATTTTTTTTAAGTTTGTTTTCAAGTGATTTTTGAAATTAATATTTTTTTAATGTTTTAAATTTATTTCAATTTAATTATCAAATTATTTAATGTTTTAAGTTTTAATTTGATTAAGTTTCACTTTCCTTTTAATTATTTAATTATTAATTTCGATTATAACTTTAAATTTAAATAAAATTTAATTATTGTAGTGACTCATTTAGGGATTTTAGTTTAAGTTATTATAGTCTCTCTAAATTATATCCCCATTTTAATAATCCAAAATTTTAATTATTCTTCCAAAATTCAATTTGTTTAATTAATTAAGGTTTACTTTAAATATTTTCAAGATGATTAATGGGTTTCAATCCCTTAATTCTCTAGTTTTCAATCTTCTAATGAAAATTAAGATCAAATATTTTATCCTCCATTTTGATTAAACCTAAATGTTAATTAGGGTTAAAATCCTTTAGTTACTTTTATGCCCCTTTAGGCTTATTTATTCCATAACTCACTAAATTGAGCTCAAGTGAACTTAAAATATTTAGGTCACTTCACTCATATGTCAATTAAGACATTAGAGGAGAAAAATGTGATTTTTCTGAATTTAATTTAATTTATATAATTATTTTAATGAAAAATAGGGATTTTCAATGGAAATTCAACAACATGATCAAGGTAAAGTTTCTGTCCTTAGAAAACTTATAGTGTGTTCCTACTGACCAGAGGACCACTTAGACCAATTTTGGTGATTTGTTTAATTATATTTTATTTATTATAATTATTTTGAGTTTTAGAGTGTTAATTAATTAAAAAATAAAATAAAGGTTGAAAAATGAATTTATATTTTTCTTAAATCTCTCTTACTTGAAGGAGTTCAGAGAAATAAATTTTATAATATTCTAATTTTTTATTTGATTTATTAGAATAAATTTAGTGAAAAGGTTGAAAAGTCCATTTTTAATATTAACAATTGTCTTAAGCATTTAAAATTCAATAACTTTATTTTGAGACTTGGAAAAAATATTTGGTTTGTTACTAAGTGATTAGGAGGTGAAATATGAAATTTTTATGATTTTTAAGATTTTTGTGATTTTTATTATTTTTTAATTATTTAAAATATTAAAATATGGTGAAAAATGAAGATTTTTAGAAAATTCCAATTTTAATTTTCTTAGACTCCTCTGATATCAGAGAAGCCCCAAAACCAATTTGGTGAATTTTTAAAGTGTATTTTTAGAGTTATGAATTTTTAAAGTTTAATTTTACTCATGTGACTTAATTAATCCATTTAGTGGGGTTAAATATTTCCAATTGATTCCAAATTTTTATGTGTGGTCCCTCTGACCCTAAAGATCAGTAGAGAATTATTTTGAAGTAATTAGGCCAATTAGGGTTATTCTTAATGAATTAACTCAAAAAAATAATTATCCTAGGGTCCTTTGGTCCTAAGAAACTTCCCCAAATTTTTAAAGAATTTTCTAAGCAATATGCTAATTAATGGAATTAAAATACCAAAAACAGTGACATAAACTTGAAAAATACATAACTTGCCATAGGGATAGCCTCTGACCTTGAAAAATTCATGGAATGTTCCCAATATCAGAGGCTTCAAAACCCCTGAGTTCTCATGCCATGGTGAATTGTTTATGCAAATGGAGAATTAAAATACATAAATGAGTAAATAATTAATTAAAAATAAAATACTCATCAAATTGACTCAATTCTTTTTCCACATTATTCTCCTCTGTTCACTGAGCAAGAGGGTATTTTTATTTTATTTTTTTGATTATTCTACACAAAGATATAGATTTTCTATGTTCTGGGTATTTAATTAAATAAAAAAAAATCCACATTTTTCTACTTATCCACGCGGCGCCGACTCATCCTCAGCAGCTCCGAAAGCTCAGGAGAAAAGAGAGGTCTATACCTTGGCTCAGAGAAGTGAAGCTTCAATCAGAGAGTTGTGGCACCTTTGATTGCACCCAAGGAGGCTCCAGATGAAGTCTCTGGCTCTGGGGAATTGCCTAGGTACAACTTCCACCAAGCCAGATTTCAAAGCTTGGCCGATAGAGAGAATGGCTGGCCTGGTGAGGGGACTTCCACTGGGGAACTCCTACTCTTAGTCATGTGTAGGTGTGGGTGATTTTAATTTGATTTTGGTGAAGGTTCCAGGGATGTCCTGGTTCTGGGCTGAGAGTTAAGCTCCAAAATTGAGCTCAATCAATGGGGTTTAGGGCAGAAGGACACTGGGGATCAATTGCTCTAGGTTAGGAGAAGGTCCTGGAGCAATTTTGGCAGAGTTTTGTTAAGCTCTGGTTCATCACCTTGTTTGGCCGAGAAGGTGGTGGGTTTAAATAGGCATGGCTGAAGGGCCTCCCAGGGGGAGTTAGGGCTTGGGATCAGCTCCTCTATGCAAGGGAAGAACAACCATGGAGTCCAATTGAATTGGGACAGCTCAACTAGTGAGTTTGAATTTTTTAAATCAAATGGGTGCTTTCAGCATGGTGTTTTCCGGTGGCTGTGGTGGTGGTCCGGCCAGGGTCAGGTCACCCTCAAGGTCAGGGAGGTCAGGGCTTGAATTTGGTGCAAGCAATAGAGGTTGGCCATGTGTAAAGAGCTTGGATTTAAGTGGTATGGTGAGGGGGTCATTTTTAGGTTCAATTTGGTCAAGTCATGGGTTTGGGTTGAGTGCACCACCCAAGGCTGGTTTGGGCTGAAGAGAAAGTCACTTAGGTCAACTTGATTAGTGGGGTCAAGTCACAATCCAAGTACAATTAAGTTTAAGTGTAGGATAAGGGAAGCATAGGAATGTTTAATCAACTTTAAGGGAATCATTAAAGGGCTCCTTTTTCTTGCCATAAATGGATTGATGACAAGGCCAAGCTATCAAGGCTTCATATGGCTTGTGAATAACTCCATTGTGGCTTCATTTGCCTTTGGAAAAGTCAAGTCATTTGCATGAAGAAGGATATTGGCATTTTTGCTGATTTCAAGGGAGATTGTCATGAGGCCAAGATTGGAATAATTTGATGATCAATTAGAACTTTAGGGATGATATTAAATTGAATGCATGACGAGGGAGAGTTTGTCATGTGGGCTTTAGAGTCAAATTTGGGCTTTTGGATTTGGTAGAAGTGGGCTTTTAGAATGGTTTAAGAATGTGGACCTTTAGGTTTGAAAACAAATTGGTGGATGGAAATTTTGTGAAGGATTGGGCCAAACAAATGTTGGGTTTAGTTTAGGGATGTGTCATGAACATTTTAGAAAAGATTTGGTATCATTTAGAGTGGAATTGGATTTAATTTGGGCTTTTTTAGTAAAGGGGCCAAAGTGGATCAAATTGGGCTAGCTTGGGCTAAGGTTGGGCTAAAGTTAGATTTGATGTAAAATTAATGTTGAGAAAGGTTTATGGGAGTGTAACAAAGAGTTTTCAACTTTGGTTGGGCTTTGATTTTGAGATTTGGGCTCATTTGGGTTAGGTTTAGGTTTATGCCAATTTAGGGGATTTTGGTTTTGGGTTAGGTTTGGGTGGAATTTAGGTTCACATTTGGGGCAATTCTTGTTAGTGTTTTGTTTGTGGGAATGTTAGGAAGGTTTAGGAAAAGATTTGGGGTTAATTGGAGTTGAGTTGGGTTAGTTTGGGCTAGGTTTAGGTCATGGGCCAAAATCGGGCTTTAAGCTTCAAATTGGATATGGATCCAAATGTTAATCAAATTGGACTTGGATTTGGTCTAAATTGATATTGGGGATATTGAATTGAAGTTTAAGACTGAATTGGATCAAAATTGAGGTCAATTGGGTTGATTTGGTTTGACATTTGGTCCACTTGGGTTAAAAATGGGTCAAATTTGGGGTTTTTGGTAAAAGTGGGTTAAATTTACGAAATTGGCTATGGTGTAGTTGAACAAAATGAAATTGGGAATATTCGGGATTTTTTAAAATTTTTTGGGAATTTTTGGAATATTTGGATTTTTTTGTTAAAAGGGCATTTTGGGTATTTGGAGGGTATTGGGGGTATTTTTGGAACTTTTGGTATATTTGGCTAAGGAGGATCAATTTGAATGGTGGGAAATTTTTTGGATTGCTTTTTTGAAATTTTGGGTAATTTAGGTGATTTTGCAAATTTTGGGTAGTTTCAAGGACATTTGGTAGGTTTGGTGGGTGTAGGACCCCGGGGATCAAAAATTGAAATTTTGGGAAAATGAAGGTTGATCAAGTTTGGGTAGAATGGAATCACTTTGGTTGAGCCATGAAGCCATATAAAGCCCGTAAGAGCCATGAGAGGACTCATTTGAGGCATTCACCATGTTGTTCCTAACCCTCTTAGCTAAGGGCCTAAGGGTTAAGGTCCATCCATATGAATTACCTACATGAGTCAGGAAGTCAAGCTAGGTATGAATGGTTTTAGGATTTGGAATGTGTGTGAAAGTGTAATGTGTGCAGGTCAACCCTCACCAGACCAGGGCACCCAGGGTAGTCCTAAGGCCAAAGAGTCCTATAGGGAACTCATCCTTTAAACCTCCACATTTGATCTTAACCCTTCAAGTGACTTAGAGGTTTACAATCAAACTTATGGGGTTTGCAGAGAGTTAAGAGATGTTTAAATTTCTAAGTGGTGGGTTCCATTTCTAGTCCTCTAAGATAGTCAAAGGGAAAGCCTAAGGCTAGATCCTAAGAACTAATGAGAGCGAAGAGAAAAGACCTCATAAAAAATGAGGTCAATAGTTTTCACCAATTTTGTGTACATTGTCCATGTCAATTTGGGAAAGAACTTGTCTTCCTTTTATAGAGATCAGGATATCATCTTCTTCTGAACAAGCGAATTCTTTTGCATGTTTTACCAAAGCATCTGCTAAAAAATTGGCTCGTCTCGGAATTAGGAAGAAAGTTACATCGAGAATTTTAAGAAGCAGTTTTAGAGTGTAACATAAATACTATTCCAGTCGAGATTTTAATGTCTTGTATTTGCCCGCAAGTTGATTAATTATCAATTGAGAATCTCCGTAGATATTGGTATTTTTTATTTCCATTAATATTGTTAATTCTAGATCGGTTATGAGCACTTCATATTCAGCTTCAATATTTATGCATGGTTCGGTCAGATGGTAAGAAAATGGCATCATTGTTTTGTTTGGAGTAATGAAAATTAGTCCTACCACAGCTTTGTCTTGTATGATTGTTTGCTTATCTTTATCTTTTCTAGCAGATGAAGCTCCATCAAAGTAGAATTCCCATCATTGTATGTATGAATTTTCTATTTCTATTATTTGTTCATCAGGTAAATCATCATTATGAGGTGATCGAGTCAGAATTGGGTGTGCTGCTAAGAAGTGCCAAAATTTGTCCTTTAACAGCACATAGTGGCATAAATGTCATGTTAAATTGGAGCAGTATCATTGTCCATCTTGCTAATCTTTCGGAAAGTGATGGTTGTGACATTAAATATGGTAATGGATTAACTCTTGAAATAAGAGTTACTCTGTGAGAAAGCATATAGTTTCTTAGCTTTTGAACTGTGAAAATCAAAGCTAAACAATGTTTTTCAATTGCTAGATATTTTATTTTAGTTGGAACCAAACATCGACTTAAATGATATAATGCATTTTCTTTTTCCCATTGTTTACTTAGGCTACTAATGCTTCATGGGAATTATCTTATGCTGTAGCGTAAAGGATTAGAGGTATTCCTAACAAAGGGGTTGCTAACACAAGAGGTGTTGTCAAATAATTTTTGATATTTTCAAAGGCGTGTTAGAATTTTTCATCCCACACAAATTTGGTATCTTTTCTGGTTAGTGCATTAAGAGGCAGACACCTACCCAACAAATTGTAAATAAAATGTCGTATATACTCTTGTTTCCCTTGAAAGGATCGTAGTTGAGTCAATTTTTTGGGTAGAGGCATATTTAGGATAGCTTCAATTTTGAGGGGATCAATTTGAATCCCATGATGTAAAACAACAAATCCTAAAAATTTCCCTGAAGTGACACCAAAGGCGTACTTTAAGGGATTCATTTTAAGATTACACTAACGTAATCATTCGAAGACGATTCTCAAATCGTACACGTGCTTGTCTTTTTGCCTACTGTTAACAACCAAATCTTCCATATAACATTCTACTTTTTTGTGTATAAGTTTGTCAAAAATCTGTGTCATGGCTCTTTGATAGGTTGCACTAGCATTTTTTAATCCAAATGGCATAACGTTGTAGCAGTATATCCCTATGGGTGTTCTGAAGGCTGTTTTTGCTTTATCTTCTGAGAACACTTTTATTTGATTATATCCTAATGATCCATCCATAAAAGAAAATATCGCATGTGTGGATGCTATTTCAACCATCAATTCTAGGATTGGTAAAGAAAATTCATCCTTTGGACTGTTGACCTCATTTTTGATGAGGTCTTCTCTTCTCTCTTTAGTACTTAGGATCTAGCCTTAGGCTTTTCCTTTGACTATCTTAGAGGACTAGAAGTGGAACCCACCCTTTATAAGTTTAAACACCTCTTGACTCCCTACAAACCCGACAAGCTTGATTTTAGACCCCTAATCACCTAGAGGGTTGAAATCAAATGTGAAGGCTTAAAGGATGAGTTCCCTATAGGACTCTTTGGCCTTAGGACTACCCTGGGAGGCCTGGTCTGGTGAGGGTTGACTTACACACTCACTACACTCATACTCTACACTCTCTCACACACAATCCAAATCCTAAAACCACTCCCATACCCAACTTGACTCCCTGACACATGTAAGTAATTCATATGGATGGACCTTAACCCCTAAGCCCTTGGTTAAGAGTGTTAGGAACAACATAGTGAATTCCTCCAATGAGTCCTCTCATGGCTCATATAGGCTTAATATGACTTCAAGGCTCAACCAAAGTGATTCCATTTCACTCATATTTGATCAATCTTCATTCTTCCAAAATTTCAATTTTTGACCCCGGGGACCCTACACCCACCAAACCTACCAAAAGCCCTCGAAATCGCCCAAATCCTCCAAAATCTCCAAATCACCCAAAAGTCCTCAGAATCAGTCCTAAACATTTCCCCCCACTCAAATTGACCATCTCGAGCCAAAAATACCAAAATTTCCAAAAATACCCCAATACTCTCCAAATTACCAAAATGCCCCCTCTTGACCCAAAAAATCCAAAAATTCAGAAAATTCCCATAAAATTCCAGAAAATCCCAAATACTCCCAATTTCATTTTGTCCAACTACATAATGGGCTAATTTTGTCAATTTATCCCACTTTTACCAAAACCCCCAATTTAGCCCATTTTAAACCCAAATGAACCCGATGTAAAACCAAATCACCCCAATTGATCTCAATTTTGGTACAATTCAATTCTAAACTTCAATTTAATATCCCCATTATCAATCTAGACCAAATTCAAGCCCAATTTTATTGGCATTTGAATCCAATTTCATTTTAAAAGCATAAGGCCCAATTTTGACCCATGACCTAAACCTAGCTCAAAACAACCCAATTCAATCCCAATTTGACCCAAATCTTTTCTAAAACTTTCCTAGCATCCCCACAAACAAAAAAAATAACATGATTTGCCCAAAATTTGGACCCAAACCTTACTCAATTTCAACCCAAACCCAGAATCCCTTAAATGGGCCTACATCCAAACCTAACCCAAATGGGCCCAAATCCCAAAATCAAATCCCAACCAAAGTTGAAACCTATTTGTAACACCCCCATAAACTTTTCCCAACATTAATTTTAAATCAATTTGAACATTAGCCCAACTTTAGCCCAAGGTAGCTCATTTTGACCCATTTGGACTCTATTACCAAAGAGACCCAAATTAGACCCAATCCAATTCCAAATCACCTCAAGTTTATTTCAAATCACTCATGACACATCCCTAAACCAAACCCAACAATTACTTGGACCAAACTTTTACAAAAAAATAATCCAATCCATAAATTTATTTTTAAGCCTAAAGCCCACCTTTTTAAACCTTCCTAAAAGCCCATTCCTAAAATAATTTCAAAAGTCCAAACCCATCCTAAGGCCCACATTACAATCTCATCACATCCTCACTCAATTAAAATCATCCCTAAGTTCTAAATTAGCCATCAAATTTTTCTAAACTAAGCCATATACCAAACCTATCAAATCACCCCTAAATTACCAAAACTCCTTAAAGGCCATTTTCATGAAACAAAGTCAACTTTTTCCAAAGCCAAATGGAGCCAAATATGAGTCATTTACATGCCATATGAAGCCATGGGGGGTTTGACAAGTGACCATACCCAAAATAGCGAAAGAAGGGCCCCTTTTCTTAATCCTTCATTAAGCATTTTTAACCCCTTCCATGCTACACACTAAAATATGTTTAACCACATCACCTTGGATGGGGACTTCACCACCCCTTCCTAGCTGACCCAACTGATTTTTTTCAGCCTAAAACCAGGTCATGGGGAGGTGAACCTAACCCAAAACCATGGCTTGGACCAAATCAAGCCAAAATGGCCTCTCCCCCATGCTATTTTGATCCAAGCTCTTTACACATGGCATTGGCCAATTGCTTGCACAAATTTCCAGCCCTGGACCTCCTGACCTTGAGGGTGACCCTTGCCTACCGGCCAGCCACCTGGGCCGCCGAAAAACACCACACCCGAGAGCATCATGTGAGTCCAAGCTTGGAATTCTAACTTGCTGAGTTGCCCCATGCCCAATGGCCACCATGGCTGTTCTTCTCCTCACCAGAGCAGCTGATTCCAACCCCTAACTCCCCCTGGGAGAGCCTCCAGCCAGCTCTATTTAAACACCACCTCTCTCGGCCATGGAAGAGGTGCTGAAACAAACTTACTGAAACTCTGCCAAAATTGTCCCAGACCACTCTCCACACTTAGAGCAATTGATCTCCAGTGTCTATTTGCCCTAATCCCCATTAACAAAGCTCAATTTCGCAGTCCAAATTCCACCCAAAAATAGGACACTTCACTACGGTGAGCCAATCTCCAAATTGATTGGTCCTACACCTTCACTGGACCAAGAGGAGAAGTTCCCCAGTGAAAGCCCCCTCTCCAGGCCACCCAGTTGCTCCAGCCTCCAAGCTTTGTGATCGAGCTGTGGTCACTTTTGTACCTAGGCAATTCACTAGGCCAAGAGACTTCATCTGGAGCTTGCTTGGACCCAATCGAACGTGACACAACTCTCAGATCGAAGCTTCACTTCTCTAAGCAAAGGTATGGACTCTCTCTTCCTCCCGTGCTCCTGGAGATTCTCCATTTAATATGAATCGATTTCAATGCATGTCTACCGTATGGATGTGTTTGTCTCTTCAAGATGAATCCATAGAGCATAAGAACATGAAAATCCATTGAGAATTGAGTGAAATCTTAGTGGTTTTAGTGTGGAGAGTCACGGTGTGCACACCGGCCGTAGACGATGATCGGGAGCCGTCGGATCGAGCGTGTATCGAGCGGACGGTCGGTATCGTGCCTGACAGCGCGATGGTACATGAACCGCGGGCCCCTGGAGCGCTGAGTTGGATGGTCGCGCCGAACCAGAAAGTGCCGCGTAACTGTTCGGAGATGCTAAGGATGACGCGGCACTGATTCAGATAAATAGAAAAATAGGATTTTATGGATTTATTTAATTACCAGAACTTAGAAAATCCATAACTTTGTGTAGAAAAATCCTAAAAAGAAATTAAAAATACCCTCTTGCTCTGTGAACAGAGGAGAATAATTTGGAAAAGAAATCAATTAATTTCATTTAGTATTTTATTTTTAATGATTTAATTACTCTCTGCACTATTTCAATTCTCCTTGCACATAGACAATTCACCATGGCATGAGACCTTAGGGCTTTTAAAGCTTCTAAACTTGGGAACATTCCCTGAATTTTTCAAGGTCAGAGGCCATCCCTATGTGAAGTTATTGATTTTTCAATTGCATGTTACTGTTTTGAGTATTTTAATTCCAATAATTAGTATATTGAGAAATAAATTCTAGGAAAATTTAGTGATGTTTCTTATGACCAGAGGAACCTAGGAAAAATAAGTTTTGAGTTAATTCACTTGGAATAACCCTAATTGGTCTAAATACCCAAAATTGAATTTTAATTAATTAAGGCTAACTACACATCAAATTAACTTAAAAACAATTCTCCACTAATCTTTAGGATTAGAGGAACATCTCATAAAAATTTGAAATTAATTGGACTTGATTAACCCCACCAAATGGGTTGATTAAGCCTCTCAAGCAAAATGGGTAAAATTAAACTTTAAAAATTTATAACTCACAAAATACTTTTCAAAAATTCACAAAAATGGTTTTGGAGCTTCTCTGATATCAGAGGAATTTAGGCAAATTAAAATTGTAATTTTCTAAAAAAGTTGATTTTTATCATTATTTTAAAATTTTTAATAATTAAAAAAATAATAAAAATCATGAAAATATTAAAAATCACCAAAATGTCACATTTTGAATTCTAATTACTTAGGAACAAACCAAATATTTTTCTTAAGTCCCTAGGATAATATATTGAATTTTAAAGGCTTGATGTAATTTTTAATATTAAAAAATTGTATTTCTCAACCTTTTCACTAAACTAATTCTAATAAATCAAAGAAAAATTGAAAAAATATAAAATTTGTTTCTCTGGACTCCTTGAGGTCGAGATATTTAAGAAAAATATAAAATCCTTTTTCAAATTTAATTTTATTTTAAAATTAATTAATACTCCAAAAATCAAAATAATTCTAATAAATAAAATATAATTCAAAAAATCACCAAAATTGGTTCAAATGGTCCTCTGGTCATTAGGAACATCCCATAATTTTGTTAAGGACAGAAACATTTCCGTAGTCATGATATTGAATTTTCCTTGAAAACCCCTATTTTCCATTAAAAATAATTACATAAATAAATTAAATACAAAAAAATAATATTTTCTCCTCTAATGTCTTAATTGACATGTGAGTGAGGTTACATAAAAATTTCAAGTTCATTTGAGCTTAATTTAGTGAGTTATAGAATTATTAAGCTTGAAGGGCAAAAATGGTAATTAAAAATTTCAACCTTTAATTAAAATTTTAGGATTAATCAAAAAGGGGAGAGTAAAATATTTGATTTTAAACTGATTTTGGATGATTGAAACTTAAATGATTGAGGGTAGAAACCTACTAACCATTTCAAATGTAATTAAAATAAAACTTTAATTAATTAATTAATTGAAATTTTGGAAGAATAATAGAAATTGGGATTATTAAAGTAGGGATATTATTAAGAGGACATTTATTCTTTAATTTAAAAATCCCTAAATAAATCACTTCAATAATACTTAAGTCTTAATTAAAAAAAAATTAAAAGAATAATCTCAATTAAATTAAAATTAAAATAAAATTAAAATCAAATTAAATTAAATTAAAAGTAAAATTAAATTAAATTAAATTAAATTAAATTAAATTAAATTAAAATTAAATTAAATTAAATTAAAATTAAAATTAAATTAAATCAAATTAAATTAAATTAAATTAAATTAAAAATTAAATTAAATTAAACTAAATTAAAAATTAAATTAAATTAAAACTAAATTAAATTTAAATTAAATTAAATTAAATTAAAATTAAATTAAAATTAAATTAAATTGAATTAAATTAAATCAAAATCATTTATCAAGAAACCTAAATTAAATCATTAAGAATTAAATCTAAAATAATTTGAACACTATTCCAAACTTAAACTGATTTTTTATAATCAAGTCAAAATTAAAATTAAAATCATTAAGTTTAAATCCTTAAAATACTTAATAATTTTGATTTGCCCTTTTAAAGCTCTTATTATTATAACTCTTAAATGAGGTATCAAGTGAAGTGTTACTTCACTTATAGGATATTCAAATGTCCTCGTTCACTGTGCAAGAGAGCAAAACTTAAACCCCTGAATGATTAATTCACTTGTATAATTAAATTCTCTTGGACTTAAAACAATCCTAGAGGTATTGAAAAGATGTTTAAGACTCATCTTAAGCACTTCCTCAATATGATAGGATGTTTATAAGAAAAATTGAATTTAATTGTTTCTTTGATGAAGAAAATCGTCCTTAAACCAAAACACAAGAACCTAGACGTCATAGGAGATGACTAGCTATAGGATTAGGACTTTGGTAGACAACCAAAACCTCTCCCTTAGCTTTACCTAGATACTTGTTGAAATATTTAAATGTCTTAACATGTGTTTTAAGTGCACCTTGGGATGACGGGAAAACCCTCCAGGTACGCTTTTATTTTATTGCAATTCACTTACATGCACTGTATTTTACTTTTCTTGCATGATAAACAACCGTTGCATGAAAACCAAAACCTTTAGGATTGTCCCTGAACTGAAACCAAAACTAAATTAAAAGTCACTGCAAGATAAAATTCACCGCCACAACATTTCAAAATATAAAACAACTTAAAATTTAATCACAAACAAAGCAACAAAACTAATATTATAACTAAATTAAAACGTCTCGTTGAATGATCGGGAATACCTCGAATGATGTAACCCACGTGTTGCTAACGGGATTTCCCACGGTCTAAATGAAAGTGTGGAACTCATTCAGTTGATTTTAGCAAATTCATCTGGACTAAGTGAATTCGATGAAAATAATGGTGCCGGGATGACGAAACCGTGGGATCTTAATCGGTTCTGTTTAAACAACTTTAAGATTCGTTCTAATTAAAACATTAAAACACTTGGGTTTTAAGATTTTCTCTAAACCAAAACACTTCTCTCATCTCCTGATTTATGACTTCTAAAACCAAACCTCTGCAACAATAAGGAGCTTGGAGCACGGTGGGCAGCACGGCCATCTTCGTCAGCAAAACAACTCTACATCAGCTAAACATTCCTAGAATTAAACAACCAAACCCTTAGGATTTCGAGGTAGTTTGCCTAGTGAAACATAAATCCTCAACCCTTTTGTTAGGCACTTGCATAATCATGTTATGTAAATTAAACCCTAACCGGTGTTAGGACTCCGAGGTAGTCGTTTAGTATGACATAAACCCTCACATCTTCGAGGCTATTTGCATGACTACATCGTGCAAATATAAGTCTTAATTAATTAAAATTGGATGGATGGAAACATTAAGTAAATTTCTAAATCGAAGCCAAACCATAGGATAGTGTGGGAAGTTGCCAAGATTCTTCTTGGATCCTCAGCTTCTCCTACTTCTCTTCCTTTTGGACTCCTGAAAATAAATTGTTCCAAATTTGATCCATTCCCTATTGAAATTTCCAAAATCCAATTGTTTGAAAACCTTAAACTTTGAAATTTTGGAGAGCAAAACCACTGATCATTATCGAGAGTTTTCTTAAGTGATTCCCGTCACTTAGGATGTAATTAACTATAGGGGCTTGCCCTTATAGGGAACTTTAAGAACCCAGGTAATATAAACCCTGCTTAATTCATTTATATTAAGCAGAGGAACTTGTCAGCTTATAAAATTGGTTTGCAGACCAAACGGATGTCACAAATCTCCTAGTTTATTTAATCGAGCCCCATCATCAAGCAGTGTGTCTATTCTTCAGGTTATATACACGGTTTGTGGTGTGGTGCTCGTTTATATAAACTATTCGGGATGTGAGATCAGTTTGATTTCATATCTTAAAATTTTCAAATTTAAAATTATTTATTTAAATTAAATCTAAAATTCGCCGACAATTTCTGTAGGTGACCTCTTATCAAAAATACAACACTCAACCTAAAAATATGCCGACATGGACATGCTTTGTTCAAATCTTAAAGTCTATATAGACCCTGATTTGACCATTTTTCTTTTTAATTAGCACTACATTAACCAACCATGTCGGGTAATTTTCTTCTCTTATGAAACTAGCCTCAATTAATTTCTTAACTTCAGTAATGACTCATTGTTCTATTTCAACATGCATCCTTCTCGGAGATTGTTTAACAGGGATTGTAATTTGATTTATCCCAAGTTTGTGCGCTGTGACTTCTGGAGCTAGTCCAAGAATTTCGTCATAAGTCTAGGCAAAGCAGACTTTATATTCCTTTAACAGTTGAATTATTTCTTTTGCTTCCATGTCATTGAAGAATGAACTAATGAAAGTTAGTTTTAGATTTTCATCAGTTCATAGATTTATTTCTTTTAGTTCATCAACAGTTGACTTGATTACTTCTTCCAATGCTGGAGGAGCATCTTCAACTTGTAGATCAGATGTCTCTTCAAAATCAAACTCTTCGGTGATGACTAGACAAAATTTCATATCATCAAGGAGTTCTATAATACCGAATCCACAACCCTCTTTAGAGTTAGGGTATCATTTATTATTATCACACAGTTGTTCAATAAAATGTGGTTGTTTCAAAGACCATTGTTTGAGCATTAAACTATTTTGAATAATTTTTGTGCTAAAGGAGAATACAACTCAAAAGAAATTTTCATTGATTTTGGAAAATTTTCATCTTCTAAGTTTACATGATTTTCAATACTAGAAGATGTAGAACCAAGTCTAAACTTGATTGGCCTTTTTTCATCACCATATACTTCTTTGACAGCTTAAATCTCAATCTTAGAAGGAGAGATTGGAGTTAAGGTCATAGTGTGTATATAATGATTAATTTTCTCATATATAATTTCAAATTATTTTTCTTTGTCTTCTTTTTTAAGAGGTATCTTAAACTAAGGTTTTTTTAAAGTCACTGATGTTGTATTTTCTTCTTTTGTATCTTCTTCATAGTCCAAATCAATTTTTAACTTCAATGGTTTCTTCATTTTGACAATTGGGTCTTCTTTTCCTCATCCTCATCCTCAGCCTCGACCTCGAATGCGATTTTGATGAGAATTATCACCCTTTGTCTATGTTCAAGAAGAGTAGTATTTTTCATCTATTTTCTTTTCTTTATCTTTTTATTTTGTATTCACTAGTGTTTCTCTGGAAAAAATGTATTCTTCTTTATTGGAGTATAATATGTTGCATCTTCATGTACTCCAATTCCATAAACAAAAAATGGTTGTAAATCTCCTGTAATACAACATTCTTACCCTTTTTGTAAGTATTTCAGGCATTGATGTAGTGAAAAAGGAACTATTTTATGCTCATGATAATCGATGATATGGAAATTTGTCGTTGTCACCAAGTCACCTATCCTTTAGAGCAATGTTATTGATCCCAGAGCTCCTTCTCCTTGTTAGTTAAACCCTCATAACATCATTGTATCTCTTAATAATTAGGATGTGTTAATATCCAAATACGCAAGAGTCCTTAAATTCATTATATTAATCGAGCCACCTGGGTCAATAAGGACATTTGAAAGTGTTGTGTCTTTTATATTCACAGTGATGTATAGTGGACGATTATGCTCAGTGGTCCGAAGTAGCAAGTCATTGTCAGAAAAGGTGATTTTTGTCTGTTCTTCTAATGAACAAGCTTCACTCTGAGTGGTACTAGCAAGTTCATCCATGTAAATGTCTGTATCTAAAAGATCTTTTATCAATGACTCTCTCATTTCTTTGGAAAGAATAAGAGTGTAATAAATGCTCAATTTTGCTAGTAATTTCCTTAAATGAGCAACTACATTGTAATCCACTTTGTCATGACGACTATCATTATCTCTTTCAGATGATTGTGTATGTATTAGAGGAACAATCTTTTCTGATGTGACAATTTGTGTTTCTTTTTCTTGGGGAGCCATTCTGGGAGATAGAATTTTTCCACTTTACAAATTTATTTCAACTATTTCTTCTAGTTTATTATTTGAAACTTCTGTCTCTGGATCTAAAGGTTCCAGTTCTATGGAAATTGGTGTTCCTTGTAACTGGAGTGTGACAGTGTCGTCCTTGTCTTTGTTATTATCAGAATCATCACAAATATTATTGTCTTTTTTATTGTCGTTAGACGGGTCGAGATTTTCTACGATTTGAGCATTGTCTACAAGATTGAAATTAAAATGATTATTCTCTGAGGTATCATCAAAAATAGACAAATTAAGTAGAACTAAAATTATTATTATTCACAGTAGGGGTAAAAAGGAAGTCATACAAAGTTATCGATTTAAGGGATTTTATCCTTTTATCCTATATAACTGTCCTAATGGACGGTAAAGGAACATGAAAACTAGAAGATACAAAAGGAACAATATTCCCTGTGTCTACAAGACATCTAACCCTTTTTGGTTCTCTATTTTTCTTTTTCTTCTTTTTCTCGAAAGATTTGTGATTTGTAAGTCCACGAGGATCTCCTCAGAAGATTTACCTTGTGTAATGTCATCTTTGTCTTTGTCATCATGATCAGAAATATGTTTATTGACCAAAATCATATTGATTGAGCCTTTTTCAAGTTCTTTCAAGTATTCTTTAGGAATTACTTTATTTCCTTCTTTGAAGTTGCGCTCTAACCAGTCCTTAAAGACAAACCATTCTTCAATCTTGTGTCCAAGCATCCTGTGATAAGGGCAATAATTGGGATTGTCCTTCATGTCAACTTCTCCCAGCCTTTTAGCTTCAGGTAGTTTGAATTCTGGAATCTTTTGTAGGCTACAGAATATTTTACTGATGGATTCTATCATGAATGTATATTCTTTATTCATTCTTTCAATCATTGTTCTTTTGTCTGTCGGTACTGGAACTGGCTTTTGAAATTCCAACTGAGAAGTTGTCTGTTGTGGTAATTGATTCTGTCGCTGTTTCTTTTGTTCAGATTGGACTTGCATCACTTGTTTGCCCTTTTCTACAACATTTCCTGGTTTCTTTTCAAATGCTTTGACAGATTTTGTCTTTTCTTTTTTTCTACTTACACTCATCTACTTGGCTTCTTCCTGAAGATAGGCAGTTTTACTGAGTAATTTTTCAAATGTCTTTATTGTAAATCCTTTTACCATGAAAGCTATAGGATCATGGATATTTTTAAGCAATATCTCAACAGCATGTTGTTCCTATAATTGCAGTTCACATTTCATTCTCAGATTGCTCCAGCACAAAATGTAATCCATGAAACTTTCTCCTGGTTTTTGTTTTTCGACCACCAGGACACCGATTGTAGTGTCGTGTTGTGCTCCAACAAATCATTAAATGAAGAGGCATTCAGGCTCTACAAATGTTTTAACGAACCCGTTAGGAAGTTCAGCATACCAGTCAAAGGTAACTCCTGTGAGACAGTTAACAATTTGACGGAATAGAAGAGCGTCACTTCCTCCCGCATTACAATAGCTTGCTTTGAAGTGTATAAGATGCTGACGAGGATTACCGGTCCCATCAAACATTTTGAAGAGAGGAGGAATAAAACCTTTAGGCTATTGAACAGAATCAAATTCCTCTGGATAGGTTCTACCCTTTTGAATTAATGATCCAGCTTTTACCTGAGCCATTGTTTCTTTTATTTTTTGTTCTACCAATTGTGTAATTTCTTTTTCTAGAATTCCACTTTGGGGAGAATCCTTTTTCTTTTGATTGCTTTCTTTAATTGTAGGAAGTGTATTATCGTTTTGTGAATAAGAAGGGTCTCTTTGTTGTAACATTTGGACCAAAGCAGTCATTTTAGCATATGTGTCTTCAGCATCTGATATTATTTTGTTATGCTTAGTTCTATCTTTTGTGATAATCACATATTTTATTGTTGGCCCCAAACGAAATTTCACTATTACCAGAGTACACTAACTATCTAATGGGAATTGCTCATCCCTTTTTAAGTAAGTAAGATCTTCAATCGAAAGAATCCTTCTTTTCATTATTGTAGAGACCGCACATCTCATTTTATCTAACAGTCAAAAAATTGAACACTTGTCTATTGCGCTAATATTTTAAACACAGAGTATACGACATGAATTGACAGAGAATTTTTAGGTTGAAAAGCATTGTCTTCATATTCAACAGGTATTGGAACATATCGGTTTTCTTTTGGAAAGGAAGGGTTCCTAAAAACACTTTGTTCGAATTCAAATGTTTTAAAACTATCATTTTCATTCCACCTTTTCTTTCTTTTAAGAGAACGAGTTTTATTTTTATGTTGGGAACGAGTTCTTAGAATATTCTTGGAACAAGATCCAACTTCATATATGGATGTTGACCTCATTTTTGATGAGGTCTTCTCTTCTTTTTTTTAGTACTTAGGATCTAGCCTTAGGCTTTTCCTTCGACTATCCTAGAGGATTAGAATTGGGACCCACCACTTAGAAATTCAAACCACTTCTTAACTCCCTGCAAACTCCACAAACTTGATTGTAGACCCCTAATCACCTAGAGGGTTGAAATCAAATGTGGAAGTTTAAAGGATGAGTTCCTATAGGACTCTTCGGCCTTAGGACTGCCCTGGGTGGCCTGGTCTGGTGAGGGCTGACTTACACACACACTACACTTATACACTACATTTTCACACACATCCTAAAAACACACCTATACCCAACTTGACCTCCTGATTTATGCAGGTGATTCACATGGATGGTCCTTAACCCTTAAGCCCTTGGCTAAGAGGGTTAGGAACAACATAGTGGATGCCTCAAATGAGTCCCTTCATGGCTCATGTAGGCTTGATGTGGCTTCATGGCTCAACCAAAATGATTTCATTCCATTCACAGTTACCCAATCTTCAATTTTCCAAATTTTCGACTTTTGACCCGGGACCCTACACCCGCTAACACTTACCCAAAACCCTCGAAACTGCCCAAAATTTGCAAAATCACCTAAATTACCCAAAATTCCTCAAAATCAATCCCAAACATTCCCATATTACTCAAATTGATCATCCATACCCAAAAATTCCAAAAATACCTCCCAATACCCTCCAAATACCCAAAATACCCCTCTTGACCCAAAAATCCAAAACTTCAGAAAATTCCCAGAAAATTCCAGAAAATCCCAAATATTACCAATTTCATTTTGTTCAACTACACCATGGGTCAATTTTGTCAATTTACCCCACTTTTGTCAAAACCACCAATTTGACCCATTTTAAACCCAAAGTGAACCCAATGTCAAACCAAACCTACCCAATTGACCCAAATTCTGGTCCAATTCAATTCTAAAATTCAATTTATCATTCCCAACACCAATCTAGACCAAATCCAAGTCCATTTTGATTGACATTTGGATCCAATTTCACTTTTGGCTTTAAAGCCCAATTTGGACCCATGACCCAAACCTAACCCAAACTAACCCAATTCAACTCCAATTAACCCCAAATATTTTCTAAACCTTCCTTAACATTCCCACAAACAAAAAACTAACATGATTTGCCCAAAATTTAGACCCAAACCCCACTCAAATTCAACCCAAAGCTAAAAGGCCCAATTTTGACCTAAACCCAAACCTGACCCAAATAAACCCAAACCCCAAAATTAAAACCCAACCAAAGCCAAAACTTCTTTGAAACACTCCCATAAACATTTCACAACATTTATTTTACATCAATTTCAACCCTAGCCCAACATTGGCCCAAGTTAGCCCAATTTGACCTATATTGGCCTATTCACCAAAGAAGCCCAAATTCAACCCAATTCAAACCCAAATCACTCCCAACTTGCTTCAAATCACTCATGACACATCCATGAGCTAAACCCAACATTTATTTGGCATGGCCCTTTGCAAAAAAAATCTCCACCCAAAAGCCCATTTTGAAGCTTAAAAGCCCACTTACATGAAACCTTCCTAAAGCCCATCTCCACCAAAATCCAAAGGGCCAAAATCAATCCAAAACCCATATGACAATTGCTCTACACCATATTTTCAATTAAATCAGTCACTAAGTTTCAAAACTCATCATGAAGCCATTCAAAATTAAGCCCCATACAAATTCCCATCAAAATACCAAAATTTTCTTAAACTCATTTCCATGAAACTGACTTAACTTTTCCTAAGCCAAAGATGAGCCATGAAGCCATGCATGAGCCACATGGAAGCCATGAGAGCCTCTTTACATGTCACCATGCCATTTTGGGCAAAAGGAGGAGACTCTTTCCTTAATCTTCTAAAAGTCTTTAGCCTTAACCATGATTCCCCTTAACCCAAATTTAATCCAAATATATTTGGATAAGGACTTCTCCATATCAAACCAGATGATTCCTTTGACTCCTCACAACACCCAAAGCCACCTTGAGGGTGAACCAAGCCCAAAAGGTGGACTTGACCAAATCAAGCCAAAATTGGCCTTCTCCCATTCCATTTTAAATCAAGCTTTTGACACATGGCATTTGCCAATTGCCTACACTAAACCCCAGCCCTGACCTCCCTGACCTTGAGGGTGACCTGACCCTGGCCGGCTAGCCACCAGGCCGCCGGAAAACGCCATGCCTGAGAGCTCACATGTGAGCTCAACATTGGAATTCTCCCTTGCTGAGCTGCCCCATGCCCAATGGCCACCATGGCTGTTCTTCCCATGCCCAGAGCAGCCGATCCCAACCCTTGGCCATCCTTGTGAAACTCTCCAGCCACCTTTATTTAAACCCGACGCCCTCACGGCCATGGAGGAGAGTTACACAAACCTTGCTGAAACTCTACCAAAATTGTTCCAGGCCCTACTCTATACTTAGAGCAGTTGATCCCCAGTGTCAATTTGCCCTAATCCCCACCAACAGAACCCAATTTCTCAACTGAAATTTCACCCAAAAACCAGGACACTTTGCCACGGTGAGCCAATCTTCAAATTAACTCGGTCCTACACCTTCACTAGACCAAGAGGAGAAGTTTCCCACCGAAAGCCCCATCTCCAGAGCCACCCGATTGTTCCGGCCTCCAAGCTCCGTGATCGGTCGTGATCACTTTCATAGCTAGGCGATTCACTGCACCGGGAGACTTCATCTGGAGCTTACTGGGACCCAATCGAAGGTGACACAACCCTCAGATTGAAGCTACACTTCTCTGAGCAAAGGTATGAGCTAACTCTTTATCCCGAGCTTCTGGAGATTCTCCATTTCAAATGCTTTAATTTCAATGCATGATCACCGTATAGATGTATTCGTCTCTTCAAGACGAATCCATAGAGCATAAGAACACGAAAATCTGTTGAGAAATGAGTGAGTTTTTAGGGTTTTAGTGTGGACGGCTCTCGGGTGAGGACGCTTGGAGACGATGAACAGATGCCGTTCATTCCATACACGCGCGGACGGACGGCCAGGATCCCACCGGATGAGGAGACGGAACGATATAGCGGGCCCCTGGAGCGTTGAGTCGGATGGCGGCTTCGAATCAGAAAGCGCCACGCGGCACTTCGGAGATGTTAAGGTTGACGCGGCGTCGATTCAGATAAATAAAAAAATAGGGATTTTCTGATTTATTTAATTCCCTAAACTTCAAAAATGCATAACTTTGTGTAGAAAAATCAGAAAAATAAAACAAAAATACCAACTTGCTCAGTGAACAGAGGAGAATAAAGTGGAAAAGAAATCATTTAATTTCATCAAGTATTTTATTTTTAATGATTTATTTACCCTCTGCATTGTTTTAATTCTCATGCTTATAGGAAATTCACCATGGCATGAGACCATAGGGCTTTTGAAGCCTCTGAATTTGGGAACATTCCCCGAATTTTCCAAAGTCGAGGCCATCCCTATGAGAAGTTATTGATTTTTCAAATTCATGTTACTGTTTTGAGTATTTTAAATCCAACAATTAGCATGTTGTGAAATAAATTCTAGGAATATTTAGTGATGTTTCTTATGACTAGAGGACCCTAGGAAAAATAGGTTTTGAATTAATTCATTTAAAATAACCCTAATTGGCTTAAACACCCAAAATAGGTCCCTAATTAATTAGAACTAATCATGCATCAAATTGACTTGAAATCAATTCTCCACTGACCTTTAGGATTAGAGGAACCCACCATAAAAATTTGAAGTCAATTGGACTTGGTTAGCCCTACTAAATGGGTTGATTAAGCCATTTAGCCAATTTAAACTTTAAAAATTCATAACTTTCAAAATACTTTTCAAAAATTCACCAAATTGGTTTTGGAGCCTCTCGATATCGAGGGAATTTAAGAAAATTAAAATTTCAATTTTCTAAAAAAGTTGATTTTTTGTATTATTTTAATATTTTAATAATTAAAAAATAATAAAAATCATAAAAATAATAAAATTCACCAAAATGTCACATTTTAAATTTTAATCACTTAGGAACAAACCCCATATTTTTCTTAGGTCTATTTAATGAGATATTAAATTTTAAAGCCCTAAGGTAATTTTAAATAAAAAAAATGTATTTTTTTAGCATTTCCACAAAAATAATTCTAATAAATTAAAGAAAAATCAAAAAATTGTAAAAATGAAAACTGCATGGAAACTACAGAAGAATTTGAAGATTTACAAATTGGAGACGCTCCACCAGAATTTGAAGAAGAGATTAAATCTACAATAGATGAGTTAACGGAAGTTAACTTAGGTACTAGCGAAGAGCCTAGAACTACCTTTGTTAGCTCCTTACTCAATAAAGAAGACTCCGAAGAAATAATCAAGTTATTAAAGGAATTTAAAGACTTTTTTGCTTGGAACTACGATGAGATGTCAGGATTAGCTCCAGAGGTCGCAGTCCATAAGCTAGGAGTGGATCCTACTACGTCCGGTCGGACAAGGTCCCGTAAGAATGCGTCCGGAAATCGAAAACAAGTCATAGCTGAAGTTAAAAAGCTAATAGACGCTAAATTTGTCCGCGAAGAACAATAACCGACTTGGTTAGCCAATGTGGTACCAGTTAAGAAGAAGAATGGTCAGATCAGAATTTGTGTGGATTTCAGAGATTTAAACAAGGCATGTCCAAAGGATGAATTCCCTCTACCGAT
This sequence comes from Papilionanthe hookeriana x Papilionanthe teres, assembly GCA_022702705.1. NCBI lineage: Eukaryota > Viridiplantae > Streptophyta > Magnoliopsida > Asparagales > Orchidaceae > Papilionanthe > Papilionanthe hookeriana x Papilionanthe teres. The sequence continues at coordinate 151,777,172 of CM040427.1, read as the reverse complement.
CCCAGAATTAATGATAGACATTGCTTCAACACATGAAATATTCTCATTCATGGATGGATCTTCGGGATACAACCGGATAAAAATGGCTCCGGAAGATGAAAAACTTACGACATTCGAACGCCGATCGGAGTATATTGCTTCACACGGTGATGCCATTCGGACAGAAGAACGCAGGAGCAACATATCAGAGAGCGATGACAAGAATTTTTGATGATCTCATCCACAATCAAGTCGAATGCTACGTAGACGATGTGGTCATCAAAAGCAAAGTAAAGGACAACCACTTATATGATTTGAGAATTGTTTTCGAACGATTAAGACAATTTAACCTTAAGATGAATCCCTTAAAATGCGCCTTCGGCGTCACCTCCGGGAAATTCTTAGGATTCGTTATCCGACATCGTGGAATTGAAATCAACCCGGAAAAGATTAAAGCTATCTTAGAAATGCCGCCTCCCAAAACCTTAAAACAACTACGATCCTTTCAAGGGAAGTCGGCATATCTTCGACGCTTTATCTCAAACTTGTCGAGTAGGTGTCGACCTTTTTCAGCACTAGTTAAAAAGGACGCCAAATTTATTTGGGAAGAGAAATGCCGGAAGGCCTTTGAGGACATTAAAAAATATTTAATGACACCTCCTATCTTAGCAGCCCCAGTCTCAGGTAGACCGTTGATACTTTATACCGATGCTTTAGACTACTCTCTCGGAGCCCTGTTAGCCCAGGTCAATGATGAGGGTAAAGAAAATGCTCTTTACTATTTAAGCCGTCGTTTACTTCCGACGGAAATAAGGTATCCCACAATTGAAAAGCATTGTTTGGCCTTGATCTTCGCCGCTCAAAAGCTCAGGCACTACATGCTTTCTCATAAGGTCAACCTGATCTCGAAGTTTAATCCATTGCAATACTTGATGACTCGTCCAACACTTTCCGGCAGACTTGCCGGATGGTTAATGATATTATTGCAATTCGATATAACTTTCGTGCCTCTTCGTGCTTGTAAAGGGACAAGTCTTAGCGGACTTCCTCGCGAGCACACCCTTTGCCGGCAAAATCTCCTCTCAATGACGATCTGCCAGATGAACAAATCATGAGCCTAGAAGACCCTGATGATCGACGTTGGGAATTATATTTCGACGGAGCATCTTCAGCACATAAAGATGAAGAATCGCAAGTGATAGTGCCCGGTAAGGCAGGAATCGGACTAATCTTTATAACACCGGAGCGGGGGATGTTAAGATACTCCTACCACTTGACGGAACCGTGTACAAACAACGAAGCGAATACGAAGCCCTCATAATAGGATCTGGAATTAACTATTCAAATGGGGATAACGAGACATCAACATCTACGGGGATTCGCGAGTTAATCATTCAACGGATCGCCGGACAGGTACAGAACTTTAAAACCAAGACTCGAGCAATACTTCCGAGTATGCCATGCAGTTGTTGGAACAGATTCCGAATGTGACAATCTACAAATTCCCGGAAAGAAAATGCTTTAGCGAGATGCGCTAGCCCGTCTAGCAAAAGAATTTGCCCGCTTGCAAGATGAATCGGTGGAAGTGTCGGTTCACGGACGTCGAGTCCTGTCGCGGCTATACATGAACACGGTACACAAATCGAAAAAGAAAAAGAATCGATTGCAGCGAGTGACGGAAAACACGGAAGATTGGCGACAACCATTAATAGACTACCCGCAAATAGGAAAACTACCGGACGATAGGTCGCTAGCCCATCGGATCAAGAAAAGAACTACGTCCTACGCATTAATAAACAACACGTTATACGGAAGGTCTTTCGATCAAATGTGGCTAAGATCCCTAAGCGGGTCCGAGGCCCGTGAAATTGTTAAAGAGGTGCATTCAGGACTCTGTGGCGCTCACCAGTCGGGTCTGAAGATGAAAATGAAAATTAAAAGACTAGGGTACTATTGGCCCTCGATGATGACCGACTGCATGAAAGTTGCTGAGAGCTGTCACCAATTCCAAGTGCACGGAGTGGTTCTACACCAACCTCCAAATGTGCTACATCCGACAATTGTGTCGTGGCCATTTGAATGTTGGGGCACGGATATAGTGGGTCCAATAGAACCACTATCTTCAAAAGGACATTGCTTCATTCTTGCGGCTACAGATTACTTTTCTAGGTGGGCAGAGGCAGTTCCACTCAGAGAAGTGAAAGCACACCACGTGCTACAGTTTTTTAAGAACCAAGTCGTCTACCGTTTCGGAGTGCCGCGCGAGATCATCTCGGATAATGGGTCGGCATTCGAAGCACACAAATCAATAATTTTGTCGGGAGACATGGAATCGGCCGGCGATATTCAATAATTTATTACCCAAGAGCAAACGGCACTAGTCGAGGCTTTTAATAAAACTCTCGTTCAAATCTTAAAGAAAACATTGGATGATAATAAGAGAAATTGGCACGAGAAGTTATTAGAAGCCTTATGGAGCTCACGGACAACCTTCGAACTCCTACTCAAGCTACACCTTACGCTCCGGTGTATGGGTCCGAGGCGAGTGTTACCTTTAGAGGTCCAGGCTTCCTTCACTCGGAATTGCGATTGCAAACAAAATCACGACGAAGAGAATGCCAAATTACGACTAGAGGAATTAGAAAGCCCGGAAGGGAAAAGACTTGCAAGCACGAGCAGAATTTAGAATTATACCAAGCTAAGATGGTTCAAGCCCATGACAAACTGGTCCGCCCAAGAACCTTTAAAGTTGGTGACTTAGTTCTCGTTCTCAAAAGACCTATTCTTGCACACCGCAAGATAGGAGGAAAATTTGAACCCACTTGGGAAGGACCGTTTGTGGTTGAGGCAGTCTACTCAGGAGGCTCCTACCAGCTAGTGAATTGCCAAGGAGAACGACATATGCTTCCGATCAATGGACGATACTTGAAGAAGTATTATGCTACCTGATGTTTCGAAGGAATGAATTCTTCATCCCTAGAAGCACGGGTGAAGTAGTTACTTATGACTGGGTCCGAACCCAAAAATAATAAAAAATGTGCTAAAATAAATGAAATCACAATAATAAAGTTTTCTTTGTTTCCTCTTCCATATCAAAATCTCTTTCCTAATCTTATCCCACTTCATTCTTGTTAAATTTAAAAATACAAAAAGTAATAAAAAAAAATTGTCTTTAATAAACATCTTCTTAAAGTTCTTGTTCTTAGTACAGCCCCTGATCCTTTTCCTTGTCTTTTCGCAGGGAAATGTCGAACGGGCGGTTGGTCCTGAACTTTAGAAATGGCGTAAGCCTTGCACTCGACGAAAAGAGGGTGAAAGATGGAGCGATAATCGAGATTGACTCAGACTTCGCACCAGCAGGCCTGTAATACAAGGAAAGTGACTGGGTCCCAGTTGACCGAGAGGAACTGCCCAGTCAGACAGTAATGAAAGTAGGTGGCCCAAGCCACCACTCCAGCAGCAACAAAAGGAAAACAAGCACTGAAGAAGACAAGAGAATCAAGTCTGTAGTCGCTACAACAGAGGGCTGGCTTGTCAGCGCCGTGCCCACAGAAACTCAGGAAGTACGAAGAGCTACTCTCACAGCAACTCAACGAATAAATAAAAATCACCGTATCTGCAAGATGTTAACTAAATTAGCAGCGGACCAGCGCGACGAGGCTGTTGCTACTGCCAGTACATACACTTCAAGGACACCAGTTCACCAGGGACCTGAAGAAAGGAGGCCAGCTCCTAGGATAACAGAAGGGACCAGGGAAATCTCAAGAAGATCAGAAGAAGGAAGGCTACCACGCCACCAGATAAAGTCACCGCAATGCATAACCTTGTTGCGGAAGCAACCCCGGAGGATGTCCCGACGGACACCACCCCCGAGGAGCCGAGGTATGCGTGGAGAACGTGAAGGGATTGAGCCGTATATCCCACAATACGTCACTGTGCCTCGCCATTTGCAAATTATTCCAGAATACGAGCTAGAAAGGATGCAGAATGTTGAGAAGAAAACTTTTGAATACTTAGAGAGAATCAGAGGCAGGAGGATCAATATACTAGAAGGCCTCGAGCTACATACAAACGTGTTCTCAGAATACGAACAACAACAAATCGTGGATCGCATCCGAGATTTGAAAAGAATGGGTCGAGCGAGCCGCCTAAGAGAAAACACCTACTCGAAACCCCGGAGATGGATGCCGGGGAAAGGGAGAATTACAATACAATGTGGATGCTGCTACAACTTCGCGAGAAGACGAGAAGGGAAACCCACCGGGGATACTCCGTCATGGGCAGGTGGATCCAATGCCATTAGTCATCAGAAGGATGGTAAAAGGAATGATAACATGGAGGGTACTGTCCGCAGATTGCATACCCAACAGTTGCATCATTAACATTTACAAGAAGGGTGACTGCATACCCCCGCACATAGATCACCACGACTTTGTCAGACCTTTCTGCAAGGTTTCTTTTCTGAACGAGTGTAATATCATGTTTGGATCTGACCTCCGGATAGCGGTCCCAGGTGAGTTCCGAGGGCCAGTAAAGATACCATTACCGGTAAGTTCTGTCATGATACTGAAGGGAAATGGAGCAGATGTCGCTAAACATTGCATACCAGGAGTACCAGTGAAGCGGATCTCAGTTACTTTCAGAAGGATGGACGACAGGAAAACACCTTACCACTTCCAGCCAGACCCGGAGCTAGAGAGCCTCCGGCCTTATGAGTTGTGAGTTACATGGAAAATATCACACCTCCAACGTACATCCATACGGCATCCTTGCCAAGGATGGCTTGGAAGGTGATGTTATTGACCATGTACCTCACTATTCGATACATGGATTTTTGCGAGATACCTTTTTGGATGGATCGGCAAAGATCATACATAGTCCGTTTTGAGTCTACATGGATTGTATGAGATGTATTCCAGATTGAGTTATATGATGTATCTTCAACATGATTGGAATGAAAGTGACCATGTCACATTTTTGGCCTTCACCACTTTTGTGCAAGTTGACTGAGAAACGCCATTAAAGTTAAATGAACTTCGAACAAAGAACAGAAAAGAAAAAAAAAGAATAAAAGAAAACTTTCCTTAAAAATCTAAAAAAATGATAAAATCCAAATTCACGATAAAATAAAATTTGAATCGTTAAAGGACAAACAAAATGAGCACAAATTTTAAATCAAATTTCAAATTCAATCTTTCCAAATTTCAAATCAAATCTCAATCGAATTCAAATTCAACCTTCCAAATTTCAAATCAAATTTCAATCAAATTCAAATTCAATCTTCCAAATTTCAAATCAAACCTCAATCAAATTCAAACTTTTGGAGTTGATGATTTTACATCCGAAACTGCATTGCTTTAGAATTCTTTCCCTATCGCAATGAAATACATCAAAATCAAACTTTTGAGGTTGAGGATTTTACATCCGAGACTGCATTGCTTTAGGATTCTTTCCCTATCGCAATGAAATACATCAAATTCAAACTTTTGGAGTTAAGGATTTTACATCTGAAACTGCATTGCTTTAGAATTCTTTCCCTATTGCAATGAAATACATCAAAATCAAATTCTTAGGGTTGAGGATTTTACATCCGAAACTGCATTGCTTTAGGATTCTTTCCCTATCGCAATGAAATACATCAAAAATTCAAACTTTTGGGGCTGAGGATTTTACATCCGAGACTGCATTGCTTTAGGATTCTTTCCCTATCGCAATGAAATATATCAAAATCAAACTTTTGGGGTTGAGGATTTTACATCCGAAACTGCATTGCTTTAGAATTCTTTCCATATTGCAATGAAATACATCAAAATCAAACTTTTGGGGTTGAGGATTTTACATCCGAAACTGCATTGCTTTAGAATTCTTTCCCTATTGCAATGAAATACATCAAAATAAAAAATCTTGGGGTTGAGGATTTTACATCTGAAAGTGCATTGCTTTAGGATTCTTTCCCAATCGCAATGAAATACATCAAAAATTCAAACTTTTGGGGTTGAGGATTTTACATCCGAGACTGCATTGCTTTAGGATTCTTTGCTTATCGCAATGAAATACATCAAAATCAAACTTTTGAGGTTAAGGATTTTACATCCGAGACTGCATTGCTTTAGGATTCTTTCTCTATCGCAATGAAATACATCATATTCAAATTCTTGGGGTTGAGGATTTTACATCCGAAACTGCATTGCTTTAGAATTCTTTCCCTATCGCAATGAAATACATAAAAATCAAATTCTTGGGGTTGAGGATTTTACATCCGAAACTGCATTGCTTTAGGATTCTTTCCCTATCGCAATGAAATACATCAAAAATTCAAACTTTTGGGGTTGAGGATTTTACATCCAAGACTGCAGTGCTATAGGATTCTTTCCCTATCGCAATGAAATACATCAAAATCAAACTTTTGAGGTTGAGGATTTTACATCCGAGACTGCATTGCTTTAGGATTCTTTCCCTATCGCAATGAAATACATCAAATTCAAACTTTTGGAGTTGAGGATTTTACATCCGAAACTGCATTGCTTTAGAATTCTTTCCCTATTGCAATGAAATACATCAAAATCAAATTCTTGGGGTTGAGGATTTTACATCCGAAACTACATTGCTTTAGGATTCTTTCCCTATCACAATGAAATACATCAAAAATTCAAACTTTGGGGTTGAGGATTTTACATCCGAGATTGCATTGCTTTAGGATTCTATCCCTATCGCAATGGAATAAATAAAAATCAAACTCTTGGGGTTGAGGATTTTACATCAGAAACTGCATTGCTTTAGAATTCTTTCCCTATTGCAATGAAATACATCAAAATCAAATTCTTGGAATTGAGGATTTTACATCCGAAACTGCATTGCTTCAGGATTATTTCCCTATCGCAATGAAATTCATCAAAAATTCAAACTTTTGGGGTTGAGGATTTTACATCCGAGAATGCATTGCTTTAAGATTCGTTCCCTATCGCAATGAAACACATCAAAATAAAACTTTTGAGGTTGACGATTTTACATCCGAGACTGCATTGCTTTAGGATTCTTTCCCTATCGCAATGAAATACATCAAATTCAAACTTTTGGAGTTGAGGATTTTACATCCGAAACTGCATTGCTTTAGAATTCTTTCCCTATTGCAATGAAATACATCAAAATCAAATTCTTGGGGTTGAGGATTTTACATCCAAGACTGCATTGCTTTAGGATTCATTCACTATCGCAATGAAATACATCAAAATCAAACTTTGGGGGTTGAGGATTTTACATCCGAAACTGCATTGCTTTAGAATTCTTTCCCTATTGCAGTGAAATACATCAAAATCAAATTCTTGGGGTTGAGGATTTTACATCCGAAACTGCATTGCTTTAGGATTCTTTCCCTATCGCAATGAAATACATCAAAAATTCAAACTTTTGGGGTTGAGGATTTTACATCCGAGACTGCATTGCTTTAGGATTCATTCCCTATCGCAATGAAATACATCAAAATCAAACTTTTGAGGTTGAGGATTTTACATCCGAGATCGCATTGCTTTAGGATTCTTTCCCTATCGCAATGAAATACATCAAATTAAAACTTTTGGAGTTGAGGATTTTACATCCGAAACTCGCATCGCTTTAGAATTCTTTCCCTATTGCAATGAAATACATCAAAATCAAATTCTTGGGGATGAGGATTTTACATCCGAAACTCGCATTGCTTTAGGATTTTTTCCCTATCGCAATGAAATACATTAAAAATTCAAACTTTTGGGGTTGAGGATTTTACATCCGAGACTGCATTGCTATAGGATTCTTTCCCTATCGCAATGAAATACATCAAAATCAAACTTTTGAGGTTGAGGATTTTACATCCGAGACTGCATTGCTTTAGGATTCTTTCCCTATCGCAATGAAATACATCCAATTCAAACTTTTGGAGTTGAGGATTTTACATCCGAAACTGCATTGCTTTAGAATTCTTTCCCTATTGCAATGAAATAAATCAAAATCAAATTCTTGGGGTTGAGGATTTTACATCCAAAACTGCATTGCTTTAGGATTCTTTCCCTATCGCAATGAAATACATCAAAAATTCAAACTTTTGGGGTTGAGGATTTTACATCCGAGACTGCATTGATTTAGGATTCTTTCCCTATAGCAATGAAATACATCAAAATCAAACTCTTGGGGTTGAGGATTTTACATCCGAAATTGAATTGCTTTAGAATTCTTTCCCTATTGCAATGAAATACATCAAAATCAAATTCTTGGAGTTGAGGATCTTACATCCGAAACTGCATTGCTTTAGGATTCTTTCCCTATCGCAATGAAATACATATAAAATTCAAACTTTTGGGGTTGAGGATTTTACATCCGAGATCGCATTGCTTTAGGATTCATTCCCTATCGCAATGAAATACATCAAAATCAAACTTTTGAAGTTGAGTATTTTACATCCGAGACTGCATTGTTTTAGGATTCTTTCCCTATCGCAATGAAATACATCAAATTCAAACTTTTGGAGTTGAGGATTTTACATCCAAAACTGCCTTGCTTTAGAATTCTTTCCCTATTGCAATGAAATACATCAAAATCAAATTCTTGGGGTTGAGGATTTTACATCCGAGACTGCATTGCTTTAGGATTCATTCCCTATCACAATGAAATACATCAAAATCAAACTTTTGGGGTTGAGGATTTTACATCTGAAACTGCATTGCTTTAGAATTCTTTCCCTATTGCAATGAAATACATCAAAATCAAATTCTTGGGGTTGAGGATTTTACATCCAAGACTGCATTGCTTTAGGATTCATTCACTATCGCAATGAAATACATCAAAATCAAACTTTGGGGGTTGAGGATTTTACATCTAAAACTGCATTGCTTTAGAATTCTTTCCCTATTGCGGTGAAATACATCAAAATCAAATTCTTGGGGTTGAGGATTTTACATCCGAAACTGCATTGCTTTAGGATTCTTTCCCTATTGCAATGAAATACATCAAAAATTCAAACTTTTGGGGTTGAGGATTTTACATCCGAGACTGCATTGCTTTAGGATTCATTCCCTATCGCAATGAAATACATCAAAATCAAACTTTTGAGGTTGAGGATTTTACATCCGAGACTGCATTGCTTTAGGATTCTTTCCCTATCGCAATGAAATACATCAAATTCAAACTTTTGGAGTTGAGGATTTTACATCCGAAACTGCATTGCTTTAGAATTCTTTCCCTATTGCAATGAAATACATCAAAATCAAATTCTTGGGGATGAGGATTTTACATCCGAAACTGCATTGCTTTAGGATTTTTTCCCTATCGCAATGAAATACATTAAAAATTCAAACTTTTGGGGTTGAGGATTTTACATCCGAGACTGCATTGCTATAGGATTCTTTCCCTATCGCAATGAAATACATCAAAATCAAACTTTTGAGGTCGAGGATTTTACATCCGAGATCGCATTGCTTTAGGATTCTTTCCCTATCGCAATGAAATACATCCAATTCAAACTTTTGGAGTTGAGGATTTTACATCCGAAACTGCATTGCTTTAGAATTCTTTCCCTATTGCAATGAAATAAATCAAAATCAAATTCTTGGGGTTGTGGATTTTACATCCGAAACTGCATTGCTTTAGGATTCTTTCCCTATCGCAATGAAATACATCAAAAATTCAAACTTTGGAGGTTGAGGATTTTACATCCGAGACTGCATTGCTTTAGGATTCTTTCCCTATAGCAATGAAATACATCAAAATCAAACTCTTGGGGTTGAGGATTTTACATCCGAAACTGAATTGCTTTAGAATTCTTTCCCTATTGCAATGAAATACATCAAAATCAAATTCTTGGAGTTGAGGATCTTACATCCGAAACTGCATTGCTTTAGGATTCTTTCCCTATCGCAATGAAATACATATAAAATTCAAACTTTTGGGGTTGAGGATTTTACATCCGAGACTGCATTGCTTTAGGATTCATTCCCTATCGCAATGAAATACATCAAAATCAAACTTTTGAGGTTGAGTATTTTACATCCGAGACTGCATTGTTTTAGGATTCTTTCCCTATCGCAATGAAATACATCAAATTCAAACTTTTCGAGTTGAGGATTTTACATCCAAAACTGCCTTGCTTTAGAATTCTTTCCCTATTGCAATGAAATACATCAAAATCAAATTCTTGGGGTTGAGGATTTTACATCCGAGACTGCATTGCTTTAGGATTCATTCCCTATCGCAATGAAATACATCAAAATTAAACTTTTGGGGTTGAGGATTTTACATCCGAAACTGCGTTGCTTTAGAATTCTTTCCCTATTGTAGTGAAATACATCAAAAATCAAATTCTTGGGGTTGAGGATTTTACATCCGAAACTGCATTGCTTTAGGATTCTTTCCCTATCGCAATGAAATACATCAAAAATTCAAACTTTTGGGGTTGAGGATTTTACATCCGAGACTGCATTGCTTTAGGATTCATTCCCTATCGCAATGAAATACATCATAGTCAAACTTTTGAGGTTGAGGATTTTACATCCGAGACTGCATTGCTTTAGGATTCTTTCCCTATCACAATGAAATACATCAATTTCAAACTTTTGGAGTTGAGGATTTTACATCCGAAACTGCATTGCTTTAGAATTCTTTCCCTATTGCAATGAAATACAACAAAATCAAATTCTTGGGGTTGAGGATTTTACATCCGAAACTGCATTGCTTTAGGATTCTTTCCCTATCGCAATGAAATACATCAAAATCAAACACTTGGGGTTGAGTATTTTACATCCGAAACTGCATTGCTTTAGTATTCTTTCCCTATTGCAATGAAATACATCAAAATCAAATTCTTGGAGTTGAGTATTTTACATCCGAAACTACATTGCTTTAGGATTCTTTCCCTATCGCAATGAAATACATAAAAAATTCAAACTTTTGGGGTTGAGGATTTTACATCCGAGACTGCATTGCTTTAGGATTCATTCCCTATCGCAATGAAATACATCAAAATCAAACTTTTGAGGTTGAGTATTTTACATCGGAGACTGCATTGCTTTAGGATTCTTTCCCTATCGCAATGAAATACATCAAATTCAAACTTTTGGAGTTGACGATTTTACATCCGAAACTGCCTTGCTTTAGAATTCTTTCCCTATTGCAATGAAATACATCAAAATCAAATTCTTGGGGTTGATGATTTTACATCCGAGACTGCATTGCTTTAGGATTCATTCCCTATCGCAATGAAATTCATCAAAATCAAACTTTTGGGGTTGAGGATTTTACATCCGAAACTGCGTTGCTTTAGAATTCTTTCCTTATTGCAGTTAAATACATCAAAATCAAATTCTTGGGGTTGAGGATTTTACATCCGAAACTGCATTGCTTTAGGATTCTTTCCCTATCGCAATGAAATACATCAAAAATTCAAACTTTTGGGGTTGAGGATTTTACATCCGAGACTGCATTGCTTTAGGATTCATTCCCTATCGCAATGAAATACATCATAATCAAACTTTTGAGGTTGAGGATTTTACATCCGAGACTACATTGCTTTAGGATTCTTTCCCTATCGCAATGAAATACATCAATTTCAAACTTTTGGAGTTGAGGATTTTACATCCGAAACAGCATTGCTTTAGAATTCTTTCCCTATTGCAATGAAATACATCAAAATCAAATTCTTGGGGTTAAGGATTTTACATCCGAAACTGCATTGCTTTAGGATTCTTTCCCTATCGCAATGAAATACATCAAAAATTCAAACTTATGGGGTTGAGGATTTTACATCCAAGACTGCATTGCTTTAGGATTATTTCCCTATCGCAATGAAATACATCAAAATCAAACTTTTGAGGTTGAGGATTTTACATCCGAGACTGCATTGCTTTTGGATTCTTTCCCTATCGCAATGAAATACATCAAATTCAAACTTTTGGGGTGGAGTATTTTACATCCGAAACTGCATTGCTTTAGAATTCTTTCCCTATTGCAATGAAATACATCAAAATCAAATTCTTGGGGTTGAGGATTTTACATCCGAAACTGCATTGCTTTAGGATTCTTTCCCTATCTCAATGAAATACATCAAAAATTCAAACTTTTGGGGTTGAGGATTTTACATCTGAGACTGCATTGCTTTAGGATTCTTTCCCTATCGCAATGAAATACATCAAAATCAAACTCTTGGGGTTGAGGATTTTACATCCGAAACTTCATTGCTTTAGAATTTTTTCCCTATTGCAATGAAATACATCAAAATCAAATCCTTGGGGTTGAGGATTTTACATTCGAAACTGCATTGCTTTAGGATTCTTTCCCTATCGCAATGAAATACATCAAAAATTCAAACTTTTGGGGTTGTGGATTTTACATCCGAGACTGCATTGCTTTAGGATTCTTTCCCTATCGCAATGAAATACATCAAAATCAAACTTTTGGGGTTGAGGATTTTACATCCGAGACTGCATTGCTTTAGGATTCTTTCCCTATCGCAATGAAATAAATCAAATTCAAACTTTTGGAGTTGAGGATTTTACAACTGAAACTGCATTTCTTTAGAATTCTTTCCCAATTGCAATGAAATACATCAAAATCAAATTCTTGGGGTTGAGGATTTTACATCCGAAACTGCGTTGCTTTAGGATTCTTTCCCTATCACAATGAAATACATCAAAAATTCAAACTTTTGGGGTTGAGGATTTTACATCCGAGACTGCATTGCTTTAGAATTCTTTCCCTATTGCAGTGAAATACATACAAATAAAACTCTTGGGGTTGAGGATTTTACATCCGAAACTGCATTGCTTTAGAATTTTTTCCCTGTTGCAATGACATACATAAAAATCAAATCCTTGTGGTTGAGGATTTTACATCTGAAACTGCATTGCTTTAGGATTCTTTCCCTATCGCAATGAAATACATCAAAAATTCAAACTTTTGGGGTTGAGGATTTTACATTTGAGACTACATTGCTTTAGGATTCATTCCCTATCGCAATGAAATACATCATAATCAAACTTTTGAGGTTGAGGATTTTACATCCGAGACTGCATTGCTTTAGGATTCTTTCCCTATCGCAATGAAATACATCAAAGTCAGACTTTTGGAGTTGAGGATTTTACATCCGAAACTGCATTGCTTTAGAATTCTTTCCCTATTGCAATGAAATACATCAAAATCAAATTCTTGGGGTTGAGGATTTTACATCCGAGACTGCATTGCTTTAGGATTTTTTCCTTTTCGCAATGAAATACATCAAAATGAAACTTTTGGGGTTGAGGATTTTACATCCGAAACTGCATTACTTTAGAATTCTTTCCCTATTGCAATGAAATACATCAAAATTAAATTCTTGGGGTTGAGGATTTTACATCCGAAACTGCATTGCTTTATGATTCTTTCCCTATCGCAATGAAATACATCAAAAATTCAAACTTTTGGGGTCGAGGATTTTACATCCGAGATCGCATTGCTTTAGGATTCTTTCCCTATCGCAATGAAATACATCAAAATCAAACTTTTGGGGTTGAGGATTTTACATCCGAGACTGCATTGCTTTAGGATTCTTTCCCTATCGCAATGAAATACATCAAATTCAAACTTTTGGAGTTGAGGATTTTACATCCGAAACTGCATTGCTTTAGAATTCTTTCCCTATCGCAATGAAATACATCAAAATCAAATTCTTGGGGTTGAGGATTTTACATCCGAAACTGCGTTGCTTTAGGATTCTTTCCCTATCGCAACGAAATACATCAAAAATTCAAACTTTTGGGGTTGAGGATTTTACATCCGAGACTGCATTGCTTTAGAATTCTTTCCCTATTGCAGTGAAATACATCAAAATCAAATTCTTAGGGTTGAGGATTTTACATCCGAAACTGCATTGCTTTAAGATTCTTTCCCTATCGCAATAAAATATATCAAAAATTCAAACTTTTGGGGTTGAGGATTTTACATCCGAGACTGCATTGCTTTATGATTCATTCCCTATCGCAATCAAATACATCAAAATCAAAGTTTTGAGGTTGAGGATTTTACATCCGAGACTGCATTGCTTTAGGATACTCTCCCTATCACAATGAAATACATCAAATTCAAACTCTTGGAGTTGAGGATTTTACATCCGAAACTGCATTGCTTTAGAATTCTTTCCTTATTGCAATGAAATACATCAAAATCAAATTCTTGGGGTTGAGGATTTTACATCCGAAACTGCATTGCTTTAGGATTCTTTCCCTATCGCAATGAAATACATCAAAAATTCAAACTTTTGGGGTTGAGGATTTTACATCCGAGACAGCATTGCTTTAGGATTATTTCCCTATCGCAATGAAATACATCAAAATCAAACTTTTGAGGTTGAGGATTTTACATCCGAGACTGCATTGCTTTTGGATTCTTTCCCTATCGCAATGAAATACATCAAATTCAAACTTTTGGGGTCGAGGATTTTACATCCGAAACTGCATTGCTTTAGAATTTTTTCCCTACTGCAATGAAATACATCAAAATCAAATTCTTGGGGTTGAGGATTTTACATCCGAAACTGCATTGCTTTAGGATTCTTTCCCTATCGCAATGAAATACATCAAAAATTCAAAATTTTGGGGTTGAGGATTTTACATCCGAGATCGCATTGCTTTAGGATTCTTTCCCTATCGCAATGAAATACATCAAAATCAAACTTTTGAGGTTGAGGATTTTACATCCGAGACTGCATTGCTTTAGGATTCTTTCCCTATCGCAATGAAATACAACAAATTCAAACTTTTGGAGTTGAGGATTTTTCATCCGAAACTGCATTGCTTTAGAATTCTTTCCTTATTGCAATGAAATACATCAAAATCAAATTCTTAGGGTTGAGGATTTTACATCCGAGACTGCATTGCTTTAGGATTCATTCCCTATCGCAATGAAATACATCAAAATCAAACTCTTGGGGTTGAGGATTTTACATCCGAAACTGCATTGCTTTAGAATTCTTTCCCTGTTGCAGTGAAATACATCAAAATCAAATTCTTGGGGTTGAGGATTTTACATCCGAAACTGCATTGCTTTAGGATTCTTTCCCTATCGCAATGAAATACATCAAAAATTCAAACTTTTGGGGTTGAGGATTTTACATCCGAGACTGCATTGCTTTAGGATTATTTCCCTATCGCAATGAAATACATCAAAATCAAACTCTTGTGGTTGAGGATTTTACATCCGAAACTGCATTGCTTTAGAATTCTTTCCCTATTGCAATGAAATACATCAAAATCAAATTCTTGGAGTTGAGGATTTTACATCTGAAACTGCATTGCTTTAGGATTCTTTCCCTATCGCAATGAAATTCATCAAAAATTCAAACTTTTGGGGTTGAGGATTTTACATCCGAGACTGCATTGCTTTAGGATTATTTCCCTATCGCAATGAAATACATCAAAATCAAACTTTTGAGGTTGAGGATTTTACATCCGAGATTGCATTGCTTTAGGATTCTTTCCCTATCAAAATGAAATACATCAAATTCAAACTTTTGGGGTTGAGGATTTTACATCCGAAACTGCATTGCTTTAGAATTCTTTCCCTATCGCAATGAAATACATCAAAATCAAATTCTTGGGGTTGAGGATTTTACATCCGAAACTGCATTGCTTTAGGATTCTTTCCCTATCGCAATGAAATACATCAAAAATTCAAACTTTTGGGGTTGAGGATTTTACATCCGAGACTGCATTGTTTTAGGATTATTTCCCTATCGTAATGAAATACATCAAAATCAAACTCTTGGGGTTGAGGATTTTACATCCGAAACTGCATTGCTTTAGAATTCTTTCCCTATTGCAATGAAATACATCAAAATCAAATTCTTGGAGTTAAGGATTTTACATCTGAAACTGCATTGCTTTAGGATTCTTTCCCTATCGCAATGAAATACATCAAAAATTCAAACTTTTGGGGTTGAGGATTTTACATCCGAGACTGCATTGCTTTAGGATTCATTCCCTATCGCAATGAAATACATCAAAATTAAACTTTTGAGGTTGAGGATTTTACATCCGAGACTGCATTTCTTTAGGATTCATTCCCTATTGCAATGAAATACATCAAAATCAAACTTTTGAGGTTGAGGATTTTACATCCGAGACTGCATTGCTTTAGGATTCTTTCCCTATCGCAATGAAATACATCAATTTCAAACTTTTGGAGTTGAGGATTTTACATCCGAAACTGCATTGCTTTAGAATTCTTTCCCTATTGCACTGAAATACATCAAAATCAAATTCTTGGGGTTGAGGATTTTACATCCGAAACTGCATTGCTTTAGAATTCTTTCCCTATCGCAATGAAATACATCAAAATCAAATTCTTGGGGTCGAGGATTTTACATCCGAAACCGCATCGCTTTAGGATTCTTTCCCTATCACAATGAAATACATCAAAAATTCAAACTTTTGGGGTTGAGGATTTTACATCCGAGACTGCATTGCTTTATGATTCTTTCCCTATCGCAATGAAATACATCAAAATCAAACTTTTGGGGTTGAGGATTTTACATCCGAGACTGCTTTGCTTTAGGATTCTTTCCCTATCGCAATGAAATACATCAAATTCAAACTTTTGGAGTTGAGGATTTTACATCTGAAACTGCATTGCTTTAGAATTCTTTCCCTATTGCAATGAAATACATCAAAATCAAATTCTTGGGGTTGAGGATTTTACATCCGAAACTGCGTTGCTTTAGGATTCTTTCCCTATCGCAATGAAATAAATCAAAAATTCAAACTTTTGGGGTTGAGGATTTTACATCCGAGACTGCATTGCTTTACGATTCTTTCCATATTGCAATGAAATACATCAAATTCAAACTTTTAGAGTTGAGGATTTTACATCCGAAACTGCATTGCTTTAGAATTCTTTTCCTATTGCAATGAAATACATCAAAATCAAATTCTTGGGGTTGAGGATTTTACATCCGAGACTACGTTGCTTTAGGATTCTTTCCTTATCGCAATGAAATACATCAAAATCAAACTTTTGGGGTTGAGGATTTTACATCCGAAACTGCATTGCTTTAGAATTCTTTCCCAATTGCAATGAAATACATCAAAATCAAATTTTTGAGGTTGAGGATTTTACATCCGAAACTGCATTGCTTTAGGATTCTTTCCCTATCGCAATGAAATACATCAAAAATTCAAACTTTTGGGGTTGAGGAATTTACATCTGAGACTGCATTGCTTTAGGATTCTTTCTCTATCGCAATGAAATACATCAAAATCAAACTTTTGGGGTTGAGGATTTTACATCCGAGACTGCATTACTTTAGGATTCTTTCCCTATCGCAATGAAATACATCAAATTCAAACTTTTGGAGTTGAGGATTTTACATCTGAAACTGCATTGCTTTAGAATTCTTTCCCTATTCAATGAAATACATCAAAATCGAATTCTTGGGGTTGAGGATTTTACATCCGAAACTGCATTTCTTTAAGATTCTTTCCCTATCGCAATGAAATACATCAAAAATTCAAACTTTTGGGGTTGAGGATTTCACATCCGAGACTGCATTGCATTAGGATTCTTTCCCTATTGCAATGAAATACATCAAAATCAAATTCTTGAGGTTAAGGATTTTACATCCAATACCGCACTACTCTGAGAACTCTCCTCATTGTAATGGTCCAATCCAATCAATTCAATTTTCTTTTTCGGTTGAAGATGTTACATCTAAAACCACAAAATTCCAATTTGCATTTCAAGTTCAAATCCCTTCAAATTAATTTTGACGAAACTTCAATCTAAATTAAAACTCCAAATTGAAATCTAAGCTCACACATCAAAACTCAAACTGAAAAAAAATAAGATCTAAATTGAAATTCCCCCAGGTCATGTGATTTGGGATTCACCTCCTTTTCCTTTCCCCAGCGAGAGTTCAGGGATCTCCAGTCTCAGAGATATACTTGACACTCCCCAGCGGAAATTCTTCTACTTCGTCCTAAGTTTGTCACTTGGACATCTGTGTTGGTTTTGTTGATCGCTTCGGTCAACACCAATACACGCGGTGTGCTCCGTCAGCTCACCACATCTATTGGGGGTCCATTTGTTGACCTCATTTTTGATGAGGTCTTCTCTTCTTTTTTTTAGTACTTAGGATCTAGCCTTAGGCTTTTCCTTTGACTATCCTAGAGGATTAGAATTAGGACCCACCACTTAGAAATTCAAACCACTTCTTAACTCCTCGCAAACTCCACAAACTTGATTGTAGACCCCTAATCACCTAGAGGGTTGAAATCAAATGTGGAAGTTTAAAGGATGAGTTCCTATGGACTCTTTGGCCTGGGATCGCCCTGCAGGTAACTGGTCTGGTGAGGGCTGACTTACACACACACTACAGTTATACACTACACTTTCACACACATCCTAAAAACACACCTATACCCAACTTGACCTCCTGACTTATGTAGGTGATTCACATGGATGGTCCTTAACCCCTAAGCCCTTGGCTAAGAGGGTTTGGAACAACATAGTGGATGCCTCAAATGAGTCCCTTCATGGCTCATGTAGGCTTGATGTGGCTTCATGGCTCAACCAAAATGATTTCATTCCATTCAAATTTACCCAATCTTCAATTTTTCAATTTTTCAATTTTTCAATTTTTCAATTTTTCAAATTTTCAATTTTTGACCCCCGGGACCCTACACCCGCTTAGCCTACCCAAAACCCTTGAAACTGCCAAAAATTTGCAAAATCACCTAAATTACCCAAAATTCCTCAAAATCAATCTCAAACATTCCCATATTACTCGAATTGATCATCCATACCCAAAAATACCAAAAATTCCAAAAATACCTCCCAATACCCTCCAAATACCCAAAATACCCTTCTTGACCCAAAAATCCAAAAATTCAGAAAATTCCCAAAAAATTCCAGAAAATCCCAAATATTCCCAATTTCATTTTGTTCAACTACATTATGGGTCAATTTTGTCAATTTACCCCACTTTTGTCAAAACCCCCAATTTGACCCATTTTTAACCCAAAGTGAACCCAATGTCAAACCAAACCTACCCAATTGACCCAAATTCTGGTCCAATTCAATTCTAAACTTCAATTTATCATTCCCAACACCAATATAGACCAAATCCAAGTCCAATTTGATTGAAATTTGGATCCAATTTCACTTTTGGCTTTAAAGCCCAATTTGGACCCATGACCCAAACCTAACCCAAACTAACCCAATTCAACTCCAATTAACCCCAAATCTTTTCTAAACCTTCCTTAACATTCCCACAAAAAAAACACTAACATGATTTGCCCAAAATTTAGACCCAAACCCCACTCAAATTCAACCCAAAGCTAAAAGGCCCAATTTTGACCTAAACCCAAACCTAACCCAAATAAACCCAAACCCCAAAATCAAAACCCAACCAAAGCCAAAACTTCTTTGAAACACTCCCATAAACATTTCCCAACATTTATTTTACATCAATTTCAACCCTAGCCCAACATTGGCCCAATTTAGCCCAATTTGACCTATATTGGCCCATTCACCAAAGAAGCCCAAATTCAACCCAATTCAAACCCAAATCACTCCCAACTTGCTTCAAATCACTCATGACACATCCATGAGCTAAACCCAACATTTATTTAGCATGGCCCTTTGCAAAAGAAATCTCCACCCAAAAGCCCATTTTGAAGCTTAAAAGCTCACTTACATGAAACCTTCCTAAAGCCCATCTCCACCAAAATCCAAAGGGCCAAAATCAATCCAAAACCCATATGACAATTGCTCTACACCATATTTTCAATTAAATTAGTCCCTAAGTTTTAAAACTCATCATGAAGCCATTCCAAATTAAGCCCCATACAAATTCCCATCAAAATACCAAAATTTTCTTAAACCCATTTCCATGAAATTGACTTAACTTTTCCTAAGCCAAAGATGAGCCATGAAGCCATGCATGAGCCACATGGAAGCCATGAGAGCCTCTTCACATGTCACCATGCCATTTTGGGCAAAAGGAGGAGACTCTTTCCTTAATCTTCTAAAAGTCATCAGCCTTTACCATGATTCCCCTTAACCCAAATTTAATCCAAATATATTTGGATAAGGACTTCTCCATGTCAAACCAAGTCGATTTCTTTGACTCCTCACAACACCCAAAGCCACCTTGAGGGGTGAACCAAGCCCAAAAGGTGGACTTGACCAAATCAAGCCAAAATTGGCCTTCTCCCATTCCATTTTAAATCAAGCTTTTGACACATGGCATTTGCCAATTGCCTACACTAAACCCCAGCCCTGACCTCCCTGACCTTGAGGGTTACCTGACCCTGGCCGGCCAGCCACCAGGCCGCCGGAAAATGCCATGCCCGAGAGCTCACATGTGAGCCCAACATTAGAATTCTCCCTTGCTGAGCTGCCGCATGCCCAATGGCCACCATGGCTGTTCTTCCCATGCCCAGAGCAGCCGATCCCAACCCTTGGCCATCCCTGTGAGGCTCTCCAGCCACCTCTATTTAAACCCGACCCCCTCACGGCCATGGAGGAGAGTTACACAAACCTTGCTGAAACTCTGCCAAAATTGTTCCAGGCCCTACTCCATACTTAGAGCAGTTGATCCCCAGTGTCAATTTGCCCTAATCCCCACCAACAGAACCCAATTTCTCAACTGAAATTTCACCCAAAAACCAGGACACTTTGCCACAGTGAGCCAATCTTCAAATTGACTGGTCCTACACCTTCACTAGACCAAGAGGAGAAGTTTCCCACTAAAAGCCCCATCTCCAGGCCACCCAGTTGTTCCGGCCTCCAAGCTTTGTGATCGGCCGTGGTCACTTTCATAGCTAGGCAATTCACCGGACTAGGAGACTTCATCCGGAGCTTGCCGGGACCCAATCGAAGGTGACACAACCCTCGGATTGAAGCTACACTTCTCTGATCAAAGGTATGAGCTAACTCTTTATCCCGAGCTTCTGGAGATTCTCCATTTCAAATGCCTTAATTTCAATGCATGATCACTGTATAAATGTATTCGTCTCTTCAAGATGAATCCATAGAGCATAAGAACACAAAAATCCATTGAGAAATGAGTGAGTTTTTAGGGTTTTAGTGTGGACGGCTCTCGAATGAGGACGCTTGGGGACGATGAACGGATGCCGTTCATTTCATACACGCACGGACGGACGGCCAGGGTCGCGCCGGATGAGGAGACAGAACGATACAGCGGGCCCCTAGAGCGCTGAGTCGGATGGCGGCGTCAAATCAGAAAGCGCCACGCGGCACTTCGGAGATGTTAAGGTTGACGCGGCGCCGATTCGGATAAATAGAAAAATAGGGATTTTCTGATTTATTTAATTCCCTAAACTTCAAAAATGCATAACTTTGTGTAGTAAAATCAGAAAAATAAAATAAAAATACCCTCTTGCTCAGTGAACAGAGGAGAATAATGTGGAAAAGAAATCATTTAATTTCATCAAGTATTTTCTTTTTAATGATTTATTTACCCTCTACATTGTTTTAATTCTCCATGCATATAGGAAATTCACCATGGCATGAGACCATAGGGCTTTTGAAGCCTCTGAATTTGGGAACATTCCCCGAATTTTCCAAAGTCGAGGCCATCCCTACGAGAAGTTATTGATTTTTCAAATTCATGTTACTCGTTTTGAGTATTTTAAATCCAATAATTAGCATGTTGTGAAATAAATTCTAGGAAAATTTGGTGATGTTTCTTATGACAAGAGGACCCTAGGAAAAATAGGTTTTGAATTAATTCATTTAAAATAACCCTAATTGGCTTAAACACCCAAAATAGGTCCCTAATTAATTAGAACTAATCATGCATCAAATTACTTGAAATCAATTCTCCACTGACCTTTAGGATTAGAGGAACACACCATAAAAATTGGAAGTCAATTGGACTTGGTTAGCCCTACTAAATGGGTTGATTAAGCCATTTAGCTAATTTAAACTTTAAAAATTCATAACTTTCAAAATACTTTTCAAAAATTTACCAAATTGGTTTTGGAGCCTCTCTGATATCGGGGAATTTAAAAAAATTAAAATTTCAATTTTCTAAAAAAGTTGATTTTTTGTATTATTTTAATATTTTAATAATTAAAAAATAATAAAAATCATAAAAATAATAAAATTCACCAAAATGTCACATTTTGAATTTTATTCACTTAGGAACAAACTCCATATTTTTCTTAGGTCTATTTGATGAGATATTAAATTTTAAAGCCCTAAGGTAATTTTAAATAAAAAATGTATTTTTTTAGCATTTCCACTAAAATAATTCTAATAAATCAAAGAAAAATCAGAAAATTGTAAAAATTAATTCTTTGATTTACTTGATATCAGAGAGATTTTGGAAAAATATAAAATTCATTTTTCAACCTTTATTTTATTTTTAAATTAATTAATACTCCAAAATTCAACATAATTATAATAAAAATAATATAATTCAACAAATCACCAAAATTGGTCCAAGTTGTCCTCTGGTCATTAGGAATGTCCCATAATTTTATTAAGGACAGAAACTCTCCCTTGGTCATATTATTAAATTTTCCTTGGAAATCCCTATTTTCCACCAAAAATAATTACATAAATAAATTAAATACAGAAAAATCACATTTTCTCCTCTCATGTCTTTATTGACATATGAGTGAAGCCACATAAAAATCTCAAGTTCATTTAAGCTCAATTCAGTGAGTTATGAAATTATTAAGCTTGAAGGGCAAAATGGTAATTAAAATTTTAACCCTTAATTAAAATTTTAGGCTTAATAAAATTAAAAAGTAAAATATTTGATCTTAATCTGATTTGGATGATTGAAATTTAAATAATTAAGGGATAGAAACCTATTAAACAATTTAAAAATAATTAAAATAAACCTTAATTAAATAATTGATTAAATTTGGAAGAATAATAAAATTGGAATTATTAAAATAGGGATATTATTAGGAAGAGATTTGTTCTTTAATCTAAGGATCCCTAAATTAATCATCTCAATAATATTTAATTCCAAATTAAAATGATAATTCAAATTTAAGATTTAAAATGTTAAAAGACTTAACCATTAAATTAAATTAAAGTTAAATTATTAAACTCTTTTAAATTTTCAATTAAGATTAAAAATAAAATTAAATTAGAATTTAAATTAAATTAAATTAAACAAATTAAATTAAATTAAATTAAATTAAATTAAATTAAATTAAATTAAACAAATTAAATTAAAATTAAATTAAATTAATTAAATAAAATTAAATTAAAACATATTAAATTAAATTAATCAAATTAAATTAAATTAAAATAAATCAAATTAAATTAAATCAAAGAAAATTAAATCAAATTAAATTAAATTAAAGGAAATTAAATCAAATTAAATTAAATTAAATTAAATCAAATTAAATTAAATTAAAGGAAATTAAATCAAATTAAATTAAATCAAGTTAAATTAAATTAAGTTAATTCACATCAAATCAAACTAAATTGAATTAAATTAAATTAGATAATGGAATCAAGCTAAAATTAAATCAAATTAAATTAAATTAAAATTAAAACTAAACAAAATTAAATTAAATAATCTTAAAGTTAAATTAAATTAAAAATAACATCACCTAAGACATAAAGAAATTTAAAATAAAGCAATTTGAACACTATTTCAAATTTAAACCCGATAACTGAAATTGAATTAAATCATAAACCATTTGAACATCAATTTGCCCTCGGAAGCCTTTTGTTGTCATAACTCCTAAACAGAACGTTAAATGAAGTGTTACTTCACTTATAGGATATTCAAATGTCCTAGTTCACTGAGCAAGATAACAACAAAACTTGAATTCTCGGACAATTAATTCATTTGTATAATTAAATTCATTTGGACTTAAAACAATCCTAGCAGTATTGAAAAGATGTTTAAGATTTGTCTTAAGCACTTCCTCAATATGGTAGGATGTTTATAAGAGCGATTGAATTTAATTGTTCTTTGATGAAGAAAATCGTCCTCAAACCAAAACACAGGAACCTAGACGTCATAGGAGATGACTAGCTATAGGATTAGGAACTTGGTAGAAAACCATAACCCTTCCCTTAGCTTTACGTAGGAACTTGCTTAAATATTCTAACTGTGTTTTAAGTGCAGCTTGGGATGATGGGAAGACCCTCCAGGTACGCTTTTATTTTATTGCAATTTATCTTATTGCAATTTATTTAATCGCATCGCATTTACTTTTCTTGCATGATAAACAACTGTTGCATGAAAACCCACACCTCTAGGGTAGTCCCTAAAACTAAAACCAAAATTAAATTAAAAGTCATTACAAGATAAAATTTACCGCCACAACATCTCAAAATATAAAACAACTCAAAATTTAATCACAAACAGAACACAAAACTGCAATTATAACTAAATTAAAACGTCTTGTTGGATGATCAGGAATACCTCGGATGATGTAACCTACGTGTTGCAAACGGGATTTCCCACGGTCTAAATGAAATTGTGGAACTCATTCAGTTGAGTTTAGCAAATTCATCTGGACTAAGTGAATCCGATAAAAATAACGATGCCGGAAGGATGGAACCGTGGGATCTTAACCGGTGTTGTTATAATCAATTTTAAGATTTGTTTTAATTAAAACATAAAAACACTTGGGAATTAAGAATTTCTCTAAACCAAAACACTTTTCTCATCTCCTCGATTTATGACTTCTAAAACTAAACCCTCTGCAACAACAAGGAGCTCGGAGCATGGTGGGCAGCACAGCCATCGTCATCAGCAAAACCTGAGTCTACTTCAGCAAAACTTTCTTAGAATTAAATAACTAAGCCATATGACTTCGAGGTAGTTTGCCTAGTGCAACATAAATCCTCAACCTTTTGTTAGGCATTTGCATTGCAAACTAAGCCCTAACCGGTCTTAGGATTCTGAGGTAGTCGTACGATACGACATAAACCCTCACATCTTCGAGGCTATTTGTATGATCATGTCATACGAACATAAGTCCTAATTAATTAAAATTGGCAAGATTGAAATACTAAATAAACATTAGGACTTTCCTAAATCCAAGCCAAACAATAGGATAGTTGGGAAATTACCGAAGTTCGCTTCGAATCTGTGATTTCTCCTACCTTTCTTACTTTGAATTCCCAAAACAAAATGTTCCAAACTTGATCCATTCCCTATTGAAATTCCAAAATTCAATCCCTTGAAACCTTAAACTTTGAAATTCTTGAGAGCAGAACTACTGATTATTATCAAGAGTTTTCTTAGGTGATTCCTGTCACTTAAGATGTAATTAACTATAGGGGCTTGCCCTTATAGGGAATTTTAAGAACTCAGGTAATATAAACCCTGTTTAATTCATTTATATTAAGCAGGGGAACTTGTCGGCTTATAAAATTGGTTCGCAGACCAAACGGATGTCACAAATCTTCTAGTTTATTTAATCGAGCCCCATTACCAAGCAGTGTGTCTATTCTTCGGGGTAGATACATGGTTTGTGGTGCGGTGCTCGTTTATGTAAACTATTCGGGATGTGAGATCAGTTTGATTTCATATCTTAAGATTTTCAAACTTAAAATTATTTTCAAAATCAAATGCTACTTTCTAAATTATATATATATATATTTAAATTAAATTTAAAATATAAAATTCGCCAACAATTTCTGTTAGGCGACCCCCTTTTCAAAATACAACACTCAACCTAAAAATATGCCGACAATGGATTGAGGTGAAATGTCATTTTCTTCCTCATCATAGATTTTCTTTCCTTTTCTATCAACTTGTCTTTTCATTTCTTTAAAATTATAATGTTCTTCAGGAATGTATTGAGGTAAGTCCTCTGTAAAATTAAGAAAATTTTCATAAGGTTGCAGATTGAATTCTTTGAAGGACTGTATATCAGTTTGATATGGATTTTCTAATGCAAACATAGCTTCATTAAATATCTAAAATCATTCTAATAGAGGCAAATGTCTTCCTCAATTGGCGTATTGAAATCTTGATAACAAGAAAAGATAAATCCATGGATTCCATTGTCACTTTTCTGAAAATTCAAGAAATAAAATGTCCTAGACTTATTTATAAACTGGGAATTTATTTTATTTTTATGTCATATTTTTGTTATGAAATATCAAAAATAACTCTTTAAGAGTTAGATTTCGAGAAGACGTGATCCTATTTGTTAAAGGATGAAAAATCTTTTAAAAACAAGTGTTTTAACAAAGGATAAGAAGAAAGATATTCCCCAGCGGAGTAACCAAAACTCTCTTGATGACGGTCAATTTTGTCGATTAAGGTAGGATTCTCCACTATCTATTTCTATCTATTGCTCTAATTCTCAAGTAACTTATTCTATTTGAATATATTGTCGAAAATCCTTTTAGAAACTAAGGAACATAGAGAATGTAGAAGGAAGGGAAAATGGTGATGAACATAGAGAAAATAAAATGTCATTTGGCAATCTTATAAAAAAAATCTTTAGAATATGTGATTACTAAAGATTTAAAAAATAAACCATAAGAAAGTTATGTTTACCAGAGATTTTAGGTAAAATACATATTCTAAGTTCTTTAATCTCATTTAGGAGAAAACTTCTATAATTAGTTACATCTTAAACAATCAAGATAGCTTAAGAAAACTTCTGATCAATGTTAATCACTCGTTTCCTAAAGAGTTTCAAGAACATGGAGATAAACGTCAACGTTCAATCCTAGGGGTAATGTTATTTTTCATGTCAGTTTTATTTTTTTATCATGTGTCATTTTATTATCGTTTTTTTATTTTGTATTTCATTATTTGTTTGGTGGTTATCCTAAAAGTTTTAGGTTTTGTGACAATCTTAAAATTTTAGATTTTGTTTAGATTTTATCTTATTTTGTCAAAGTTTTGTTTGTCATTCTAGTCATTTTTTTTATCATTTTGTTATCAATTTTTGATGTTATAGTTTTGGTTAAGTTTTAATGTCGTTGTTCCGTCTTTATCGTCCTGCAAGACAGAGTTAGCACACCCTATAACTGTTGACCTCATTTTTGATGAGGTCTTCTCTTCTTCTTTTTAGTACTTAGGATCTAGCCTTAGGCTTTTCCTTTGACTATCTTAGAGGACTAGAATTGGGATCCACCATCTAGAATTTCAAACCACTTCTAAACTCCCTTCAAACTCCACAAACTTGACTATAGACCCCTAATCACCTAGAGGGTTTAAATCAAATGTGGAAGTTTAAAGGATGAGTTCCTATAGGACTCTTTGGCGTTAGGACTGCCCTAGGTGGCCTGGTCTGGTGAATGGGCTGACTTACACACACACTATACCTATACACTACACTTTCACACACCTCCTAAAAACACACCCATACCCAACTTGACCTCCTGACTCATGTAGGTGATTCACATGGATGGTCCTTAACCCCTAAGCCCTTGCGCAAGAGGGTTAGGAACAACATAGTGAATGCCTCAAATGAGTCCCTTCATGGCTCATGTGGGCTTGATATGGCTTCATGGCTCAACCAAAATGATTTCATTCCACTTACATCCACCCAATCTTCAATTTCTCAAATTTTCAATTTTTGACCCCCGGGACCCTACACCCGCTAACTTTACCCAAAACTCTTGAAATTACCCAAATTTTTGCAAAATTTCCAAATTACACAAAATTCTCCAAAATCATTCCCAAACATTTCCACATCACTCAAATTGATCATCCATACCCAAAAATATCAAAAATTCCAAAAATACCTCCCAATACCCTCCAAATACCCAAAATACCCCTCCTGACCCAAAAATCCAAATATTCAAAAAATTCCCAGAAAATTCCAGAAAATCCCAAATATTCCCAATTTCATTTTGTCCAACTACACCATGGGCCAATTTTGTCAATTTACCCTACTTTTGTCAAAACCCCCAATTTGACCCATTTTAACCCTAAGTGAACCCAATGTCAAACCAAACCTACCCAATTGACCCAAATTCTGGTCCAATTTAGTTCTAAACTTCAATTCAACATTCCCAATACCAATCTAGACCAAATCCAAGTCCAATTTGATTGATATTTGGATCCAATTTCATTTTTGGCCTTAAAAGCCCAATTTGGACCCATGACCCAAACTTAACCCAAACTCACCCAATTCAACTCCAATTAACCCCAAATCTTTTCTAAATCTTCCTTAACATTCCCACAAACAAAACACTAACATGATTTGCCCAAAATTTAGACCCAAACCCCACTCAAATTCAACCCAAAACTAAAAGGCCCAATTTTGACCTAAACCCAAACCTAACCCAAATGAGCCCAAACCCCAAAATCAAAGCCCAACCAATGTCAAAACCTCTTTGAAACACTCCCATAGACATTTCTCAACATTAATTTTACATCAATTTCAATCCTAGCCCAACATTGGCCCAAGTTAGCCCAATTTGACCTACATTGGCCCGCTTACCAAATAAACCCAAATTCAAACCAATTCAACTCCAAATCACACCAAATTGACTCCAAACCCTTCATAGAACATCCCTAAACCAATTATAACATTTATTTGACAAGGTCCTTCACAAAATCTTCACCCAAATGCCCATCCTAAAATCAAAACGCTCATTTCCCTTAAACTTTCCTAAAAGCCCACTTCCTTCAAATTCAAAAGCCCAAATCCATCCAAAGCCCACATGGCACTTCCCCTCATCATCCATTTAATCAAAATTGCCCCTAAGTTTCAAAGTCATCAATTAAACAATTCCAAATCAAGCCCCATATAAATTCCCATCAAAATATCAAAATTTTCTTAAATCCCTTTTTATGAAATTGACCCAAACTTTTCCCAAGCCAAATGGAGCCATGGATGAGCCATTCACAAGCCATATGAAGCCATGAAAGTTTGGCATGTGACCATGCCATTAATGGTAAAAGGAGGGGCTCCTTTCCTAATCTTTCATTAAGCCTTTTTAACCTTATCCACGACACACTCTAAACCATGTTTAGCCACCTCATCATGGATAGAGACCACACCATTCTCTCTTGGCTGACCCAACTGATCCTCTCAGCCCAAAATCAGGCCATGGGGAGGTGCACCCAACCCAAACCAATGGGTTGACCAAATTGAAGCCAAAATGACCCCTTCCCCATTCCATTTTAATTCAAAGCCTTTACACATGTCAAACTCCAATTGACTTCACCAACTTCAAGCCCTGGACTCCCTGACCCTGAGGGTGACCCATGCCTGCCGGCCATCCGCCTGGGTCGCCGGAAAACTCCATGGCCGAGACATGGGGAGGAGTCAAATTTTGGAATTCCACCTCGCCGAGCCGCCCCATGCCCAATGGCCACCATGGCTCGTTCTTCCCATGACTAGAGCAGCTCGATCCCAACCCTCGGCCATCCCCGCGAGGCTCTCCAGCCACCTCTATTTAAACCCGACCCCCTCACGGCCATGAGAGAAGAGTTGCAAAAACCTTGCCGAAACTCGCCAAAATTGTTCCAAACCCTTCTCCACCCTTAGAGCAGCTGATCCCCGAGTGTCGGTTGCCCTAATCACCACCGACAAAATCCAATTTCTCAACCGAAATTCCACCCAAAACCAGGACACTTCTCCACGAGTGAGCCAATCCCCAAATCGATTGGTTCTACACCTTCACTGCACCAGGGAAGGTGTCCACCAACAAAAGCCCCATCTCCAAAGCCACCCGGCTTGCTCCAGACCTCCAAGCTTTGTGATCGGCCGTGGTCGAAATCCAACCAAGACAATTCACTGCACCGAGAGACTTCATCCGGAGCTTGCTAGGATCCAATCGAAGGTGCAACAACTCTCGGATCGAAGCCACACTTCTCCGAGCAAAGGTATGAGCTAATTCTTCATCCCGAGCTTCGGAGATTCTCCATTTCAAATGCTTTAATTTCAATGCATGATAACCGTATAGATGTGTTCGTCTCTTCAAGACGAATCCATAGAGCATAAAAACATGAAAGTCCATCGAGTATCGAGTGAGATATTAGGGATTTAGTGTGGACGGCTCTCGGGTGAGGACACTTGGGGACGATGAACGGATGCCGTCCATTTAATACACGCACGGACGGACGGCCAGGATCGCGTTGGATCAGAAGATGGAACAATACAGCGGGCCCCGGGAGCGCTGAGTCAGATGGCGTCGTCGAATGGGAGCGCGCCACGCGGCGTTTCGGAGCTGCCGAGGTTGACGCGGCGCCGCGTGGATAAATAGAAAATTAGGGATTTTTCTGATTTATTTAATTCCCTAAACTTCAAAAATTCATAACTTTGTGTAGAAAAATCAGAAAAATAAAATAAAAATACCCTCTTGCTCAGTGAATAGAGGAGAATAATGTGGAAAAGAAATCATTTAATCTCATCAAGTATTTTATTTTTTATAATTTATTTACTCTCTGCATACTTTTAATTCTCCATGCATTTATAGAATTCACCATGGCATGATACCATAGGGCTTTTGAAGTCTCTAAATTTGGGAACATTCCCTGAATTTTCCAAAGTCAGAGGCCATCCCTATGAAAAGTTATTGATTTTTCAAATTCATGTTGCTGTTTTGAGTATTTTAATTTCAATAAATAGCATGTTATGAAATAAATTCTAAGAAAATTTGGTGATGTTCCTTATGACCAGAGGACCCTAGGAAAAATAGGTTTTGAGTTAGTTCATTTAAAATGTACTCTAATTGGCTTAAACACCCAAAATGGATCTCTAATTAATTAGAGCTAACCATACATCAAATTGACTTGAAATCAATCCTCTACTGAGCTTTAGGATCAGAGGAACCTACCATAAAAATTTGAGGTCAATTGGACTTGGTTAGCCCAACTAATTGGGTTGATTAAGCCATTTAGTCATTTTAAACTTTAAAAATTCATAACTTTCAAAATATCTTTCAAAAATTCACCAAATTGGTTTTGAAGCCTCTCTGATATTAGGGGAATTTAAGAAAATTAAAATTTCAATTTTCTAAAAAAGTTGATTTTTAATATTATTTTAATATTTTAATAATTAAAAAATAATAAAAATCACAAAAATAATAAAATTCACCAAAATGTCACATTTTGAATTTTAATCACTTAGGAACAAACCCCATATTTTTCTTAGGTCTATTTAGTGAGATATTAAATTTTAAAGCTCTATGGTAATTTTAAAATTAAAAAAATGTATTTTCTAGCATTTTCACTAAAATAATTATAATAAATCATAGAAAAATCAGAAAATTGCAAAATTTGATTCTCTGATTTCCTTGATATTAGAGAGATTTTTTAAAAATATAAAATTCATTTTTCAACATTTATTTTATTTTTAAATTAATTAACACTCCAAAACTTAAAATAATTATAATAAAAATAATATAATTCAAAAAATCACCAAAATTGGCCCAAGTGGCCCTCTGGTCATTAAGAATGTCCCCTAATTTTCTTAAGGACAGAAACTTCCCCTTGGTCATGTTATTAAATTTTCCTTGGAAATCTCTATTTTCTACCAAAAATAATTATATAAATAAATTAAATACAGAAAAATCACATTTTCTCCTCTCATGTCTTTATTGATATATGAGTGAAGTCACATAAAAATTTCAAGTTCATTTGAGTTCAATTTAGTGAGTTATGAAATTATTAATCTTAAAGGGTAAAGTGATAATTAAAATTTTTAATCCTTAATTAAAACTTTAGGTTTAATAAAAATTAATAAGTAAAATATTTGATCCTAATCTGATTTGGATGATTGAAATTTAAATAATTAAAGGGTAGAAACCCATTAAGCAATTTAAAATGATTAAACCTTAATTAAATAATTGATTAAATTTGGAAGAATAATAAAATTGGAATTATTAAAATAGGGATATTATTAGGAAGAGATTTATTCTTTAATTTAAAAATCCCTAAATTAATCATTTCATTAATATTTAATTCTCAATTAAAATGATAACTCAAATTTAAAACATTAAGAGACTTAATCATTAAACTAAAATTAAATTATTAAACTCTTTTAAAATTTTAATTAAAATTAAAATAAATAAAATTAAATTAAAAATTAAATTAAATTAAGTAAATTAAATGGGATTAAATTAAATTAAATTAAATTAAAATTAAAAGTTGAATTAAATTAAAGATTAAATTAAATTAAATGAATTAAATAAATCAAATCAAATTAAATTAAATTAAATTAAATTAATAATTAAATTAAATTAAAATTAAATTAAATTAAATTAAATTAAATTAAATTAAATTAAAATTAAATCAAATCAAATTAATTTAATGTAACATCAAATCAAACTAAATTGAATTAAATTGAATTAAATAGAATTAAAACTCAATTAAATAAAATTAAATTAAATTAAATTGAATTAAATAGCATCACCTAAAACGTAAAGGAAATTAAATCTAAAATAACTTGAACACTATTCCAAATTTAAACCCATTAATGGAAATTAAAATAAATCACAAACCATTTGAATACCGATTCACCCTCAAAAGCTTTATTTATCATAACTCCTAAACAGAATATTAAATGAAATGTTACTTCACTTATAGGACATTCAAATATCCTAGTTCACTGAGCAAGACAACAAAACTTGAAATTCTTGGACGATTAATTCATTTGTGTAATTGAATTCATTTGGACATAAAGCAATCCTAGAAATATTGAAAAGATGTTTAAGATTCTCCTTAAACACTTTCTCAATATGATGGGATGTTTATAAGAACAATTGAACTTAATTGTTCTTTGATGAAGAAAATCGTCTTCAAACCAAAACACAAGGGACCTAGACGTCATAGGAAATGACTAGCTATAGGATTAGGAATTTGGTAGAAAACCATAACCCTTACCTTAAGCATTACCTAGGAACTTGCTTAAATATTCTAATTGTGTTTTAAGTGCAGCTTGGGATGACGGGAAGACCCTCCGAGTACGCTTTTATTTTATTGCAATTTACTTTCCCGCAATTTACTTTCTTGCAACTTACTTTATCGCAAATGCACTTTACTTTTCTTGCATGATAAAACAACCGTTGCATGAAAACCCACACCTTTAGGATAATCCGTAAAACCGAAACCAAAACTAAGCTAAAAGTCATTGCAAGATAAAATTCACCGCCACAACATTTCAAAATATAAAACAACTCAAAATTTAATCACAAACGTAACACAAAACTACAATTACAACTAAATTAAAACGTCCCGTTGGATGATCGGAATACCTCTGATGATGTAACCTACGTGTTGCTAACGGAATTTCCCATGGTCTAAATGAAAGTGTGGAACTCATTTAATTGAGTTTAGCAAATTCATCTGGACTAAGTGAATCCGATAAAAATAATGATGCCGGAAGGATGGAACCGTGGGATCTTAACCGGTGTCGTTATAATCAACTTTAAGATTTGTTTTAATTAAAACAAAAAAAAAACACTTGGAAATTAAGACTTCTCTAAACCAAAACACTTTTCTCATCCCTCGATTTATGATTTCTAAAACTAAACCTCTGCAACAACAAGGAGCTCGTGAGCATGGTGGGCAAAGACGGCCATCGTCATCGCCAAAACTCGAGTCTACTTCAACAAAACTTTCTTAGAATTAAACAACAAAGCCATAGGATTTCGAGGTAGTTTGCCTAGTGCAACATAAATCCTCAAACTCTTCGTTAGGCACTTGCATTGCAAATTAAGCCCTAACCGGACTTAGGATTCTGAGGTAGTCGTCGGATACGACATAAACCCTCACATCTTCGAGGTTATTTGTTTGATTTTATCATACAAATATAAGCCCTAATTAATTAAAATTGGCAAGATCAAAACATTTAAATAAATATTAGGACTTTCCTAAACTCAAGCCAAATAACAAGATAGTCGGGAAATTACCGAAGTTCGCTTCGAATCTGTGATTTCTCCTACTTTTCTTCATTTGGATTCCCAAAACAAAATGTTCCAAATATGATCCATTCCCTATTGAAATTCCAAAATTCAATCCTTCGAAAACTTAAACTTCGAAATCCTCGAGAGTAGAATTATCGATTATTATCGAGAGTTTTCTTAGGTGATTCCCGTGACTTAAGATGTAATTAACTATAGTGGCTTGCCCTTATAGGGAATTTTAAAGAACCTGTGTAATATAAACCCCGTTTAATGCTTTCATATTAAGCAGGGGAATTTTTCGGCTTATAAAATTGGTTCGCAGTACCAAACGGATGTCACAAATCTTCTAGTTTATTTAATCGAGCCCCACCATCAAGCAGTGTGTCTATCCTTAGTGATAGATACACTGGTCTAGTGGTGCGGTGCTCGTTTATACAAACTATTTGGGATGCGAGATCAGCTTGATTTCATATCTTAAAATTTTCAAACTTAAAATTATTTTCAAAATAAGATACTACTTTTCAAATTATTTATTTAAATTAAATTAAAAAAATTCACCGACAATTTCATTAGCGACCCCTTTTCAAAATAAAACACACAACCTAAAAATATGCCGACAACTTCCGGCGACTCACTTGGGAAAATTCCTCTCTCCATTTTAATCAAATAATTCGCTTTCAAAAATCCGTAGTGTATCCATGTCCTTAATGGATCAAACTACCCTTCTTTCCGTTGGGATACTATGTTCATTTCTACCTTGAACAAGTATAGCCAACATTCTCTCGGATTTAGGAGCCACTGTTTAGACACCCCTAAACAGAGAGGTTCCGAGATCCTTTTACTTCATTTTTGAGCTGGGGTGGACCCCAATAGGTGTTAGTTTAGGAGTGATCCTTCGAGTCGAGAATTCTTGCATAAGACTTTCTTTTCTTTGCCAACTCCGATTCGGATTCCTTACCTCCTCTACACCTTTGAACATTACGTTCTAACTAAACAAACCCTCTAATAAGTGATTCTTTTAACAAATGATTCCTTTTTATAAATACATGAACAAGAATGTGTTCGGACTCTTTTCAATTCCTTTCTTTTCGTCCTAAAGAAAAGAAGCATAACTCGGGACCGACAACCGAATCTACCCCGCGAAATGGAAGCTCCAAAGCCGATTTCCTCCTTCGCCAATGGATCGGACTTCGCCGTCTATAAGGATGAGCTACCCGACAATGGGATCATCCGATTTGGACAAGGATTTAAAAACACGAATGTCAAGATCACCGACGTCTCCTCTTTGCACCGACGAACAAGGTATCCGAAGCCGAGGAGCCGCCGCTCGAGTTCAACCTTAGGTCGACCCAAGAGTTTCCTCCCCGCAAAGGATCCCGACTAAGAGGAGTACGGCCGTCCGCAGAGGACCGTTCTTACTACCCCCACCGGTCTAGTCGTTTCGCACCTACCCCGACTTCTCGCCAAATCAAAGGGGAAAGAAATCCGTAATTATGGTAAACTCCGTTACCGTGAAGGGTACAGATCTTCTCGTAAGACCTTCGTTTTCGAAATCGAGTACAGCTCAAAGATTCCGTCACCGACAAGGACCCAAAGAAGAAACGAAGTAGAAGGATCGCTAGAGAAGCCGTAGCCGCTGAAATTGCTTTCCTAGAGGAAATTCCAGAGCTGCCAGAATATACACCGCTGCCAGAATATACACCTCTGCCTGAATACATACCACTCTTGGGAGGAAGCAGGTTCCATCCCCTCTCCGCCGAAGAAGATGAAGAAAATATTCGCAAGATTGCTGCCACATTACCTCAGCCCGCATATTACAATGATAGCCGCAAGAAAAGGACTAGAACTACGCCGTTTGCTCGACTGCAAACTTTGGTAGAAAAGTTAGCAAAGAAGGAAAACTGCCCCGTATCGGAGATTCTACGAAGGATAGGGCGGGTGCCAGCCAAATCCCGTCTTGGGCCCCGAGTAGAACCCGCCATCATGACAGAAAAGCCAAGTAAAAGAATGAAGGCTAGTCCGCCCGTTGTCGTCTCAGGATTACAGATTAGAGAAGATACCACCTTCCAGCGATTTGGCCGACAGCACCATCCGGTCCTAGACCTTCTGCCGCTAGAAGGATGGTATGGCATCCCACTACCGGGCAGCTGAGATCGAAACAACAGCCTCGAGAAAGAAAGTCTCGCCAGAGACCGGAATCGAAGAAAGTCCTACCGCGACAAAGGGGACTCGTGAGAAGGGGACCCGGCAGCCTATCGCACGACAACCGCAAAGACACACGTAAAGCCCCGCTAGAAGATGCCATGGAAAAGTTGAGAACCGATATCCGACGATCGGCAAAAGAAAGAGAAGAAAAGTTCGGAGACGAGATTGATTCATCGGAATTCATGGACGACGAATATGCGTAAATCAACATGGTCGAGACACGAGCTTCATCAGCTTCGCAAGGTGCTCCTGCAGCCGCAGAAAGAGAGGAGCCAGAACTGATGAGAAGGCAGCTTCAGGAAAAAGACGACACGATCGCCCAAATGGCGAAAAGGATGGAAGAGATGGCCGTAGCTCTGGCCACTCTCCAGAGTCAAGTACAACCACAAAGAGAGACACCCCCGCGAGGTCATTCACATCGTAGACGGAGGAAAGGAGATTACATCCGTCAACGGGGATGATCACCGAAAAGGATACAACACAAAGTATGATCCCCGAAAAGGATATCAAGAACTTGGTGGAACAGCAGGTGCGAGAAGCCTTAGCACAATCAAAGAGCGGGACATTCATTCGGACTGGTAGACCTTACCCAGAAGAATTCAAAGCTGTCCAATACCCGAAAGGCTTTGTACCACCTCTGTTCAAGACCTTCGACGGAACCGAGAACCCCCGACAGCATGTTGCACACTTTCGTGCCAGTTGTTGCAATGCCGGCGAGAGCGATGCATTACTCTTCCGACAGCTCGTCGCCAGCCTCGTCAGAATCGCCTTCGACTGGTATGCAGAATTACCAAATGGTTCGGTGAAGACGTTCTCAGAACTAGAGAACCTCTTCATCAAGCGATTCGTCGGAGCTCAGCACCACATCACTATAGGTGATTTAGTGGTAGAGAAACAAAGGCCGAATGAAGCTTTGGTGGATTACATACTTCGATGGAGGAACTTAAGCATGAAGTGTGAACCACAACTGCAAGAACAACATGCAGTCGGCATATTACTTAAAAGCATTCACGGCCCGATAGCACTTCTCCTCAAAGGATTCACTATTAAGACTTTCGAGAAGTTGTTAAGCAAGGCCGGAAGCTTGCAAGAAGAGGCGAAGCAATTAAGTTTCGCCGACAAGACGGACAAGCAAAAGCCCGTGAAGACTTTCGAGAAGAAATCCGGGATCGTCTGCGAGAGTTGACAAAGGCAAGCAACCGATGCAAATACCACCGTAACGGCCGCAGAGAACCACAACAGAATTACCAAGCAACCCCGGTCCAACTATCACTCATCTCCACAAGATGAACAACCGTCTCGTCCGCAACGTACATTAAGGGAGCTTCGAGCGGAGAATATCCGTTCAAGAATGAAGCAGTATCGAAAATGTTCCGTAGTCCGATGAAGACTCCGCATTTCCAACGCCGGAGCCTAAAAGACCGGAGGAAGTCAACAAGAAAGGTGATCCCAACTTTCGCCCCTACCACCGGATGCTCGGGCACAAGATAGAAGATTGCATTACCTTTAAAAGTTGGCTCAACGACAACCTTCGGAAAGGGAATATAACAATCCCGAAGGAGTACATGAAGGAACCCCAGAAAGGAGGTTCCGTCAATGTTATCTCAACTGATCCCATCATTCCGATAGATCCCTATATGACTGACGATGGATGGACTACCACCTGGACGAGGTCTTCGAAGAAGATTTTAGACAGCATCCGAACCGCCTCTGTGCGAGCTTCAATTCAGAGTTCGAAACCTGTTAAGCCGGTACTATCACTTGCGATAGAAGAACCACCTCAACAGGAGACGATTGAAGAGAAGAAGAAAATCGACTAAGAAGAGAGGGCCGAGGCTCCCAAGGCTAGACTAGGGGCCGCTTATCCTAGGATAGTTGTTTCCGATTCTGGGGAGAAATCCCTCGAACCTCTCGATTTTGTATGATTATCCGCTCACTTCGGTGGGATCATATAATGATAAGGGTGATGGCGTTGGCTACGTTTCGACTCGTTTCTAACGATTACGTAACTAGCGGCAATCCGGACATCGATTTCGATACCAACGACAATTCTCAAATCATAAACAATCTCGACGATCAAAATAACGAAGAAGACATCCATCAAGGAGGCTACGAGAGCTCAACAAGCAACGAATCTATATGCGAGTTTCGAGGAGCTCCAGTCACAATAAAGTTAGAGCCTTCGCATTCCGAAGCTAATCCGAAGAGCCTCGTCATTCCGATTCAAGAAGAGACACCGGCAAGCTCAATACTAGATTCGGAGGAAATTACGTAAGTCAACTCGAGAAGTGGAAAAGTTCTACCTCCGAGAATGGGTCCAAAAGACAAAGGAAAGCGGTGGTCGTTCAAGAAGAACCAACCCCAAGCAGAAGAAATACCCATTCGAGAAGAAGCCGAGACACATGGAAATAAAGTGGACTACAACGTGCTAGCCCATCTTAGGAAGCTACCGGCCAAACTGAGCATTTATGATGCTCTCATCTTATCAAAGGAGATGATAGAAGCTCTGATCAAGGCCTTACTTGATCCGGAAATTTGCTTAGCTCAAATGGCCAGAGATTCCTTAGATGAGGTTTGCTCGTTAAAGGAACAACGTGGTGTCACCTTCACGGACAATGACCTACTACTTGGGACAGCAGATCACAACCGACCGTTGTACATTTCAGCTACAATCGGAAAGTTTACGCTCTCCGCAGTATTGGTGGATCCAGGAGCATCAATCAATATAATGAGTCTTCGAACGCTAAGATACTTGGAAATTGATGCTCGCGAGCTCGAGGCCGACAAAATGTTATTACGAGGATTCAACCGTAAAGGAGAAAGAGCCCTCGGGTCAATAACGCTACTAATGAAGACCGGTGACTTAGCAAAGACAACCGCAAAATTTCACATAATCGATTCGAAACATCGTTCAACGCTCCGTCGGGCCGACCATGGATACATGAAAACAGGATGGTACCATCATCTCTACATCGTTGCATCAAATACTACGATGGAGGGGAACAAGGCATCAAAGGTGACTTGCAACCATTCTCCGTACATGAGATTGGAATCCATGAAGATGCGACTTATTATGCACCACCGAAGAAAACAATCTTCTCCAGTAGATACCGTAACAAATGAAGCAAAGAAAGTTCGGGACAACGAAGAACCCGAAGTTCTAGTCCAACAGCTCACTCACCACTCCCTTCCGACGAGATGGTGAAGGTTTCTCCACAACTCGCATCCGAGGTCGAGGCCGGGACGAGGTCGTGGCAGAGACGCTAGGACAACTGGACAGAGGAAACCAGCCATCAATGTTTATTGGGATGATAGTTCTGAAGAAGAAAAAGAAATCAAGCAAGAAGCAGCAACAATAAGTCGAAAGAAGTCTCAATTCAAGGTCTCCCTCGAAGATGAAAAGAATGAAGAATATAAATCGATGTACGAGAAGATTAACCACTACGTACATACTATGACCCTAACCCCGATCCATTCTAATAAGATCGAGGGTATGGTGGTCAAAGACGTACGTAACGATGGTGCAAGGCCAATCAAATTCTACAGTGGTGCTTCTTCCTCCAAAACCGAAAATAATGTACAATTCGAAGATGTCACTTCATCGAATTAATGGAATTACCTTTCGAGTGGTACTCTCCCCGTGTTCAAAATTTAATTCAATGTGGTTTCTTACCTCGACAATGGACAAAAGGTCCATCACAACATTTTGAAAAATTATGGAATAATTCCGGTCGTCCACCCAATTCAAAGCATGGTCTCGGATTCGGCACAGTAGGGTCAGTTGACGATACTGAATTTTGTTTGGTTGTCACTTGCGAATCCAATGAAAACCGCATGGAAACTACGGACGAACTCGAAGATGTACAAATCGGAGACGCTCCACCGGAATTCGAAGAAGAGATTAAATCTACAATAGATGAGTTAACGGAAATTAACTTAGGTACTAGCGAAGAGCCTAGACCTACCTTTGTTATCTCCTTACTCAATAAAGAAGACTCCGAAGAAATGATTAAGTTATTAATGGAATTTAAAGACTGTTTTGCTTGGAACTACGATGAGATGCCAGGATTAGCTCCAGAGGTCGCAGTCCATAAGCTAGAGTGGATCCTACTTCGTCCCAGTCAGACAAGGTCCAGAAGAATGCGTCTAGAAATTGAACAACAAGTCATAGCCGAAGTTAAAAAGCTAATAGATGCCAAATTTGTCCGTGAAGAACAATACCCGACTTGGCTAGCCAATGTAGTACCAGTCAGAAAGAAGAATGGTCAGATCAGAATCTGTGTGGACTTCGTAGATTTAAACAAGGCATGTTCGAAGGATGAATTCCTCTACCGATCCCGTAACCAATGATCGACATTGCTTCGACACATGAGATATTCTCATTCATGGATGGATCTTCGTGATACAACCAGATAAAAATGGCTCCGTAAGATGAAAAGCTTACAGCATTCGAACGCCGATCGGAGTATTTTGCTACACAAGTGATGCCATTCGGACCGAAGAACGCAGGAGCAACCTACCAAAGAGCGATGACAAGAATTTTTGATGATCTCATCCACAATCAAGTCGAATGCTACGTGGACGATGTGGTCATCAAAAGCAAAGTAAAGGAAAACCACTCGTATGATTCGAGAATTGTTTTCGAACGATTAAGGCAATTTAACCTTAAGATGAATCCCTTAAATGCGCCTTCGGCGTTACCTCCGGGAAATTCTTAGGATTCGTTGTCCGACATCGTGGAATTGAAATCGACCCAGAAAAGATTAAAGCTATCTTAGAAATGCCGCCTCCCAAAACCTTAAAACAAATACGATCCTTTCAAGGGAAGCTGGCATATCTTCGACGCTTTATCTCAAACCTATCGGGTAGGTGTCAGCCTTTCTCGGCACTAGTTAAAAAGGACGCCAAATTTATTCGGGAAGAGAAATGCCAGAAGGCCTTCGAGGACATTAAACAATATTTAATG
This sequence comes from Papilionanthe hookeriana x Papilionanthe teres, assembly GCA_022702705.1. Lineage (NCBI taxonomy): Eukaryota > Viridiplantae > Streptophyta > Magnoliopsida > Asparagales > Orchidaceae > Papilionanthe > Papilionanthe hookeriana x Papilionanthe teres. The sequence goes on along the minus strand of CM040427.1, from coordinate 151,736,197 downwards.
ACACCTCCTGTCTTAGCAGCCCTGGGCCTCGTGTAGACCGCCGATACTTTACACCGCGGCTTTAGACGACTCTCTCGGAGCCTCGTTAGCCTGTGTCAATGATGAGGGTAAAGAGAATGCTCTTTACTACTTAAGCCGTCGTTTACTTCCCACGGAAGTAAGGTATCCCGCAATTGAAAAGCATTGTTTAGCCCTGATCTTCGCCGCTCAAAAGCTCAGGCACTACATGCTTTCTCATAAGGTCAACCTAGTCTCGAAGTTTAATCCATTGCAATACTTGATGAATCGTCCAACACTTTCCGGCAGACTTGCCAGATGGTCAATGATATTATTACAATTTGATATAGCTTTCGTGCCTCTTCGTGCCGTAAAGGGACAAGTCTTAGTAGACTTCCTCGCAAAGACACCCTCTCGCCGGCGAATCTCCTCTCAACGACGATCCGCCGCATGAACAAATAATGAACCTAGAAGACCTCGATGATCGACGTTGGGAATTGTATTTCGACGGAGCATCTTCGACACACAAAGACGAAGAATCGCAAGTGATAGTGCCCGTGAAGGCAGAATCGGCTAATCTTTATAACACCGGAGCGGGGGATGTTAAGATACTCCTACCACTTGACGGAACCATGTACAAACAATGAAGCAGAATATGAAGCCCTCATAACGGGACTGGAATTAACTATTCAAATGGGGATAACAGACATCAACATTTACGGGGATTCGCAGTTAATCATTCAACAGATCGCCGGACACTATAGAATTTTAAAGCCAAGGCTCGAGGGATACTTCCAGTGTGCCATACAGCTGTTGGAACAGATTCCAAATGTGACAATCTACAAAATTGCCAGGAAAGAAAATGCTTTAGCAGATGCTTTAGCACGTCTCGCAAAAGAATTTGCCTGTTTGCAAGATGAATCAGTGGAAGTGTCAGCTCATGGACGTCGAGTCCTATCACAACTCGACATAGTACACAATACACAAATAAGAAAAAGAAAAAGAATCGACTGCAAGAAGTGATGTAAAAACACAGTAAGATCGGCGACGACCATTGATAGACTACCCGCAAACAGAAAGCTACTGTGACGATAGGTCGCTAGCCCATCGCATCAAGAAAAGAACTCGTCTTACGCATTAATAAAAAACACATTATACGAAGGTCTTTCGATCAAATGTGGCTAAGGTGCCTAAGCGGGTCCGAGGCCCGTGAAATCGTTAAAGAGGTGCATTCAGGACTCCGTGGCGCTCACCAGCCGGGTCCGAAGATGAAAATGAAAATTAAAAGACTAGGGTACTACCGGCCCTCGATGATGACCGACCGCATGAAAATCGCCAAGAGCCGTCACCAATGCCAAGTGCACGGAGTGGTTCTACACCAACCTCCAAATGTGCCGCACCCGACAATTGCGTCGTGGCCATTCGAATGTTGGGGCACGTATATAGTGGGTCCGATAAAATCACCATCTTCGAAAGGACATCGTTTCATTCTTGCGGCTACGATTACTTTTCCAAGTGCGCGAGGCAGCTCCACTTAGAGAAGTGAAAGCACACCACGTGCTACGCTTTTCAAGAACCAAGTTGTCTACCATTTCGGAGTGCCGCGCAGATCATCTCGGATAACGGGCCGCATTCGAAGCACACAAATCAACAATTTTGTCGAGAGACACGGAATCGACTGGCGATACTCAACAATTTACTACCCAACAACAAACGTCCTCGCTGAGGCTTTTAATAAAACTCTCGTTCAAATTTTAAAGAAAACTTTGGACGATAATAAGAGAAATTGGCAGGAGAAGTTGTTAGAAGCCTTATGGGCCTACCGGACAACCTTCGTAACTCCTACTCAAGCTACACCTTACGCTCCGGTGTATGGGTCCGAGGCAAGCTGTTACCTTTAGAGGTTCAGCTTCCTTCACTCAGAATCGTAGTTGCAAACAAGATCACGACAGAAGAGAATGCCAAATTACGACTAGAGGAATTAGAAAGCCTGGAAGGGAAAAGACTTGCAGCGCAACAGAATTTAGAACTATACCAAGCTAAAATGGTTCAAGCCCATGACAAACCGGGTCCGCCCAAGAACCTTCAAAGTTGGTGACTTAGTTCTCGTTCTCAAGAGACCTATTCTCGCACACCGCAAGATATGAGGAAAATTTGAACCCACTTGGGAAGGACCATTTGTGGTTGAAGCAAGATACTCAAGGAGGTTCCTACCAGCTAGTGAATTGCCGGGAGAATGACATATGCTTCCGATCAACGGACGATACTTGAAAAAGTATTACGCTACCTGATGTTTCGAAGGAATGAATTCTTCAGCCCTAAGAAACACGGGCGAAGTAATTACTTATGACTGGGTCCGAACCCAAAAATAATAAAACGTACTAAAATAAATAAAATCGTGATAATAAAGTTTCCCTTGTTTTCCTTTCCAAATCAAAATCTCTTCCCTGATCTTATCCCACTTCATTCCTGTTAAGTTTAAAAATATAAGAATAATAAAAAAAATGTCTTTAATAAACATTTTCTTAATGTTCTTGTTCTTAGTACAACCACTCGATCCTTTTCCTTGTCTTTTCGCAGGAAATGTCGAACGGGCGGTTGGTCCCGAACTTTAAGAATGGCGTAAGCCTCGCACTCCATGAAAAGAGGGTGAAAGATGGAGCGATAATCGAGATTGACCCGGATTTCGCACCAGGCAGGCCTACGAGACGAGGAGAGTGACCGGGTCCCGCTGACCGAGAAGAATCGCCCGGACAGACAGTGATGAAAGTGGGTGGCCCAAGCCACCAGTCCAGCAGCAAGAAAAGAAAGGCAAACATTGAAGAAGATAAGAAAATCAAGTCTGTAGTCGCTACAGCAGAGGGCAGGCTTGTCAGCGCCGCACCCACAGAGATTCAAGAAGTTCGAAGGGCTACTCTCACAGCAACGCAACGAAGAAATAAGAATCGCCAAATCCGTAAGATGTTAACAAAACTTGCCGCGACCAGCGCGACGAGACAAGCTACAATGCCAAGCACATACACTTTAAGGACACCGGTTCACCGAGAACCCGAAGAAAGGAGGCCAGCTCCTAGGATAATAGAAAGGACCCGGGAAATCTCCGTAAGATCGAAGAAAGAAGGCTACCACGCCACCGGATAGAACCACCGATAGTGCATGACCTTGTCGCAGCAGCAACCCCTGGGGATGTCCCGACAGCATCATCCCCGAGGAGCCGAGGTATGCAGTGAGAACGTGAAGGGATTGAACCGTATATCCCACAATATGTCACCGTGCCTCGCCATCCGCGATCATTCCGGAATACGAGCCGGAGAGAATGCGTAATGTTGAAAAGAAAACCTTTCGAATACTTCGAGAGAATTAGAGGCGAAGGATCAACATACTAGAGGGCCTCGAGCTACATACGTACGTATTCTCGCAGTATGAACAACAAGAAATCGTAGATTGTATCTGGGATTTGAAAAGAATGGGCCGAGCAGGCCGTCTAAGGGAAAATACCTACTCAGAACCCCGGAGATGGATGCCAGGGAAAGGAAGAATCACAATACAATGTGGATGCTGTTATAACTTTGCGGAAGACAGGAAAGGAAACCCTCCGGGAATACTCCGTCATTGCCAAGTGGATCCGATGCCACTAGTCATCAAGAGAATGGTAAAGAGATTGATAACGTGGAGTGTACTGCCAGCAGATTGCATACCCAATAGCTGCATTATCAACATCTACAAACAGGGTGACCGCATACCTCCACATATAGATCACCACGACTTTGTCGACCCTTCGCACGCCTCTTTCTTGAACGAGTGTAACATCATGTTCGGATCCGACCTCCGGATAGCAGTGCCCGGTGAGTTCCGAGGGCCGTTGAAGATACCTTCACCGTAGGTTCCGTCATGATACCGAAAGGCAACGGAGCGTATATCGCTAAGCATTGCATACCGAGAGTACCAGATGAAGCGGATCTCGCTTACTTTCGAAGAATGGACGACAGGAAGACACCTTACCATTTCCAGCCGTACCCGTAGCTAGAGAGCCTCCGCCTTACGTGCCGTGAGTTACATGGGAGATATCACACCTCCAACATACATCCAACTGGCATCCTCGCCAAGGATGGCTTGGAAGGTGATGTTGTCGACCATGTACCCCACTATTCGTACATGGATTTTTCGACGGATGCTTCTTTTGATGGATCGACGAAGATCATACATAGTCCGTTTTGAGTTTACATGGATTGTATGAAATATATGCCGCATCAAGTTGTATGATGTATCTTCGACATGATTGGAATGAAAGTGACCATGTCACATTTTTGGCCTTCACCTCTTTTGTGCAAATTGATTGGGAAACACCATTAAAGTTAAATGAACTTCGAACAAAGAACAGAAAAGAAATAAAAAAGAGAATAAAAGAAAACTTTCTTTAAAAAAAAAATCTAAAAAATGACGAACACCAAATTCACATGAACATTAAATAAACGATAAGATAAGATTTGAATCATTAAAAGATAAACGAAATCAACATAAATGTTAAATCAAATTCTCAATCAAATTTCAAATCCAATCTCGATCAAATTTCAAATGTGATCTTCCAAATTTCAAATCAAATCTTAGATCAAATTTCAATCGAGTTCAAACTCATCCTTCCAAATTTCAAATTCAATCTTTCCAGATTTCAAATCTCAATCAAATTCCAATTCAATTTCAGCCAGATCTCGAATCAAATACATCAAATTCAAATTCTTGAGGTTGAGGATTTTACATCCAAGACTGCACTGCTTTAGGATTCTTTCCCTATTGCACTGAAATACATCAAGTTCAAACTTTTGGGTTGAGGATTTTACATCCAACACTGCACTGCTTTAGGATTCTTTCCCTATTGCAGTGAAATACATCAAATTCAAACTTTTGGGTTGAGGATTTTACATCCGATATTGCACTGCTTTAGGATTCTTTCCCTATCGCACTAAAATACATCAAATTCAAACTTTTGGTTCAAGGATTTCACATCCAAGACTGCACTGCTTTAGGATTCTTTCCCTATTGCACTGAAATACATCAAATTCAAACTTTTGGGTCGAGGATTTTACATCCAAGATCGCACCGCTTTAGGATTCTTTCCCCATTGCACCGAAATACATCAAATTCAAATTTTTGGGTCAAGGATTTTACATCCAAGACCGCATCGCTTTAGGATTCTTTCCCTATTGCACCTGAAATACATCAAATTCAAATTTTTGGGTCAAGGATTTTACATCCAAGACCGCACCGCTTTAGGATTCTTTCCCTATCGCACCGAAATACATCAAATTCAAACTTTTGGGTCGAGGATTTTACATCCAAGACCGCACTCACTTTAGGATTCTTTCCCTAGTGCACTCGAAATACATCAAAGTCAAACTTTTGGGTCGAGGATTTTACATCCAAGACCGCACCGCTTTAGGATTCTTTCCCTATCGCACCGAAATACATCAAATTCAAACTTTCGGGTCGAGGATTTTACATCCAAGACCGCACCGCTTTAGGATTCTTTCCCTATCGCACCGAAATACATCAAATTCAAACTTTTGGGTCGAGGATTTTACATCCGAGACTGCACTGCTTTAGGATTCTTTCCTTATTGCACTGAAATATATCAAAGTCAAACTTTTGGGTCAAGGATTTTACATCCGAGGCTGTATTGCTTTAGAATTCTTTCCCTATCGCAATGAAGTACATCTAAATTCAAACCTTTGGGTCAAGGATTTTACATCCGAGACTGCATTGCTTTAGGATCCTTTCCCTATCGCAATGAAATACATCAAATCAAATTCTTGGGGTTAAAGGATTTTACATCCGAGACTCGCATTGCTTTAGGATTCTTTCCCTACAAAGAATGAAATACATCAAAATCAAACTCTTGAGGTTAAAGATTTTACATCCAATACCGCATTGCTCTGAGATCTCTCCTCATTGTAATGATTTAATCTGATCAATTCAATTTTCTTTCGAGGTTGAAGATGTTACATCTAAAACCTCAAAATTCCAATTTTCATTTCAAATCAAATCCCTCAAATTAATTTTGACAAAACTTTAGTCTAAATTGAAACTCCAAATTGAAATCTAAACTCACACATCAAAACTTAAATTAAAACGAAATAAAATTTAAATTGAATTTTTTTTTTTCTCCCAGATCATCTGATCTGGAATTCACTTCCTTTTCCCTTCCCCAGCGAGAGTTCAGGAATCTCCAGTCTCAGAGATATACTTGACACTCCCCGACGGAAACTCTTCTACTTTGTCCTAAGTTTGTCACTTGGACATCTGTGTTGGTTTTGTTGATCTCTTTGGTTAACACCAATAAGCGCGGTGTGCTTGGTTAGCTCACCACACCTATTGGGGGTCCATTTGTTGACCTCATTTTTTATGAGGTCTTCTCTTCTTCTTTTTAGTACTTAGGATCTAGCCTTCAGCTTTTCCTTTCGACTATCTTAGAGGACTAGAATCGGGATCCACCATCTAGAATTTCAAACCACTTCTAAACTCCCTTCAAACTCCACAAACTTGACTATAGACCCCTAATCACCTAGAGGGTCGAAATCAAATGTGGAAGTTTAAAGGATGAGTTCCTATGGACTCTTTGGCCTTAGATCGCCCCAGGTGGCCCGGTCTCGGTGAAGGGGCCGACTTACACACACACTACACCTATACACTAAACTTTCACACACCTCCTAAAACACACCCATACCCAACTTGACCTCCCGACTCATGTAGGTGATTCACATGGATGGTCCTTAACCCCTAAGCCCTCGCGCAAGAGGGTTAGGAATAACATAGTGAATGCCTCAAATGAGTCCCTTCATGGCTCATGTGGGCTTGATATGGCTTCATGGCTCAACCAAAATAATTTCATTCCACTTACATCCACCCAATCTTTAATTTCCCAAATTTTCAATTTTTGACCCCCGGGACCCTACACCCGCTAACTCTACCCAAAACTCTTCGAAATTACCCAAATTTTTGCAAAATTTCCAAATTACCCAAAATTCTCCAAAATCATTCCCAAACATTTCCACATCTCTCAAATTGATCATCCATACCCAAAAATATCAAAAATTCAAAAAATACCTCCCAATACCCTCCAAATACCCAAAATACCCCTCCTGACCCAAAAATCCAAAAATTCAGAAAATTCCCAGAAAATTCCAAAAAATCCCAAATATTCTCAATTTCATTTTGTTCAACTATACCATGGGCCAATTTTGTCAATTTACCCTACTTTTGTCAAAACCCCCAATTTGACCCATTTTAACCCTAAGTGAACCCAATGTCAAACCAAACCTACCCAATTGACCCAAATTCTGGTCCAATTTAGTTCTAAACTTCAATTCAACATTCCCAATACCAATCTAGACAAAATCCAAGTTCAATTTGATTGATATTTGGATCCAATTTCATTTTTGGCCTTAAAAGCCCAATTTGGACCCATGACCCAAACTTAACCCAAACTCACCCAATTCAACTCCAATTAACCCCAAATCTTTTCTAAATCTTCCTTAACATTCCCACAAACAAAACACTAACATGATTTGCCCAAAATTTAGACCCAAACCCCACTCAAATTCAACCCAAAAATAAAAGGCCCAATTTTGACCTAAACCCAAACCTAACCCAAATGAGCCCAAACCCCAAAATCAAAGCCCAACCAATGTCAAAACCTCTTTGAAACACTCCCATAGACATTTATCAACATTAATTTTACATCAACTTCAACCCTAGCCCAACATTGGCCCAATTTAGCCCTATTTGACCTACATTGGCCCACTTACCAAATAAACCCAAATTCAAACCAATTCAACTCCAAATCACACCAAATTGACTCCAAACCCTTCATAGAACATCCCTAAACCAATTATAACATTTATTTGACAAGGTCCTTCACAAAATCTTTACCCAAATGCCCATCCTAAAATCAAAAAGCCCATTTCCCTTAAACTTTCCTAAAAGCCCACTTCCTTCAAATTCAAAAGCCCAAATTCATCCAAAGCCCACATGGCACTTCCCCTCATCATCCATTTAATCAAAATTGCCCCTAAGTTTCAAAGTCATCAATTAAACAATTCCAAATCAAGCCCCATATAAATTCCCATCAAAATATCAAAATTTTCTTAAATCCTTTTTTATGAAATTGACCCAAACTTTTCCCAAGCCAAATGGAGCCATGGATGAGCCATTCACAAGCCATATGAAGCCATGAAAGTTTGGCATGTGACCTTGCCATTAATGGTAAAAGGAGGGGCTCCTTTCCTAATCTTTCATTAAGCCTTTTTAACCTTATCCATGACACACTCTAAACCATGTTTAGCCACCTCATCATGGATAGAGACCACACGATTCTCTCTGGTCGACCTAACCGATCCTCTCAGCCTCAAAATCAGGCCATGGGGAGGTGCACCCAACCCAAACCAATGGGTTGACCAAATTGAAGCCAAAATGACCCCTTCCCCATTCCATTTTAATTCAAAGCCTTTACACATGTCAAACTCCACTCGACTTCACCAACTTCAAGCCCCGGACTCCCCGACCCCGAGGGTGACCCAAGCCTCGCCGGCCACCCGCCTGGGTCGCCGGAAAACTCCATGGCCGAGACATGGGAGGAGTCAAACTTTGGAATTCCACCTTGCCGAGCTGCCCCATGCCCAATGGCCACCATGGCCGTTCTTCCCATGACTAGAGTAGCCGATCCCAACCCTCGCCGTCCTCGCGAGGCTCTCCAGCCCACCTCTATTTAAACCCGACCCCCTCACGGCCATGAGAGAAGAGTTGCAAAAACCTTGCCGAAACTCGCCAAAATTGTTCCAAACCCTTCTCCACCCTTAGAGCAGCTTGATCCCCGTGTCAATTTGCCCTAATCCCCACCGACAAAATCCAATTTCTCAACCGAAATTCCACCCAAAACCAGGACACTTCTCCACAGCTGAGCCAATCCCCAAATTGATTGGTTCTACTCCTCCACCGCACCAAGGGAAGGTGTCCACCAAGAAAAGCCCCATCTCCGAGCCACCTGGCTGCTCTAGCCTCCAAGCTTTGTGGATCTAGCCGTGGTCGAAATCCAACCTAGACAATTCACTGCACCGAGAGACTTCATCCGGAGCTTGCTAGATCCAATCGAAGGTGCAACAACTCTCAGATCGAAGCCACACTTCTCTGAGCAAAGGTATGAGCTAATTCTTCATCCCGAGCTTCTGGAGATTCTCCATTTCAAATGCTTTAATTTCAATGCATGATAACCATATAGATGTGTTCGTCTCTTCAAGACGAATCCATAGAGCATAAAAACATGAAAATCCATTGAGTATCGAGTGAGATATTAGGGATTTAGTGTGGACGGCTCTTGAGTGAGGACACTTGGGGACGATGAACGAATGCCGTCCATTTAATATACGCGCGGACGGACGACCAGGATCGCGTCGGATCAGAAGATGGAACGATACAGCGGGCCCCGGGAGCGCTGAGTCAAATGGCGGGGTCGAATGGGAGCGCGCCACGCGGCGTTTCGGAGCTGCCGAGGTTGACGCGGCGCCGCGTGGATAAATAGAAAATTAGGGATTTTTCTGATTTATTTAATTCCCTAAACTTCAAAAATTCATAACTTTGTGTAGAAAAATCAGAAAAATAATATAAAAATACTCTCTTGCTCAGTGAACAGAGGAGAATAATGTGGAAAAGAAATCATTTAATCTCATCAAGTATTTTATTTTTTATAATTTATTTACTCTCTGCATACTTTTAATTCTCCATGCATTTATACAATTCACCATGGCATGAGACCATGTGGCTTTGAAGCCTCCGAATTTGGGAACATTCCCCGAATTTTCCAAAGTCGAGGCCATCCCTATGAAAAGTTATTGATTTTTCAAATTCATGTTGCTGTTTTGAGTATTTTAATTTCAATAAATAGCATGTTGTGAAATAAATTCTAGGAAAATTTGGTGATGTTCCTTATGACCAGAGGACCCTAGGAAAAATAGGTTTTGAGTTAGTTCATTTAAAACAACCCTAATTGGCTTAAACACCCAAAATGGATCTCTAATTAATTAGAGCTAACCATACATCAAATTGACTTGAAATCAATCCTCCACTGACCTTTAGGATCAGAGGAACCTACCATAAAAATTTGAGGTCAATTGGACTTGGTTAGCCCTACTAATTGGGTTGATTAAGCCATTTTGCCATTTTAAACTTTAAAAATTCATAACTTTCAAAATATCTTTCAAAAATTCACAAAATTGGTTTTGGAGCCTCTCTGATATTAGGGGAATTTAAGAAAATTAAAATTTCAATTTTCTAAAAAAGTTGATTTTTAATATTATTTTAATATTTTAATAATTAAAAAATAATAAAATCACAAAAATAATAAAATTCACCAAAATGTCACATTTTGAATTTTAATCACTTAGGAACAAACCCCATATTTTTCTTAGGTCTATTTAGTGAGATATTAAATTTTAAAGCTCTAGGGTAATTTTAAAATTAAAAAATGTATTTTCTAGCATTTTCACTAAAATAATTATAATAAATTATAGAAAAATCAGAAAATTGCAAAATTTGATTCTCTGATTTCCTTGATATCAGAGAGATGTTTGAAAAATATAAAATTCATTTTTCAACATTTATTTTATTTTTAAATTAATTAACACTCCAAAACTTAAAATAATTATAATAAAAATAATATAATTCAAAAAATCACCAAAATTGGTCCAAGTGGCCCTCTGGTCATTAGGAATGTCTCCTAATTTTCTTAAGGACAGAAACTTCCCCTTGGTCATGTTATTAAATTTTCCTTGGAAATCTCTATTTTCTACCAAAAATAATTATATAAATAAATTAAATATAGAAAAATCACATTTTCTCCTCTCATGTCTTTATTGATATATGAGTGAAGTCACATAAAAATTTCAAGTTCATTTGAGTTCAATTTAGTGAGTTATGAAAATATTAAGCTTAAAGGGTAAAGTGGTAATTAAAATTTTTAATCCTTAATTAAAACTTTAGGTTTAATAAAAATTAACAAGTAAAATATTTGATCCTAATTTGATTTGATGATTGAAATTTAAATAATTAAAGGGTAGAAACCCATTAAGCAATTTAAAATGATTAAACCTTAATTAAATAATCGATTAAATTTGGAAGAATAATAAAATCGGAATTATTAAAATAGTGGATATTATTAGGAAGAGATTTATTCTTTAATTTAAAAATCCCTAAATTAATCATTTCATTAATATTTAATTCTCAATTAAAATGATAACTCAAATTTAAAACATTAAGAGACTTAATCATTAAACTAAAATTAAATTATTAAACTCTTTTAAAATTTTAATTAAAATTAAAATAAATAAAATTAAATTAAAAATTAAATTAAATTAAGTAAATTAAATGGGATTAAATTAAATTAATTTAAATTAAAATTAAAAGTTGAATTAAATTAAAGATTAAATTAAATTAAATGAATTAAATAAATCAAATTAAATTAAATTAAATTAAATTAAATTAAAAATTAAATTAAATTAAAATTAAATTAAATTAAATTAAATTAAATTAAATTAAATTAAAATTAAATCAAATCAAATTAATTTAATGTAACATCAAATCAAACTAAATTGAATTAAATTGAATTAAATAGAATTAAAACTCAATTAAATTAAATTAAATTAAATTAAATTGAATTAAATAGCATCACCTAAAACATAAGGAAATTAAATCTAAAATAACTTGAACACTATTCCAAATTTAAACCCATTAATGGAAATTAAAATAAATCACAAACCATTTGAATACCGATTCACCCTCAAAAGCTTTAGTTATCATAACTCCTAAACAGAATATTAAATGAAATGTTACTTCACTTATAGGACATTCAAATATCCTAGTTCACTGAGCAAGACAACAAAACTTGAAATTCTTGGACGATTAATTCATTTGTATAATTGAATTCATTTAGACTTAAAGCAATCCTAGAAATATTGAAAAAATGTTTAAGATTCTCTTTAAACACTTTCTCAATATGATGGGATGTTTATAAGAACAATTGAACTTAATTGTTCTTTGATGAAGAAAATCGTCTTCAAAACAAAACACAAGGGACCTAGACGTCATAGGAAATGACTAGCTATAGGATTAGGAATTTGGTAGAAAACCATAACCCTTACCTTAAGCATTACCTGAGAACTTGCTTAAATATTCTAATCGTGTTTTAAGTGCAACTTGGGATGACGGGAAGACCCTCCGTGTACGCTTTTATTTTATTGCAATTTACTTTCCCGCAATTTACTTTCTTGCAACTTACTTTATCGCAAATGCACTTTACTTTTCTTGCATGATAAAACAACCGTTGCATGAAAACCCACACCTTTAGGATAGTCCCTAAAACCGAAACCAAAACTAAACTAAAAGTCATTGCAAGATAAAATTCACCGCCACAACATTTCAAAATATAAAACAACTCAAAATTTAATCACAAACAGAACACAAAACTACAATTACAATTAAATTAAAACGTCCTGTTGGATGATCGGGAATACCTCAGATGATGTAACCTACGTGTTGCTAACTGGATTTCCCACGGTCTAAATGAAAGTGTGGAACTCATTTAGTTGAGTTTAGCAAATTCATCTGGACAAAGTGAATCCGATAAAAATAATGATGCCGGAAGGATGGAACCGTGGGATCTTAACCGGTGTCGTTATAATCAACTTTAAGATTTGTTTTAATTAAAAAACAAAAAAAAACACTTGGAAATTAAGACTTCTCTAAACCAAAACACTTTTCTCATCCCTTGATTTATGATTTCTAAAACTAAACCTCTGCAACAACAAGGAGCTCGTGAGCATGGTGGGCAAAGACGGCCATCGTCATCAAGCAAAACCCGAGTCTACTTTAGCAAAACTTTCTTAGAATTAAACAACAAAGCCATAGGATTTCGAGGTAGTTTGCCTAGTGCAACATAAATCCTCAAACTCTTCGTTGGGCACTTGCATTGCAAATTAAGCCCTAACCGGACTTAGGATTCTGAGGTAGTCGTCGGATACGACATAAACCCTCACATCTTCGAGGCTATTTGTTTGATTTTATCATACAAATATAAGCCCTAATTAATTAAAATTGGCAAGATCAAAACATTTAAATAAATATTATGACTTTCCTAAACTCAAGCCAAACAATAGGATAGTCGGAAATTACCGAAGTTCGCTTCGAATCCGTGATTTCTCCTACTTTTCTTCCTTTAGATTCCCAAAACAAAATGTTCCAAATTTGATCCATTCCCTATCGAAATTCCAAAATTCAATCCTCGAAAACTTAAACTTTCAAATCTTCGAGAGCAGAATTATTGATTATTATCGAGAGTTTTCTTAGGTGATTCCCGTCACTTAAGATGTAATTAACTATAGGGGCTTGCCCTTATAGGGAATTTTAAAGAACCCTGGTAATATAAACCCTGTTTAATGCTTTCATATTAAGCAGGGGAATTTGTCGGCTTATAAAATTGGTTCGCAGACCAAACGGATGTCACAAATCTTCTAGTTTATTTAATTGAGCCCCACCATCAAGCAGTGTGTCTATCCTTAGGGATAGATACACGGTTTGTGGTGCGGTGCTCGTTTATACAAACTATTTGGGATGCGAGATCAGTTTGATTTCATATCTTAAAATTTTCAAACTTAAAATTATTTTCAAAATAAGATACTACTTTTCAAATTATTTATTTAAATTAAATTAAAAAAATTCGCCGACAATTTCTGTTAGGCGACCCCTTTTCAAAATAAAACACACAACCTAAAAATATGCCGACAATAACATGCAAAGAAAATTTAAAATGAAACTTGTCTTCATCCTGCAAAGGAAAAGAGTTTCATATTTAAAAGAAATAATGCCAATTTTATTTCTTAAAATCCTCTCTGGGCTAAATTTTGGATAACCCGGTCAATACGTCACTGCCTCCGTCATCCCAGGGTTATCAGAGGCCTTAATCTGCTTAGTTTGAAAGGCATTTAAACCAGGACATGGAGATTTTTATCAGCAACCAGGATTGCATCGTCCAAGAAATCTCCATAGATTAAGAACACTGAGATTCAAGTTGCATTCGGTGATCTTTGTTCATTATGGTTTCATTTAAATCTTAATGTCTTAAATTAATAATTTTGACTTAAGTTGATTTTAAGTCGAAAGTTTAATTTTAGTTCAATGCAGGGTGTCGATTAACTTGGGTTCAATTTAGATTGAACCTAAGTTGGAGATATTGAGTTAGTTTCAATATGGGTTGAACACGATGTTTAAGTTAACTTGGGTTCAATTTAGGTTGAGCCTAAGTTAGAAATGTTGAGTTAGGTTCAATATGGGTTGAACCTAATGTTTGAGTTAACTTGGTTTCAATTTAGATTGAGCCTAAGTTAGAAATGTTTAGTTAGGTTAATATGGGTTGAACCAAATGTTTGAGTTAACTTAGGTTAAATTTATGTTGAACCTAAGTTAGAAATTTTGAGTTAGGTTTAATATGGGTTGAACCTAATGTTTGAGTTAACTTGGGTTCAATTCAGGTTGAACATAAGTTAGAAATGTTGAGTTAGGTTCAATATGTGTTGAACCTAATGTTTTAGTTCTTTGGTTCAATTTAAGTTGAACCTAAGTTAGAAATGTTGAGTTAGGTTTAATATTGGTTGAACCTAATGTTTTTGTTAACTTGGGTTCAATTTAGTTTGAACCTAAGTTAGAAATGTTGAGTTAGGTTCAATATGGTTTGAACCTAATATTTGAGTTAAGTGTAGTTAAAATAAACTTAATTAAGGTTCAAGCCTTATTTGAGTAATACTTAAATGTTAATTAAGTCTATTTAGATTAGACTTAATTAGAATTAAAGACCATTCAAGACTTATTTAAGTAACACTTAAAGTTTAATTAAGTCTAGTTAAAGTTAGACTTAATTAGGATTTAAAGTTGTTTAAGCCTAATTTAAGTAAGGCTTATAGGTCGATTAATAGGTTAGGATCGAATTGGGTTTTCAGTTTGATTAAACCTTCGTCAGTTACGGTTTAATGTTTTAAATAGGTCTAATGGGTTAGACCTACTTAGGGTTTAATTTGTCTTATACGTAATGTAATTAAGGTTTATAGTGTTTAAATGAGACTTATTAGGGTAAACCTTAGTTAGTTACGGTTTTATGATTTAATTCGGTCTAATGGGTTAGACCTAATTAGGGTTTAGGTATGCTTAAACCTTAGTTAATTAAGGTTTAATGATTTAATTAGATCTAATGGGTTAGACCTAATTAGGGTTTAGTTAGATTAAACCTTAGTTAGTTAAGGTTTAATGATTTAATTAGGTCTAATGGGTTAGTCCTAATTAGGGTTTAAGTATAATTAAACCTTAGGTAGCTAAGGTTTAATGATTTAATTGGGTCTAATGAGTTAGACCCAATTAAGGTTTAATTTATCTTAAACCTGACATAATTAAGGTTTAATGTGTTTAATTAGGTTTAATTAGGGGTTAGACCTAATTAGGTTTTGATTTGTCTTAAACCTAATGCAATTAAAGTTTAAGTTGTTTAATTAGATCTAATTAGGGGTTAGACCTAATTAGGGTTTAGGTATAATTAAACCTTAGTTATTTAAGGTTTAATCATTTAATTAAATCTAATGGGTTAGACCTAATTACGGTTTAGGTATGCTTAGACATTAGTTAGTTAAGGTTTAATGATTTAATTAGGTCTAATAGGTTAGAACTAATTAGGGTTTAGTTTAATTAAACCTTAGTTAGTTAAAGTTTAATGATTTAATTAGGTCTAATGGGTTAGACCTAATTTGGCTTTAGATATAATTAAACCTTAGTTAGTTAAGGTTTAATGATTTAATTAGGTATCATGAGTAGACCCAATTAGGGTTTAATTTGTCTTCAACCTAATGTAATTAAGGTTTAAGGTGTTTAATTAGGTATAATTAGGTGTTAGAACTAATTAGGGTTTGATCTGACTTAAACCTAATGTAATTAAGGTTTAAGGTGTTTAATTAGGTCTAACTAGGGGTTAGATTTAATTAGGGTTTAGGTACAATTAAACTTTAGTTAGTTAAGGTTTAATGGTTTAATTAGGTCTAATGAGTTAGACCTAATTAGGGTTTAGGTGTGCTTAAACTTTAGTTAGTTAAGGTTTAATTATTTATTTAGGTCTAATGCGTCAGACCTAATTAGGGCTTGGTTTGAATAAACCTTAGTTAATTAAGGTTTAATGATTTAATTAGGTCTAATGGGTTAGACCTAATTAGGGATTATGTATAATTAAACTTTAGTAAGTTAAGGTTTAATGACTTAATTAGGTTTAATCAGTTAGACCTAATTAGGACTTAAGTATAATTAAACCTTAGTTAGTTAAGGTTTAATAATTTAATTAGGTCTAGTTAGTTACTCCAAATTAGGGTTTAATTGATCTTAAACCTAATGTAATTCAGGTTTAAGGTGTTTAATTAGGTCTAATTAAGGTTTATTTCTCTTAAACCTAATGTAATTAAGGTTTAAGGTGTTTAATTAGTTCTATATAGGGGTTAGACCTAATTAGGGTTTAGGTATAATTAAACCATAGTTAGTTAAAGTTTAATAATTCAATTATCTCTAATGGACTAGACCTAATTAGGGTTTAGGTATGCTTAAACCTTATTTAGTTAAGGTTTAATGATTTAATTAGGTCTAATGGGTTAGACCTACTTTGGGTTTTGTTTGATTAAGCCTTAGTTATTTAAGCTTTAATGATTTAATTAGGTCTAATTTGTTAGACCAAATTTGGGTTTAGGTATAATTAAACCTTGGTTAGTTAAGGTTTAATGATTTAATTAGGTCTAATGAGTTAGACCTAATAAGGTTTAGGTATAATTAAACCTTAGTTATTTAAGGTTTAATGGTTTAATTAGGTCTAATGGGTTTGACCCAATTATGGTTTAATTCATCTTAAACCTAATGTAATTAAGGTTTAAGGTGTTTATTTAGGTCTATTTAGGGGTTAGACCTAATTAGGGTTTAATTTTCTTAAACCTAATGTAAATAAGGTTTAAGGTGTTTAATTAGGTCTAATTTGGGATTAGACATAAATAGGGTTTGATTTTATCTTAAACCTAATGTAATTAAGGTTTAAGGTGTTTAATCAGGTCTAATTAGCGGTTAGACCTAATTAGGATTTGACTTTATATTAAACCTAATTTAGTTAAGGTTTAATGGGTTTAATTAAGCCTAGTGATGTCTTAAGCTTAATTATGGTTTGATTTTGTATTAAACCTAATTTATTTAAGGTTTAATGGTTTAATTAAGCCTAATGATGTCTTAAGCTTAATTAAGGTTTGATTTTGTATTAAACCTAATTTAGTTAAGGTTTAATGGGTTTAATTAAGCCTAGTGATGTCTTAAGCTTAATTAAAGTTTGTCTTGAGTCTACTTGGGGTTAGACTCAACATTGACCTAGCCCTTTGTAAAATAGGTTAAGTAGGCTGAGGGGAAAGATTTTAAGGTTTTCTAAATTTATTAATTTATAATTAATAAACTTAACCCTAACATAAAATGTTTGTTTAAATTGACTTAATGATTTAAGAATTGTTTTAAGGTTATTATGTATCACCTTAAAATTCCTAACCATTCATTCTCAAAGATTAATTTTTCCATATTTTCATTTTTATAATTATTGTCAAAAATTAATAATAAAGTTTCTTGAAAATTAGGAAATCATGTCTTAGAGGACTTTCCTAGCTTAGGAAAAATCAAGAAATTTCCTAAGGACCTAGAGATAAATCCCTAAAAATTTCATATTTTCTGACTTGTAAATAATTATTAATAATTAAAATACTCTGGAAAGTATTTAACTAAATAAAAATTAAATATAAAGGGTGAAAGTATGATTTTGGTCTCATAATTTTCTCCTCATCATGCTGAGTCTGAGGGTATTTTTATCTTATTTTTATGATTTTTCTTTGCAAAGATATGATTTTTTTATTATTTTAAGGTTACTAAATTTATTTCAATCCATATCAAGCCCTAATTTACCAGATGGCGCCGCGTGTCCTCAGATCCCTCGAAATGCAACCGATCTGCTGCGGGTCTGAACAGCGGATCAAGCTAAGATGAATAAAAACCGTCCATTTCCAAAACACAAAAATGGACGCCATCCTTTCATCCCCTTCATCTATTTTAAACCAAAACACCGCCCATGTTCTAGACACAAGATCTTGCTCGATTCTTAATGGAATCAAGTGATTTTTGTTTCTAGAGCTTCATCTTAAGGAGATGAAGAGATCCATATGGATTTGTGTGGGTTTTGAATTGGCTAGACCTATTCTAGACCAAGCCCAAACTCAGGTTGGGTGTGAAGAATCATACCTTGGTCACAGTGAATATAAACTCAAATTGAATGGCTTGGAAGCTTCTTTTGGTGCTCAGAAGACTTTTTCCCAACTGAATTTGAGGTCAAATTGGGTCCTTGTGTAAGTTCAATCACAAGGTGGCTGAGCTTAAGTGGGTGAGGTCAAACAGTAGGTTAGAGGCTATTTGAAAGCTCATTTTTTATTAGGCTCATCCTCACTCAGTCCCTAGATGGATTTAGGTCAGGCGTTTGAACTTTTGAGTGGTTTGGTTTCAAACTTCAAAAATGTCCTGTTTTAAGTTCTCTTCGGTTGAATTTGGTCATGGTGAGGTCAATTATGATGTAAGGGATGACTTAAGAGCTGATTATTATCTTCATTGGATGGAGCTTAAGGTGCTTGGTGATTCACCAAATATTCCATTAAGAATTTATGAGGGAATGACACATCAATTCCCTCATGATTAAAGTGTCATCATGTCTTTTAACCATGGTCAAGGTTGGAAATTATATTATTAACCAATAAATAAATCAAAATAATTTTGGATTCAATTATTTGATTAATTTCATCATTTTTGGTTCAAAATTTGGCATTTTGACCAGATTTGATAAACGTTTACAAGAATTGACCATGACTGACCTAGGTTGATCTAGATTAACCCAGGTTTACCCATTTTAGTTGAAGGATGACCAATCTTAACTTTTCTAACCTTGTCGTGATTTGGTTGGTCATGAGGTCCAATGGTTTTGTCAATAAGGGTTTAATTTGTTCATGTTGACCAATTTTAAGATTTAGGTTAATCCGAGGGTCAATGTGGTGACTTTTGGATTTTGTACTGGTCTCCTTGACCAATGTTGAGTTGATTAGGTCACTAATTTACCAGTGATGTCAATGTGGTAGTCTTTTAGGACTTATGTTGGCTAATTTAACCAATTTAACTTGTTTAGGTCAAAGTTTGACCTTTGATGCCAATGTGATGGTTTTTAGACCATGGGTTGACTGGTTAGGTCAACATTTGGTCAATGGAGTGGTCATTGGGTCAGAAATTGTCAAGTTTAATAAAACTTGACTTTTTGGGTCAAAGGTTGACCAATTGGGTCAATGGTGTGGTCATTGGGTACAAAATTGACCAATTTGACCAAAGTCGACTTTTTGGGTCAAAGGTTGGCCAATTGGGCCAATGGGGTGGTCATTGGGTCAGAAATTGACCAGTTAAAGTTGACGTTTTGGGTCAAAGGTTCACTAGTTGGGTCAATGGGGTGGTCATTGGGTCATAAATTGACTGGTTTGACCAAAGTTGACTTTTGGGTCAAAGGTTGACCCATTGGGTTATTGGGGTGGTCATTAGGTCAGAAATTGACCATAGACCAAAATTGACTTTTTGAGTCAAATGTTGACCATTTGTGTCAATGAGGTGGTCATTGGGTTAAAAATTGACTAGTTTGACTAAAGTTGACTTTTTGAGTCAAAGGTTGACCAGTTAGGTCAAACGTTGATCATATCAGGTTTATCGTTAATGATTTGATCATTTTAAGATGTCATTAAAATTTGGGTTAAAAAGGATTTATAGGGTCATACCCTAAACATTAGGGTTTAGTGTCCAATAGTGAGATTTAGGAAGTCAATATTGGTAAACTTCTAGCTAAACCGGGTTTAAAATGATCTTCACTAAAGTGACATATCGACATTTGACACTTCTGAGAGATGGTATGACATCCTCTCTCTCTCCAGCTATTGGATATAAGACCCTTCCTGACACGGAAACATGACATTCCTTTAACTCTTTCTTGAGAAAGTATATAAGTCGTATAGAATTCCTTCTCAAAACTGACATAACGAAATTTGATAATTCTGAGAGATGGTATGACATCCTCTCTCTCTCCAGCTATTGGATATAAGACCCTTCCTAATACGGAAACATGGCATTCCTTTAGCTCATTCTTGAGAAAGGATATAACATTAGTTCAGAAATTGACCAGTTTGACCAAAGTTGACTTTCTGAGTTAAAGGTTGACCAGTTGGGTCAGTGGGGTGGTACTTAGTTCAGAAATTGACCAGTTTTACCCAGGTTGACTTTTTGAGTTAAAGGTTGACCAGTTGGGTCAAAGTTGATCTTACCAGGGTTTGTCATTACTGATTTAGTCATTTTAAGATGTCATTAAAATTTGGGTTAAAATTGATTTATAGGGTCATACCCTAAACATTAGGGTTTAGTGTCCATTAGTGAGATTTAGGAAGTCAATATTGGTAGACTTCCTAGCTCAACATGGTTTAAAAATGATCCTCACAAAAGTGAGGTCAACATAGCATTCCTTCTCATAACCGACCTATCGACATTTGACACTTCTGAGAGATGTTATGACATCCTCTCTCTCTCCAGCTATTGGGTATAAGGCGCTTCCTGACACAGAAACATGGCATTCCTTTAGCTCTTTCTTGAGAAAAGATATAAGTCAAATAGCATTCCATCTCAAAACCTACATATCGACATTTGACATTTCTGAGAGATAGTATGTCATCCATTCTCTCTTCAGCTATAGAATATAAGACCATTCCTGACACGGAAACATGGCATTCCTTTAGCTCTTTCTTTGAGAAAGGATATAAGTTGCATAGCATTCCTTCTCAAAATCGACATACTGACATTTAATGTAGTTAAAAAGTAGTGTAAAACCTCCTCTAATGGAATATGGTATCCATCTTCTTTTCAAATATTGAAAAAAGGATTTCTTTGTCATAAGGATTACTTTTAAAATTGACAATTCTGTTGGGTTATCGAAGCCATTTCGATCAACGCTAATATGTGTGACATACTTGTGGAGTATTTCACACATATTGGGGGCCCATTTGTTGACTTCACTTTGGTGAGGATCATTTACAAATCATTTTGAGAACAGAAGTCTACCAATATTGACCTCATAAATTTTACCAATGGTCACTAAACCCTAATGTCTAAGGTAAACCTAAAGAAGCCTTTTTAACCTAAACATTGATGACAGGCTAATATGATAAAATCAGTAATGAAAAACCCTAATCTGATTAGCTATTGACCAAACTGGTCAACCTTTGACTCAAATGGTCAAACTAGGTCAAAATGGTCAATCCTTGACCCAATGACCACCACATTAGGAAATAACCACAATTTAGTCTAATTAATCAATTAAACCTTACCTAAATTAGGTTTAATTAACTATAACCTAATTAGAATTAATTAACCACAATTAAATCTTATTAATCAATTAAACCTTACCCAAATTAGGTTTAATTAACCTTAATCTAACTAGACTTAACCATAATTAAGTCTAATTAACCAATTAGACCTTACCCAACTTGGATTAATAAACGGATACTTGGGTTCAACCATACTTGAACCTAAGATAAACTTAAACCTTTTAGGTTTAATATACTTTGGACCTAATCATAACCTATACCTAGGATCAACCCAACTTGAACCTAAGATAAACTTAAACCTTTAGGTTCAATATACATTGGATCAAATCTTAACTTATACTTAGGTTCAACCTAACTTGAACCTATGACAAACTTAAACCTTCTAGGTTCAACATACATTTACTTAGGTTCAACCCAACTTAAACCTAAGTCAAACTTAAACCTTTTAAGTTCAACATACATTGAACCTAATCTTAACCTATACTTATGTTAAACCCAACTTGAAACTAAGACAACCATAAAACTTCTAAGTCCAACATACATTGAACCTAACCTTAACCTATACTTAGGTTCACCCCAACTTGAACCTAGGTAAAACCTAAATTTTTTAGGTTCAACATATATTGAACCTAATTTTAAATTATACATAGGTTTAACTCAACTTAAACCTAAGTCAAACTCAAACCTTCTAGGTTCAACATACATTGAACCTAACCTTAACCTTTACTAAGGTGTAACTCAATTTAAACTCAACTCAAATCAAACTTAAGTTCAACCCATATGGAACTTAAGTCAAAAAGTTTAACTTAGGTTCAACCTAAGTTGAACCCAAGTCAATTGAAACTTAAGTTCAACCCATATTGAACTTAAGTCAAAACTTCTAACATAGGTTCAACCTAACTTGAACCCAAGTTCAAACAATTTTGAACTTAAGTCAAAACTTCTAACTTAGGTTTAACCTAACTTGAACCTAATTTCAACCCAAAGTTGAAATTAAGTTAAAACACTTAACTTAGGTTTAAACCACAGTGAACCTAAACTAAACCTTTAACTTAAACCCAAATTTGAATTTATGTCAAAGCACCTAACCTAGGTTCAAACCATAACGAACCTAAACCTTTAACTTAAGATCATCCCAAAGTTGAACTTAAGTCAAAACACTTAACTTAGGTTCAAACCACTTTGAACCAAAATCAAACCTTTAACTTAAGGTCAACCCAAAGTTGAACTTATGTCAAAACACTTAACTTATGTTCAAATTGCATTGAACCTAAACCAAATTTTTAGCTTAAGGTCAACCCAAAGTTGAGCTAAAGTCAAAACCCTCAATTTAGGTTCAATTAACATTGAACCTAAATCAAAACTTTAACTTAAGATCAACACAAAGTTGAACTTAATTCAAAAACTTTAAGATTAGGTTCAAATCACATTGGACTTAAACAAACTTTTAACTTAAAATCAACTCAACTTTGAACTTAAGTCAAAATCCTTAAATTAGGATTCAACTCGCATTGAACCTAGGATCAACTCAAAGTTCAACCTGAATTGAACTTAAACTCAACATTCAATTCAAATTGAATTAAACCCAACCAAATCTTTAGGCCCAACTGACATCATGACCTAAAACACTAAGTCTAAGCTACATTAAACTTAACCAAATTTCTTTAGGTCTAACCAACATTAGGACTTAAAAATTAGGTCTAATTAACATTTAAACTTAATCAAATTTAATAAAACCTTTAAATTCAAATGACATTGAATCTAAATTCTTAAATCTAACTAGATTCAACTCAAAATCATTAGATTCAAACGACATTGAATCTATGTTTCCAAGTCTGATTTATATTAGACTTAATCCAAAAGCTTTAGATTCAAAAGACACTTGAATCTAAATTTCTAAATCTAATTCATATTAGATTTAACTCGACATCATTAGATTCAAACGACACTAAATTTAATTTCCCAAGTCTGATTTATAATAGACTTAATTCAAAACATTTAGATTCAAAAGACATTTGAATCTAAATTACTAAATCTAATTCTTATTAGATTTAAATCGAAAACATTATATTCAAACGACATTGAATCTAAAATTCTAAAGTCTAATTAGATCATACAAACATTAGATCAAAATAAACTTGACTCCTTTCTTTAGGTTTAAATTACATTAGACTTAAATAAACAAATCTAAATCGACATATAAAAATCAATCAAAATGACACATGAAAATTTTAATTGGTTAATAAATCTTAAACAACAAAAAATTTTCCAACCTAAAATCTAAAAACACATTAAAACTTAAATGAAACCTTAATGTACAAAGATCACCAAATGTAACCTGAACCACAGTGTTCCTGATCTACGAAGATTTCTTGGACGATGCAATCCTTGTTGTTGACAAGAGTCTTCTGGTCCTGGCTTAAACACCTTTCAGACTAAATAGATCAAGGCATCCGATGACCCTAGGACATTAGAACCATGGACATCTTGACCGGGTTGTCTAAAATTAAAACTTAATCAACTAAATTAATAATTTATGAAATAAAATTGGCATTATTTCTTTTGTAAGAATCATTCTGACACTGTTTTCGTGTAGGGTGAAGATAAATTACACCTTAGATTTACTTTTTATGTTATTAGAGTGTGATAACTCTTTTTTATAGGATGACATTCTAAAGATGGGACAAACAACAATAAAACAAAACCAAAACGACATCAAAACAATGACATTAACAAAAAAAAAACAAAACACCATTGACAAAACAAAATCAAAATGACAAACAATGCACCAAAACCTAAAATTTTTTGGATAGTCACAATACCTAAAACTTTTAGGATAGCCACGAGAAAAATAACAATTTACAAGACAAACAAAAACGAAATGACAAAAAATAGAGCAAAAAGATAAAACTGACATAACAAATGACATTCACCAAATCAAACCTTTAGGGTAGTACGTGACACTTAGAAACATATTACCCCTAGGATTGAACATTGACATTTCTTTCCTTGTTCTTAAAATCTCTTAGAAAACAAGTGTTAACATTAATTAGAAGTTTTTTTAGCTAAACCTAATTTTCTAAGATGTAATTAACTATAGAAGCTTGCTCCTATAGGAGTTTTAAGAACTCATAATAAGTATCACACCTAAAAAACTCTAGTTATCAAAGTTTCACATGTGATCCTCCTTACATAAAATTTTCTAGATAAGGTATTATAGAATCTCCTTGTGTAAGGATTATCACTGATATTTCTTATTCTACTATTTTATATTTTATCAACCCTTTATTCTTTACAAATTTCATAAAATTTAAGAATCTTGTACATGATCCACAGAAATAAGATCCCTTTAAGATTAGGGCAATAAAATAGACAAACAGAGTGGTGAATCCAAAAAATGACATTGAAATCGACACGAGTGAATCTCAGCAGTGATGGGCCAGCGACGAGCTGGCACCCCGAGCCACCTTAAAATTACCTAAATTTTTATATGAATTTTAACTAATATTTTAAGGATATTACGCTTTAATGAAAGGTATTTCTTATTTTTTTGGTTGTGGGTATAAGAAAATGAGTTTATGAAGAAAAATAGTCAAAAAAGGAGTAAAAGGAGCAAAAATGAGTCAAGTGAAGAAAAGAGGAAAAAAGGGCTAATTATGGCGCTTAGGCGCCAGACATAGCCGTGGAATCTAGAGAATTCTTGGACGGTTTTGTGATGGTTATTGATTCCTTAGAAGCAATCTAGAAGTCTCTAGACAAATTCCCATAAGTTATAAACAAGATACAATGAATATAAAAATAGGGAATCAGTTATTCAACGAAGAGCTACAACTCAAAACCTGAAGGGATGCGTCTATTCATGCAGGAAACTAACGCCTAGGAGCTAGATCTGGCACCTAGGTGCCACAGTTAATTTCTAGAATATTCATTCAATGTGGACAAATTTTGAAGAGATTCCTGAAGTAACCCCTGGTCATTTTCAAAGCTCTACAAATAGAGGACGATTCTACACCAAAGTGTGTGGTTGTTGGGTGTGTGTAGGTGTTGTAAGAGTGAAAAAGGTGTGTATTCTCATTTAGTTAGATAGTGTGGAGTGTTATTTACTTTACTTTAGTCAGAGAGAGTGTTTTAGTGTGAATTCTGGAGTTGAAGTCTTGTAAAAGTCAGTTGGAGTCAGAGAAACTTCAAAGGATTTCTTGGATATCATTCCAAATAAGTATTTATAACTTGGTTCTTAAGTTTTGTACTTTGAATTTGAATTATATAAATATGCTTTGTGGTGTGAATCCTATGCTTTCTGAGTAGACTTCTTTTCTTTCTCCCTACGAACATGAAATGATTTAGTTAAGGATTTAATTTGGTTTTGAGAACTTTGATTTTCTTCTTACAAAATTTGTGATGATACCTTACCTGATCTTCATTTACACTACAAATTAGCCTCTTATATTTTTAAAATCTATGGAGAATTCCTAAGATCTGACCGTAAGCTAAGAGTTCTTAACTTGTATATATCACAATTCTCTTGGAAAGGGAGATGGTAAATCCCTGAAGGGGGAGGTGTGAATAGATAGGGAGATAATCTTTGAAGGGCGTAGAATTAAATATGATTTTAGAGTGACAGGCTAAATTCTATCAATTTGGTTTAAGAAGAGGTGACGGGTCACTAGTAGGCCCGATCATAGTCACCCTTAGGGGAATCTAGAAGTGAGAGCCTAGAATTCATCCTTACTACTAACAATACATCTGATCCAATCTTCAAAAACTAGCCAATGTTCTTTATGACTGGACCAAAGGGTAAAAAATATATATGCTTCTATTTGTCGCAATACCTCATTCTCAAAGTTCTTAAGCTAACTTAGATGTTTACTAATCTGTTGACCTCATTTTTGATGAGGTATTCTCTTCTCTCTTTAGTACTTAGGATCTAGCCTTAGGCTTTTCCTTTGACTATCTTAGAGGACTAGAAGTGGAACCCACCCTTTAGAATTTCAAACCACTTCTTAAACTCCCTGCAAACTCCACAAACTTGATTGTAGACCCCTAATCACCTAGAGGGTTGAAATCAAATGTGGAAGTTTAAAGGATGAGTTCCTATAGGACTCTTTGGCCTTAGGACTGCCCTGGGTGGCCTGGTCTGGTGAGGGCTGACTTACACACACACTACACTTATACACTACACTTTCACACACCTCCTAAAACCCCACCCATACCCAACTTGATCTCCTGACTCATGGAGGTGATTCACATGGATGGTCCTTAACCCCTAAGCCCTTGGCTAAGAGGGTTAGGAACAACATAGTGAATGCCTCAAATGAGTCCCTTCATGGCTCATGTGGGCTTGATATGGCTTCATGGCTTAACCAAAATGATTTCATTCCACTTACATTTACCCAATCTTCAATTTTCTAAATTTTCAATTTTTGACCCCCGGGACCCAGACCCACCAAACCTACCAAATGCCCTTGAAACTACCTAAAATTTGCAAAATCACCTAAATTACCCAAAATTCCCCAAAATCATTCCTAAACATTTCCCTACACTCAAATTGATCATCCATAGCCAAAAATACAAAAAATTTCAAAAATACCCCCCAATACCCTCCGAACACCCAAAATGCCCCTCTTAGCCAAAAAAATCAAAAAATTCAGACAATTCCTAGAAAATTCTAGAAAATCCCAAATATTACCAATTTCATTTTGTCCAACTACACCATGGGCCAATTTTGTCAATTTACCCCACTTTTATAAAAATCACAAATTTGACCCATTTTAACCCAAAGTGAACCCAATGTCAAACCAAACCTACGCAAATGACCCAAATTCTGGTCCAATTCAATTCTAAACTTCAATTCAACATCCCCAACACCAATCTAGACTAAATCCAAGCCCAATTTGATTGACATTTGAATCCATTTTCACTTTTGACCTTAAAGCTTAATTTGGACCCAAGACCCAAACTTAGCCCAAACTAACCCAATTCAACTCCAATTAACCCCAAATCTTTTCTAAACCTTTCCCTAACATCCCCACAAACAAAACACTAACATAATTTGCCAAAAATTTGGACCCAAACCCCACTCAAATTAAACTCAAAACCAAAAAGCCTAATTTTGACCTAAACCCAAACTTAACCCAAATAGGCCCAAACCCCAAAATCCAACCCCAACAAAAGTTGAAACCTCTTTGAAACAGCCCTACAAATATTTCTCAACATTAATTTTACACCAATTTCAACATTAGCTCAACATTAGCCCAAGTTAACCCAATTTGTCTTACCATTGGCCACTTTACCAAAAAGCCCAAATTCAACCCAATTCAAACCCAAACCACCTCAAATTTGTTTCAAATTACTCATGGCACATTCCTAAACCAAACCCAACAATTATTTGGCCCAAAATTTTACAAATTTCCCATCCACCAATTTATTTCCAAGCTTAAAAAGCCCATTTTCCTAAACCTTCCTAAAGAACCCACCCAAAACAAATTTAAAAGCCCAAAACTTATTCCAAAAGCCCACATGAAATTTCTCTCATCATACCCATAATTTAAAACACTTCCTAAGTTCCAAAAACAATAACCAAATAGTTCCAAATCAAGCTTCATAAAATTTGTCCACTAAATCACCAAAATTTTTTAAACCCACTTTCATGAAACCAAGCCCACTTTTCCCAAGCCATATAAAAGCCATGAAGCCACTCTTACGCCACATGCAAGCCATGTGAGTTGTTCACATGTGACCTTACCACATTAGGCAAAAGGAGGAGATCCTTTCCACATTCCCTTAAGGTGATTAACCATTTCCATGTCTCCCCTAAACCATGTTTAATCCTAATTGTACTTGGATTATGACTTGACCCCACTAATCAAGCTGAGCCAAATCACATTCTCTTCAGCGTAAACCAAGTCTTGGGTGGTGCACCTAGCCCAAAAGGATGGGTTGACCCATTTAGAGCCAAAATAGCCATGCCCCCCATGCCACTTTGATCCAACTCCTCTACACATGTCCAAACTCAATTGACTTCACCATTGCCAAGCCCTGACCTCCCTGGTCAAGATGGTGACTCATGTCTGCCGGCCAACCGCCTGGGTCGCCGGAAAACGCCATGGCCGAGACATTGGAAGGAGCCAAGCATTGAAATTCTCCCTTGCTGAGTTGCCCCATGCCCAGTGGCCACTACAGCTGTTCTTCCTTTGCCAAGAGTAGCTGATCCTAGTCCCTAACTCCCCCTGGGAAGCCCTCCAGCCTCTCCTATTTAAACCTCACCCCTCTCGGCCATGAAGAGGTGTTGAACCAACCTTAAGGAAACTATGCCAAAATCATTCCAGACTATTCTCCACACATAGAGAACTTGATCCCCACTGAAATCCCCCTGCCATTTTCTCTCTGTGAGCTCAATTTCAGAGTTGAAATCCAAGCCCAAAACCAAGACACTTCTCCACAGTGAGCCAATATCCAAATTGATTGGTCCTACACCTTCACCAGACCAAGAGAAGAAGTTTACCAGCAAAAGCCCCTTCTCCAGGCCACCCATCTGTTCTAGACTCCAAGCTTTGTAATCGGCTGTGGTCGAAATCATACCTGAACAATTCACCGAGCCAAGGGACTTCATCCGGAGCTTGCTTGGACCCAATCGAAGGTGACACAACTCTCGGATCGAAGCTTCACTTCTCCGAGCAAAGGTATGGACTCACTCTTCTTCCCGAGCTTACAGAGATTCTCCATTTAATTAGAATCAATTTCAATGCATGTTTACCATATGGATGTGTTCGTCTCTTCAAGACGAATCCATAGAGCATAAGAACACAAAAATCCGTTGAGAATCGAGTGATAAATTAGGGTTAGAAGGTTGACGGTCACGGGTGCACACCAGTTGTTGACGATGACTGGGAGCCGTCGGTTCGAGCGTGTATCGAGCGGAAGGTCTGGATCGAGCCTGACAGCACGATGGTACATGAACCTCGGATCCCTGGAGCGCTGAGTCGGATGGCTGCGCCGAATCAGGAGACGACGCGTGGCCTTTCGTAGCTGCCGAGGATGGCGTGGCGCCGCGTGGATAAGTAGGAAATTAGGGCTATTTTCTATTTATTTAATTACCATAACTTAGAAAATCCATAACTTTGTGTAGGAAAATCCTAAAAATAAAATAAAAATACCCTATTGCTCAGTGAACAAAGGAGAATAATGTGTAAAAGAAATCATTTAAGTTCATTGAATATTTGATTTTTAATGATTTATTTACTCTCTGGACATTTTCAATTCTCCATGCATGTATACAATTCACCATAGCATGAGACCATAGGGCTTTTGAAGCCTCTGAATTTGGGAACATTCCCTGAATTTTCCAAAGTCAGAGGCCATCCCTATGAAGAGTTATTGATTTTTCAATTCTAGGTCATTATTCCGAGTATTTTAATTCCAATAATTAGCATGTTGTGAAATAAATTCTAGGAAAATTTGGAGAGGTTTCTTATGACCAGCAGGACCCTAGGGAAAATAGGTTTTGAGTTAACTCACTTGGAATAACCTTAATCGGCTTAAACACCCAAAATGGAATTTTAATTAATTAGAGCTAATCATACATCAAATTGACTTGAAATCAATTCTCCACTGACCTTTAGGATCGGAGGAACCCACCATAAAAGTTTGAAGTCAATTGGACTTGGTTAGCCTCTATCAAATGGGTTGATTAAGCCATTTAGCCAAACTTAAACTTCAAAAATTCATAACTTTCAAAATACTTTTCAAAAATTCACCAAATTGGTTTTGGAGCCTCTCTGATATCAGGGAAATTTAAGAAAATTAAAATTGCAATTTTCCAAAAAAGTTGATTTTCATTATTTTAATATTTTTAATAATTAAAAAAATAATAAAAATCACAAAAATAATAAAATTCACCAAAATGTCACATTTTGAATTTTAATCATTTAGGAACAAACCCGATAATTTTCTTAAGTCTCTATGATGAGATATTAAATTTTAAAGCCCTAAGGTAATTTTAAAATAAAAAAAATGTATTTTCTAGCATTTCCAAAAAAATAATTCTAATAAATCAAAGAAAAATCAGAAAATTATAAAAATTGGTTCTATGGTTTCCTTGATATCAGAGAGATTTTTGAAAAATACAAAATTCATTTTTCAACCTTTATTTTATTTTTAAAATTAATTAATACTCCAAAACTCAAAATAATTATAAAAAAAGAATATAATTCAAAAAATCACCAAAATTGGTCCAAGTGGTCCTCTAGTCATTAGGAATGTCTCATAATTTTCTTAAGGATAGAAACTTTGCCTTGGTCATAGTATTAAATTTTCCTTGAAAATCCCTATTTTACACCAAAAATAATTACATAAATAAATTAAATACAGAAAAATCACATTTTCTCCTCTAATGTCTTGATTGACATATGAGTAAAGTCACATAAAAATTTTAAATTCATTTAAGCTCAATTTAGTGAGTTATGGAATTAGTAAGTTTAAAGGGCAAAATGGTAATTAAAATTTTAACCTATAATTAAAAATTTTAGGTTTAATTAAAAGGGTGGGTAAAATATTTGATACTAAGTTGATTTTGGATGTTTGAAACTTAGGTAGTTAAAGGGTGGAAACCTACCTAATAATTTGAAAATAATTAAAATAAACCTTAATTAAATAATTGATCAAACTTGGAAGAATAATAAAAAATTGGAATTATTAAAATAGGGATATTATTAGGAAGGGATTTATTCTTTAATTTAAAAATCCCTAAATTAATCACCTCAATAACATTTAATTCCTAATTAAAATGATAATCCAAATTCAAGATTTAAAATGCTAAAAGACTTAATTATTAAATTAAATTAAAGTTAAAACATTTAAATTAAATCCTTTCAAAATTTCAATTAAACTAATACTTTAATAATTAAATTAAATCATCCTTAAAGCATAAAAAAATAAAATATTAAATTAAAATTAAAATCAAATTAAATTTAAATTTAAATTAAATTAAATTAAATTGAATTAAATTAAAATTTAAATTAAAATAAATTAAATTAAATTAAACTAAATTCAATTAAATTAAATTAAAACATATTAAATTAAATTTAAAAAAAATAAAAAAAATAAAATCAAGTTAAAATAAAATTAAAACTAAATTAAATTAAATTAAATTAAATTAAATTGAAAGTAAAACTAAACCAAATTAAATTAAACTAAAATTAAATTAACTTAAATTGAATTAAATATAACATCACTAAAGACATGAAGAATTCAAAATAAATCTAAAACAACTTGAACACTATTCCAAACTTAAACCCATTAATTGCAATTAAATTAAATCACAAATCACTTGAACATTAATTTGCCCTCAAAAGCTCATGTTGTCATAACTCCTAAACGGAGTGTTAAGTGAAGTATTACTTCACTCATAGGATATTCAAATGTTCTAGTTCACTAAGCAAGATAACAAAACTTGAACTCCTGGATGATTAATTCATTTTGTATAATTAAATTCTCTTGGACTTAAAACAATCCTAGAGGTATTGAAAAGATGTTTAAGATTCGTCTTAAGCACTTCTTCAATATGATAGGATATTTATAAGAACAATTGAACTTAATTATTCTTTGATAAAGAAAATCGTCCTCAAACCAAAACACAAGAACCTAGATGTCTTAGGAGATGACTAGCTATAGGAGTAGGACCTCGGTAGAAAACCATAACCCTTCCCTTAGCTTTACCTAGGAACTTGCTTTAAATGCTTAAATATTCTAAATTGTGTTTAAGTGCAGCTTGGGATGACGGGAAGACCCTCCAGGTACGCTTTTGTTTTATTGCAATTTACCTCCTTGCAATTTACTTTATTGCAAATGCACTTTATTTTTCTTGTATGATAAACAACTGTTGCATGAAAACCCACACCTCTAGGATAGTCCCTAAAACTGAAACCAAAACTAAATTAAAAGTCATTAAAAGATAAAATTCACCGCCACAACATTTCAAAATATAAAACAACTCAAAATTTAATCACCAAAAAAACAACAAAACTACATCTACAACAAAATAAAAACGTCTTGCTGGATGATCGGGAATACCTCGGATGATGTAACCTATGTGTTGCTAACGGGATTTCCCACGGTCTAAATAAAAGTGTGGAACTCATTTAGTTGAGTTTAGCAAATTCATCTGGACTAAGTGAATCCGATAAAAATAACGATGCCGAAAGGATGGAACCTTGGGATCTTAACCGGTGTCGTTATAATCAACCTTAAGATTTGTTTTAACTAAAACACTAAAAAAAACACTTGGAAATTAAGACCTTCTCCAAACCAGAACACGTCTCTCATCACTTGATTTATGATTTCTAAAACTAAACCTTCTGCAACAACAAGGAGCTCGGAGCATGGTGGGCAGCACGGCCATCGTCATCAGCAAAACTCGAGTCTACTTCAGCAAAACTTTCTTAGAATTAAATAACCAAACCATAGAACCTCGAGGTAGTTTTCCTAGTGCAACATAAATCCTCAACCTTTTGTTAGGCATTTGCATGGCAAATTAAGCCCTAAACGGTCTTAGGACTCCGAGGTAGTCGTTCGATACGACATAAACCCTCATATCTTCGAGGCTATTTGTATGATCATGTCATACGAATATAAGTCCTAATTAATTAAAATTGGCAAGATCAAAACATTAAATAAACATTAGGACTTTCCTAAATTCAAGCCAAACAATAGGATAATCGGGAAATTACCGAAGTTCGCTTCGAATCTGTAATTTCTCTTACCTTTTTTCCTTTGAATTCCCAAAACAAAATGTTCCAAACTTGATCCATTCCCTATTGAAATTCTAAAATTCAATTCCTTAAAAACTTAAACTTTGAGATTCTTGAGAGCAGAATTATTGATTATTATCGAGAGTTTTCTTAAGAGATTCCCGTCATTTAAGATGTAATTAACTATAGGGGCTTGCCCTTATAGGGAATTTTAAGAACCCAGGTAATATAAACCCTGTTTAATTTCTTTGTATTAAGCAGGGGAACTTATCGGCTTATAAAATTGGATCACAGACCAAATGGATGTCACAAATCTTCTAGTTTATTTAATCGAGCCCCATCATCAAGTAGTGTGTCTATTCTTCGGGATATATACACAGCTTGTGATGTGGCGCTCATTTATATAAACTATTTGGGATGTGAGATCTGTTCGATTTCATATCTTAAAATTTTCAAATTCAAAATTATTTTCAAAATCAAATGTTACTTTCTAAATTATATATACATATATTTAAATCAAATTTAAAATCTAAAAGAAATATGCCGACAATTTCTGGCGACTCCGTTGGGGATGATTCCTCTCTCCATTTTTAATCAAATAATTCTGCTTTAAAAAAAAATCGGTAGTATATCCATGTCCCTAGTGGACCAAACTACCATTTTTCCGTTGGAATACCCCGTTCATTTCTGTCTTGAACGAGTATAGCCAACTCCTCTCGGATTTAGGAGCCACTGTTTAGACACCCCTAAACATAGAGGTTCCGAGATCCTTTTACCTCATTTCTGAGGTGGAGTGGCCCCCAATAGGTATTAGTTTAGGAGCGGTCTTGCGGGTCAAGAAGTTTCTACAAGACTTTCTCTTCATTTTCCAGTTCCTAATCAATTTCTTTACCCTTCCTACAACTCTCCTTCTTTTAATAATTCTTCGTCCTAATGAACAAATCTTTTAGAAAAACAATTATCTAAATAAATTTTCTTTTATTACAACAAATACACTAAGATAAACGGAAATGTGTTCGGACTCTTTCTTTTATGTCATAAGTTTTACGACAAGAAGAAGCACGATTCGGGGACTAACACTTGGAATCTACCTCGCGAAATGGAAGCCCCAAAGCTGGTCTTCTCCTTTGTCGATGGATCGGACTCTGGCCGTGTTCAAGGACGAATCGCTCGATAATGGAATCATTCGATTCGGACAAGGATTCGGGGACACCGACATCAAAATCCCCGACGTCACTCTCTTTTCACTCGCAAGCAAAGTACCGGAAGCGAGAAGCCGTTGATTGAGTTTAACCTCGAGTCAACTCATGAATTCCCTCCTCCGAAGAAGATTCCAGCCGAGAGGAGTACTCGTTGTTCGCGAAGGACCGTTGTTGCTACTCCCACCGGTCTAGTTGTCTCCGTACCTTCCCCGGCTTCGCCGGACTAAAGGGAAGGAAATTCGAACTCGTGATGAACTCGTGGAGGGTACGGATCTTCCGTGAGACCTTCCGTTTTCGAGGTCGGGTCCGGCTCGAGAATTCCACCACCGACACGGACTCGGAGGAGGAACGAAGTAGAAGGATTGCTAGAGAAGCCGTAGCCGTTGAAGTTGCTTTCCTGGAGGAAATCCCGTAAGCGCCCGAGTATACACCGTTGCTCGAATACATACCACTTTTGGGAGGAAGTAGGTTCCATCCCCTCTCCGCCGCAGAGGACGAGGAAAATGTCCGCAAGATTTCTTCTGCACTGCCTTAGCCTGCATATTACAACGACGACCATAAGAAAAGTGCTAGAATTACGCCATTTGCTAGACTGCAGACCCTGATAGAGAAGTTAGTAAAGAAAGAAAAATGCCCTGTATCAGAGATTTTAAGAAGGATAGGGCGGGTGCCGGCCAAATCCCGTCTTGGGCCGCGAGTAGAACCTGCTATCGCTGCAGAAAAGCCAAATAAGAGAATGAAAGCTAGTCCACCTGTCGTTGTTTCAGGACTACAAATTAGGGAGGATACCACCTTCCAGCATTTGGCTGATAGACCATCCGGTCCTAGACCTTCTACTGCTAGAAGGATGGTATGGCGTCCCACTACCGGACAATTAAGATTAAAACAACAACCTGAGAAGGAAAGTCTCGTCAGGAGACTTGAGTACGAAAAAAGTGCTACCGGAATGAAGGGGACTCATGAGAAGGAAACCCGACAGTTATCACATGACAACTGCAAGGATGTACAGAAAAGACCATTAGAAGATGCTATGGAAAAGCTAAGAACTGATATTCAACGATTAGCAAGAGAAAGAGAAGAAAAATTCAGATATGAAGTCGACTCGTCAGAGTTCATGGATGATGAATATGTAGAAATTAAAATGGTTGAAACACGAGCTTCGTCAGCTTCACAAGGTGCTCCTGCAGCCATAGAAAGAGAGGAGCCGGAATTGATGAGGATGCAGCTTCAAGAGAAAGATGATACGATCTCCCAAATGGCAAAGAGGATAGAAGAGATGGTTGCAGCCCTAGCCACTCTCCAGAGTCAGGTTCAACCCCAAAGAGAAACACCCCCAGAAGTTATTCACATTGTAGACGGAGGAAAGGAGATTACATCCGTCAATGGGGATGATCGGTTAAAAAGGATGCAATACAAAGCATGATTCCGGAAAAGGATATCAAGAGCATGGTGGAACAACAGGTGCGAGAAGCCTTGGCACAATCAAAGAGCGGGACATCCAATCGGACGGGTAGGCCTTACCCCGAAGAATTTGAGGCTGTCCAATATCCGAAAGGCTTCGTACCACCTCTGTTCAAGACCTTTGATGGAACCGGAAACCCTCGGTAGCATGTTGCGCATTTTCGTGCCAGTTGTTGCAATGCCGGCGGAAGTGACGCTTTACTCTTCTGACAATTTGTAAGCAGTCTGTCAGGAATCGCCTTTGATTGGTATGCGGAATTACCGAACGGTTCGGTGAACACATTTTTAGAATTAGAGAACCTCTTCATCAAGCGATTTGCCGAAGCTCAGCACCACATCACTATAGGTGATTTAGTGGTAGAGAAGCGAGCCGAACGAAACTTTGGTGGACTACATACTTTGATGGAGGAATCTAAGTATGAAGTGTGAGCCACAACTACAAGAACAACATGCAGTCGGCATTTTACTTAAGAGCATTCATGGCCCGATAGCACTTCTCCTCAAGGGATTTACTATTAAGACTTTCGAGAAGTTGTTAAGCAAGGTCGGAAGCTTGCAAGAGTAGGCGAAGCAATTAAGTTTCACCGACAAAACAGACAAACAGAAGCTCGTGAAAACTTTTGAAAAGAAGTCCGGAATCGTCGCAACAGTCGATAAAGGCAAGCATCCAATACAAATACCGCCAGAACGGCCGCAGCAAATTCAACAGAATTACTAGCAACCCCGACCCAGCTATCAGTCATCTCAACAGTATGAACAACCGCCTCGTCCACAACGTACGTTAAGGGAGCTTCTGAGCAGGGAGTATCAGTTCACGAACGAGGCAGTGCCGAAAATGTTCAGCATTCTGATGAAGACTCCAGATTTCCAACTGCCAGAGCCTAAGAAACCAGAAGAAGTCGACAAGAAAGGTGATCCCAACTTTTGCCCTTACCACCGGATGCTTGGACACAAGATAGAAGATTGTATTACCTTCAAAAGTTGGCTCAACGACAATCTCCGAAAAGGGAACATAACGATCCCAAAGGAATACATGAAGGAACCCCAGAAAGGAGGTTCCGTCAATGTTATCTCGATGGATCTCATTGTTCCGATAGATCCCTATGCGATCGATGATGGATGGACTACCGCTCGGACAATGTCTTCGAAGAAGATTTTGGATCGCATCCAAACCACTTCGTGCGAGCCTCAATTCGGAGTTCGAAACCCGTCAAGTCGACACTATCACTTGCGATGGAAGAACCACCTCAACAAGAGACGATTGAAGAAAAGAAGAAAATTGATGAAGAAGAAAAGACCGAGGCTCCTGAGGCTAGACAAGGGGCTGCCTATCCTAGGATGGTTGTTTTCGATTCGGGGGAGAAATCCCTCAAACCTCTGACTCTGTATGATTATTTACTTACTCCGGTGGGATCTTATAATGATATGGGTTATGGCGTTGGCTACGTTTTGACTGTCTCTAACGATTACGTAACTAGAGACAACCAACCTAATCCAGACATCGACTCCGATACAAGTAATAATTCTCAAATCATACTCAATCTCGACGATCACAATGACAGAGAAGACATCCACCAAGGAGGCTACAAGAGTTCAACAAGCAATGAATCTATTTGCGAGTTTTGAGGAGCTCCAGTCACCATAGAGTTAGAGCCTTCAGACTCTGAAGCTAATCCAGAAGAACCTGTCATTCCGATTCAGGAGGAGACACCAGCAAACTCAATACTAGATTCAGAAGAAATTACATAAGTCAACTTAAGAAGTGGAAGAGTTCTACCTCCGAGAATGGGTCCAAAGGACAAAGGAAAGCAGGTGGTTGTTCAGGAAGAACCAACCCCGGCAGAAGAAATACCCATTCGGGAAGAAATCGAGACACATGAAAATAAAGTGGACTACAACGTGCTAGCCCATCTTAGGAAAGTACCAGCCAAACTGAGCATCTACGACGCTCTCATCTTATCAAAGGAGATGAGAGAAGCTCTGATCAAGGCCTTGCTTGATCCAGAAATTTGCTTAGCTCAAATGACCAGAGATTGCTTAGATGAGGTTTGCTCGTTAAAGGAACATCAAGGTGTTACCTTCACGGACAATGACCTACTACTTGGGACGCGAGACCACAACCGACCGTTGTACATTTCGATTACAATTGGGAAGTATACACTCTCCGCAGTACCGGTGGATCCAGGAGCATCAATCAATATAATGAATCTTCGAACGCTAGCATACTTGGAAATTGATGCTCGCGACCTTGAAGCGGACAAAATGTTGTTAAGAGGATTCAACCGGAAAGGAGAAAGAGCCCTCGGATCAATAACACTGCTAATGAAGACCGGTGACTTAGCAAAGACAACCGCGAAATTTCACATAATTGATTCAGAAACGTCATTCAACGCTCTATCGGGCTGACCATGGATACATGAAAACCGGATGGTACCATCATCCCTACATCAGTGCATCAAATACTACGATGGAGGGGAACAGTGCATCAAAGGTGACTTAGAACCATTCTCCGTATATGAAATTGGAATCCATGAAGATGTAGCTTATTACACACCTCCGAAGAAAACAATCTTCTCTAGAGATACCATAACGAATGAAGAAAAGGAAGTTCGGGACGACGAAGAACCTGAAGTTCTAGTCAAACAGTCACTCACCACTCCCTTACGGCGAGAGGGTTAAGGTTTCTCCACAACTCGCATCCAAGGTCAAGGCCGGGGACGAGGTCGTGGCAGAGACATTAAGACGAGTTGTGACGAGGAAACCAACCATCAATGTTGATTGGGAAGACGATTCGAAGAAGAAAAAGAGATCAAGCAAGAAGCAGCAATAATAAGTCGGAAGAAGCCGCAATTCAGGATCTCTCTCGAAGATGAAACGAACGAGGAATATAAATCGATGTACAAGAAGATTAACCTTTATGTTCATACTATGACCCTGACCCCGATCCATTCTAATAAGATCGAGGGTATGGTGGTCAAAGAGGTACGTAGAGGCGTGCAAAGCCCATCAAATTCTATCGTGGTGCTCCTTCCTCCAAAACTGAAAATAATGTACAATTTGAAGATGTCACTTCTTTCGAATTAATGGAATTGCCTTTTCAGTGGTACTCTCCCTGTGTTCAAAATTTAATTCAGCGTGGTTTCTTACCTCGACAATGAACAAAAGGTCAATCACAACATTTTGAAAAATTATGGAATAACTCCTGTCGTCCACCCAATTCAAAGCATGGACT
Organism: Papilionanthe hookeriana x Papilionanthe teres; assembly: GCA_022702705.1. Lineage (NCBI taxonomy): Eukaryota > Viridiplantae > Streptophyta > Magnoliopsida > Asparagales > Orchidaceae > Papilionanthe > Papilionanthe hookeriana x Papilionanthe teres. The sequence continues at coordinate 151,697,028 of CM040427.1, read as the reverse complement.
CGGATTCGACACAGTAGGATCAGTTGACGATACTAAATTTTGCTTGGTTGTCACTTGCGAGTCTAATGAAAACTGCATGGAAACTACAGAAGAACTTGAAGATTTACAAATTGGAAACACTCCACCAGAGTTCGAAGAAGAGATCAAATCTACAATAGATGAGTTAGCAGAAGTTAACTTAGGTACTAGCGAAGAGCCTAGACCTACCTTTGTTAGCTCTTACTCAAGAAAGAAGACTCTGAAGAAATAATCAAGATATTAATGGAATTTAAAGATTATTTTGCTTGGAGCTACGATGAGATGCCAGGATTAGCTCCAGAGGTCGTAGTCCATAAGCTAGGAGTGGATCCTACTTCTGTTCCAGTCAGAGAAGGTCCCAGAAGAATGCGTCTAGAAATTGAACAAGTCATAGCTGAAGTTAAAAAGCTAATAGACGCCAAATTTTTCCGTGAAGAACAATACCCGACTTGGTTAGCCAATGTGGTACCAGTCAGGAAGAAGAACGGTCAGATCAGAATTTGTGTGGATTTCGGAGATTTAAACAAGGCATGTCCAAAAGATGAATTCCCTCTACCTATCCTGGAATTAATGATCGACATTGCTTCAACACATGAAATATTCTCATTCATGGATGGATCTTCAGGATACAACCGGATAAAGATGGCTCCGAAGATGAAAAACTTACAGCATTCGAACACCGATCGGAGTATATTGCTACACGGTGACGTCATTCGGATCGAAGAACGCAGGAGCAACCTACCAGAGAGCGATGACAATAATTTTTGATGATCTCATCCACAATCAAGTCGAATGCTACGTGGATGATGTGGTCATCAAAAGCAAAGTAAAGGAAAACCACCTGTATGATTTGAGAATTGTTTTCGAACGATTAAGATAATTTAACCTTAAGATAAATCCCTTAAAATGCGCCTTCGGCGTCACCTACGGGAAATTCTTAGGATTCGTTATCTGACATCGTGGAATTGAAATCGACTCGAAAAAGATTAAAGCTATCTTAGAAATGCCACCTCCCAAAACCTTAAAATAACTACGATCTTTTCAAGGGAAGCTGGCATATCTTCGACGCTTTATCTCGAACTTGTCAGGTAGGTGTCAGCCTTTCTCGGCATTAGTTAAAAAGGATGCCAAATTTATTTGGGAAGAGAAATGCCAAAGGGCCTTCGAGGACATTAAGCAATATTTAATGACACCTCCTGTTTTAGCGACCCTGGTCTCGAGTAGACCATTGATACTTTATACGAGCGGCTTTAGACAACTCTCTCGGAGCCCTGTTAGCCTAGGTCAATGATGAGGGTAAAGAGAATGCTCTTTACTACCTAAGCCGTCGTTTACTTCTGACGAAAGTAAAATATCCCACAGTTGAAAAGCACTGTTTGGCCCTGATCTTCGCCGCTCAAAAGCTCAGGCACTACATGCTTTCTCATAAGGTCAACCTGATCTCGAAATTTAATCCATTGCAATACTTGATGACCCGTCCAACACTTTCTGGCAGACTTTCCAGGTGGTCAATGATATTATTGCAATTCGATATAACTTTCGTGCCTCTTCGTGCCGTAAAGGGACAAGTCCTAGCAGACTTCCTCGCAGCACACCCTTTGCCGGCAGAATCTCCTCTCAATGACGACTTGCCAGATAAACAAATAATGAGCTTAGAAGACCACGATGATCGACGTTGGGAATTATATTTCGACGAGCATCTTCAGCACACAAAGATGAAGAATCGCAAGTGATAGTGCCCGTAGGCGGTGAATCGGACCAATCTTTATAACATCGGAGCGGGGGATGTTAAGATACTCCTACCACTTGACAGAGCCGTGTACAAACAACGAAGCAGAATACGAAGCTCTCGTAATAGGACTGGAATTAACTATTCAAATGGGGATAACAAACATCAACATCTACGGGGATTCGCAGTTAATCATTCAACGGATCGCTGGACGATACGAATTTTAAAGCCAAGACTCGAGCAATACTTCCGAGTATGCCATACGATTGTTGGAACAGATTCGAATGCGACGATCTACAAAATTCGTAGAAAAGAAAACGCTTTAGCAGATGCGTTAGCCCACCTTGCAAAAGAATTTGCCTGCTTGCAAGATGAATCAGTGGAAGTGTCAGTTCACGGACGTCGGGTCCTATCACAGCTCGACATAGAAACAATACACAAATCAGAAAAAGAAAAAGAATCAGTTGCAGCAGTGACAGAAAAACACAGAAGATTGGCGACAACCATTAATAGACTACATGCAAACAGGAAAACTACCAGACGATAGGTCGTTAGCCCATCAGATCAAGAAAAGAACTTTGTCCTATGCATTAATAAACAACATATTATACAGAAGGTCTTTCGATCAAATGTGGCTAAGGTGCCTAAGAGGGTCTGAGGCCCGTGAAATTGTTAAAGAGGTGCATTCAGGACTCTATGGTGCTCACCAGTCGGGTCCAAAAATGAAAATGAAAATTAAAAGACTAGGGTACTACTGGCCCTCGATGATGACCGACTGCATGAAAATCGCGAAGAGCTATCACCAATGCCAAGTGCACGGAGTTGTTCTACACAAACCTCCAAGTGTGCTACATCCGACAATTGCATCGTGGCCATTTGAATGTTGGGGCACAGATATAGTAGGTCCAATAGAACCACCATCTTCAAAAGGACATCGCTTCATTCTTGCGGCTACAGATTACTTTTCCAAGTGGGCGAGAGCGGTTCCACTCGTGAGAAGTGAAAGCACACCACGTGCTACGGCTTTTCAAGAACCAAGTTGTCTACCATTTCGGAGTGCCGCGCGAGATCATCTCAGATAATGGGTCAGCATTCAGAAGCACGCAAATCAACAATTTTGTCAGGAGACACGAAATCGACTGGCGGTATTCAACAATTTACTATCCAAGAGCAAACGACCTGGCCAAGGTTTTTAATAAAACTCTCGTTCAAATTTTAAAGAAAACTTTGGACGATAATAAGAGAAATTGGCATGAGAAGTTATTAGAAGCCTTATGGGCCTACCGGACAATCTTTAGAACTCCTACCCAAACTACACCTTACGCTCTAGTGTATGGGTCCGAGGCAGTGTTACCCTTAGAGGTCCAGCTTCCATCACTCAGAATTACAGTTGCGAACAAAATCACGACGGAAGAGAATGCCAAATTACGACTAGAGGAATTGGAAAGCCTAGAAGGGAAAAGACTTGCGTATGCAACGAAATTTAGAACTATACCAAGCTAAGATGGTTTGAGCCCATGATAGACTGGTCCGCCCAAGAACCTTCGAAGTTAGTGACTTAGTTCTAGTTCTCAAGAGACCTATCCTTGCACACCGCAAGATAGGAGGAAAATTTGAACCCACTTGGGAAGGGCCATTTGTGGTTAAGGCAGTCTACTCAGGAGGCTCCTACCAGCTAGTGATTTGCCAAGGAGAACGACATATGCTTCCGATCAACGGACGATACTTGAAGAAGTATTACGCTATCTGATGTTTCGAAGGAATGAATTCTTCATCCTTAGAAGCACGGGCGAAGTAATTACTTATGATCAGGTCCGAACCCAAAAATAATAAAAAATGTGCTAAAATAAATAAAATCGTGATAATAAAGTTTTCCTTGTTCTCTCTTCCAAATCAAAATCTTTTTCCGATATTTTCCCACTTTATTCCTGTTGAATTTAAAAATATAAAAGGAATAATAAAAAAAAGAGAAAAAAAAGAAAACTCTGTCTCCAATAAATATTTTCTTAATGTTCTTCTTCTTAGTACAGCCCCTGATCCTTTTCCTTGTATTTTCGCAGGGAAATGTCGAACGGGCGGTTGGTCCTGAATTTTAGAAATGGCGTAAGCCTTGCACTCAACACAAAGAGGGTGAAAGATGGAGCGATAATAGAGATTGACTCAGACTTCGCACCAGAAGGCCTGCAATACGAGGAAGGTGACTGGGTCCCAGTTGACCGAGAGGAACTGCCCAGTCGAGACAAGAGTGAAAGTGGGTGGCCCAAGCCACCAACCCAGTAGCAAGAAAAGGAAAACAAACACTGAGGAGGACAAGAGAATCAAGTCTGTAGTCGTTACAACAGAGGGCAGGCTCGTCAGTGTCGCGCCCACAGAGATTAAGGAAGTATGAAGAGCTACTCTCACAGCAACTCAGCGAAGAAATAAAAATCGCCGTATCCGCAAGATGTTAACTAAACTAGCAGCGGACCGAGCTCGACGAGGCGATTGCTACTACCGAGTGCATATACTTCGAGGATACCGGATCGCCGAGAACCCGAAGAAAGGAGGCCAGCTCCAAGGATAACGAAGAGACCGGGGAAATCTCAAGGAGATCAGAAGAAGGAAGGCTACCACGCCACCAGATAAAGCCACCAATAATGCATGACCTTGTTGCAGAAGCAACCCCGGAGGATGTCCCGACGGAGACCATCCCCGAGGAGCCGAAGTATGCAGGAGAACGCGAAGGGATTGAGCCATATATCCCACAGTAAGTCACCAGGCCTCGCCATTTACAGATTATTACAGAATACGAGCTAGAAAGAATGCAGAATGTCGAGAAGCAAACTTTTGAATACTTCGAGAGAATTAGAGGCTGGAGGATATATATACTAGAAGGCCTCGAGCTACATACAAACGTGTTCTCAGAATACGAACAACAATAAATCGTGGACTGCATCCGGGATTTGAAAAGAATGGGTCGAGCAGGCCGCTTAAGAGAAAACACCTATTCAGAACCCCGGAGATGGATGCCAGGGAAAGGGAGAATTACAATACAATGTGGATGCTGCTACAACTTCGCAGAAGACAGGAAGGGAAATCCACCGGGGATACTCTGTCATGGCAAGGTAGATCCAATGTCATTAGTCATCAAAAGGATGGTAAAGAGAATGATAACATGGAGGGTACTGCCAGCAGATTGCATACCCAACAGTTGCATCATTAACATTTACAAGAAGGGTGACTGCATACCCCCACACATCAATCACCACGACTTTGTCAGACCTTTCTGCAGAGTTTCTTTTCTGAATGAGTGTAATATCATGTTCGGATCTGACCTCCGGATAGCAGGCCTAGGTGAGTTCGGAGGGCCAGTAAGGAAACCATTACCGGTAGGTTCCGTCATGATACTAAAGGGCAACGGAGCAGATGTCGCTAAACATTGCATACCGGGAGTACCAATGAAGCGGATCTCGGTTACTTTCAGAAGGATGGATGACAGGAAAGCACCTTACCACTTCCAGCCAGACCCAGAGCTTGAGAGCCTCCGGTCTTACGAGCTGTGAGTTACATGGAAAGTATCACACCTCCAACGTACATCCATACGACATCCATGTCAAGGATGGCTTGGAAGGTGATGTTATTGACCATGTACCTCACTATTCAGACATGGATTTCTGACAAATGCCTTTTTGGATGGATTGTCAAAGGTCATACATAGTCCGTTTTGAGTCTACATGGATTGTATGAGATGTATTCCAGATCGAGTTGTATGATGTATCTTCAACATGATTGGAATGAAAGTGACCATGTCACATTTTTTGGCCTTCACCTCTTTTGTACAAGTTGACTGGGAAACGCCATTAAAGTTAAATGAACTTCGAATGAAGAACAGAAAAGAAACAAAAAGAATAAAAGAAAACTTTCCTTAAAAATCTAAAAAAATGATGAACGCCAAATCCACATGAACATTAAATGGACGATAAAGTAAATTTGAATCGTTAAAGGACAAACAAAATAAACACAAATTTTAAATCAAATCTCAATCAAATTCAAATTCAACCTTCCAAGTTTCAAATCAAATCTCAATCAGATTCAAACTCAACATTACAAATCTGAAATCCAATCCATTCTACTCTCTCCCTTGTCTGGGATGGAAGCGGTCGATTCCATCGACACGGAGCCACGAGGTTTTCGATTCGGATCTGATGGCAAGGAATTGTATCCAATCCAAACCAGCAACTTTCGATCAACTCTTTTGAGTGGGATATGTAGCATCTACATATTCCCTCCTAATCTGTTTCTTTCCACAAAAATCTTTTACAACTTTCATGAAATTCTAGAAACACCAAAATTCCACACTTTTCAAATCAACACTACAAATCTTTGCAAAATAAATTACATCAAAATCAAATTCTTGGGGTTAAGGATTTTACATCCGATACTGCATTGCTTTAGGTTCTTTCCTTATCGCAATGAAATACATCAAAATCAAATTCTTGGGGTTGAGGATTTTACATTCGATACTCGCATTGCTTTAGGTTCTTTCCCTATCGCAATGAAATACATCAAAATCAAATTCTTGGGGTTAAGGATTTTACATCTGATACTGCATTGCTTTAGGTTCTTTCCCTATCGCAATGAAATACAGCAAAATCAAATTCTTAGGGTTGAGGATTTTACATCCGATACTGCATTGCTTTAGGTTCTTTCACTATAGCAATGAAATACATCAAAATCAAAGTCTTGGGATTGAGGATTTTACATCCGATACTGCATTGCTTTAGGTTCTTTCGCTATCGTAATGAAATACATCAAAATCAAATTATTGGGGTTGAGGATTTTACATCCGATACTGCATTGCTTTAGGATTCTTTCCCTATCGCAATGAAATACTATCAAAATCAAATTCTTGGGGTTGCGGATTTTACATCCGATACTGCATTGCTTTAGGTTTTTTCCCTACTGCAATGAAATACATCAAAATAAAATTCTTGAGGCTAAGGATTTTACATCCAATACCGCATTGCTCTGAGATCTCTCCTCATTGTAATGGTTCAATCCAATCAATTCAATTTTCTTTTGAGGTTGAAGATATTACATCTAAAACCACAAAATTCCAATTTTCATTTCAAGTTCAAATCCCTTCAAATTAATTTTAATAAACTTCAATCTAAATTGAAACTCAAACTAAAATCTGAGCTCACACATCAAAACTTAAACTGAAACAAAATGAAATCTAAATCGAAATTCCCCCAGATCATGCTATTTGGGATTCACCTCCTTTTCCTTTCCCAGTGAGAGTTTAGGAATCTCCAGTCTCAGAGATATACTTGACACTCGCCAGCAGAAATTCTTCTACTCTGTCCCAAGTTTGTCGCTTGGACTTTTGTGTTGATTTTGTTGATCGCTTCGGTCAAAGCCAATACGCGCGGTGTGCTTGGATAGCACACCGCACCTATTGGGGGTCCATTTGTTGACCTCATTTTTGATGAGGTCTTCTCTTCTCTCTTTAGTACTTAGGATCTAGCCTTAGGCTTTTCCTTTGACTATCTTAGAGGACTAGAAGTGGAACCCACCCATTAGAATTTCAAACCACTTCTTAAACTCCCTGCAAACTCCACAAACTTGATTGTAGATCTCTAATCACCTAGAGGGTTGAAATCAAATGTGGAAGTTTATAGGATGAGTTCCTATAGGACTCTTTGGCCCTAGGACTGCCCTGGGTAGCTCGGTCCAGTGAGGGCCGACTTACACACACACTACACTTATACACTACACTTTCACACACCTCCTAAAACCCCACCCATACCCAACTCGACCTCCCGACTCGGGGAGGTGATTCACATGGATGGTCCTTAACCCCTAAGCCCTTCGCTCAGAGGGTTAGGAACAACATAGTGAATGCCTCAAATGAGTCCCTTCATGGCTCATGTGGGCTTGATATGGCTTCATGGGTCAATCAAAATGATTTCATTCCACTTACATTTACCCAATCTTCAATTTTCTAAATTTTCAATTTTTGACCCCCGGGACCCTAGACCCACCAAACCTACCAAATGCCCTTTAAACTACCCAAAATTTGCAAAATCACCTAAATTACCCAAAATTCCCCAAAATCATTCCTAAACATTTCCCTCCACTCAAATTGATCATCCATAGCCAAAAATACCAAAAATTCCAAAAATACCCCCAATACCCTCCAAATACCCAAAATGCCCCTCTTAGCCAAAAAAATCCAAAAATTCCGAAAATTCCCAAAAAATTCCAGAAAATCAGAATTATTCCCAATTTCATCTTGTCAATTTACCCCACTTTTGTCAAAATCCTCAATTTTACCCAATTTAACCCAAAGTGAACCCAATGTCAAACCAAACTTACCCAATTGACCCAAATTCTGGTCCAATTCAGTTCTAAACTTCAATTCAACATCCCCAACACCAATCTAGACTAAATCTAAGCCCAATTTGATTGAAATTTGAATCCAGTTTCACTTTTGAACTTAAAGCTTAATTTGGACCCATGACCCAAACTTAGCCCAAACTAACCCAATTCAACTCCAATTAACCCCAAATCTTTTCTAAACCTTCCCTGACATCCCCACAAATAAAACACTAACATAATTTGCCCAAAATTTGGACCCAAACCCCACTCAAATTAAACCCAAAACCAAAAAGCCCAATTTTGACCTAAACCCAAACTTAACCCAAATAGGCCCAAACCCCAAAATCCAACCCCAACAAAAGTTGAAACCTCTTTGAAACAGCCCTCCAAACATTTCTCAACATTAATTTTACACCAATTTCAACATTATCTCAACATTAGCCCAAGTTAACCCAATTTGGCCTACCACTGGCCACTTTACCAAAAAGCCCAAATTCAACCCAATTCAAACCCAAATCACCTCAAATTTGTTTCAAATTACTCATGGCACAATCCTAAACCAAACCCAACAATTATTTGGCCCAAAATTTTACAAATTTCCCATCCACCAATTTATTTCCAAGCTTAAAAAGCCCATTTTCTTAAACCTTCCTAAAGAACCCACCCAAAACTAATTTAAAAGCCCAAAACTTATTCCGAAAGCCCGCACGAAATTTCTCTCATCATACCCATAATTTAAAACACTTCCTAAGTTCCAAAATCAATAACCAAATAGTTCCAAATTATGCTTCATGAAATTTGTCCACTAAAACACCAAAATTCCTTAAACCCACTTTCATGAAACCAAGCCCACTTTTCCCAAGCCATATAAAAGCCATGAAGCCACTCTTAAGCCACATGCAAGCCATGTGAGTTGTTCACATGTGACCTTACCACATTGGGCAAAAGGAGGAGATCCTTTCCACATTCCCTTAAGGTGATTAACCATTTCCATGTCTCCCCTAAACCATGTTTAATCCTAATTGTACTTGGATTGTGACTTGACCCCACTAATCAAGCCGAGCCAAATCACATTCTCTTCGACTTAAACCAAGTCTTGGGTGGTGCACCTAGCCCAAAAGGATGGGTTGACCCATTTAGAGCCAAAATAGCCATGCCCCCATGCCACTTTGATCCAACTCCTTTACAGATGTCCAAACCCAATTGACTTCACCATTGCCAAGCCCTGACTTCCCTGGTCAAGATGGTGACTCATGCCTGCCGGCCAGCCGCCTGGGTCGCAGGAAAACACCATGCCCGAGACATTGGAAGGAGCCAAGCATTGAAATTCTCCCTTGCTGAGTTGTCCCATGCCCAGTGGCCACTGCAGTTGTTCTTCCCTTGCCATGAGCAGCTGATCCTAGTCCCTAACTCCCCCTAGGAGGCCCTCCAGCCTCTCCTATTTAAACCTCACCCCTCTCGGCCATGAAGAGGTGCTGAACCAACCTTAAGGAAACTCTATCAAAATCATTCCAGACTACTCTCCACAAATAGAGAACTTGATCCCCACTGAAATCCCCCTGCCATTTCCTCTCTGTGAGCTCAATTTTAGAGTTGAAATCCAAGCCCAAAACCAGGACACTTCTCCACAGTGAGCCAATCCCCAAATTGATTGGTCCTACACCTTCACCGGACCAAGAGAAGAAGTTTACCAGCAAAAGCCCCTTCTCCGAGCATCCCATCTGTTCCGGACTCCAAGCTTTGTAATCGGCTGTGGTCGAAATCATACCTGGACAATTCACCAGGCCAAGGGACTTCATCTGGAGCTTGCTTGGACCCAATCGAAGGTGACACAACTCTCAGATCGAAGCTTCACTTCTCTGAGCAAAGGTATGGACTCACTCTTCTTCTTGAGCTTACAGAGATTCTCCATTTCATTCGAATCAATTTCAATGCATGTTTACCGTATGGATGTGTTCGTCTCTTCAAGACGAATCCATAGAGCATAAGAACACAAAAATCCATTGAGAATCGAGTGAGAAATTAGGGTTAGAAGGTTGACGGTTACGGGTGCACACCAGTCGTAGACGATGACTGGGAGCCATCGGATCGAGCGTGTATCAAGCGGACGGTCTGGATTGAGCCTGACAGCGAAATGGTACATGAACCGCGGGTCCCTGGAGCGTTGAGTCGGATGGCGGTGCCGAATCAGGAGACGACGCGTGGCCTTTTGGAGCTGCCGAGGATTGCGTGGCGCCTCGTGGATAAGTAGGAAATTAGGGCTATTTTCTATTTATTTAATTACCAGAACTTAGAAAATCCATAACTTTGTGTAGGAAAATCCTAAAAATAAAATAAAAATACCCTCTTGCTCGGTGAACGAGAGGAGAATAATGTGGAAAAGAAATCATTTAATTTCATTGAATATTTGATTTTTAATGATTTATTTACTCTCTGCACATTTTCAATTCTCCATGCATGTATACAATTCACCATGGCATGAGACCATAAGGCTTTTGAAGCCTGTAAATTTGGGAACATTCCCTGAATTTTCCAAAGTCAGAGGCCATCCCTATGAAGAGTTATTGATTTTTCAATTCTAGGTCATTATTCTGAGTATTTTAATTCCAATAATTAGCATGTTGTGAAATAAATTCTAGGAAAATTTGGAGAGGTTTCTTATGACCATAAGACTCTAGCAAAAATAGGTTTTGAGTTAACTCACTTGGAATAACCATAATTGGCTTAAACACCCAAAATGGAATTTTAATTAATTAGAGCTAATCATACATCAAATTGACTTGAAATCAATTCTCCACCGACCTTTAGGATCAGAGGATCCCACCATAAAAGTTTGAAGTCAATTAGATTTGGTTAGCCCTATCAAATGGGTTGATTAAGCCATTTAGCCAAACTTAAACTTCAAAAATTCATAACTTTCAAAATACTTTTCAAAAATTCATCAAATTGGTTTTGGAGCCTCTCTGATATCAGGAAAAATTTAGGAAAATTAAAATTGCAATTTTCCAAAAAAGTTGATTTTTTGCATTATTTTAATATTTTTAATAATTAAAAAAATAATAAAAATCACAAAAATAATAAAATTCACCAAAATGTCACATTTTAAATTTTAATCATTTAGGAACAAACCCCATATTTTTCTTAAGTCTCTATGATGATATATTAAATTTTAAAGCCCTAAGGTAATTTTAAAATAAAAAAAAATGTATTTTCTAGCATTTCCACTAAAATAATTCTAATAAATCAAAGAAAAATCAAAAAATTATAAAAATTGGTTCTAGGGTTTCCTTGATATTAGAGAGATTTTTGAAAAATATAAAATTCATTTTTCAGCCTTTATTTTATTTTTAAAATTAATTAATACTCCAAAACTCAAAATAATTATAAAAAAAGAATATAGTTCAAAAAATCACCAAAATTGGTCCAAGTGGCCCTCTAGTCATTAGGAATGTCTCATAATTTTCTTAAAGACAGAAACTTTTCCTTGGTCATATTATTAAATTTTCCTTGAAAATCCCTATTTTCCACCAAAAATAATTACATAAATAAATTAAATACAGAAAAATCACATTTTCTCCTCTAATGTCTTGATTGACATATGAGTGAAGTCACATAAAAATTTCAAATTCATTTAAGCTCAATTTAGTGAGTTATGGAATTAGTGAGTTTAAAAGGCAAAATGGTAATTAAAATTTTAACCTATAATTAAAAATTTTAGGTTTAATTAAAAGGGTGGGTAAAATATTTGATACTAAGTTGATTTTGGATGTTTGAAACATTGGTAGTTAAAGGGTGGAAACCTACCTAATAATTTGAAAATAATTAAAATAAACCTTAATTAAATAATTGATTAAACTTGGAAGAATAATAAAAAATTGGAATTATTAAAATAGAAATATTATTAGGAAGGGATTTATTCTTTAATTTAAAAATCCCTAAATTAATCACCTCAATAACATTAATTCCTAATTAAAATGATAATCCAAATTCAAGATTTAAAATGCTGAAAGACTTAATTATTAAATTAAATTAAAGTTAAAACATCTAAATTAAATCCTTTCAAAGTTTCAATTAAATTAATACTTTAATAATTAAATTAAATCATCCTTAAAGCATAAAAAATAAAATATTAAATTAAAATTAAAATAAAATTAAATTAAAATTTAAATTAAATTAAATTGAATTGAATTAAATTAAAATTTAAATTAAATTAAATTAAATTAAATTAAACTAAATTCAATTCAATTAAATTAAAACATATTAAATTAAATTAAAAAAATAAAAATAAAATCAAGTTAAAATAAAATTAAAACTAAATTAAATTAAATAAAATTAAATTGAAAGTAAAACTAAACCAAATTAAATTAAACTAAAATTAAATTAAATTAAATTAAATTAATTATAACATCACCAAAGACATAAAGAATTCAAAATAAATCTAAAACAACTTGAACACTATTCCAAACTTAAACCCATTAATTGAAATTAAATTAAATCACAAATCACTTGAACATTAATTTGCCCTCAAAAGCTCATGTTGTCATAACTCCTAAACGGAGTGTTAAGTGAAGTATTACTTCACTCATAGGATATTCAAATGTCCTAGTTCACTAAGCAAGATAACAAAACTTGAACACCTGGATGATTAATTCATTTTGTATAATTAAATTCTCTTGGACTTAAAACAATCCTAGAGGTATTGAAAAGATGTTTAAGATTCGTCTTAAGCACTTCTTCAATATGATAGGATATTTATAAGAACAAATGAACTTAATTGTTCTTTGAAGAAGAAAATAGTCCTCAAACCAAAACACAAGAACCTAGACGTCATAGGAGATGACTAGCTATAGGAGTAGGACCTCGGTAGAAAACCATAACCCTTCCCTTAGCTTTACCTAGGAACTTGCTTTAAATGCTTAAATATTCTAAATCGTGTTTAAGTGCAGCTTGGGATGAAGGGAAGACCCTCCAAGTACTCTTTTGTTTTATTGCAATTTACCTCCTTGCAATTTACTTTATTGCAAATGCACTTTACTTTTCTTGTATGATAAACAACTGTTGCATGAAAACCCACACCTTTAGGATAGTCCCTAAAACTGAAACCAAAACTAAATTAAAAGTCATTACAAGATAAAATTCACCGCCACAACATTTCAAAATATAAAACAACTCAAAATTTAATCACAAACATAACAACAAAACTACAACTACAACTAAATAAAAACGTCTTGTTGGATGATCGGGAATACCTCGGATGATGTAACCTTACTAACGGGATTTCCCATGGTCTAAATGAAAGTGTGGAACTCATTTAGTTGAGTTTAGCAAATTCATCTGGACTAAGTGAATCCGATAAAAATAACGATGCCGGAAGGATGGAACCGTGGGATCTTAACCGGTGTCGTTATAATCAACTTTAAGATTTGTTTTAACTAAAACACTAAAAAAAACACCTCAAAATTAAGACCTTCTCCAAACCAGAACACGTCTCTCATCACTTGATTTATGATTTCTAAAACTAAACCTTCTGCAACAACAAGGAGCTCGGAGCATGGTGGGCAGCACGGCCATCGTCATCAGCAAAACTCGTGTCTACTTCAGCAAAACTTTCTTAGAATTAAATAACCAAACCATAGAACCTCGAGGTAGTTTGCCTAGTGCAACATAAATCCTCAACCTTTTGTTAGGCATTTGCATTGCAAATTAAGCCCTAACCGGTCTTAGGACTCCGAGGTAGTCCTTCGATACGACATAAACCCTCATATTTTCGATGCTATTTGTATGATCATGTCATACAAATATAAGTCATAATTAATTAAAATTGGCAAGATCAAAACATTAAATAAACATTAGGACTTTCCTAAATTCAAGCCAAACAATAGGATAGTTGGGAAATTACCGAAGTTCGCTTTGAATCTGTAATTTCTCCTACCTTTTTTCCTTTGAATTCCCAAAACAAAATGTTCCAAACTTGATCCATTCCTTATTGAAATTCTAAAATTCAATCCCTTGAAAACTTAAACTTTGAGATTCTTGAGAGCAGAATTATTGATTATTATCGAGAGTTTTCTTAAGTGATTCCCGTCATTTAAGATGTAATTAACTAAAGGGGCTTGCCCTTATAGGGAATTTTTAGAACCTAGGTAATATAAACCCTGCTTAATTTTTTTGTATTAATCAGGGGAACTTGTCGGCTTATAAAATTGGTTCGCAGACCAAACGGATGTCATAAATCTTCTAGTTTATTTAATCGAGCCCCATCATCAAGTAGTGTGTCTATTCTTCGGGATAGATACACAGCTTGTGATGTGGCGCTCATTTATATAAACTATTTGGGATGTGAGATCAGTTTGATTTCATATCTTAAAATTTTCAAATTTAAAATTATTTTTAAAATCAAATACTAATTTCTAAATTATATGTACATATATTTAAACCAAATTTAAAATTTAAAAAAAATATGCCGACATAATCATTAAATATTTCGAATGGGGAAATAATATTTGTTTATTGTGTTAAGGCATTTAAATTACGTTTTTACTTACAATTGCTACTTAAGTAACTTGCAAATTTTTACTTTTAGTTGATTAGCTTTTATGTAGATTTTCTTCTTTCTTTCTTAATTTTTACTTAGCTTTCCCCGTGGGATCGATATCTGGGGTTTTAAAAAAAAGCCATATATTACTTGAAACGATACGTATACTTGCGTAGTACCCCGAATGTACGATTTATATTTATTTATTAAAACTTTAACATTTAATTATCTTACATTAGCTGCTTAATCTGATTTTGCGTCAAGTTTGACCACAATTTTATAAGCTATTTTACTTACTTAATTGCGGTCGGGTCAAGTTTTTGGCGCCATTGCCGGGGAATCAAACATAAATTTAAAAAGAAAGATAATTATTTTAAATACATATTTTAAATATATATATATATATATATATATATATATATATATTTGTGCTATTATTAATCAAAATGATTTTATAATTTCTTTTATGCGATGTTCAAGATATGAAGGATTAATACCCTATAATTCTGAATTCAAATGCACTGTAAGAAAAATTAGAAGAGAAAAACAATTTCATAATTTGTAAGAAATGGCTAATATATCTCGAAATAATAAGGAGCAAAATATTGTAGAAAATGATCTCAAAATTTACAAAGACCCTTAAGAGCATATGCTAACCTTACAGTTGGTGAAATTCATTTAAGCATTCAAATACACTACTGTATGCGAGAAAATTCATTTAAACTTAAATCTGCAATTATACAAATAGTCCAAAATAATCAGTTTGGAGGATCTCCTACTGAAGATCCCGATTTACACCTCGCTAGTTTTCAAGAACTTGTGCTACTTTCAAGTTTGATAAAGTTTCTGATTATGCTATTAGGCTTAGACTTTTTCTTTTTTCTTTAAGGGATAAGGATAAGATGTGGCTAAATTCGTTAGTAACAGAATCTATTAAAGCTTGAGGAGAAATGGCTCAATAATTGCTAGCTAAATATTTTCCACCATCTAAAATAGTGAAACTTAGAAATGATATAACCTTATTTTCTCAATTTGAAGGAGAAACAATTTATGAAGCATGGGAACGATTTAAAGAACTTCTTAAAAAGAGCCCACATCATGCTTTACCAGACTGGTTAATTATACAAACATTTTATAATGGATTCATAGGTTCTTTTAGATCTATAGTAGATGCTGCTACCGGTGGATCCTTAATGGCTAAGTTATTTGATGAAGCTTATGCTTTAATATAAGAAATGACTACCAATAATTTTCAATGGCCTTCGGATAGAGTAAATACTAAAAGAGTGGCTAGTATTCAAGAAAATGAAGCATTTTCTATTTTAGTTTCTCAAGTGGCTGCAATATCTTAGAAAATGGATAATTTGTCTCAATTATCACATTAAAGTAATGATAATTCAGAAAGTACTGATGAATCTCAAACTTTAGAAACATTGCAAGCTATCACTAGCAAAACTAATAACCCATATTCCAATTACTATAACCCAGGTTGGAAAAATCAACCTAACTTTAATTGAAATAATGCAAATCCACAATGGGGGAATAACTAACCTAACTCAATTGGAAATTAGAATAATCAAGGTAATTTTAACAATCGACCTTCTTATGCTCCTGGTTTTAATAATCAGTAATTTAAAAAAAGAAATTGTCTATAGAAGAACTAATTTTACAAATGGGTAGTCAGTTGCAAAGTCAAAATGCTGCGATAAGAAATACCGAGAATCAAATGGGGCAAATTGCAAATGCAATTAACAACAGACCACAAGGAACACTTCAAAGCACTGTTGAAGTAAATCCAAGAGAAAATGGAAAAGACCAAGAGCAAATTAAAGTTGTATTACTTAGAAGTGGAAAAGAACTAAGGGGTGGAATAGAAAATAAAATCCAAAAAGAGACTGAAGTGATAGAAGATGAGAAACCTAAGGAAATAATCCCCGAAGAAGAAAAAAATTTCTATCTCAAGATGAATTGTAAAAACCTTTACCCTCAATGACTGAAACAGAAGAAATTGGATCAACAATTTTGAAACATTTTTGAAGTATTTAAAAAGCTTACCATTACTATCCCATTTGCTGAAACATTGGAGCAAATGCCTAATTATGCTAAATTTATGAAAGATATTTTTAACAAGAAAAGAAAATTTGAAGCTTATGAAACTGTTTCACTAAGGGAAGAATGTAGTGCAAATATTCAGAAAAAGTTTCCTCAAAAGCTTAATGATTCTAGAAGTTTTACTATACCTTGTGCTATAGGAGATCGATTTCATGGAAAAGCCTTGTGCGATTTAGGAGCAAGTATTAACCTCATGCCTTTATACATCTTTAAGAGGTTAGATTTAGGAGAAATAACTCCTACAACTGTAACCATACATTTAGCAGATCGACCTACTACTCAACCGAGAGGAATGATAGAAGATGTATTGGTAAAGGTGGATAAATTCATTTTCCCTGTACATATTTTTAGTGCATCAAAATCCCCAAACTTAACTATTACTTGTCCTCAAGTAAACATTTCACTACGTAAAAATATGACTCTTAGTAGTGAACATTACTTAAAGAATACTATAATTTTTTATTTAAATGAATATAATTACAAGACTTTTAGAAAGATTTTCAGTAACTTAAGTCAAAACTATAGGTGTAAAACATTTAGTAATCAAGTTTAAGACCTCTAATCTCTTATTCATTTCAATAAAAACCATAATTTGTCACATTAATGGTGCTTTAAAGGATCATATGAAAAAGAAGTTCATGAGAACTTTATTAGTAAGGATGCTAATACTTAAATTTAAATATAGAAATGTAACTAAGCTCTTCCCTTAAGTTGATTCAATAAAATCTAATTTTTTATTAGGAATCTCCTCAAGCTTCTCTTCACATATATTTTCTTTTTCTTTCTTTTCTCTTTTCTTTTTGGGGTTTATTTTCAATCCTCTCTCTTTTTTTTTCTTTTCTTGTCAGGATTATTATATTTGAATAGTCTTTAACAATTTTGAACTTTACTCTCCTCTCCCTACAGTCGAAACTTAAAACATCTCGTTACTGTACAAATAGATATTAATTTTTAAATGATTCATTATAGAGTCACAATCTTTTCTCCTCACATAAACCTCTTAACATTTCAAAAATATAGTTTTTCTTACTTTAAATAGTCAAATATAGTCTAATCCTCTTATACTAAATATCATAACCCCATAAAGTTAACCTTCATTGCTTAAAACTTTCATTCAAATCTACTATGTTATTTAAATAAAATAAAAAAATTAGTTATCTAAAGTTAAGCTCATCAACTGTTTAAAATAATTTTGAAAATATATTTCAATTGAGAAAAAATAAAATTTAATTTTTCCACCCCCAAACTTAAGTTTTTCAGTGTATATCAAAATAATAAATGAGAGAGAAAAAGAAAAAGCAAACTAACATTTTTGTGTCAGGCTTTTGATTCTTCTGAAGCATGTAAGTATTAATAAAAAAAAATAGCAACAAGCATAAAACAGTTAGAAGCACTCTTCACATATATATTAGAGATTTTCTGCGTAAAGAAAATTTAAAACACAAATTTAAACATTTAATACAACATCCATGACAATTTAATACAATTGATAAACAAACCAACATAAGTTTCAATACAACTTAACTAAATTAAAAAAGTACAATCACTACACATATCAACTACACAAAAGAAAATAAAAAAACATAAAACTTTACACAATATTAACAAACTTAAAAAAACTACACTACCAATCATTTCTCTTTCTTCTTCTTCTACTCCTTCCACTTCATGCTAGGATAGAGTATAGAGGGGGCAAGTAGGAAATTTAACACTAGCTTCTCCCCTCATTAATCTCATCTAAGCATTGGTGTGACTTTTTTAATTTACAAAACGTAATGAACTCAGATTTAGATATATATATTGATTTAAATGATAATGAATCACACAATTAATTCAAGCATATGTATCGCTCAAGTAATACAGGGCTTTAGTAGAGTCCTGGAATATCGATCCCATAGGGAGGCTTTACTTTTATGGCATAGCACAGAAATCTCTTATTAAATCACAACACAATTGCAAGTAGTTTAATTCTTGAAGTAAAGACAAATAGGTTCAATTACTATATCTACCAAAGCACGTTCTAAACTCTAGCAAGTTAAACTAACACAATACTAAATTTATAACGAAGTTTCAGTTGTAAGAAAGATTCTTCCTCCTTTCCATTCATAATGTGATGATTATTGTGACACAAATCAGTGATGCAAATGTATTGTGCCAAATAGGAGCATTCCTATTCTTTACCCATATTTCAGCGTTTAAAGAGCATTGGATAATCCTAAGTTTAATCTCCAAATCTGTGGTTAGGCTGAGAGGATACTGGCTCTCACTCTAGAGCTCCCGCTTCCCTTCACCTAAAGGCTAACTCTCGCTTTAGTTTCTAAACATTAGGACCAATTTGACGATTTCAGCCTGTCACTCTAAAATCTCCAATTCTACGCCCATCAAAGTATATTTCCTTATTTATTTGCAATCAACCCCCATGAACTTCACTATCCATAGAATTTGAATGTGTCCTTCACATTTGTTGAGGAACTCATACTCCTTTCGGAACATATGTTTCCCAACAAGTTTTAACAATTCAATTAGCTAGATCAAAAAGTAATTGAAGTTCTAAGTGAAATGGTCATCACAAATTCTTCATAATAAATCAGCAGATCATTTCCATTTCACAACATCAACACGTCACATGAAAAGGAGAAAGACAAAGAAATCTACTCAAGACTCATGAGGAAAAGATGACAAAGCATGGATTTCATATATAAAAACAATGTCATACAAACAGAGTAAAGTAAAGACTACTTATCTCAAACTGTTCCTCAAGCAAATCTCAAGAAATTCCTTTGACTCTTCTTCTTTCTTCACAACAACACACAATTCTCACTTTAGAAAAGTAAGGAAGAAGAAACTCTCACTTTCCCTCTCCTCTCACACTCCCTAGAAGAGAAAAACACAAACCTAACTTCTTACACACAATGGAAAGAACTCACTCTCTAAACTCTAAACTCTTCACTTCCTTTCTTCCCCCCCCCTTTCAAATGTGGCTCCAAAAGTGTTTAAATTTGGCTAAAATTGAGTTCCCAAAAGTTTCCTCAAGCAACCTTTCAAAATCCGGCCAAATACATTGAATATAGTTCAAAATCGGGATAGGGCGTTGTTCGACGCTGGTAGGAGCGATGTCCGGCGCTGGTAAGAGCGTTGTTCGGCTCATTATTCTGCTAAAACATCGTAAATCTCTAGAAACTGGCACTGTCCGGCGCTGGTCACAGCGTCGTTTGGCGCTAGTTCAATAAAATGCACTTTTGTCCTTTTTCGCTCCAAATTTGTTCCTTTTCGCTTCATTTTACTTTAAAGGCCTAAAATCATTGTACCTGGAGGAAGTCATCAAAAATACCTTCCTTTAAAGTTCAATATAATAAAAAATAGGTATGAAATGAATAGTAAAAAGCTATCAAATTTCAGTGGATCAAGATCCCCCAAACTTAATTATTACTTGTCCTCAAGTAATTAGTTAATACATAAAATTATGATCCGCTGTAATGAATTTTCTTTCTAGAATACCATAATTTTGATTTAGATAAGTACAATAATGAAGTTTTCAGAAAGATATTTTAATAATTCAAGTAAATTCTGCAAGTGTAAGAATATCTAGTAATCAAGTGTAAGAGTTCTAGCTTTCTATTCATTTAAAAAATTACGGTAGATTTTTCTATTAAGGAACTTAAATCAATTACATGAAAAGAAGTTTATGAGAACACTATTAGTAAAGATGCTAATCCATACATATAAGTTCAGGATAGTAATTAAGTTTTTTTTTTCCTTTAGGTAGGTCCAAGTGAAGCCAATTTTGAGTAGGCATCTCTTTAAGCTTCTCCTTAATTTTTTTTTCTTTTTCTTTTGCTTTTCTTTTCTTTTCTTATGCTTTTACTTTTTTTCTTCTTTTTTTTTCTTCTTTTAGTGAGGATTACTGTATCTGGATAGCCTTTAATGATTTTGGGCTTCACCCTTCTCACCCTAAATTTGAAACTTTCCACATTCGTTTACCTTATAGGAACTTCTTTAGCTTATTTATGATTCATCGTAGAGTCTCAATCCTTTCCTATCACATAAAGTTTTAAGATTCCTAATATTTCAAACATACAGTTTTTCTTACTTTGAATTGCTAACTATAGTCCTATATTTTTATACCAAATATCTTACATTACAAAATTACTTTTCATTACCAAACACTTTCATTCAATTTCATAAAATACTTGAATAAAATCAAAATACAGTTATCTGAAATTAAGCTCTATTAAAGAAAATCATGTTACTAATTTTTAAAAATAATTTTAAATGAGAACCATCAACAGTTAATTCTTTCCCTTCCCACAAACTTAGATTTTTTAATATAATTTACATGGAAAAAAGAAAAGATCTAAATATAACTCATACATCAATTTGCTGGCTTTTCATACATTTGAGTTTCAGCAAGTTTTTCTTCATAAAGTAGAACTGTAGACCTGAAATAATTAAGAAGCCTTTCTATACACAAATATGGGTTAGAAGTTTATAAAGAAGAAGTTTAAACACATTAAAATTTGCACATAATATTAATATCCACTGTTACTGGTACTAATTAAACTTCCAATCCAAAACTTCACTATCACATCACATACATCACAAATCAACAATAAAATCTACTACAAGTACATCCAACACACATATAACATTTCAAATACAAATCATAAGGAGTCTCAGGTACATCACAAATACAAAACACAAAAACATTACAAAGTTCAGTGAAAAATAAAAATAACAATACACAAAATATCAATCTTCATCTTCTGCAGAAGCTCCACCATCATCAGGTTCCTCAGGTTGGTATGGAGTATGCTCAGGGTAAGTAGGAAGTACAGCATCAGTGTCTCCCCTGAAAAATCTCATATGTGCGTCATGATAAGCTATCTCATATTCTCTCCACCACACTTGATAATCATCATTAATTTTGTTCGTCAGTTCTAGTCCCTTTACTCTGGTGTTTAACCTTTCCAATTGATCCATAACATCATGCAGAGTAGGCTCCCTAAATGTAGATGATCTATCTCAACGAGAAGAAGGTTCATCAGCTCTCTTACTCCATTTCCTTTCTACACAGGCTTCATAAGTCTCAGATTTAGTTTAGTAATAGGCTTCAGGGGGTGGACTACCTCAACATTATCTTCAATCACTACACCTACATGAATACATAGAGCATGAATCAGACAGGGGTGTCCTAGTCCTCCTGTAGTCTCTCCTTTTGAGCTTGTCAAAATAATTTTATGAATAATAGCCCTAATATTTATATTCTTCATGTTCTGAATATTGTAATTCAGAACAGCTCTATCAACAGTAACATCACTGTGATGTTTGGTAGGTAACAGTCTTGCAGAAATGAAATAATGTCAGGCTTTTGATACAGGATTCAAAGTAGAAAAGGGAAAATTAACTTTCATTCTATGTTTAGCTTTCCATTCCTCTTTTCCATCAGTTAAAAAGTTTATAATATCATCCAATGCTTGATTCATCATAGAAAAATTTTCATATTCACAATGGTAGGGTGCTCTCAACTGATAAAATGCATTTATTCTGCCAGGGGTAAGTTCAACCATTTGGCCTCAAACCAAAATAAATTGACTCTCAAAATAATACAGATTAGCAAAAAATTCTCAAACAATATCTAGCATTGCTTCAGTAGGGAAATAACAGAAAATCTCCCATTGACGATTAGCAATCAGCTCTTCAAGCATTCCTACAGGATTTTCAAAGGCTCTTTTATGAATACATTTCTTATTGCTAAGAAACATACTAAAACATGAATAGGTTTTGAAAATCACAAATTTACTTTCATCATAATCAAATTTCCTCTTCCCCTTATCTAATCTTGGAGCCATTTATCTAAAAATATCAAATTTTTCCAAATCAATTTTAAAATGACAACGCAATTGACTCCATGGCAAATTTAAATAGATAAGAACTCAAAATTTATGAAAAATCTCCAAAGTTTCTCCAAAAACATCAAAATTCCAAATCTTCCTAATGTAGGAGATTTCCAAGGTCAAAATAAAAAATTTTTAGGTTAAAGTGTAGCTCTTACCAAGAGAAGATGAAATCCTAACTTTTCCGGCCACGAAATCACTTCAAATCCAAATACTAGTAAGCTCTAGGTGTGAAAGTCGTCCTTGGCTGGAGGTTGAAGATAAAGATTTGGGCAAAACTTCACAAAGTCATCCTAGGTGTGAAAGTCGCCCTCTGACTTTTAGCGCTTTCTAGCACTGGTGGCAGCGACGTTCGGCGCCAGTTCAAAAATTGGATTTCTGACTTTCTTTTGTAATTTTGATCATTTCAAGCCCGCTCCAATGTCTAATTAATCTAATTAAGCATAAAATAACATCCTAAAGCTTTGGCAATTGATAGTTTTTAACACAAACAACACATAATATTACTTTCATATATAAAATCCATGAGTCATACACATACACACAACACTAAACATTACATATTTTCAAGCCATATAATCTTAAATTTAGCATCGCACATGACCACAACACAATAACGCTGAGAACTAAACAAACAATCACGTCCAAATATAACGTTCGAACAAAATAAAATAAAGTTAAGCAAAGCAATCTGATACAAAAACACATAAATACACTAATCAAATTTCATTCTTCCTTTGAACTATCATCAATTCTAAAATCTCTCATCGATTGAGAATGGACAAATAAATTGTAGAATGGACGAAACGGGAATTCTTTAGTAGAATCCTCTTCAATCCAACCTTATCTTCTCATCAATCGAATCAAACTTCCTTCAAGATATCCAGAATGATAAAAGTGCTCCTTCATTCTCAAATCCAGATGATCAAAGAAATTAGAAAGATTGTTGATTGCATTCATTAGATATTGTACTTCCTTCTCCAATTTCTTGATTTTCTTCAAGATGATCTGTGAACTTTCAGGAAAATAAGGAGGAATAGGTGCTGACCTTTGAGATGGTTGATCTTCAATAATGCTCATATCATTCATATCACCAATTGCCAGGTTATTATATGCATATACTGTGTCTATAGGCTTCTAAGGTAGAAGTACTCTTTCCCAGTTCTCATATGGCACTTGTGATTGACTGCAGAGGAGAAATATATTGGAAGGATTTCCAAGCCAATACTTTGATACATGAACGATCAATCCGAAAACAGACTTAACAAATTATTGAACAAACATCAATAGGCATTCTCATTTGAAAAAAATAATTCGGAATAGTACACTCCTTAGTTACCTTACTGATTTTCATTGTTGGGAGCAATTTTACATAAATGAAGTAATGCAAGTGTTTCGACGTAGGATTTAATTGTGTGGTACAGAAACGTGCATACCTCTTATCTCTTGTCTCCCATTCATCACTTTCATCTGTTAGATATATGCATATGTCATTTATATTTTCCTTCGTCGGAGCAAAATTTGAATAGTAGCAGATTCGCACATTCTCTATCAAGTATAAATCATTAACCTTTGCAGGAGTAAATGATACAAACCTACCTTGCACATAAACTGATCCTTGGTTGATTCCATGAAGATTTTCATAAAACTCCTTCACAACCGGAACAACTACAGTGGTAGTAGTTTAACACAATACTTCCAAACATCTCTAAACAATAATTTGATTAATTCAATTTATAGGAGAATTTGTACCTCAATTTACAAAGCCTCGCTCCTTCATCAATCTCATTTTTTAGATATCTTTTTGAAAAGTTGTGGCACCTCAAAACTTACGAACATTCTACGGTTGAGCACTTAAAATCTTTGAATTTTCATCGAGTTGGAATCCATTTAGACAAGAATTTGGGTCTTCCTCTTCATTCCTTTAGAAGTTCCAGCGTCTATGGGTAGTTTTTGGAAGTTCTGATGGAGGAGTTACCACTTAGAACTGCCAAAACATGGATTTTAAAGACGAGAAATGAATTTACGAACGACGAACATCGTACGGAATCGATATCAGCGCCATTCGGCACTAGTTCAAATTCGCCAAACTTCACCTTGTTCAAATTTTTTCCAAATTTAGATTCAATTAATTTCTTAAATATTATTAATAATAATTAAGGAAGAATAAGACTTAATTAAGCAACAATCAAATACAAATAACACATGAAACAAAGCAAACACTCACTAACTGTGGGTTGCCTCCCAAAAAGTGCTTAGTTTAATGTTGTCAGCCCGACATAACTTTTAGTTATTCAGGTTGATCTACCATTAAAACCTCTTTAAAATTAGGTTTATTGCCTTCAAAATATGGTTTTAATATTTGGCCATTAACTTTGAATATTCTTCCAGATTTAGGGTCTTCGATAATCACAACTCCAAATTAATACACTTTTATGTCAATGAAAGGTCCTGTCCATCTAGATTTAAGTTTCCCAGGAAATAATTTCAATCTTGTATTGTATAATAAAACTTTTTGTCCTGGTTCAAATTATTTTTTTACAATCTTCCGATCAGGCCATATTTTTCTTCTTTCCTTATATATTATATCATTATCATATGATTCATTTTTGATTTCTTCCAATTCATTTAATTACAACAGTCTCTTCTCACCAGCATCTTTCAAATTAAAATTAAATTTATCTATCGCCCAATATGCTTTATATTCTAATTCACTGGCAAGTGACAGGTTTTTCCAAAGATTAATCTGTAAGGGGACATTCCTATAGGAGTTTTATAAGCAGTTTTGTATGCCTATAAAGTAGTATCTAATCTAGCTGACCAATCCATTTTTTCAGGATTAATGACTTTCTCAAAAATTCTTTTAATTTCACGATTAGATACCTCTACTAAAACATTAGTTTGAGGATGATAAGCTGTAGAGATTCTATGCATAATTTTATATTTTTTCACCAATCTCTAAATCAGATTATTCTTAAAATGGGATCCTCCATCAGTTATGATTACTCTAGGCATTCCATATCTTGTGAAAATATTTTTCATTAAAAACCTCGAAACACTTTTGGCATCACACCTAGGTAAAGCTATTGCCTCGATCCATTTTGATACACAATCCAGAGCAATCATTATATGAATATTTCCAAATGAAGGCATAAATGATCTTATAAAATATAATCCCCATGCATCAAAAATTTCAACTTCCAGAGAAAAATTAAGAGGCATTTCGTTTCTTCTAGATATATTGCCTATTCTCTGACATCGATCACAAGTTTTGATAAATTTATAAACATCTCTGAAAAGTATAGGCCAATAAAATCCAGATTGCAAAATATTATGTGCAATTCTATCAATTCTGAAATGTCCTCCAAATTCAGAGTCATGACATTCTCGAATAATTTTTCAGTTCCTTCATAAGGCACACTTCTCCTAATAATAAGATCTTTACATTGCTTGTACAGATAACGATCGTCCCAAAAATAAAATTTAGCATCATGCTTAAATTTTTCTGTTGTTGCATTGTTAAATCAGGGGGGTAAAATATTACTAGCAATGTTGTTGAAAATATTAACATACCATGGCAAATTTCTTTCAATAACATTGTATAATTGCTCGTCAGGAAAAGTTTCAGTAATTTCCTTTTCAAAATCATCCAAATTAGGTTGTTCAAGTCTAGATAAATGATCAGATATTTAATTATCGACCCATTTTCTATTAACGATCTCAAAATGAAATTCCTGTATTAAAAGCATCCATCGAATCAGTCTTGGTTTAACATCATTCTTTTGCATTAAGGATTTAATAGCATAATGATCAATATGCACTAAGCATTTAGCACCGATTAAGTAAGATCTAAATTTTTTAAAAGCATATACAATTGCTAATAACTCTCTCTCAGTAGTAGTGTAATTAATTTGAGTAGCAGTAAGAGTCTTACTAGCATAGTATATAACTTTAAACATTTTATCATGTCTTTGCCCTAAAACGACCCCAATATCAAAATTGCTAGCATCACACAATAGTTCAAATGGTTTCTCCTAATCAGGTGAAACTATTATAAGTGCAGCAATTAATTTTTCCTTCAATAGATTGATAGCTTTTATACATTCATCATTAAAATCAAACTTTCTCTCTTTTTCCAAAAGTTGGCATAGATGCTTAGAAATTTTTGAAAAGTCTTTGATATATTGCCTATAGAATCCTACATGTTTCAAAAAGCTTCTTTCCCCTCTCATAGTTGTTGGAGGTAGTAATATTTCTATAAGGATCTACTTCCATGCCATATTCAGATATTTTATGCCCAAGCACAATTCCTCCTACAACCATAAATTGACACTTTTTCTAGTTTAGGACTAAATTTGTTCTCTCTCATACCTCTAAAACTTTTTCTAAGTTGCATAGACATGCATCAAATGAATCTCCAAATACTAAGAAATCATTCATAAACACTTCTATTCCATCATCAATGAAATTGATAAATATGGATGTCATACATCTTTGAAATGTTGCAGGTGCATTACATAATCCAAAGGGCATTCTTCTAAAAGCAAAAGTTCCATAAGGGCTAGTAAATGTAGTTTTCTCTTGATCCTCAGAAGCAATAGGTATTTGGTGATAACCAGTATATCCATCTAGAAGGAATAGTACTTGTGTCTAGCAAGTCTATTTTGCATTTGGTCTAAATAGGGTAAAGGAAAGTGATCTTTTTTGGTAGTGGTATTTAATTTTCTATAATCAATACCTATTCGTCAACCAGTGACTTATCTTGTCTGTATAATTTCATTCTGATATTTTACATCAACAGTCACTCCTCCTTTCTTAGGATCACAATGAATTGGGCTCACCCAAACACTATCCCAAATAGGATATATAATTCTGGCATCTAACCACTTTAATATCTCTTTGTAACCACTTCTTTCATTATTGGATTTAGTCTCCTTTGTGGATCAAATCTTGGTTTGTGTTATTCATCCAATAAAATTCTGTGCATACATGTCAAAGGACTGATTCCTTTAATATCAGCTATGGACCAATCAAAAGCTTTTTTGTATCTTTTTAAAGTTTTCAATAATTTTTTCTCTTAATATTCATTTAAATCTGAAGAAACATTGACTGATAAAGTAGATGATTCTCCCAAAAATATGAACTTTAAATGATTAGGAAGAATTTTCAGCTCAAGTTCAAGGGGTTTAATGATAGATGGAATCAAAATTTTATCTTCATTTTCCACAGCATCCAATCTTTCAGAATTTTCCTGAACAAAGTCTAACTTTTCATTCTTCATATTATCCAAATCATCTTCATTTTCACTTTTATTTTCATCCTCACATTCTAGATTTTCTTCAAGCACTTATTTAAAATAAACTTCTCACAAATAATCACAGACTTCCATCGATAGCACTCATCATCTTTTTCAGTTGAAGGGTACTTCATAGATTTCAGAGTATTAAAAGTTACCTCTTGGTCATTAACTCTCATAGTTAATTCTCCTTTCTGGACATCAATCATAGCTCTCCCAGTAGGAAGAAATGGTTTTCCAAAAATAATTGGAATTTCTTTGCCTTCTTCCATATATAATACAATAAAGTCTATAAGAAAGATAAATTTATCCACCTTCACTAATATATCTTCTGCAACTCCATTAGGATAAGTGATAGAACGATCAGTAAGTTGAAGAGTCACAGATGTAGGTGAAATTTCTCTTATTCCCAATCTTTTGAAAGTTAATAAAGGCATAAGATTAATATTAGCTCCAAGATCACATAAAGCTCTTCCGAAAAAATTTTCACCTATAGCGCACGAGATAGTGAAACTACCCGGGTCTTTAAGTTTTTCAGGAAGCTTTTTCTGGATATTTGCACTACACTCACTGCTAAGTGCAACAGTCTCGTGGTCTTTAAACTTTCTCTTCCTTTTAAGAATATCCTATAATCTAGCATCTGCCTTAATGCTTCAACAAAGGGAATATTAATCGTTAATTCTTAAGAATTTCCAAAAATTTCGTAAATTTGTTATCCATGTTATGTTTCTTTAGTCTTTGAGGAAAAGGAGGTGGTGGTTTTTCAACAGTTATCTTCATTGGTTCTATTGGATATTCATCTGGATATATCTTATTAGAACCTTTTTCAATGTTCACTTCCTCTCTTTCAACTTCGACTTCTTTTTGAACTCTTGATTCCAATTCTTTTTCACTCCTTAATTGAATAGCATTAATTTGCTCTTTATTTTGATCTTTCGGCTTGATCTCAACATTGCTAGGAAGATTCTCATAAGGTCTATTATTAAGCGCAGCAAAGATATGTCTCAATTGATTTTTCAATGTTCTTCATCGCAACATTTTGAGCTTGAATTTGATTACCCATATTAAAAATCATTTCTTCAGTAGACAACTTCTTTTCCTTAAATTGTTGATTAATATTAAAACTAGGAGGTTAAAAAGGTCTAAAATTGGTATTTCCTTGGTTGTTCAGATTTCCAACTGGATTCATAGGATTATTTCCCCATTAAGGGTTAACAATAGCAATGGTATTATTCTAGTTAAACTTTAGATGATTCCTCCAACTAGGATTATATAATTCAAATAAGGATTATTGACTTTATTATGTATATCATTCATGGTTTTATAAGACATTTGAGAGTCTATCATCTGTCCTGATGAATTTTCTTCTAACACTGGGGGTGTTGGAGAATAATTCATTCTATATTGATTTATTTTCTTAGAAAGTGCAGCAATTTGAGATACTATCATAGTTATCGCATCGGAATCATGAATTTTGGCTACTCTCTTAGGATTTACCCGCTCAGAGGGCCATTGAAAATTATTAGTAGTCATCTCTTCAATTAACGAATAGGCTTCATCAAAAGGTTTTGACATTAATGATAATCGATTTCAATGATCCTACTTATCCATTATAGAAGGTTTGAATTATTAATCAGTCTGGTAAAGCATGGTGTGGACACTTCCTCAGAAGATCTTTAAATCTTTCCCAAGATTCATATATGGATTCTCCATCAAATTGTCTAAAAGATGTGATATCATTTCTTAACATAGCAGTTTTGGAAGGAGGAAAATACTTCGACAGAAAATTTTGTGAAAGCTCTCCCCAAGTTCTAATAGATCCAGGTGCCAACAAATTTAACCACGCCTTAGATCTATCCCTAAGTGAAAAAGGAAAATGTCTAAGTCTAACATCATCGTTCGACACTCCATCATATTTAAAAGTAGCACATAGTTCTAGAAAACTAGCGAGATGTAAGTTAGGATCTTCATTAGTTGTTTGTCCAAATTTATTATTTTGTACCATTTGAAAAATAGCAGTTTTAAGCTCAAATGAATTAGCAGCAACATCATGATTTTAAATAGTTAAGTGAATTTTATATGCTATTAGATTAGCATAATCTTTTAAAGGTCTTGGTATATTTTCATTTTAATTGTTTAAATTATTTGCAGTTTTGTGAGGATTTGTAGATTGTTTTTGTAGTTTTTGAATTTTTCTAATAGTGCACTCTAATTCAGAATCGTAAGGTACTAAACCTATAGATCTGATACTACACATACAAACGCATTAAATACACACTAACAACAAACAAACACACACGACTATGACTTGCAATTCAAATATATGTTTTCCAATACTACAAAAATAAATTTTAACAGTTTTTTTTTACCTTGCCTCCCGGCAAAGGTGCCAAAAACCTGGTGCGACTTTTTAAATTTGCAAAAATTAATGAACTCAGATTTAGAAATATATATTGACTTAAATGAGAATGAGTCACACAATTAACGCAAGTATACTTATTGCTCAAGTAATACAGGGCTCTAATGGAGCCCTGGAATATTGATCCCACAGGGAGGCTTTACTTTTATGGCATAGTAGAGAAATCTCTTATTTAATTACAACACAATTTCAAGTGGTTTAATTCTTGAAGTAAAGACAAATAGGTTCCTTTACTATATCTACCAAAGCACGTTCAAAACTCTAGCAAGTTAAACTAACACAAGACTTAATTTATAACAAAGTTTTAGTTGTAAGAAAGAGACTTCCTCCTTTCCATTCATAATGAGACGATTATTGTGACATAGATCAGTGATGTAAATATATTGTGCCAAATAGGAGCATTCCTATTCTTTACCCTTATTTTAGCGTATAAAGAACATTGGCTAATCCTAATTTTAGTCCCCAAATCCGTGCTTAGGCTGGGAGGATACTGGCTCTCACTCCAGAGCTCCTACTTCCCTTCACCTGAAGGCTAACTCTCGCTTCAGTTTCTAAACATTAGGGCCAAAATAAGGATTTCGACTGTCACTCTGAAATCTCCAATTCTACCCCCATCAAAGTATATTTCCTTATTTATTTGCACTCAACCCCCATGAACTTCACCATTCATGGAATTTGAATGTGACCTTCACTTTTTTGTGTAACTCATACTCCTTTTGGAACATATGTTTCCCAACAAGTTTTAACAATTCAATTGGCTAGATCAGTAAGTAAATGAAGTTCTAAGTGAAAAGATCATCACAAATTCTTCATAATAAATTGACACATCATTTCCATTTGACAACATCAACACATCACATAAAAAGGAGAAAAACAAAGAAATCTACTCAAGACTCATGAGGAAAAGATGACAAAACATAGATTTCATATATAAAAACAACGTCATACAAACAGAGTAAAGTTAAGACTACTTATCTCAAACCGTTCCCCAAGCAAATCTCAAGGAGTTCCTTTGACTAATCTTCTTTCTTCACAACAACACACAATTTTCTTTTTAGAATAGCAAGGAAGAAGAAATCTCTCACTTTTCCTCTCTTCTCACACTCCTTAGAAGAGTAAAACACAAACCTAACTTCCTACACACAATGGAAAGAACTCACTCTCTAAACTCTAAACTCTTCTCTTCCTTTCTCCCCTTCTTTGAAATGTGGCTCCAAAAGTGTTTAAATTTTTTCAAAATTGAATTCTCAAGAGTTTCCTCAAGCAACCTTTCAAAATCTGGCCAAATACATTGAATCTATTTTAAAATTGAGAAAGGGCATAATACGGTGCTGGTAGGAGCACCGTTCGAAGTATTATTCTGCCAAAACATCGAAACTCTACGAAGCCGGTGTCGTTCGAGTGTCGGTCACGAGCGTCATTCGGCGCTAGTTCAATAAAATGTATTTTTATCCTTTTTCGCTCCAAATTTTCTTCCTTTTGCTCCAAAGACCTAAAAACATTTTACCTGCAGTAAATCATCAAAATTACCTTTCTTTAAAATGCAATATCATCAGAAATATGTATGAAATGAATAGTAAAAAACTATCATATTTTTAGTGGATCAAGCATCATGATAAGTTATATCATATTCCACTCTTCTGCTCTGATAATCATCATTGATGCTATTTCTTGCTTCCAATCCATCAATCCTGCTATGACGGCTCGTAATATCACCTTGTTGTATCATCAGCCCCTCCATAACATCAAAAATAATAGGAGTTCTGGAGGTAGAAGGTATGACATGACTACTAGAGGGAATCTCACTACTCTTACTCCAGATCTCCATCCTACATGAGATTCATAAGTGCAAATGTTGGCCTTACTAATAGCCTCTAAAGGATGAAACAACTCTTCACTACTTTCAACCTCAACTTTTGATAGTACACATAATGTGTAACTTAGGGTAGGATGTCCCAATCTTCCAATGGTTTACCCTTTAGTTATAGTTTGAATACTTTTATGAATAATTGTACCATGTCAATTATTCTCATGTTTTGGAGACAAAAATTTAGTATAGCTCTATCTCTTGAAACTTCACCATGAGGAGACATAGGTAGTAGTCTTGCAGAAATAAAATAATGTCAGGCTTTATATGCGACATTTCGAGTAGAAGCAAGAAAATTTATCATTTGGCTTTGCTTTGTTTTCCACTCTCCTTTTCCATCAGTAATAAAAGTAATTACCTAATTTAAAGCAACATCCACATTAAAAAAAGATTTATACTCACATGGATTATCTCTCAACTGGTAGAAAGCATTGATTTGTGTAGGAGTGAATTCTACCATTTCTCCTCAAACCAGCACATATTATTCCTCAATACACCGTAAGTTAGCATAAAACTCACAGACTACATTGACAATGAAATAACAAAAAGTTTCCCAGTTCGGATCAGCAATCACCTGCTCCATAACTCCATCCAGATTTTCAAATTCTCTATCCTACATATACTTTTTACTTCGGAGTGTAGAATTAAAGTAATATTATGCATTGATGATCAAAAATTTCCTTTCATCAAAATCCACCTTTCTCTTTCCCTTAAACACCCTTTGAGCCATTTCAAGTTTTATATAAAATGTGCAAATAAATCCCAATAAATTCCAAAATTGCAATGTAATAGACTCCAAAGTTAAATCTAATAGGTAAGAGCATTTCACCATGGATTATCTCAAAGTTTTTATCAAAAACCTCAAAATTTTTGATTTCTCCAATGTATGAGATTTGCATGGTGAAAATAAAAAAAAATAGTTTAAATTACAGCTCTTACCAAATGAAGATGAGATCCAACCTTAAAAAGCCTCGAAATTGCCTTAAATCTAAATTCTAGAAAGCCTTATGAGTGCTTTCTGGCCTTGGCTAGAGGTTGAAGTGGTCAAATGTCATCAAAGGCTTAAAATTACAACTTTAAAATGTTCAGGTTGAGTTTCATGTTTCGGGCACCGTCGGCAACCATTTTTGGCACCAACGGCGCCATACTGATTTTCATGGTTCCAAAAATTTTGAGATTTCAATAATTTCAAAGTTATGACTACATCTAATTAGCCATTTTAAGCATATTTTTTCATAATTAACTGATGAACTATTGTAAATATTAAACAAACAACATAAAACATTACTTATATATATAAAATCCACAATTACAAACTTACATATATAAATCATTTTACCACATCAATAATTCAGCATCACAATCAAACCACAACACTCTAACGCTGAAAACATAACATAAACTCAAATCTCAAGAATTATAAGTTTGAATTCACACCATAAGCAAGCCAAATACAAAATACAATTAAGCATATAAAGTTCAAATACTAAACAAAATAGAGAATAGCTACACCTCATCAATTTCAGTGTTATCTTCTCTGATATCTCCCATGAATTGGTGCTGCTCAAAAAAATTTTAGAAGGGTCGATACAAGAATTCATCAGTCGAATCCTCTTCAATCCAAGCCTTTTTCTTGATCAAATGTATCAATCCTTCTTCCATACGCCCAGTATGATCAAACTATTCCTTCATTCTCTAATCTAGAAGATCAAATAATTTAGATATATTGTTAATTGCATCTATAAGATTTTGTACCTCTTTTTCTAGTTTCTTGGTATTCTTTAGAAACAACTGCGTATTTTTATGAAAATGAGGAAAATGAGGATGAATAGGTAGTAAACTCTGAGTTTGTTGGTCTATAGTTATGCTCAGATCATTTTCATCCCCAATTACTGGACAGTCATAAATATTATTTGGGTCCATGGGCTTCCATGGGAGAAGCACTTTTCCCAACTTTCATAAGGTACTTGTGACTAGCTGCAGAGGAGAAATATAGTGGGATGATGTCCCAAACCATAATCAGATCCATGCACAATCAAACCTAAAATAGATTTCACAATTATGGGTCAATATCAACAGGCCTTCCAGTTTGAATGCAACGGTGCAATATTGAACTTTCCTTTGTCACTTTTCAAATTTTCATGGTCGGGAGTAATTTCAAAGATATAAATAAACAAAATTTCTTTGACACGGGATTCAATAAGGTAGTAGAGAAATCGACATACCTGTTGTCTCTTATCTCCCAATCTTCGCCTTCATCAATCAAATTTCAATAGATTTCATTCATGTTATCCCTAGTAGGGTCAAAATTGGTGTAATGACATATTGGCACATTATCTATCATATAAAGTTCATTAATCTTGGAAGGAGTGAATGATATCCACCTACCTCGCACATAGACGACTCCTTGGTTGATTCCATGAAGATTTCCATAAAATTCCTTCACCACAGGAATGACTAATGCGGCATTAGTATAACAAAACACTTACCATTACCTTTGCATAATAATTTCTTCTTCTCAAGTACTAGTAACATTCATACCTCAATTTACAAAGCCTCGTTCCTTGATAAGCCTCCTCTTTATAAGAACTTTCTCACAAAGTCGTTGCATCTTAAAACTAATAAAATTTCTCCTGTTGAAAACTTTAAATCCTGGAGATTTAAAGAAGTTGGAAGCCATGGAATACAAATTTTGGAATTACTCTTTCTTTTTATTGAAATTAATGGGTTTTAAAATGAGTTTGGCGAGTTATAAGGGTGAAACTCCTTCTCAAAATTGTCAAAATCTACTATTTGAAAATAAAAAAAATAGCTACTCAGCCATCAGTGTCGTCGATGCTAAATAGAGTGACGTCAGCACCCAAGCTCCAAAAATTAGCATCCTTCTCTGGATAAACTCACGGTCGGCACCTGATAAACCTATATATAGTGTTTTTAAATACTTTTTTATACCTATTTTTAATTATATTGCACTTTAATGGAAGGTATATTTGTGTTTTTCTTGTAAGTTTGATTAAAATGACTGACCCTGATGAAAGATGCAAAAGAAGATCAAATTTAGAGAAAAAAATTGAAGAATGAAAAATTTGACCTGTGGCGCTAAGCGTCGGACCCTTGGCGCATAGGCGCGGCACTTAAAAAATATGAATTAAATCAAATTTGGTGTTATTTTTAAGGGGTGTTTGAAGCAACTTTTGATGGTAACATCCTTAACTTCTTTTAGGCAGCAGATTTGAACGAAGAAATGCATTCTTTGGTAGATACATTCAATTTGGACATGATTTGAAGAGACACTAAGGCACCTTTTGGAAAATTTTAAAAAGAAGATTTGAAGCTCAGAAAAATGGATGTTTTTGGAGGGTTTGATTAGTGTTAAGAGTAAAGTTAATGTTAGAGAGTTATTGAGAGCACACCTTTCCACTTCACCACTTTTATTATCAATTGTATCTAGTTTTTATTGAGAGTAGAATAGAGATTCAGAGTCAACGGAGTTGGGCGCTAACCTCTATTGTATATTCTAAAGGGAAAGCAAAGTTTCAAAGGAACTTCAAGTTTCTTGTGGAGAGGATTTTTAGATAAGTGTTTATCTTCGTTTTTCATTTGGTTTTAAAGTAAGACTTGTGTTTTCACTATGAATTCTACTTTCAAATCAAGTTGTGATTGTGTTTTTTCCATGAGTTCTGAGTAGTTTTCTTTATCTTTTTCTTTTAAATGATGAATCAATTAAATTATGGAAGGAAGTTGTGTGAAGCAAAGGATTTCAATGTTGGAAGAAGTTGTGATGATTCACTACCTTCATTTCATTTACCTCTTGATTTGAACAATTAAAATGTTAAAATTTGTTGTGAGAACATGTAAGAATCAATGTGGAATTATCTCAATTAACAATTGGAAAGAATCACATGCAAATGTATGGGTGAGAATTGTAGTCCATATGGTTGGGTGCAAATAAATTGGAAGATATGTTTTTAATGTGTAGTAAAATTAGAGGACTTTAGAGTGACAGGCTAAAGCCCCCTAATTGGTTTGATGTTTTACATTTTGTTATGTGATCTTAGCCCCTAGGTGGAGGGAATACAGGGAACTCTAGAGTGAGAGTTAGTATCTTCCCTGCCTAACCCATCTACATAATTTCAAAACTTCCAATTAACCAATGTTCTTTATAGAACCATTTAAGGGTAAAGAATATAATTGCTTCTATTTAGCACAACACACTTAGATAATTCCATAACAAAATTTCATAATTATTACTGGTTCATTGAAAGAGGAAAAGGATATTTTATTCTCATTTGCTTTCATACTATCTTATAGTTGTGTTAATTTTACTTGTTTTGCTTTACTTTTTATTCAGAAAATACCAAAACTAAATTTTAAAAACTTTATATTTTAAAACATACTTTAAAAAATTATTTTAAAAATTTAAAAGTTTTTTTTCTTATTTCTTTAAAATTTTAGACATTTGCCTGTGGGTTTGATATCTTGGGTTAATAAAAAAGTCCTATATTACTTGATAAACGATATGTATACTTGCGTAATATCCCATATTATAAATAATTAAAATATATTTCTTATTTGCTTAGGAATCAAGTTTTTAGCGTCGTTGAAAAGAAAGAGATAATATCATTGGAAAGAAATACAAATTGAAAAACATAAGGGTAAATATTTGGGGATCAAGTTTTTGGCATCGTTGCTGGGGAAATTAAATATAATATCATTTAAAGAAAATTTAAGAAAAATTAAGTTTTTACTTTTCATTATTTTTGTTACTGTGTTTTATTTTATTTTGTTAATTGTGTATGTGTTGTTCAGGTTCTAAGGAACTTATACCTTACGATTCTGAATTAGAGAGAACTATCAAAAAAATTAAAAAAATAAAAATACAAAAAAAGATAAAAATATTCAAGAATTGGCAAATCAAGAGCATCAAAATGTTAAAATCCATCAGAATTTAGACCTTTAAATGATTATGCTAACGCTACAGTGGATGAACTTCATGGTAGTATTCAACACCCTGCTCTAGCTGCTAATTCATTTAAACTTAAACCTGTTATTATCCAGATGGTTTCTAATAATCAGTTTGGGGGAGCACCAACTGAAGATCCTAATTTACATATTGTCAATTTTCTAGAATTATGCGCTACTTTTAAATACGATGGTGTTTCGAACGATGTTATTAGACTTAGACTTCTCCCTTTTTCACTAAGGGATAAAGCTAAGATTTTGTTAACTTCGTTAGCACCTGGATCTATCAGAACTTGGAGCGATTTAGCACCAAAATTCCTTGCTAAATATTTTCCACCATCGAAGACTGTGAAGCTTAGAAATGATATTACATCTTTTTTTTCAGTTTGAAGGGGAATCTATATATGAAGTATGGGACTGTTTTAAAGATCTCCTAAGAAAGTGTCCACATTATTTGATACCAGATTAGTTATTAATTCAAACCTTTTACAATGGATTAATTGGATCTCTTAGATCTGTTATCAATGTCGCTGCTGATGGGTCATTGATGTCTGAACTGTTTATTGATGCTTATGCTTTAATTGAAGAAATGGCTACTAATAATTTTCAATGTCCTTCTGAAAGGTTAAATCTTAAAAAGGTAGCCAACATTCTTGAAAATGATGCTTTTACGATGCTAGCAAATCAAGTTGCAGCAATTTTAAGGAAGAAAGACCAAATTGGGATGAATTTTTCTCAGCCAACTTTCATGATTGAAGAAAATTCTTTAGGCTAAATGGTTGATTCTCAAACTTCATCGGAAACCTTGAATGCTATAAGTAAGCATAATAACCCATATTCCAATTATTATAACCCAGGTTGGAAAAACCATCCAAACTTTAACTAGAATACTAATAATCAGAGTGGTAGTAATTAACAATGGGGGAATAACAAACTAAACCCATTAGGAAACTGGAATAACCAAGGGATTAATGATTATAGACCAACCTATCCTCCAGGTTTTAACAATGCTTAACAATTTAAGGAGAAGAAGTTGTTTATTGAAGAAGTGGTGTTACAAATAGGACATTAATTACAAAGTCAAGGAGCTACAATCAGAAATATTAAGAATCAATTGGGACAGTTTTCCAATTCATTAAGTAATAGATCCCAAGGAATGCTTCTTAGTAATACTAAAGTAAATTCAAGAGACAAGACTAAAGAGCAAGTACAAGCTATTCAGTTGAGAAGTGGAAGAGAGTTGGAAGGTAGAGTTCAAAAAGAGACTGAAGTACAGAAAGAAGAGATTAATAAAACAAAAGAGGACACTCAAAAAGGTTTGGAAAGACCTATTTCTCCACCTAAGGTTGATTTAGAAAAGCCACCATTTCCATTTCTTCAGAGACTTAGACAACAAAAATTGGAAAAGCAATTTTCAAAATTATTTGAGATATTTAGGAAACTTATAATCAATATTCCATTTACTGAAGCCTTAGAACAAATGCCAAGCTATGTGAAATTTATGAAGGATATTCTCAACAGAAAGAGGAATTTTGAAGATAATGAGACTGTTGCACTTAGTGAAGAGTGTAGCGCTATAATTCAGAAAAAAAGCTTCCTGAAAAGCTTAAAGATCTTAGAAGTTTCACAATTCCATGTGCAATCGGAGATAGATTTTTTGGAAAAATTTTATGTGATTTGGGTACAAGCATTAACTTTATGTCAATATCAATATTCAAAAGACTGGGATCAGGAGAAATAACCCCTAATACTGTAACTCTGCAATTAATTGATCGTTTGAGCACATTTCCTAAAGGAGTTATAGAAGATGTTTTGGTGATAGTGGATCAATTTATCTTTCCTATTGTTTTCATTGTGTTAGATATGGAGGAAGATAAAGAGATACCCATAATTTTTGGGTGAACTTTCCTAGCCACAGGCAGAGTGATGATAGAAGTGCAAAAAGGGGAATTAACAATGAGAGTTAATGATCAAACTGATACATTCAATATTTCAAAGTCAATGAAATATCCTACAAGAGCTAAAAATGATGAATGTTTTAGGATGGATGTTATCAAATATTTGACTGAATGCCATTTCAAGTCAAACTATGAAGAGAAATCTAAAAGTAAAGAATTGAAACACAAAAAAGAAGAGGAATTATAAGATTCTGAAGATTTTCATGAGGAAGATTTAAATTATGTTCATGCAAATTTTGAAATGATGGACATGATTGAAAATAATGAATCTTTTGGTCCATCAATTGAAAACCTTCTGAACATGATTTAAAGATGCTTCCTAATCATTTAAAGTATGTCTTTTAGGTGATTCCATAACTTTGTCAGTTATAATTTCCTCTCAATTAACTTAAACAAAAGAAGAGAGTTTCTTGAAATTTTGAAGAAATATAAGAAAGCCTTTGGATGGACAATAGCTGACATTAAAAGAATCAGTCCTTCAATTTGTATGCATATAATCCTTATGGAGGATAACTACAAACCTCAGGCTGATCATAAAAGGAGATTAAATCCTATCATGAAAGAAGTTGTAAAGAAAGAAATCTTAAAGTGGTTGCATGCTTGAATTATCTACCCTATTTCAGATAGTGCATGGGTTAGTCCTATTCACTGTGTAGCTATGAAAGGAGGAGTTACTGTGATTGTGAATGAAAAGAATGAAATAATACCAGTAAATCAAGCTACAAGGTGGCGAATATGCATTAATTATAGAAAATTAAACCTTGCCACCAAGAAAGACCATTTTCCACTTCCTTTTCTAGATCAAATGTTGGATAGACTATTTGGGCATAAATACTTTTATTTTCTGGATGGATATACCGGTTACCACTAAATTCAAATTGCTCCTAATGATCAAGAGAAAACAATTCTTATGGTACATTTGCTTTTAGTAGAATGTCCTTCGGTTTATGTAATGCCCCTACTACATTACAAAGATGTAGGATGGCAATTTTCTGTGATTTAATAGAAAAAGGAATTGAAATTTTTATGGATGAAATTTCAGTGTTTAGAATTTCATTTGAATCATGTTTAGAACATCTATCTAGAGTTC
This sequence comes from Papilionanthe hookeriana x Papilionanthe teres, assembly GCA_022702705.1. NCBI lineage: Eukaryota > Viridiplantae > Streptophyta > Magnoliopsida > Asparagales > Orchidaceae > Papilionanthe > Papilionanthe hookeriana x Papilionanthe teres. Next base: position 151,656,788 of record CM040427.1, on the reverse strand, counting down.
TGAAACGCTGTGAAGAAACTAATTTGGTCCTTAACTGGCAGAAATGCCAATTTATGGTAGCAAGAGGAATTTTTTTGGGACATCGTATATCATAAAATGGTATGGAAGTAGATCCTACAAAAATTCAAGTGATTTCTAATTTATCTTGCTCAACAAATGTAAGGTTAACTAGAAGTTTTCTGGGACATGATGGATTTTACAGGCATTATATTAAAGACTTTTCACAACATTCGAAGCCATTATATCGTTTACTAGAAAAGGATGTGATTTTTAATTTTGATGATGATTGCCTAAAAGCTTTTGAAACTTTAAAAGAAAAATTAATCACTGCACCAGTTATAGTTTCACCTAACTTGGAAAAACCTTTTGAATTAATGTGTGATGCTAATGATTATGTTATTAGAGTTGTCTTGGGTCAGAAATATGATAAGATTTTCAAATTGATTTACTATGCTAGTAAAATTCTTAATGAAGCTCAAATTAATTATACCACTACTGAGAAAGAGTTATTACCTATAGTATTCGCCTTTGATAGATTCAGATCATATATGTTATTAACTATTTAATGAAGAAGAAGGATGCAAAACTAAGATTAATTTGATGGATTCTTCTTTTGTAAGAATTTGATTTTGAGATAATAGATAGGAAGGGTGCTGATAATCAAATTTTTGATCATTTGTCCATGCTTGAAACTAAAAAATCTCTCTGTGATGCTGAAAAAATTAATGAACATTTTCCTGCTGAAAAATTGTTCACTGCTAATGAGTGGTGTGTTCTGTGGTATGCCGACATTGTAAACTTTATTGACAGTGATATTTTACCCTATGGTTTGACATAACAGGAGAAGAAGAAATTTTTATCTTAAGCTAAGACTTATATTTGGGATGACCTATTTTTATATAAACAAGGAAACGATCTGATTATTCAAAGATGTGTGCCTTTAGAAGAAACTTATGAAATTATTCCAAAATATCATAATTCTGATTATGGGGGACATTTTGAAGTTGATGAAACTGCTTATGTTAAAAATTGTGATCAATTTCAACATGTAGGCAATATTTCTAGAAGAAATGAGATGCCCCTCAATTATATGTTGGAAGTTGAAATATTTAACATTTGGGGATTGATTTCATGGGACCATTTATACCATCTTTCAGAAATACATACATTTTGATAGCAGTAGACTATGTATCTAAATAGATAGAAGCTGTTACTTTACCTCATTGTGATGCTCAAAGTGTTGCAAAGTTTTTGAATAAGAATATATTTTGCAGGTTTGGAATACCAAGAGTAATCATAACTGATGGGGGAAGTCATTTTAGGAATATGAATATGGAGAAGTTAGTAAACAAATATCATATTAACCATTGCATTGCTACTGGTTATCAACCACAGGAAACTGGTTTGGTTAAATTATCCAATCATAAAATTAAAAGAATATTGGAAAAGTCTTTTAGTCCAAATAGAATGGATTGGTTAATCAAATTGGATTATGCTTTGTGGGCATATAGGACTGCCTACAGAACTCCTATAGGAATGTCCCCATATAGGCTAATTTTTAGAAAAGCTTGTCATTTACCAGTTGAACTTGAGCATAAAGCATATTGGGCTATTAAAGAGTTCAATTTTAATTTGAAAGATGCTGAAGAAAAGAGATTGTTGCAATTAAATGAGCTTGAAGAGAGAAGGAATGAATCCTGCCAAAAGGCTAAAATTTATAAAGAAAAGATGAAGTTGTAGCATGATCGGAAGATTCTTACTAAAAATCTTAAGCCAGGACAAAAATTTTTACTATATAATGCTAGATTGAGAATTTTTGCCGTAAAACGTAAGTCCAGGTGGATGGGCCCATTTATTGTGATGAAATTTTATTCATATGGAGCTGTGGATATTAAAGATCCTAATACTGGAAAATTTTTTAAAGTGAATGGTCACAGACTTAAGCCTTGCTTTTCAGTCGATTAATCTAAATTTGATAAGATTCTAATATTGGGTCACTCAACATAAGCTCTGGGTATGTTATGCTGATGAAGTTAAACCAATTGCTTTGTGGGAGGCAACCCATATTTATCTATATACTTTGCTTTATGTTAGCTTTGTGTGCTTTTATTTGGTTTGACTTCAGAAATATGGAAGCATTTTGGAGTTTTTATGTTATAGTGGTTTTTCTTTAACCTTATTTGATGACTTAAAGGAGTTAAAATGAAGATTTCAAAAATGTGCACTGGCCGCTATACGTCGCTGGTTGGCGCATAGGCGCCATAGTTATAAAAAATGTGAAAAATGAAGTTCTAGAAGCCTAAATCGTGGGTTAGTAGTTTTTAGAGTTATTAAGGAGCTTTAACACGTTTAGGGTCAGTTGTAATGCTTCCTAAGTCTATTAAAAGGCCCTGAATTTATGAGATACTTGGCCCAGTTCTTATTTTTATTCCAGAGTCTTAAAAAGAGTATTTTGAGTGCAAAAATGTCTTCTTGTGAGAGCGAAGTTAAGAAGAAAGAGGATGCCAACAAGAAGAAGTTTATTTGTGATAGTGCACAAAAGTTATATAATGGATTTCTGGCTGTGAGTATCCAAGGAAAAACAAAAAGGATTATGAAGATCGAAGTCAATGTAGAGTCCATTGATGCAAAGGTAAATGAAATTAATGCACTTTTAGCACACATTGGATGGCGACTCAAAATGTAATTCAGTCATACAAGTCACGTGAAAGAAGCGGATAAAGCGATGCTTCTGAAGAATAAATGGATTGAAGAAGAAGATGTAAGAGCTTTCAATCATCACCCGTTTTATCAAATTTACATTCCAGATGGTTCAAATGGAACTAATGGTGGTTCTGGATATAATCCACCTAATGGAAATTGGAATTAAATTAAGTGTGGTCTTGTGGTTATATGTGTTTAGTGTTTTAAGTGTGTGGTTATTTTTTTTAATGTTTGTGTTTGTTGCACTTTAAATGAGTTTGCTACATCTCAATGATGTAAATTTGTGTTTAATTACATGTGCTTGAACTTATGTATTGGGGAATTTTATCCAAAGTGTTTGGATAGAAATTTGTAGTTTGTATTAAGTGTGTTTTGATATTTAAATAATATAAGTTTTTGTTTGTGTGAGATTTGTGTGGAATCATTGGAGATTAAAGTGTACTTTTAGAGTATTAGAAGAGTTTATGGGGAGTAATAATTATTTGAAGTTATTAAGGTTGATTAACTCAAATTTTTTATGGAGTTCACTTAATTGCCAAAATTTGGGCTCTGGCACCTAAGAGCAAAACGGACGGCGCATAAGTGCCAGATTTCACGGCTAAGCGTCGAATGCCTCTAGCATAGGCGCTGGTTCGCAAAAATAAATTTTATGTAGTTAAAAACCTAAAATTTGCCATTCTTAACACCCCTATCACCTTCAAACTCTCAGTTTCACGAAATTGAAGCCTAGGGCATCACTAAATTGGATAATTTTAGAGTCGATTTCATCGAAATTTGTTGGATTTAAATTCCTTATGGTATGATCACTACTCATAGGTAAACATTTTTTATTTTCACCATGTATTTTGAGTACATTATTGAAAAATTCAAAAATCACTTTTCATGTTGAAAATTTAAGGAAAAACATGAGAAATTGCTTAGGTTGAGTAGAGTTTACCTTTGGAAGTTAAGTTAACAAGTTTAGTTTAAATTTTGAATTTATGGTGACGTTTTTGTGAATTTTTAGAGAAGACTCCAAAGTCAAAAAGCTCGAAAGAAAAGGCAAAATTTGAGTCTGACAAATCTGTCAATTCTCGAGCAGAGAATCGTTACCTCGATGCACTCGCATCGCAGAAATTGATTCTGAAATGACTTTTTAGCTAGCTAGGAGGAGATATTAAGGAGATGATATCTAGAATGAATTGGGAAAGATACTGTTGCTTCTCCATTGTTGTGGTTATTTCTGTGGTGAGAGTGTTCTATGCTAACTTGCCAGTAGCTGAGGAAAATTTGGTGCTGGTTTTAGGGCAACAAGTGGATTTTTCACTTATGGTAATTAATACTTTTTACCGATTACCTCCTGCAATGTTTTGTTTTTAGGTGAATTATCATCCTTCTAAGGGAGTGTTAGATGAGATTATGGTCTTTCTTATTGATAAAAGAGGTTTATGGAAAATTACAAATGAATGAAGAGTGAATTTTCAAGCCTCTAAGTTAAATGCACTTCAAAGGCATGACATTACTTCATGTCATCTAAGCTTCTAACTTCAAGTCATGTCAGTGAAGTTACAAGGGAGAGAGCTGTTCAGAACCATTGTATTTAGTAGGGAAAGCCCTTCCATATTGGAGCTATTATTTTTTATTATATTTTGAACTGTGCCAAAGTTCGTACTACTGCAGGTATGGGATTTCCTTCACCAATTCACTCAATTTGTGAGCAGTTTGGTGTTAAGTCTGAAACATGGGAAGATCTTCTTCAGCCACTTAGACCTATTACCAATGTAAATGTGAACACTTACATTGTACATTCAGTATTTTGCTGGAAAGGAGGTTCTATTGAGCTTCCAGTGCTTCTGGTTCTGTTGCTTCTACTTCTTATGCTTCTACTGCACATGCATCATCCTCCAAAGATTCACAAACTGGATTACTACACAAGATTTTAAAGAAGGTGAGTCTTATCAGAGAGCATATTAGAGATATGGATGGAAAGGTAGAGAATATTGAGAGGTATATTGTGAAGCATGATGAGTATGAGAAGAATTATCAGCAGTACATAGATAGAATGATTAGAGGAGATCATAGTGCTGAGATGCCCCCTCATCCTTTTTATATACCTTATTTGTCATCCAGAGATTGGAATTAGAGAGATGATGATGAGGATGATGAGTAGGATTTAATTTCTTTTTGTATTGTTGAGTTTGTTATGTTTGTATTTGTGTTGTATGATGTATGGATTTTTATTTGTTGTTGTGTTTTGATATGAACTTTGATGTTGTGTAGACTTTAATTGAACTATTTCTTTTATGCACATTCAAATGTTTTATGATGTATGTTTGTGATATGTATGTGGTAGTAAATGTTTTTACACGTTTCTAATGTTTGAGCTTTTAATAGTGTCTAATTTAATTCCTATAAATATTAAAAAAATTTAGAACACTATTAGAAACCACTATTTATATAGCATGTTTAAACTTTTCAAAATTTGCTACCATTTATTTTCAAGTATGTTGTGATTTGTGTTATGTTAAGTTGGTGTGTATTTCCTTTGAAAAAATCCACTATTGTAGATGTCTTTCAAAATTTTGAAATTTCTATTTTATGAAAAACAAAAAAATTGAATTTGATATACTGTTTACTTCAGTTTTTATACCGTTATACCTGCATATTTAGATTGTTAAGATTATTGCAAGCATGTTATTCTACTTTTTTAATTCTTACCATGTATTATTTTTATGCTTAAATGTTTTATCCAAATTAAAAATTAAAGTTTGGGGAGAATTTAAAAACAAATTTTCAAAAACTAAAATTTTATTTGTTCTCAAGATTACTTAAATAAAATTTGAATTTTGATTGAAAATAATTTTGTATATTAAATTGTATTAGGAAAGCAAAATTTTGAATATAGAAATGAGTAAGAATCTAGTTAAAATTTATAGTAATGATGAATATTTTAAAGTTAAAATTTTCTTAGTAAAGAAATGTTAAATATAGTTAAACCATCATTAGTACGAAGTGTTGTATTTTTGGATAAATAAAAGATTTGACTTTTATTTTTCAAAGCTTAAATTTCTTTTATTGAAAAATAATTTTCAACACTATTATTATGATTTTTAAGTGAAGGATATATATAAGACCTTTGTTGTAAATGAAAATATGGAATTCAAATCATTAAAGACCTACCGGATACGATAATCCTTGCCTCATAAAAAGAAGAAAAAAAAAAAAAATAAAAATAAAAAGAAAAGGAAAAGAAAAAAAGAGATAAAAATAGTATGTAAAATGGAAGGAGAAGTTTGAGGATTTAATGCCCTAATCAAAAATTGGTTCCATATCTAAAGTTTAAAAAATAAGTTTTGAGAAAATCTAAAGCATAAGGTTATAATATAATAAGTAAAATTATTTCCAAATGAAAATTTTTAAGTGAGGAAGATGAAATGTTTGAATCTTATATTTTGAAAAATCTATAAGTATTTCTCAATTAGATATGAACTAATATTTTTCATTATCCTTTACTTATGAACGTTCTAAAATTTAAGTTTTTCTCATTTACTAAAATTTTTTCTAAATTGGTAATTCATTTCTAGAACAAAATTTTGAAACCTTCCTAAAGAAACTCATTTACATAATTTGCATGTTAAGATTTTCTATGTGATTTTGTGTCACTTGAAGACAATATTTTAAATTTGGAAGATTTTGATACACCTAAAATATATAGTATTTTTAAATACATTTTTATACCTATTTTAATGATATTGCACTTTAATGGAAGGTATATTTATGTTTTTTTATAGATATGATTAAAATGACTGACCATGATGAAAGGAGCAAAAGAAGATCAAATTTGGAGCAAAAAAATGAAGAATGAAAAATTTGACCTGTGGCAGATAAGTGCAGGACCCTTGGCGCATAGGTGCGGCAGTTAAAAAATATGAATTAAATCAAATTTAGCGTCATTTTCAAGAGGTGTTTGAAGCAATTTTTGATGGTAACATCTTTAACTTCTTTTGAGCAGCAGATTTGAATGAAGAGATGCATTCTTTTGTGGATACATTGAATCTGGACATTATTTGAAGAGACACCAAGACACCTTTTTGAAAATTTTAAAAAGATGACTTGAAGATTAGAAAAATGGTTGTTGTTGGAGGGTTTGATTAGTGTTAAGAGGAAAGTTTATGTTAGAGAGTTATTGAGAGCACACCTTTCCACTTCACCACTTTTATTATCAATTGTATCTAGTTTTTATTAAGAGTAGAATAGAGTTTTGGAGTCAAAGGAGTTGAGCGCCAACCTCTATTGTATCTTGTAAAGGGAAAGCAAATTTTCAAAGGAACTATAAGAGTCTTGTGGAGAGGATTTTTAGATAAGTGTTTATCTTTGTTTTACATTTGGTTTTAAAGTAAGACTTGTTGTGTTTTCACTATGATTTATACTTTCAAATCAATTTTTGATTTTGTTTTCTCCATGAGTTCTGAGTAGTTTTCTTTATCTTTTCCCTTTTAAATGATGAAGTAATTAAATTATGGAAGGACGTTATGTGAAGTATAGGATTTCAATGTTGGAAGAAGTTAAGATGATTCACTACCTTGCACTTCAGTTACCTCTTGATTTGGCCAATTAAAATGTTAAAATTTGTTGTGAGAATATGTAAGAACCAAAACGGTACTGTCTCAATCAACAATTGGAAAGAATCACATGAAATTGTATGGGTGAGAATTGTAGTCCATATTTTTGGTGCAAAGAAATAGGAAGATATGTTTTTATGGGGAGAAAAATTAGAGAACTTTAGAGTGACAGGCTAAAGCCCCATAATTTGGTTTGATGTTTTAAATTTTTTTATGTGATTTTAGCCCTCAGATGGAGGGAATAGAGTAAACTCTATAGTGAGAGCTAGTATCTTCCCTGCCTAACCCATGTACATGATTTCAAAATTTCAAACTAACCAATGTTCTTTATAGAACCAAGTAAGGGTAAAGAATATAATTGTTTCTATTTGGCACAACATACTTAGATACTTCCACAACGAAATTCCATAATTATTAGTGATTCATTGAAAGAGGAATAAGATATTTTATTCTCATTTACTTCCATACTATCTTATAGTTGTGTTAACTTTAGTTGTTTTGTTTTACTTTTATTCAGAAAATACCAAAAACAAATTTGAAAAACTTTATATCCTAAAACATACTTTAGAAAATCATTTTAAAAAGTAAAAAGTTCTTTTCTTATTTCTTTAAAATTTTAGACATTTCCCAGCGGGTCCGATATGCGGGGCTTAATCAAAAAAGTCTTATATTACTTGATAAACGATATGTATACTTGCGTAGTATCCCATATTATAAATAATTAAAATATATCTCTTATTTGCTTAGAAATCAAGTTTTTAGTGTCATTGCAAACAAAGTGATAATATCATTGGAAAGAAATATAAATTGAAAAACGCAAGGGTAAATATTCAGGAATCAGCGCCCATTTTGGCGCCATCGGAGCCAGAGCACAGTTTTGCTCCAACAACATTTTCGTCCAAATAAACTCTGAATCTTTGATACAATTCAATAATTATCACCATTTAGGATATTTATGAGTGGGTATGGCTCAATTATACGACTATCTAATAATAATATTATCTATAACCAAATCAAATAATCTAAACAACATAGATAACTATGTGTTGCCTCCATAAAGCGTTTGGTTTAACGTCGTCAGTCCGAACATTAGTTTTATTTAGGATGACTTAACATTAAAACCTCTTTAAAATTTGCTCGTGACCCCTCAAAATATGGTTTTAATCAATGCTCATTAACTTTAAATATTCTTCTAATTATAGGAACTTCAATATCAACAGCTTTAAATTGATAAACTTTTATAAAAGTGAAATGTCCTATGCACCTAGACTTTAGTTTTCCTCAAAATAATTTCAAACTTCTATTATATAACAAAAATTCCTATCCAGGTTCAAATCTCTTTCTCATATTCTTTCAATCATGCCATATCTTCATTTTTTCCTTATAAATTCTATCATTATTATAAGATTCATTTCTAATTTTTTCCAATTCATTAAGTTGTAATAATTTTTTCTCACCAGCATCATTTAAATTGAAATTGAACTCTTTAATCACCCAATAAGCTTTTTGTTCCAATTCAACGAGTAAACGAAAGTTTTTCAAAAAACCGATCTATAAGGAGACATTCCTATAGAAGTTTAATAAGCAATCCTATATGCTTATAATGCAATATCTAATCTTGCAGACCAATCTAATTTATGGGGATTTACAGATTTCTCCAAAATTAGTTTAATTTCACGATTAGATAATTCAGGAAAACCACTTGACTTGGGATGATAAACAGTTGAGATTCTATGCATAATATTATATTTTTCAATCAACCTTTGAATCAGATTATTTCTAAATTAGAGATCCACCATCAGTAATGATAACTCTCGGCATTCCGTATCTTATAAAAATATTTTTCATTAAAAATTTTAAAACACTTCAAGCATCATATTTAGGTAAAGCTATGGCTTCAATCCATCTTGATACATAATCCACTGCAATCAATATATATATATTCCCAATTGAAGGAATAAATGGTCCCATAAAATATAATCTCTGAACCCCAAAAATTTCAACTTATAATGTAAAATTTAGGGGAATTTCATTTCTTCTAAAAATATTACCTACTCACTGACATCGATCACAAGTTTTAATATATCTATTTACATCCCTAAAAAGTGTAGGCCAATGAAATTCAGGTTGTAAATTCTTATGTGGAATTTTATCAGTTCCAAAATGTCCACCAAATTCAGAATCATGGTATCTCTGAATAATTCTTTAATTTCTTCATAAGGCACACCTCCTAATAATTAGATCTTTGCATTGTTTATTTAAATATGGGTCATCCCAAAAATAAAATTTGGCATCATATACAAAATTTTTCTGTTGTTGCTTAGATAATCCAGATGGTAAAATATCACTTAAAATACAGTTCACACAATTAGCATACCACGGTAAATTCCATTCCTTAATATTATAAAGTTGTTCATTAGAAAAAGATTTTGTAATTTCATCTTCAAAATTAGATATATCATGTTGTTCCAGCCTAGATAAATGATCAGTTATTTGATTGTTAGATCCTTTTCTATACACTATAATGAAGTCAAATTCTTGCATTATAAGCACCCATCTGATTAATCTTGGTTTAACATCCTTCACTTACATTAAGTACTTGATAGCAGAATGGTTTGTGATCCCCGATAGATATAAGTGCAACGGTTGCCAAAAACTTGACTTCACTGGATATAAGTGTGTTGATGATTTAAGATATGAAAATTATGATTTTATAATATGGGATACTACGTAAGTATACGTATCGTTTATCAAGTAATATAGGACTTTCTGATTAAGCCCCGAGATATTGAACCCTCAGGGAAAAGTTGAAAATATTTAAAGAAATTTAGAAAATTATCTTTTTACTTTCTTTAATTTTTTTTGAAATAGTATGTCTTGATTTTGAAAAGTTTTAGAAAGTTGATTTGTCTTTTGAAATTTTCTTAATAAAATGCTAAGCAATGAAAGTAAAGGTTTCAATAACTAATAACACTGGATGTAAAAATACTATTAACTAAAATATCTTTTTGTTTCATTTCATGAAGTAGTAATAACTCTTAAAATATTGTTTTGGAAGTATTTAATTTTGTTGTGAAAGATAGAAGCAAATGTGTTCTTTACCCTTACTTGGTTCTATAAAGAACATAGGTTAATTTAAAATTTATATTATTTTGAACATGGTTAGGCAGGGAAGATACCAGTCTCTCACTCTAGAGTTCCCTCGATTCCCACCATTTGGGGGCTAACTTCTCATAAAAAAACTCAAAACTTCAAACCAAATTAGGGGATTTTAGCCTGTCACTCTAAAATCCTCTAAGTTTACTCCCTTCTATAAAAATATCTTCTAATATTACATTCACTTATATGGACTACAGTTCTCACCCATATAATTGCATGTGATTCCTACTAACTTTAATGAGATAATATCGCATTCGATCTTACATAATCTCAAAAAATTTTACACCTTAACAGGCCAAATTATGAAGTAAACAAAGTTCTCAGAATCAATCTTCACAACTTCTTCCAACTTTTAAACACTGATACTTTCCACAACAATTCTCTTTAAATTATTTACTTCTCCATTTTAAGAAATCAAAAGATAAAGTAAACTACTCAGAATGCATTGGGAAAATATAAAAACACATTGATTTGAAATTAAAAATGATAAGAAAAATAATAAACGAAAGCAAATATTGATAAACAAAATAAAAGTAAACACTTATCTGAAAATCCTTTCCACAAGACTTAGGAAGTTCCTCTGAAACTTTGACTCTTCGCTAAACTACTCCTCAGAGCAAGTCTCCAAACTCCGATGACTGAGAATACAGACTTCGGACTTCAATAAAAACTAAACTAAAAGAAAGAAAAGAAGTGGGAGAAGAACTCTTAACTCCGACCCTTTTCTCCTTTCTACTCTCTACTCCTACTCTAAATAAAAACTTAAAATGCAGTGGAATAATCTCCTAAATTCCTCTCTTCAAAATACAGTGAAGCGCCTCTTCAATTCTTCACTTCTTCACTTCTAAGACTCTCTTTAAATATTGAACCAAAAGGAGTCTTAGTGTCTCTTCAAAATGTGTCCAGATTCGATGTATCTACCAAGGAACACACCCCTTCATTCAAATTTGCCGCCCAAAGGAAGTTATGGACATTACCACCAAGTGTTGCCTCCATTCCCTTTTAAATTTGGTGCCAAATCTAATTAAAGTTCGATTTATAACTGTGGCGGCTAAGTGCCGGCCCAGTGGCGCTTAGCCGCTAGTGCCAAATTTTTTATTTTTCATTTTTTTACTCCAAGTTTGATCCAATTTTGCTCCTTTCATCATGACCATCTATTTTCAGCATACCTGCAAGAAAAACACAAAATACCTTTCATTAAAGTGCAATATCATTAAAAATAGGTATAAAAATGTGCATAAAAATACTATATATTTTAGGTGTATCAAAATCCCCCAAACTTAAAATGTTACTTGTTCTCAAATGACAATTAATCTCATAAAACATTTATTATGCAAATTATGTAATGAGTTTCTTAGGAAGATAACAAAATTTTGTTCTAGAAATGGAATAGTCCAATTTAGAAAAAATTTTAGTAATTAAAACCAACTTAAAGTTTAGAAAGTTCTTAAGTAAAAGAAAATGATAAATATAAGTCTATATCTATTTCAGAAATATTTGTAGATTTTTCAAAATATATGATTCAAAAATTTATTTTTCTCACTTATAAATCTTTATTTGAAAAATAATTTTGCTTACTATATTACAACTTTAAGCATTAGATTTTCTCTGATCTTATATCTTAAACTTTAGGTATGAAACCAATTTTTTATTAGGCCCTTAAATTCTCAAGCTTCTCCTCCCTTTTCATATACTATTTTTCACTTTTTCTCTTCTCTTTTTTTAGTTTATAAGGTAAGGATTACTATATCTGGATAGGCCTTTAATGATTTTGAATTCCACCCTTCCATTTAAAATAAAGGTCAGATATACACCTTTCACTTAAAAATCATAATAATAGTATTTGAAAATTACTCATCAATAAAATAAATTTAAGCTTTGAATAATAAAAGTAAAATCTTCTACTTATCCAAAAATACAAAACTTTTTACTAAAGATAGTTTAACTTTATTTAACACCTCTTCATTAAGAAAGTTTTAACTTTAAGTTTTTCTTGATTACTATAAATTTTAACTAATTCTTTTATTCATTTCTATATTCAAAATTTTATTCCCCTAATATAACTTCATGTACATAATTGTTCTCAATCAAAAATAAGATTTATTTTTAAGTGTTCTTGAGAATCAAATAATACTTTAGGTTTTTTAAAATCTTTGTTTTTATGATCCCCCCCCCAAACTTTAAATTTTTAATTAAGATAAAACATATAAGCATAAGAAATGATACGAGGGTGAAAAATAAAAAGCTGACATAACATGCTTGCGAGGAATTTTTAATATCCTAATATGCAAGTATAACAATTTAAATAACAGGAGTAACATGAAATCAATTTTAGTTTTTAAAAACATTTTTCTTTCTTTTTTTTATAATAAGAAAAGTAAAAATTTCAGAAGACTTCTATAGTAGTAGAGGTTTTCAAAGCAAATACACACCAACTAAAATAAAACACATATACAGATAACAAATAATAGTGGAATTTGAAGAATTTAAAACATGTAGTTTTCCTAAGTAGAAGTTCCTAATAATGTTTTATAATCTCCTAACAGCTTTTGAATTAAAGTACACACTGTTAAAAACTCTGATATAACATACACATAAAAAACATTTACAATTACACACTACCACATAGCAACATATAAATCCATAATAAAATAATAACAATACCTGAGTATGCATAACAGATAAATAGTAAAACTACAATCTGCATACTATCAAGGTTTACATCACAATACAATCATTAAACAAAATACTAGATGAAGCATACAAAAACACAACACAACAACACAATAACTAAAAAAACACACATACAACTACTCTTCATCCTCATCATCATCATCATCATCTTGCTCGTTCCAATCTCTGGATGGCACATAAGGTATATAAAATGGATGAGGTGGCATCTTAACACTCTGATCTCCTCTAATCAGTCTATCCAAATATTGCTAATAATTCTCCTCATATTCATCATGTTTTACAATATATCTCTTAACATTATCCAGCTTACCATCCATATCTCTCACATGCTCTCGAGTAAGACTCACTTTTTTCAAAATCTTTCTTAATAAACCAGTTTGTGAATCAGTAGATGACGAAGCACATGAAGTAGAAGCACGAGAAGTAGAAGCAGCAGAAGTAGAAGCAGTAGAAGCCCTACCAAATCCTCCTCTCCAACCAAACTCTGAATTTACAGTGTAAGCACCAATGTTTACACTAGTAATTGGTCTCAATGGCTGAAGTGCCTCTTCCCAGGTTTCAAATTTCACTCCAGATCTTTCACAAAGTGATAGAATCAAGGAAGGAAATCCCATACCTACAGTCGTGGTTGATCTAGCATAGTTCAAAACATAATCATAAATTATGCTTCCAATATCAATCGGCTTCCGATGCTGAATATAATGGTTCAACACCACTATTTCTCTCGACACTTCACTACTGTGACTTGAAGGTAAAAACTTAGATGATATAAAATAATTCCATGCCTTAGAAATGGCATTCAATTTGGAAGCAGGAAAATTCACTCTTCTATCATTTGTAATTTTCCATAATCCTCTTCCATCAGTCAGAAACTCCATTTTCTCATCTAATTCTCCTTCCGAAGGATGATAGTTAGAATAAAAACAGAACATGTCAGGAGGTAGTCCATAAAAGGTATTGATTGCACCTGAAGAAAAGTTTACTTCATGCCTCCTAACCATCACCTGATTTTCCTCTGCAGTAGGTAAATTTGCATAAAATTCTCTTACCGCGAAACAACAACGAACGACGGAGAAGCAACAGCAATTCTGTCAGTTTCTTCTTGCAATCATATCTTCAATCACCTCTCCTGTCTTACTAAACACTCACTCAGGAATCAACATACGTGATTGCAATGCATCGACGTATCATTCCTCAGCCCTTAAACTAACAAATTTGTCAGAATCAAACTTCGTCTTATCTCGAGCGCACTTTGACTTTGGAGCCATCTCTAAAAATCCACGAAAAATTCACCATAAATTCCAAAATCAAACTAAACTTGCTAAATTATCTTCCAAAAGATATTTTCACTAAATCCAAGCAATTTATCAAGCTTTTCCTCAAATTTTCACCATGAATAGTGATTTTAAGATTTTTCATAATGTACTCAAAATACATGGTGAAAATCAAAAATTTATACTTAGAGTAATGCTCTTACCTCAAGGAATCCAAATCTAATAATTTTTGTTGAGATCGGGTCTTAAATGAACCTAAGATAGGTTCAAACTGCATTGAACCTAATCTTAACCATACTTTGGACCTAAGATTAACAAACAGATACTTAGGTTCAACCATACTTGAACCTAAGATAAACTTAAACCTTTTAGGTTTAATATACTTTGGAACTAATCTTAACCTATACCTAGGATCAACCCAACTTAAACCTAAGACAAACTTAAACCTTTAGGTTCAATATACATTGGACCAAATCTTAACTTATACTTAGGTTCAACCTAACTTAAACCTTCTAGGTTCAACATACATTTACTTAGGTTCAACCCAACTTAAACCTAAGTCAAACTTAAACCATTTAAGTTCAACATACATTGAACCTAATCTTAACCTATACTTAGGTTAAACCCAACTTGAAACTAAGACAAACATAAAACTTCTAAGTCCAACATACATTGAACCTAACCTTAACCTATACTTAGGTTCACCCCAACTTGAACCTAGGTCAAACCTAAATTTTTTAGGTTCAACATATATTGAACCTAATTTTAAATTATACATAGGTTTAACTCAACTTAAACCTAAGTCGAACTCGAACCTTCTAGGTTCAACATACATTGAACCTAACCTTAACCTTTACTAAGGTGTAACTCAATTTAAACTCAACTCAAATCAAACTTAAGTTCAACCCATATGGAACTTAAGTCAAAAAGTTTAACTTAGGTTCAACCTAAGTTGAACCCAAGTCAATTGAAACTTAAGTTCAACCCATATTGAACTTAAGTCAAAACTTCTAACTTAGGTTCAACCTAACTTGAACCCAAGTTCAAACAATTTTGAACTTAAGTCAAAACTTCTAACTTAGGTTTAACCTAACTTGAACATAATTTCAACCCAAAGTTGAAATTAAGTTAAAACACTTAACTTAGGTTTAAACCATAATGAACCTAAACTAAACCTTTAACTTAAACCCAAAGTTGAATTTATGTCAATGCACCTAACCTAGGTTCAAACCATAATGAACCTAAACCTTTAACTTAAGATCATCCCAAAGTTGAACTTAAGTCAAAACACTTAACTTAGGTTCAACCCACTTTGAACCTAAATCAAATATTTAACTTAAGGTCAACCCAAAGGTGAACTTAAGTCAAAACACTTAACTTAGGTTCAAACTTCATTGAACCTAAACCAAATTTTTAGCTTAAGGTCAACCCAAAGTTAAGCTAAAGTCAAAACCCTCAATTTAGGTTCAATTCACATTGAACCTAAATCAAAACTTTAACTTAAGATCAACACAAAGTTGAACTTAATTCAAAAACTTTAACCTTAGGTCAAAATCACAATGGACTTAAACCAAACTTTTAAATTAAGATCAACTTAAAGTTGAACTTAAGTCAAAATCCTTAAATTAGGATTCAACTCGCATTGAACCTAGGATCAACTCAAAGTTCAACATGTATTGAACTTAAACTCAACATTCAATTCAAATTGAATTAAACCCAACCAAATCTTTAGACCCAACTGACATCATGACCTAAAACCCTAAGTCTAACCTACATTAAACTTAACCAAATTTCTTTAGGTCTAACCAACATTAGGACTTAAACATTAGGTCTAATTAACATTTAAACTTAATCAAATTTAATAAAACCTTTAAATTCAAATGACATTGAATCTAAATTCTTAAATCTAACTAGATTCAACTCAAAATCATTAGATTCAAAAGACATTGAATCTATGTTTCCAAGACTGATTTATATTAGACTTAATCCAAAAGCTTTAGATTCAAAAGACTCTTGAATCTAAATTTCTAAATCTAATTCATATTAGATTTAACTCGACATCATTAGATTCAAACGACACTAAATTTAATTTCCCAAGTTTGATTTATAATAGACTTAATTCAAAACATTTAGATTCAAAAGACATTTGAATCTAAATTACTAAATCTAATTCTTATTAGATTTAAATCGAAAACATTATATTCAAACGACATTGAATCTAAAATTCTCAAGTCTAATTAGATCATACAAACATTAGATCAAAATAAACTTGACTCCTTTCTTTAGGTCTAAATTACATTAGACTTAAATAAACAAATCTAAATCGACATATAAAAATCAATCAAAAAGACACATGAAAATTTTAATTGGTTAATAAATCGTAAACAACAAAAAATTTTCCAACCTAAAATCTAAAAACACATTAAAACTTAAATGAAACCTTAATGTACAAAGATCACCAAATGTAACCTGAACCACAGTGTTCCTGATCTACGAAGATTTCTTGGACGATGCAATCCTTGTTGTTGACAAGAGTCTTCTGGTCCTGGCTTAAACACCTTTCAGACTAAATAGATCAAGGCATCCGATGACCCTAGGACATTAGAACCATGGACATCTTGACCGAGTTGTCTAAAATTAAAACTTAATCAACTAAATTAATAATTTATGAAATAAAATTGGCATTATTTCTTTTGTAAGAATCATTCTGACAGTGTTATCGTGCTGGGTGAAGATAAATTCCACCTTAGATTTACTTTTCATGTTATTAGAGTGTGCTAACTCTTTTTTATAGGATGACATTCTAAAGATGGGACAAACAACAATAAAACAAAACCAAAACGACATCAAAACAATGACATTAACAAAAAAAAACAAAACACCATTGACAAAACAAAATCAAAATGACAAACAATGCACCAAAACCTAAAATTTTTTGGATAGTCACAATACCTAAAACTTTTAGGATAGCCACGAGAAAAATAATAAATTACAAGAAAAACAAAAATGAAATGACAAAAAATAGAGCAAAAAGATAAAACTGACATAACAAATGACATTCACCAAATCAAACCTTTAGGGTAGTACGTGACACTTAGAAACATATTACCCGTAGGATTGAACATTGACATTTCTTTCCTTGTTCTTAAAATCTCTTAGAAAACAAGTGTTAACATTAATCAGAAGTTTTCTTAGCTAAACCTAATTTTCTATGATGTAATTAACTATAGAAGCTTGCTCCTATAAGAGTTTTAAGAACTCATAATTAGTATCACACCTAAAAAACTCTAGTTATCAAAATTTCACATGTGATCCTCCTTACATAAAATTTTCTAGATAAGGTATTATAGAATCTCCTTGTGTAAGGATTATCACTGATATTTCTTATTCTACTATTTTATATTTTATCAACCCTTTATTCTCTTCAAATTTCATAAAATTTAAGAATCTTGTACATGATCCACAAAAATAAGATCTCTTTAAGATTAGGACAATAAAATAGACAAACAGAGTGGTGAATCCAAAAAATGACATTGAAAGCGACGAGCTGGTACCCCGAGCCACCTTAAAATTACCTAAATTTTTATATGAATTTTAACTAATATTTTAAGAATATTACGCTTTAATGAAAGGTATTTCTTTTTTTTTTTGTTGTAGGTATAAGAAAATGAGTTTATGAAGAAAAATAGTCAAAAAAGGAGTAAAAGGAGCAAAAATGAGTCAAGTGAAGAAAAGAGGAAAAAAGGGCTAATTATGGCGCTTAGGCGCCAGACATAGCCGTGGAATCTAGAGAATTCTTGGACGGTTTTTTGATGGTTATTGATTCCTCAGAAGCAATCTAGAAGTCTCTAGACAAATTCCCATAAGTTATAAACAAGATACAATGAATATAAATACAGGGAATCAGTTATTCAACGAAGAGCTACGACTCAAAACCTGAAGGGATGCGTCTATTCATGCAGGAAACTAACGCCTAGGAGTTAGATCTGGCACCTAGGCGCTACAGTTAATTTCTAGAATATTCATTCAATGTGGACAAATTTTGAAGAGATGCCTGAAGTAACCCCTGGTCATTTTCAAAGCTCTATAAATAGAGGACGATTCTACACCAAAGTGTGTGGTTGTTGGGTGTGTGTAGGTGTTGTAAGAGTGAAAGAGGTGTGTATTCTCATTTAGTTAGATAGTGTGGAGTGTTATTTACTTTACTTTAGTCAGAGAGAGTGTTTTAGTGTGATTGCTGGAGTTGAAGTCTTGTAAAAGTCAGTTGGAGTCAGAGAAACTTCAAAGGATTTCTTGGATATCATTCCAGATAAGTATTTAGAACTTGGTTCTTAAGTTTTGTAATTTGAATTTGAATTATATAAATATGGTTTGTGGTGTGAATCCTATGCTTTCTGAGTATACTTCTTTTCTTTCTCCCTACGAACATGAAATGATTTAGTTAAGGATTTAATTTGGTTTTGAGAACTTTGATTTTCTTCTTACAAAATTTGTGATGATACCTTACCTGATCTTCATTTACACTACAAATTAGCCTCTTGTATTTTTAAAATCTATGGAGAACTCCTAAGATCTGACCGTGGGCTAAGAGTTCTTAACTTGTATATATCACAATTCTCTTGGAAAGGTAGATGGTAAATCCCTGAAGGGGGAGGTGTGAATAGATAGGGAGATAATCTTTGAAGGGCGTAGAATTAAATATGATTTTAGAGTGACAGGCTAAATTCTATCAATTTGGTTTAAGAAGAGGTGATGGGTCACTAGTAGGCCCGATCATAGTCACCCTTAGGGAATGCTAGAAGTGAGAGCCTAGAATTCATCCTTACTACTAACAATACATCTGATCCAATCTTCAAAAACTAGCCAATGTTCTTTATGACTGGACCAAAGGGTAAAAAATATATATGCTCCTATTTTTCACAATACCTCATTCTTAAAGTTCTTAAGCTAACTTAGATGTTTACTAATCATTAAATATTTCGAATGGGGAAATAATATTTGTTTATTGTGTTAAAGAATTTAAATTACGTTTTTACTTACAATTGCTACTTAAGTAACTTGCATATTTTACTTTTAGTTGATTAGCTTTTAAGTAGATTTTCTTCTTTCTTTCTTAATTTTTACTTAGCTTTCCCCATGGGATCAATATCTGGGGTTTTAAAAAAAAGCCATATATTACTTGAAACGATACGTATACTTGCGTAGTATCCCTAATGTACGATTTATATTTATTTATAAAAACTTTAACATTTAATTATCGTACATTAGCCGCTTAATCTGATTTGGCGTCAAGTTTGACCACAATTTTATAAGCTATTTTACTTGCTTAATTGCGGCCGGGTCAAGTTTTTAGCGCCATTGCCGGGGAATCAAATATAAATTAAAAAATAAAGATAATTATTTTAAATACATATTTTAAATATAGATATATATATATATATATATATATATTTGTGCTATTATTAATCAAAAAGATTTTATAATTTCTTTTATGCGATGTTCAACATATGAAGGATTAATACCCTATAATTATGAATTCAAATGCACTTGTAAGAAAAATTAGAAGAGAAAAATAATTTCATAATTTGTAAGAAATGGCTAATATATCTCGAAATAATAAGGAGCAAAATATTGTAGAAAATGATCATCAAAATTTACAAAGACCCTTAAGAGCATATGCTAACCCTACAGTTGGTGAAATTCATTTAAGCATTCAAATACCTGCTGTAGCAGAAAATTCATTTGAACTTAAATCTGCAATTATACAAATGGTCCAAAATAATCAGTTTGGAGGATCTCCTACTGAAGATCCTAATTTACACCTCGCTAGTTTTCAAGAACTTGTGCAACTTTCAAGTTTGATAAAGTTTCTGATTATGCTATTAGGCTTAGACTTTTCTTTTTTCTTTAAGGGATAAGGATAAGATGTGGCTAAATTCGTTAGCAACAGAATCTATTAAAACTTGAGAAGAAATGGCTCAAAAATTGCTAGCTAAATATTTTCCACCATCTAAAACAGTGAAACTTAGAAATGATATAAACTTATTTTCTCAATTTGAAGGAGAAACAATTTATGAAGCATGGGAACAATTTGAAGAACTTCTTAAAAAGAGCCCACATCATGCTTTACCATACTGGTTAATTATACAAACATTTTATAATGGATTCATAGGTTCTTTTAGATCTATAGTAGATGCTGCTACCGGTGGATCCTTAATGGCTAAGTCATTTGATGAAGCTTATGCTTTAATATAAGAAATGACTACCAATAATTTTCAATGGCCTTCGAATAGAGTAAATACTAAAAGAGTGGCTGGTATTCAAGAAAATGAAGCCTTTTCTATTTTAGTTTCTCAAGTGGCTGCAATATCTTAGAAAATGGATAATTTGTCTCAATTATCACATTAAAGTAACGATAATTCAGGAAGTACTGATGAATCTCAAACTTTAGAAACATTGCAAGCTATCACTAGCAAAACTAATAACCCATATTCCAATTACTATAACCCAGGTTGGAAAAATCAACCTAACTTTAATTGAAATAATGCAAATCCACAATGGGGGAATAACTAACCTAACTCAATTGGAAATTGGAATAATAAAGGTAATTTTAACTATCGACCTTCTTATATTCCTGGTTTTAATAATCAGTAATTTAAAAAAAAAATTGTCTATAGAAGAACTAATTTTACAAATGCGTAGTCAATTGCAAAGTCAAAATGCTGCGATAAGAAATACCGAGAATCAAATGGGGCAAATTGCAAATGCAATTAACAACAGACCACAAGGAACACTTCAAAGCACTGTTGAAGTAAATCCAAGAGAAAATGGAAAAGACCAAGAGCAAATTAAAGTTGTATTACTTAGAAGTGGAAAAGAACTAAGGGGTGGAATAGAAAATAAAATCCAAAAAGAGACTGAAGTGATAGAAGATGAGAAACCTAAGGAAATAATCCCCGAAGAAGAAAAAAATTTCTATCTCAAGATGAATCTGAAAAACCTTTACCCTCAATGACTGAAACAGAAGAAATTGGATCAACAATTTTGAAACATTTTTGAAGTATTTAAAAAGATTACCATTACTATCCCATTTGCTGAAACTTTGGAGCAAATGCCTAATTATGCTAAATTTATGAAAGATATTTTTAACAAGAAAAGAAAATTTGAAGCTTATGAAACTGTTTCACTAAGGGAAGAATGTAGTGCAAATATTCAGAAAAATTTTCCTCAAAAGCTTAATAATCCTGGAAGTTTTACTATACCTTGTGCTATAGGAGATCGATTTCATGGAAAAGCCTTGTGCAATTTAGGAGCAAGTATTAACCTCATGCCTTTATACATCTTTAAGAGGTTAGATTTAGGAGAAATATCTCCTACAACTGTAACCTTACATTTAGCAGATTGATCTACTACTCAACCGAGAGGAATGATAGAAGATGTATTGGTAAAGGTGGATAAATTCATTTTCCCTGTACATATTTTTAGTGCATCAAAATCCCCAAACTTAACTATTACTTGTCCTCAAGTAAACATTTCACTACGTAAAAATATGACTCTTAGTAGTGAACATTACTTAAAGATTACTATGATTTTTTATTTAAATGAATATAATTACAAGACTTTTAGAAAGATTTTCAGTAACGTAAGTCAAAACTATAGGTGTAAAACATTTAGTAATCAAGTTTAAGACCTCTAATCTCTTATTCATTTCAATAAAAACCATAATTTGTCACATTAATGGTGCTTTAAAGGATCGTATGAAAAAGAAGTTCATGAGAATTTTATTAGTAAGGATGCTAATACGTAAATTTAAATATAGAAATGTAACTAAGCTCTTCCCTTAAGTTGATTCAATTAAATCTAATTTTTTATTAGGAATCTCCTCATGCTTCTCTTCACATATATTTTCTTTTTCTTTCTTTTCTCTTTTCTTTTTGGGGTTTCTTTTCAATCCTCTCTCTTTTTTTCTTTTCTTGTCAGGATTATTATATTTGAATAGTCTTTAACAATTTTTAACTTTACTCTCATCTCCCTACAGTCGGAACTTAAAACATCTCGTTACTGTATAGATAGATATTAATTTTTAAATGATTCATCATAGAGTCACAATATTTTCTCCTCACATAATCCTCTTAACATTTCAAAAATATAGTTTTTCTTACTTTAAATAGTCAAATATAGTCTAATCCTCTTATACTAAATATCTTAGCCCCATAAAGTTAACCTTCATTGCTTAAAACTTTCATTCAAATCTACTATGGTATTTAAATAAAATAAAAAATTTAGTTATCTAAAGTTAAGCTCATCAACTGTTTAAAATAATTTTGAAAATATTGTTTAATTGAGAAAAAATAAAAGTTAATTTTTCCACCCCCAAACTTAGGTTTTTCAGTGTATATCAAAATAATAAATGAGAGAGAAAAACAAAAAGCAAACTAACATTTTTGTGTCAGGCTTTTGATTCTTCTGAAGCATGTAAGTATTAATAAAAAAAATAGCTACAAGCATAAAATAGTTAGAAGCACTCTTCACATATATATTAGAGATTTTCTGCGTAAAGAAAATTTAAAACACAAATTTAAACATTTAATACAACATTTATGACAATTTAATACAATTGATAAACAAACCAACATAAGTTTCAATACAACTTAACTAAATTAAAAGAGTACAATCACTACACATATCAACTACACAAAAGAAAATAAAAAACATAAAACTTTACACAATATTAACAAACTTAAAAAAACTACACTACCAATCATCTTCTCTTTCTTCTTCTTCTACTCCTTCCACTTCATGCTAGTATAGAGTATAGAGGGGGCAAGTAGGAAATTTAACACTAGCTTCTCCCCTCATGAATCTCATCTAAACATTGGTGTGACTTTTTTAATTTGCAAAAAGTAATGAACTCAGATTTAGATATATATATTGATTTAAATGATAATGAATCACACAATTAATTCAAGCCTATGTATCGCTCAAGTAATACAGGGCTCTAGTAGAGTCCTGGAATATCGATCCCATAGGGAGGCTTTACTTTTATGGCATAGCACAGAAATCTCCTATTGAATCACAACACAATTGCAAGTAGTTTAATTCTTGAATTAATGACAAATAGGTTCAATTACTATATCTACCAAAGCACGTTCTAAACTCTAGCAAGTTAAACTAACACAATACTAAATTTATCATGAAGTTTCAGTTGTAAGAAAGATTCTTTCTCCTTTCCATTCATAATGTGATGATTATTGTGACACAGATCAGTGATGCAAATGTATTGTGCCAAATAGGAGCATTCCTATTCTTTACCCATATTTCAGTGTTTAAAGAGCATTGGATAATCCTAAGTTTAATCTCCAAATTTGTGGTTAGGCTGAGAGGATACTGGCTCTCACTCCAGAGCTCCCACTTCCCTTCACCTCAAGGCTAACTCTTGCTTCAGTTTCTAAACATTAGGACCAAATTGACGATTTCAGCCTGTCACTCTGAAATCTCCAATTCTACGCCCATCAAAGTATATTTCCTTATTTATTTGCAATCAACCCCCATGAACTTCACCATTCATAGAATTTGAATGTGTCCTTCACATTTGTTGAGGAACTCATACTCCTTTCGGAACATATGTTTCTCAACAAGTTTTAATAATTCAATTAGCCAGATCAAAAAGTAATTAAAGGTCTAAGTGAAATGGTCATCACAAATTCTTCATAATAAATCATCACATCATTTCCATTTCACAACATCAACACATCACATGAAAAGGAAAAAGACAAAGAAATCTACTCAAGACTCATGAGGAAAAGATGACAAAGCATGGATTTCATATATAAAAACAATGTCATACAAACAGAGTAAAGTAAAGACTACTTATCTCAAACTGTTCCTCAAGCAAATCTCAAGGAATTCCTTTGACTCTTCTTCTTTCTTCACAACAACACACAATTCTCACTTTAGAAAAGTAAGGAAGAAGAAACTCTCACTTTCCCTCTCCTCTCACACTCCCTTGAAGAGAAAAACACAAACCTAACTTCTTACACACAATGGAAAGAACTCACTCTCTAAACTCTAAACTCTTCACTTCCTTTCTTCCCCCCTCCCTTTGAAATGTGGCTCCAAAAGTGTTTAAATTTGGCTAAAATTGAATTCCCAAAATTTTCCTCAAGCAACCTTTCAAAATCAGGCCAATTACATTGAATATAGTTCAAAATCGGGATAGGGCGTTGTCCGGCGCTGGTAGGAGCGATGTCCGGCTCTGGTAGGAGCGTTGTTCGGCTCATTATTCTGCTAAAACATCATATATCTCTGGAAACTGGCACTGTCCGGCGCTGGTCACAACGCCGTTTGGCGCTAGTTCAATAAAATGCACTTTTGTCCTTTTTCGCTCCAAATTTGTTCCTTTTCACTTCATTTTACTCTAAAGGCCTAAAATCATTGTACCTGAAGGAAGTCATCAAAAATACCTTCCTTTAAAGTTCAATATAATCAAAAATAGGTATGAAATGAATAATAAAAAGCTATCAAATTTCAGTGGATCAAGATCCCCCAAACTTAATTATTACTTGTCCTCAAGTAATTAGTTAATACATAAAATTATGATCCGCTGTAATGAATTTTCTTTCTAGAATACCATAATTTTTATTTAGATAAGTACAATAATTAAATTTTCAGAAAGATATTTGAATAATTCAAGTAAATTTTGCAAGTGTAAGAATATCTAGTAATCAAGTGTAAGAGTTCTAGCTTTCTATTCATTTAAAAAATGACTATAGATTTTCTATTAAGGAACTTAAATCAATTACATGAAAAGAAGTTTATGAGAACACTATTAGTAAAGATGCTAATCCATACATATAAGTTCAGGATAGTAATTAAGTTTTTTTTTTCCTTTAGGTAGGTCCAAATGAAGCCAATTTTAAGTAGGCATCTTTTTAAGCTTCTCCTTAATTTTTTTTTTATTTTTATTTTGCTTTTCTTTTCTTTTCTTATGCTTTTTACTTTTTTTCTTCTTTTTTTTTCTTTTTTTAGTGAGGATTACTGTATCTGGATAGCCTTTAATGATTTTGAGCTTCACCCTTCTCACCCTAAATTTGAAACTTACCACATTCGTTTTCCTTATAGAAACTTCTTTAGCTTATTTATGATTCATCATAGAGTCTCAATCCTTTCCTATCACATAAAGTTTTAAGATTCCTAATATTTCAAACATACAGTTTTTCTTACTTTGAATTGCTAACTATAGTCCTATACGTTTATACCAAATATCTTACATTACAAAATTACTTTTCATTACCAAACACTTTCATTCAATTTCATAAAATACTTGAATAAAATCAAAATACGATTATACGAAATTAAGCTCTATTAAAGAAAATCATGTTACTAATTTTTAAAAATAATTTTAAATGAGAACAATCAACAGTTAATTCTTTCCCTTCCCACAAACTTAGATTTTTTAATATAATTTTCATGGAAAAAAGAAAAGATCTAAATATAACTCATACATCAATATGCTGGCTTTTCATACATTTGAGTTTCAGCAGGTTTTTCTTCATAAAGTAGAACAGTAGACCTGAAATAATTAAGAAGCCTTTCTATACACAAATATGCGTTAGAAGTTTATAAAGAAGAAGTTTAAACACATTAAAATTTGCACATAATATTAATATCCACTGTTACTGGTACTAATTAAACTACCAATCCAAAACATCACTATCACATCACATACATCACAAATCAACAATAAATTCTACTATAAGTACATCCAACACACATATAACATTTCAAATACAAATCATAAGGAGTCTCAGGTACATCACAAATACAAAACACAAAAACATCACAAAGTTCAGTGAAAAATAAAAATAACAATACAAAAACTGCCAATCTTCATCTTCTGCAGAAGCTCCACCATCATCAGCTTCCTCAGGTTGGTATGGAGTATGCTCAGGGTAAGTAGGAAGTGTTGACCTCATTTTTGATGAGGCCTTCTCTTCTTCTTTTTAGTACTTAGGATCTAGCCTTAGCCTTTTCCTTTGACTATCTTAGAGGATTAGAATTGGGACCCACCACTTAGAAATTCAAACCACTTCTTAACTCCCTGCAAACTCCACAAACTTGACTGTAGACCCCTAATCACCTAGAAGGTTGAAATCAAATGTGGAAGTTTAAAGGATGAGTTCCTATAGGACTCTTTGGCCTTAGGACCGCCTACGGGTGGCTCGGTCCGGTGAAGGGCTGACCTACACACACACTACACTTATACACTACACTTTCACACACCTCCTAAAAACACACCCATTCCTAACTTGACCTCCCGACTCATGAAGGTGATTCGCATGGATGGTCCTTAACCCCTAAGCCCTTGGCTAAGAGGGTTAGAAACAACATAGTGGATGCCTCAAATGAGTCCCTTCATGGCTCATGCGGGCTTGATATGGCTTCATGGCTCAACCAAAATGATTTCATTCCACTTACAATTACTCGATCTTCAATTTTGCAAATTTTCAATTTTTGACCCCCGGGACCCTACACCCGCTTAGCTTACCCAAAGCCCTCGAAATTACCCAAATTTTTCAAAATTTCCAAATCACCCAAAATTCCCCAAAATTAACCTTGAACATTTCCTCACCAATCAAGTTGATCATCCATAGCCAAAAATACCAAAAATTCCAAAAATACCTCCCAATACCCTCCAAATACCAAAAATACCCCTCTTGACCAAAAAATCCAAAAATTTAGAAAATTCCCAGAAAATTCCAGAAAATCCCAAATATTCCCAATTTCAGTTTGCTCAACTACACCATGGGTCAATTTTGTCAATTTACCCCACTTTTGTCAAAACCCCCAATTTGACCCATTTTAACCCTAAGTGAACCCAATGTCAAGCCAAACCTACCCAATTGACCCAAGTTCTGGTCCAATTCAATTCTAAACTTCAATTTAACATTCCCAACACCAATCTAGACCAGATCCAAGATCAATTTGATTGAAATTTGAATCCAATTTCACTTTTGGCCTTAAAGCCCAATTTGGACCCATGACCCAAACCTAACCCAAACTAACCCAATTCAACTCCAATTAACCCCAAACCTTTTCTAAACCTTCCTCAACATCCCCACAAACAAAAAACTAACATGATTTACCCAAAATTCAGACCCAAACCCCACTCAAATTCAACCCAAAGCCAAAAAGCCCAATTTTGACCTAAACCCAAACCTAACCCAAATAAGCCCAAACCCCAAAATCAAAACCCAATCAAAGTCAAAACCTCTTTGAAACACTCCCATAAATATTTACCAATATTAATTTTACATTAATTTGAACCCTAGCCCAACATTGGCCCAAGTTAGCCCAATTTGACCTACATTGGCCCATTTACCAAAGAGGTCCAAATCCAACCCAATTAAAGCCCAAACCAGTTCAAATTTATTCCAAATCATTCATGAAACCTTCCTAAATTAAATTCAACACTTATTGGATCCAGTCCTTTACAAAATTATCAACCTAAAATTTGTTTTGAAATCCAAAAGCCCATCTTGACTAAATTTTAAAGGCCCAAAAATCATACAAAGCCCACATGACACTCTTCTTCATCATGACTTCAATTAAAACCATCCCTAAAGTTCCAATCAAATATGAATTTGTTCTAAATCAAGCTTCATGTTAACCTCTTATACATTTATCAAAAATGACAAAATCCATTTTCATACAAGTAAGCCAAGCTATGTGCAAGCCATAGGCAAGCCATGAAGCCATGCATGAGCCCCATAGGAGCCATGAGAGCCATGGAATCCACTTTCCACCTCACCAAACCATTAATGGCAAGAGAGGGATCCCTTTCTTAAACCTTTTTTAAACCCTTTTTACCTTAAACATGATACATTCTAAACCATACTTTGCCACCTAATCCTTGATGTGGACTTCACTACCTTTGGTAGGTTGACTCACATGATTCTCCCAGCCCAAAACCGAACTTGGAAGGGTGCACCAAACCCAAAATGGTGGGTTGACCCATTTGGACCCAAAATGAGCCTCTCCACATACCATTTCAATCCAAGCCCTTTACACATGTCCATGGCCGATTGACGCACAAACCTCCGACTACGACCCACTGGACACGAGGGTGACCCATGTCTGTCGGCCAGCCGCCTGGGTCGCCTGAAAACACCAAGGCCGAGACCTTGGGAGGAACCAAAGTTTGGAATTCCCACCCGCTGAGCTGCCCCATTCCCAGTGGCCATTGCAGTTGTTCTTCTCTTGCCAAGAGCAGTTGATCCCGATCCCTAACTCCCACAGGAGGCCCTCCAGGCCTCTCCTATTTAAACACCCCTCTCTCGGCGATGGGAGAGGTGTTGAACCAACCTTAAGGAAACTGCGCCAAAATCATTCCGGACCACTCTCTACACATAGAGCACTTGATTCCCACTGGATTCCGGCCCCAATTCCCTCTAGGCGAGCTCGATTTTGAGTTCAAATTTCAGCACAAAACTAGGACACTTCTTCACGGTGGACCAATCCCCAAATTAATTGATCCTACACCTTCACCGGACCGAGGGAAGAAGTCCACCGACGAAAGCCCCCTCTCCGGAGCCACCCATACGTTCCGGACTCTAAGCTTTGTAATCGGTCGTGGTCGAAATCCTACCTGGACAATTCACCGAGGCCGGGAGACTTCATGCGGAGCTTGTCGGGACGCAATCGAATGTGACACAACCCTCGGATCGAAGCCACACTTCTCGCGAGCAAAGGTATGGCCTCACTCTTCTTCCCGAGCTTCGAACATTCTCCATTTTTATTGAGTCAATTTCATGCCACATAAACCGTATTGATGTGTTCGTCTTCTCGAGAAAAATCCATAGAGCATAAGAACGTTCAATTTGTTTAATTACCAGAACTTGAATAAGTAGGAAAATAGGCTATTTTCCTATTTATTTAATTACCAGAACTTGAAAAATGCATAACTTTGTGTAGAAAAATCATAAAAATAAAATAAAAATACCCTCTTGCTCAGTGAATAGAGGAGAATAATGTGGAAAAGAAATCATTTAATTTCATTGAGTATTTGATTTTTAATAATTTATTTACTCTCTGCACATTTTCAATTATCCATGCATGTATACAATTCACCATGACATGAGACCATAGGGCTTTTGAAGCCTCTAAATTTGGGAACATTCCCTGAATTTTTCAAAGTCAGAGGCCATCCCTATGAAAAGTTATTGATTTTTCAACTCTAGGTTGCTAGTTTGAGTATTTTAATTTCAATAATTAGCATATTGGGAAATAAATTCTAGAAAAATTTGGTGACGTTTATTATGACCAGAGGAACCTAGGAAAAATAGGTTTTGAATTAATCCACTTGGAATAACCCTAATTGGCTTAAACACCCAAAATATGTCCTTAATTAATTATAGCTAATCATACATCAAATTGACCTAAAATCAATTCTCCACTGACCTTTAGGATCAGAGGAACCCACCATAAAAATTGGAAGTCAATTGGACTTGGTTAGCCCCACCAAATGGGTTGATTAAACCATTTAGCTAATTTAAACTTTAAAAATTCATAACTTTCAAAATACTTTTAAAAAATTCACCAAATTAGTTTTGGAGCCTCTCTGATATCAGGGGAATTTAAAAAAAATAAAATTGCAATTTTTCAAAAAAGTTGATTTTTTTACATTATTTTAATATTTTAATAATTAAAAAATAATAAAAATCACAAAAATAATAAAATTTTCCAAAATGTCTCATTTTAAATTTTAATCACTTAAGAACAAACCTCATATTTTTCTTAAGTCTCTATAATGAGATATTAAATTTTAAAGCCACTAAGGTAATTTTAAAATTAAAAAAATGTATATTTTTAGTATTTCCACTAAAATAATTCTAATAAATCAAAGAGAAATCAGAAAATTATAAAAATTAATTCTGCTGATTTCCTTGATATCGGAGAGATTTTTGAAAAATATAAAATTCATTTTTCAACCTTTATTTTATTTTTAAATTAATTAATACTCCAAAACTCAAAATAATTATAATTAAAAGAATATAATTCAAAAAATCACCAAAATTGGTCCAGTGATCCTCTAGTCATTAGGAATGTCCCATAATTTTCTTAAGGATAGAAACTTTCCCTTGGTCATATTATTAAATTTTCCTTGGAAATCCCTATTTTCCACCAAAAATAATTACATAAATAAATTAAATACAGAAAAATCACATTTTCTCCACTCATGCCTTTATTGACATATGAGTGAAGTCACATAAAAATTTCAAGTTCATTTAAGCTTAATTTAGTGAGTTATGAAATTATTAAGCTTGAAGGGCAAAATGGTAATTAAAATTTTAACCTTTAATTAAAACTTTATGCTTAATAAAATTAAAGAGTAAAGTATTTGATCCTAATCTGATTTGGATGATTGAAATTTGAATAATAAGGGTAGAAACCTATTAAACAATTTAAAAATAATTGAAATAAACCTTAATTAAATAATTGATTAAATTTGGAAGAATAATAAAATTGGAATTATTAAAATAGGGATATTATTAGGAAGAGATTTGTTCTTTAATTTAAGAATCCCTAAATTAATCATCTCAATAATATTTAATTCCTATTTAAAATGATAATCCAAATTTAAGATTTAAAATGCTAAAAGACTTAATCATTAAATTAAATTAAAGTTAAATTATTTAAATTAAATCCTTTTAAAATTTCAATTAAATTAATCCTTTAATAATTAAAATTAAATCATCTTTAAAACATAAAAAAAAATAAAATATTAAATTAAAATTAAAAATAAAAATAAATTTAAATTTAAATTAAATTAAATTAAATTAAATTAAATTAAATCAAATTAAATTAAATTAAATCAAATTAAATCAAATTAAATTAAATTAAATCATATTAAATTAAATTAAATTAAATTAAAGTTAAATTAAATTGAATTAAAAAAAAATAACATCACCTAAGACATAAAGAAATTCAAAAATAAATATAAAGCAACTTGAACACTATTCCAAATTTAAACCCGTTAACTGAAATTAAATTAAGTCACAAACCATTTGAACATCAATTTGCCCTCAAAAGCTTTTGTTGTCATAACTCCTAAATAGAAAGTTAAGTGAAATGTTATTTCCCTCATAGGATATTCAAATGTCCTAGTTCACTGAGTAAGATAACAACAAAACTTGAATTCGGACGATTAATTCATTTGTATAATTAAATTCTCTTGGACTTAAAAATAATCCTAGAAATATTGAAAAAATGTTTAAGACTCGTCTTAAGCACTTCCTCGATATGATGGGATGTTTATAAGAACAATTGAACTTAATTGTTCTTTGATGAAGAAAATCGTTCTTAAACCAAAACACAAGAACCTAGACGTCATAGGAAATGACTAGTTATAGGATTAGGAACTTGGTAGAAAACCATAATCCTTCCCTTAGCTTTACCTAGGGACTTGCTTTAAATGCTTAAATATTCTAATTGTGTTTTAAGTGCAGCTTGGGATGACGGGAAGACCCTTCAGGTACGCTTTTATTTTATTGCAATTTACCTTATTACAATTTATTTAATCGCATCGCACTTACTTTTCTTACATGATAAACAACTGTTGCATGAAAACCCACACTTTTAGGATATTCCCTAAAACTTAAACCAAAACTAAATTAAAAGTCATTGCAAGATAAAATTCACCGCCACAACATTTTAAAATATAAAACAACTCAAAATTTAATCACAAACAGAATACAAATCTACAACCACAACTAAATTAAAACGTTTTGTTAGATGATCGGGAATACCTCGGATGATGTAACCTACGAGTTGCTAATGGGATTTCCCACGGTCTAAATGAAAGTGTGGAACTCATTTAGTTGAGTTTAGCAAATTCATCTGGACTAAGTGAATCCGATAAAAATAACGATGCCGGAAGGATGGAACCAGTGGGATCTTAACCGGTGTTGTTATAATCAACTTTAAGATTTGTTTTAATTAAAACATAAAAAACACTTGGAAATTAAGAATTTCTCTAAACCAAAACACTTTTCTCATCTCCTGATTTATGACTTCTAAAACTAAACCTCTGCAACAACAAGGAGCTCGGAGCATGGTGGGCAGCACGACCATCGTCATCAGCAAAACCTGAATCTGCTTCAGCAAAACTTTCTTAAGAATTAAATAACTAAGCCATAGGACTTCGAGGTAGTTTGCCTAGTGCAACATAAATCCTCAACCTTTTGTTAGGCATTTGCATTGCAAATTAAGCCCTAACCGGTCTTAGGATTCCGAGGTAGTCGTCGATACGACATAAACCCTCACATCTTCGAGGCTATTTATATGATCATGTCATACGAATATAAGTCCTAATTAATTAAAATTGGCAAGATCAAAACATTAAATAAATATCAAGACTTTCCTAAATTTAATCCAAACAATAGGATAGTCGAGAAATTACTGGAGTTCGCTTTGGATCTGTGATTTCTCCTACCTTTCTTCCTTTGGATTCCCAAAATAAAATGTTCCAAATTTGATCCATTCCCTATTGAAATTCCAAAATTCAATCCCTTGAAAACTTAAACTTTGAGATTCTTGAGAGCAGAATTATTGATTATTATCGAGAGTTTTCTTAGGTGATCCCCGTCACTTAAGATGTAATTAACTATAGGGGCTTGCTTTTATAGGGAATTTTAAGAACCCAGGTAATATAAACCCTGCTTAATTCATTTATATTAAGCAGGGGAATTTGTCGGCTTATAAAATAGTTTTGCAGACCAAACGGATGTCACAAATCTTTTAGTTTATTTAATCGAGCCTCACCATCAAGCAGTGTGTCTATCCTTAGGGATAGATACACGGTTTGTGGTGCGGTGCTCGTTTATATAAACTATTTGGGATGTGAAATCAGTTTGATTTCATATCTTAAAATTTTCAAACTTAAAATTATTTTCAAAATCAAATGCTACTTTCTAAATTATATATATATATATTTAAATCAAATTTAAAATCTAAAATTCGCCGACAATTTCTGTTAGGCGACCCCCTTTTCAAAATAAAACACACAACCTAAAAATATGCCGACAATTTTTGGCGACTTCGCTGGGGAAAATTCCTCTCTCCATTTTAATCAGATAATTCTGCTTTTAAAAATTGGTAGTGTATCCATGTTCCTAGTGGATCAAACTACCCTTCTTTCCGTTGGAATACTATGTTCATTTCTACTTTGAACAAGTATAGCCAACATTCTCTCGGATTTAGGAACCACTGTTTAGACACCCCTAAACAGAGAGGTTCCGAGATTCTTTTACCTCATTTCTGAGGTGGGGTGGACCCCCAATAGGTATTAGTTTAGGAGCGGTCTTGCGGGTCGAGAAGTTTCTACAAGACTTTCTCTTCCTTTTCCAGTTCCTAATCAATTCCTTTTACTCTTCCTATAACTCTCCTTCTTTTAATAAATCTCCTTCCTAACGAACAAATCTTTTCGAAAAAACAATTTTCTTTTAATATCACAAATACACTAAAGTAAACAGAAATGTGTTCGGACTTTTTCTTTGTCGTCATAAGTTGTACGATAAAAAGAAGCACGATTCGGAGATTAACACTTGATATCTACCCTGCAGAAATGGAAGCCCCAAAACTGATCTTCTCCTTCGTCAACGGACTTGACCTGGCCGTGTTCAAGGACGAACTGCCTGACAATGGAATTATTTGATTCGAACAAGGATTCGGGGACATCGACATCAAAATCCCCGACGTCAATCTCTTTTCACTCACGAGCAAAGTGCCAGAAACTGAGAAGCCGTTGATTGAGTTTAACCTCAAGTCAATTCATGAATTCCCTTCTCTGCAAAAGATTCCATCTGAAAGGAGTACCGTTGTTTGCAAAAGGACTGTTGTTGCTACCCCCACTGGTCTAGTTGTCTTTGCACCTACCCCAGCTTCTGCCAGACTAAAGGAGAAGGAAATTCAGAACTGTGATGAACCTATTACCGTGGAGGGTACAGATCTTCCTGTGAAACCTTCTGTTTTTGAAATTGGGTCCAGCTCGAGAATTCCATCACTGACACGGACTCAGAGAAGGAACAGAAGTAGAAGGATTGCTAGAGAAGCCAGAGCTGCTGAAGTTGCTTTCCTAGAAGAAATCCCGAAACCGCCCGAGTATACACCGCCGCTCGAATACATACCACTTTAGGGAGGAAGCAGGTTCCATCCCCTCTCCGCTGCAGAGGATGAGGAAAATGTTCGCAAGATTGCTGCCGCATTGCCTCAGCCCGTATATTACAACGATAGCCGTAAGAAAAGGGCAAGAATTACGCCATTTGCTCGACTGCAAACCTTGATAGAGAAGTTAGCGAAGAAAGAAAAATGCCCTGTATCAAAAATTTTATGAAGGATAGGGCGGGTGCCGGCCAAATCTCATCTTGGGCCGCGAGTAGAGCCTACTATCGCTACAGAAAAGCCGAATAAGAGAATGAAAGCTAGTCCCCCTATCGTTGTTTCAGGACTACAAATTAGGGAGGATACCACCTTCCAGCATTTGGCTGACAGACCATCCGGTCCCATACCTTCTGCTGCTAGGAGGATGGTATGGCGTCCCACAACCAGGTAATTAAGATTAAAACAACAACCTGGGAAGGAAAGTCTCGTCAGGAGACTTGAGTCCGAAGAAAGTGCTACCGCAGTAAAAGGGACTCATGAGAAGGAAACCCGACAATTATCTCATGACAAGCCGCAAGGATGTACGGAAAAGACCACTAGAAGATGCTATGGAAAAGCTAACCGATATTCGGCGATTAGCAAGGGAAAGAGAAGAGAAATTCGGAGATGAAGTTGACTCGTCGAGTTCATGGATGATGAATATGCGAGAAATTAACATGGTTGAAACACGAGCTTCATCGGCTTCACAAGGTGCCCCTGCAACGTAGTAGAAGAGAGGAGCCGGAAGTAATGAGGAGGCAGCTTCAAGAGAAAGATGATACGATCGCTCAAATGGCAAAAAGGATGGAAGAGATGGTTGTAGCCCTAGCCACTCTCCAGAGTCAGGTTCAACCCCAAAGAGAAACACCCCCAGAAGTCATTCACATTATAGACGGAGGAAAGGAGATTACGTCCTTCAACGGGGATGATCAATTAAAGAATGATGCAACACAAAGCATGATTTTGGAAAAGGATATTAAGAGCATGGTGGAACAGCAGGTGCGAGAAGCCTTGGCACAATCAAAGAGCGGGACATCCATTCGGATGGGTAGACCTTACCCTGAAGAATTCGATGATGTCCAATATCCGAAAGGCTTTGTACCACCTCTGTTCAAGACCTTTGATGGAACCAAAAACCCTCGGCAGCATGTTGCACATTTTCGTGCCAGTTGTTGCAATGCCGGCGGAAGTGATGCTTTACTCTTCCGACAATTTGTCGGCAGCTCGTCGTGGATCACCTTTGATTGGTATGCGGAATTACCGAACGGTTCGGTGAAGACATTTTCAGAATTAGAGAACCTCTTCATCAAGCGATTTGCCGGAGCTCAGCACCACATCACTATAGGTGATTTAGTGATAGAGAAGCAGAAGCCAAATGAAACCTTGGTGGATTACATACTTCGATGGAGAAATCTAAGTATGAAGTGTGAGCCATAGCTACAAGAACAGCATGCAGTCGGCATTTTACTTAAGAGCATTCATGGCCCGATAGCACTTCTCCTCAAGGGATTTACTATTAAAACTTTTGAGAAGTTGTTAAGCAAGGCCGGAAGCTTGCAAGAGGAGGCGAAGCAATTAAGTTTCACCGACAAAACAGACAAACAGAAGCCCGTGAAAACTTTTAAAAAGAAGTCCGGGATCGTCGCAGCTGTCGATAAAGGCAAGTAGCCGATACAAATACCGTCAGAACGGCCGCAACAACCCCGACCCAGCTATCAGTCATCTCAACAGTATGAACAACCGCCTCGTCCACAACATACTCTAAAGGAGCTTTTGAACAGGGAGTATCCGTTCAAGAATGAGGCAGTGCCGAAAATGTTCCGCAGTCTGATGAAGACTCCAGATTTCCAACTACCAGAACCTAAGAGACCAGAAGAAGTCGACAAGAAAGGTGATCCCAACTTTTGCCCTTACCACCGGATGCTTGGGCATAAGATAGAAGATTGTATTACCTTCAAAAGTTGGCTCAACGACAATCTTCGGAAAGGGAATATAACGATCCCGAAGGAGTACATGAAGGAACCCCAAAAGGAGGTTCCGTCAATGTTATCTCGACGGATCTCATTGTTCTGATAGATCCCTATGCGACTGATGATGGATGGACTACCGCTTGGACAAAGTCTGCGAAGAAGATTTTGGATCAAATCAAAATCGCTTCGGTGCTAGCATCAACTCAGGGTTCGAAACCTGCCAAGTCAGCACTATCACTTGCGATAGAAGAACCACCTCAACAGGAGACGATTGAAGAGAAGAAGAAAATCGACGAAGAAGAGAAGACCGAGGCTCTTAAGGCTAGACTAGGGGCTGCTTATCCTAGGATAGTTGTTTCCGATTAGAGGGAGAAATTTCTCGAACCTCTGACTCTGTATGATTATTTGCTCACTCCGGTGGGATCTTATAATGATAAGGGTTATGGTGTTGGCTACGTTTTGACTGTTTCTAACGATTGCGTAACTACCGACAATCCGGACATCGATTCCGATACAAATGACAATTCTTAAATCATACACAATCTCGACAATCACAATGACAAAGAAAACATCCACCAAAGAGGCTACGAGAGTTCAACAAGCAACGAATCTATTTGCGAGTTTTGAGGAGCTCCAGTCACGATAGAGTTAGAGCCTTCAGACTCGAAGCTAATCCGGAAGAACCCGTCATTCCGATTCAAGAGGAGACACCAGCAAACTCAATACTAGATTCAGGAGAAATTACAGAAGTTAACTTAAGAAGTGGAAGAGTTCTACCTCCGAGAATGGTTCCAAAGGACAAAAGGAAAGATGGTGGTTGTTCAGGAAGAACCAACCCCGGCAGCAGAAATACCCATTCGAGAAGAAGCCGAGACACATGAAAATAAAGTGGACTACAACGTGCTAGCCCATCTTAGGAAACTACTGGCCAAACCGAGCATCTACGACGCTCTCTTCTTATCAAAGGAGATGAGAGAAGCTCGATCAAGGCCTTACTTGATCCAGAAATTTGCTTAGCTCAAATGGCCGGAGATTCCTTAGATGAGGTTTGCTCGTTAAAGGAACAACGAGGTGTCACCTTCACGGACAATGACCTACTACTTGGGACAACAGACCACAACCGACCGTTGTACATTTCAGTTACAATAGGAAAGTTTACACTCTCCAGAGTATTGGTGGATCCAGGAGCATCAATCAACATAATGAATCTTCGAACTCTAGCATATTTGGAAATTGATGCTCGCGAGCTTGAAGCAGACAAAATGTTATTAAGAGGATTCAACCAGAAAGGAGAAAGAGCCCTCGGATCAATAACACTGCTAATGAAAACCGGTTACTTAGCAAAGACAACCGAAAAATTTCACATAATTGATTCAGAAACGTCATTCAACGCTCTACTGGGCCGACCATGGATACATGAAAACAGGATAGTACTGTTGACCTCATTTTTTATGAGGTCTTCTCTTCTTCTTTTTAGTACTTAGGATCTAGCCTTAGGCTTTTCCTTTGACTATCTTAGAGGACTAGAATTGGGACCCACCACTTATAAATTCAAACCACTTCTTAACTCCCTGCAAACTCCACAAACTTGATTATAAACCCCTAATCACCTAGAGGGTGGAAATCAAATGTGGAAGTTTAAAGGATGAGTTCCTATAGGACTCTTTGGCCTTAGGACTGCCCTGGGTGGCCTGGTCTGATGAGGGGCTGACTTACACACACACTACACCTATACACTACACTTTCACACACCTATACCCAACTTGACCTCCTGACTAATGTAGGTGATTCACAGGGATGGTCCTTAACCCCTAAGCCCTTGGCTAAGAGGGTTAGGAACAACATAGTGGATGCCTCAAATGAGTCCCTTCATGGCTCATGTGGGCTTGATATGGCTTCATGGCTCAACCAAAATGATTTCATTCCACTTACATTCACCTAATCTTCAATTTTCCAAATTTTCAATTTTCGACCCCGGGACCCTACACCCGCCTAACCTACCCAAAACCCTTGAAATCCTCTAAAATTCCCAAATCACCCAAAATTCCTCAAAACCAATCCCAAACATTTCCACATTACTCAAATTGACCATCCATACCCAAAAATATCAAAAATTCCAAGAATACCTCCCAATACCCTCCAAATACCCAAAATACCCCTCTTGACCCAAAAATCCAAAAATTCAGAAAATTCCCAGAAAATTCTAAAAAATCCCAAATATTCCCAATTTCATTTTGTTCAACTACACCATGGGCCAATTTTGTCAATTTGCCCTACTTTTGTCAAAACCCCCAATTTGACCCATTTTAACCCAAAGTGAACCCAATGTCAATCCAAACCTACTCAATTGACCCAAATTCTAGTCCAATTCAATTCTAAACATCAATTCAACATTCCCAACACCAATCTAGACCAAATTCAAGTCCAATTTGATTGACATTTGGATCCAATTTCACTTTTGGCCTTAAAGCCCAATTTGGACCCACCACCCAAACCTAACCCAAACTCACCCAATTCAACTCCAATTAACCCCAAATCTTTTCTAAATCTTCCTTAACATCCCTAAAAACAAAACAATAACATGATTTGCCAAACATTTAGACCCAAACACCACTCAAATTCAACCCAAAGCTAAAAGGCCCAATTTTAACCTAAACTCAAACCTAACCCAAATAAGCCCAAACCCCAAAATCAAAGCTCAACAAAGGCCAAAACCTCTTTGAAACACTCCCATAAACATTTCCCAACACTTATTTTACATCAATTTCAACCCTAGCCCAACATTGGCCCAAGTTAGCCCAATTTGACCTACATTGGCCCATTCACCAAAGAGGTCCAAATCCAACCCAAACCTAGCCCAAACACTTCAAGTTTATTCCAAATCATTCATGAAACATTCTCAAACTAAATTCAACACTCCTGGGATCCAATCCTTTGCAAAATTTACATCCACCAATTTGTTTTCAAACCTAAAGGCCCACTTTCCTAAACCATTCTAAAAGCCCATTTCCACCAAATACAAAAGCCTAAAATTGGCCCTAAAGCCCACATGGCAATTTCTTTTCATCATACCTTTAATTGATATCACCCCTAAGTTTCAAAATCATCATTAAACCATTCCAAATCAAGCTTCATACAAATTCCCATCAAATTACCAAAATTTCTAAAATCCATTTTCATGAAATCGACCAAGCTTTTCCCCAAGCCAAAGACAAGCCATGCAAGCCATGGGCAAGCCACATGAAGCCATGGAAGGTTTGACATGTGATCAAGCCATTAATGGCAAAAGGAGGAGCCTCTTTTAAGCCCCCTTAAAAAGGTTTTAACCCTTTTAATGCTTCACCTTAATCCATGATTAATCAAAATATTCATGGATGGTGACTTCTCTACCCTTTTCTAGCCG
The DNA here is from genome assembly GCA_022702705.1 of Papilionanthe hookeriana x Papilionanthe teres. NCBI lineage: Eukaryota > Viridiplantae > Streptophyta > Magnoliopsida > Asparagales > Orchidaceae > Papilionanthe > Papilionanthe hookeriana x Papilionanthe teres. Next base: position 151,616,785 of record CM040427.1, on the reverse strand, counting down.
ATTCACCCGATCCTCCCTCAGCCCAAATCAGCCATGGAAGGGTGCACCAAACCCAAAATGGTGGGTTGACCCATTTGGACCCAAAATGAGCCTCTCCCCATACCCTTTCGATTCAAACCCTTTACACATGTCCATGGCCAATTGATCGCACAAACCTCCAGCCCCGACCCACCTGGACTCGAGGGTGACCCATGCCTGCCGGCCGCCCGCCCGGGTCGCCGGAAAACACCATGGCCGAGACCTCGGGAGGAGCCAAACTTTGGAATTCTACCTTACCGAGCCGCCCCATGTCCAATGGCCACCATGGCTCGTTCTTCCCATGCCCAGAGCAGCTCGATCCCAACCCTCGGCCATCCCCGCGAGGCCCTCCAGGCCACCTCTATTTAAACCCGACCCCCTCATGGCCATGAGAAGAGAGTTGCACAAACCTTGCCGAAACTCTGCCAAAATTGTTCCAAACCCTTCTCCATCCTTAGAGCAGTTGATCCCTAGTGTCAATTTGTCCTAATCCTCACCAACAGAATCCAATTTCTCAACTGAAATTTCACCCAAAACCAGGACACTTCTCCACAGTGGATCAATCCTCAAATTGATTGGTCCTACACCTTCACTGGACCAAGAGGAGAAGTTCCCCACTGAAAGCCCCATCTCCAAGCCACCCAGTTGCTCCAGCCTCCAAGCTTTGTGATCGGGCTTGGTCGAAATCATACCTAGGCGATTCATCAGACTAGGAGACTTCATCTGGAGCTTGCTGGGATCCAATCGAAGGTGACACAACCCTCAGATCGAAGCCACACTTCTCTGAGCAAAGGTATGAGCTAATTCTTCATCCCGAGGTTCTGGAGATTATCCATTTCAAATGCTTTAATTTCAATGCATGATCACCGTATAGATGTATTCATCTCTTCAAGACGAATCCATAGAGCATAAGAACACGAAAATCCATTGAGTATTGAGTGAGATATTAGGGATTTAGTGTGGACGGCTCTCGGGTAAGGACGCCTGGGGACGATGAAAGGATGTCGTTCATTTAATACACGTGTGCACGAACGGCCAGGATCGCGTCGGATCAGGAGATGGAACGACAAAGCGGAGCCCCGGAGCGCTGAGTCAGATGGCGGCGTCGAACCAGAACACGCCGCATGGCCTTTCGGAGCTGCCGAGGTTGACGCGGCGCCGCGTGGATAAGTAGGAAATTAGGGTATTTTTTGATTTATTTAATTCCCTAAACTTCAAAAATTCATAACTTTGTGTAGGAAAATCAGAAAAATAAAATAAAAATACTCTCTTGTTCAGTGAACAGAGGAGAATAATGTGGAAAAGAAATCATTTAATTTCATCAAGTATTTTATTTTTAATGATTTATTTACCCTCTGCATTATTTTAATTCTACATGCATATAGGAAATTCACCATGGCATGAGACCATAGGGCTTTTGAAGCCTCTGAATTTGGGAACATTCCCCGAATTTTCCAAAGTCGAGGCCATCCCTAAGAGAAGTTATTGATTTTTCAAATTCATGTTGCTCGTTTTAAGTATTTTAATTCCAATAATTAGCATGTTGTGAAATAAATTCTAGAAAAATTTGGTGATGTCTCTTATGACTGAGAGGACCCTAGTTAAAATAGATTTTGGATTAATTCATTTAAAATAACCCTAATTGGCTTAAACACCCAAAATAGCTCCTTAATTAATTAGAGTTAACCATATATCAAATTGGCTTGAAATCAATTCTCCACTGACCTTTAGGATCAGAAGAACCCACCATAAAAATTTGAAGTCAATTGGACTTGGTTAGCCCTACTAAATGGGTTGATTAAGCTACTTAGTAATTTTAAACTTTAAAAATTCATAACTTTCAAAATACCTTTCAAAAATTCACCAAATTGATTTTGGAGCCTCTCTGATATCAGGGGAATTTAAGGAAATTAAAATTTCAATTTTCTAAAAAATTTAATTTTTTGCATTATTTTAATATTTTAATAATAAAAAAATAATAAAATTCACCAAAATGTCACATTTTGAATTTTAATCACCAAGGAACAAACCCCATATTTTTCTTAGGTCTATTTAATGAGATATTAAATTTTAAAGCCCTAGGGTAATTTTAAAATTAAAAAAATGTATTTTCTAGCATTTTCATTAAAATAATTATAATAAATCAAAGAAAAATCAGAAAATTGCAAAAATTGATTCTCTGATTTCCTTGATATCGGAGAGATTTTTGAAAAATATAAATTTCATTTTTCAACCTTTACTTTATTTTTAAATTAATTAATACTCCAAAACTTAAAATAATTATAATAAAAATAATATAATTCAAACAATCACCAAAATTGGTCCAAGTAGTCCTCTGGTCATTAGGAATGTCCCATAATTTTCTTAAGGACAGAAACTTTCCCTTGGTCAAATTATTAAATTTTCCTTGGAAATTCCTATTTTCCACTAAAAATAATTACATAATTAAATTAAATACAGAAAAATCACATTTTCTCCTCTCATGTCTTTATTGACATATGAGTGAAGTCACATAAAAATTTCAAGTTCATTTAAGCTCAATTTAGTGAGTTATGGATTTATTAAGCTTGAAGGGCAAAATGGTAATTAAAAATTTTAACCCTTAATTAAAACTTTAGGTTTAATAAAATTAACTAGTAAAATATTTGATCTTAATCTGATTTGGATGATTGAAATTTAAATAATTAAAGGGTAGAAACCTACTAAACAATTTAAGATAATTAAAATAAATCTTAATTAAATAATTGATTAAATTTGGAAGAATAATAAAATTAGAATTATTAAAATAGGGATATTATTAGGAAGAGATTTATTCTTTAATTTAAAAATCCCTAAATTAATCATCTCAATAATATTTAATTCCTAATTAAAAATGATAATTCAAATTTAAGTTTTAAAATGTTAAAAGACTTAATCATTAAAATTAAATTAAAAATTTAAATTATTAAACTCTTTTTAAATTTTGAATTAAATTAAAATTAAAAATAAAAAAAATTAAATTAAAGATTAAATTAAATTAAATCAAACAAATTAAATAAATTAAGTTAAATTAAATCAAATAAAGTAAATTAAATTAAATAAAATTAAATTAAAATAATAATAATAATAATAGTAATAAATAATTAAATTAAATTAAATTAAATTAAATTAAAGCATATTAAATTAAATTAAATTAAATTAAATTAAAATGAAATAAAATCAAATAAAATTAAAATTAAATTAAAAAAAAATTAAAATTAAGATTAAAACTAAAATTAAAAAATTAAAATTAAATTAAAATTAAAACTAAACCAAGTTAAATTAAATTAAAGTTAAATTAAATTGAATTAAATAACATCACCTAAGACATAAAGAAATTAAATATAAAGCAACTTGAACACTATTCCAAATTTAAACCCGTTAATTGAAGTTAAACTAAATCATAAATCATTTGAACACCAATTTGCCCTCGAGAGCTTTGGTTATCATAACTCCTAAACAGAACGTTAAATGAAATGCTACTTCACCTATAGGATATTCAAATGTCCTAGTTCACTGAGCAAGATAACAAAACTTGAATTCCTGGACGATTAATTCATTTGTATGATTAAATTCATTTGGACTTAAAACAATACTATCAATATTGAAAAGATGTTTAAGATTCTTCTTAAGCACTTCCTCAATATGATAGGATATTTATAAGAATAATTGAACTTAATTGTTCTTCGATGAAGAAAATCGTCCTCAAACCAAAACACAAGGACCTAGACGTCATAGGAAATGACTAGCTATAGGATTAGGAATTTGGTAGAAAACCATAACCCTTCCCTTAGCTTTACCTAGGAACTTGCTTAAATATTCTAATTGTGTTTAAGTGCAGCTTGGGATGACGGGAAGACCCTCCGGTACGCTTTTATTTTATTGCAATTTACCTTATTGCAATTTATTTAATCGCATCGCACTTACTTTTCTTGCATGATAAACAACTGTTGCATGAAAACCCACACCTTTAGGATAGTCCCTAAAACTAAAACCAAAACTAAATTAAAAGTCATTGCAAGAAAGAATTTACCGCCACAACATTTCAAAATATAAAACAACTCAAAATTTAATCACAAACAGAACACAAAACTACAATTACAACTAAATTAAAACATCCTGTTGGATGATCGGGAATACCTCGGATGATGTAACCTACGTGTTGCTAACGGGATTTCCCACGGTCTAAATGAAAGTGTGGAACTCATTTAGTTGAGTTTAGCAAATTCATCTAGACTAAGTGAATCAGATAAAAATAACGATGCCGAAAGGATGGAACCGTGGGATCTTAACCGGTGTTGTTATAATCAACTTTAAGATTTATTTTAATTAAAACATAAAAAAAAAACACTTGGAAATTAAGATTTTCTCTAAACCAAAACACTTTTCTCATCTCCTGATTTATGACTTCTAAAACTAAACCTCTGCAACAACAAGGAGCTCGGAGCATGGTGGGCAGCACGGCCATCGTCGTCAGCAAAACCTGAGTCTACTTCGCAAAACCTTCTTAGAATTAAACAACAAAGCCATAGGACTTCGAGGTAGTTTGCCTAGTGCAACATAAATCCTCAACCTTTTGCTAGGCATTTGCATTTCAAATTAAGCCCTAACCGGACTTAGGATTCCGAGGTAGTCGTTCGGTACGACATAAACCCTCATAACTTCAAGGCTATTTGTATGATTCTATCATATAAATATAAGTCCTAATTAATTAAAATTGGCAAGATCAAAACATTAAATAGATATTAGGATCTTCCTAAATTCAAGCCAAACAATAGGATAGTCGGGAAATTATCGAAGTTCGCTTCGAATCCGTAATTTCTCCTACCTTTCTTCCTTTGAAATCCTAAAATAAAATCTTCCAAATTTGATCCACTCCCTATTGAAATTCTAAAATTCAATCCCTTGAAAACTTAAATTTTAAGATTCTTGAGAGCAGAACTACTGATTATTATCGAGAGTTTTCTTAGGTGATTCTCGTCACTTAAGATGTAATTAACTATAGGGGCTTGCCCTTATAGGGAATTTTAAGAACCCAGGTAATATAAACCCTGCTTAATTCATTTATATTAAGTAGGGGAACTTGTCGGCTTATAAAATTGGTTCGCAAACCAAACGGATGTCACAAATCTTCTAAGTTTATTTAATCGAGCCCCATCACCAAACAGTGTGTCTATTCTTCGAGATAGATACACAGTTTGTGATGCGGTGCTCATTTATATAAACTATTCGGGATGTGAGATCGGCTTGATTTCATATCTTAAAATTTTCAAATTTAAAATTATTTTCAAAATAAAATACTACTTTTCAAATTATTTATTTAAATTAAATCTAAAATTCGCCGACAATTTCTATAGGTGACCCTTTTTCAAAAATACAACACATAACCTAAAAATATGCCAACAACTTCTGGCGACTCCGCTGAGGACAATTCCTCTCTCCATTTTAATCAGACAATTCTGCTTTCAAAAATTGGTAGTGTATCCATATTCCTAGTGGATCAAACTACCCTTCTCTCCGTTGGAATACTATGTTCATTTCTACCTTGAACAAGTGTAGCCAACATTCTCTCGGATTTAGGAGCCACTGTTTAGACACCCCTAAACGGAGAGGTTCCGAGATCCTTTTACCTCATTTCTGAGGTGGGGTGGACCCCCAATAGGTGTTAGTTTAGGAGTGATCCTCTGAGTCAAGAAGTCTTGCATAAGACTTTCTCTTCCTTTCCAAGTCTGAATCGGATTCATTACCTTCTCTACACCTTTGAACATTTCGTTTTAAATAAACAAACCCTCTAATGAATGACTCTTTTAACAAATAACTCCTTATAAATCCATGAACAAGAATGTGTTCGGACTCTTTTTGATGCCTTTCTTTTCGTCCCGATGAGAAGAAGCATAACTTGGGACCGACAATCAGAATCCGCCCTGCGAAATGGAAGCCCCAAAGCTGATTTTCTCCTTCACCAATGGACTGGACTTCGCTGTTTGCAAGGATGAGCTGCCCGACAATGGGATCATCAGGTTTGGACAAGGATCCGAGAACACAAATGTCAAGATCACCGACATTTCCCTTTTCGCGCTAACAAACAAAGTATCTGAAGCTAAGAAGCCGTTGATTGAGTTCAACCTTAGGTCAACTCGAGAGTTTCCTCCCCTGCAAAAGATCCCGACTGAGAGGAGTACGGCTGTCCGCAGAAGGACTGTTCTTGCTACCCCCACTGGTCTAGCTGTCTCTGCACCTACCCCGGCTTCTGCCAGATTAAAGGGGAAGGAAATCCAGAACTATGGTTAACCTGTTACTTTGGAGGGTACAGACTTTCCTATGAGACCTTCCATTTTTGAAATCGGGTCCAGCTCAAGAATTCCATCACTAACACGGACCCAAAGAAGGAACAGAAGTAGGAAGATTACCAGGAAGGCTAGAGCTGTCGAAGTTGCCTTCCTGGAGAAAATCCCAGAAATCCCTGAGTACACACCACTACCTGAATACATATCGTTGCCTGATGATACACCCTTTTTGGAAGGAAGTAGATTTCACCCCCTTTCCACCGCAGCTGACGAGGAAAATGTCCGCAGAATTGTTTCTACATTACCCCGACCCGCATACTACAACGACAATAGAAAGAAAAGGGCTAGGATCACACCATTTGCCCGACTACAGACTGTGATCGAGAAGCTAGCAAAGAAAGAGAAATGCCCCGTATCAGAAATTCTACGAAGGATAGGGCGGGTGCCGACCAAATCCCGTCTTGGGCCCCGAGTAGAACCCGCCATCGTTACGGAAAAGCCAAATAAAAGGATGAAGACTAGTCCGCCCGTCGTCGTTTCAGGATTACAGATTAGTGGAGGATACCGCCTTCCGACATTTGGCCGACGCACCATCCGGTCCTGGACCTTCCGCCGCAAGAAGGATGGTATGGTGTCCCACTACCTGGACGACTAAGATTGAAACAACGACTCGAGAAGGAAAGTCTCGTCAGGAGACTCGAATCCGAAGAAAGTGCTACTGCAGTAAAGGGGACTCGTGAGAAGGGAACCCGACAGCTATCACACGACAACTGCGAGGATGCACAGAAAGGACCGTTAGAGGACGCTATGGAAAAGTTAAGGACTGATATTCGATGACTAGCAAAAGAAAGAGAAGAGAAATTCGGAGACGAGATTGATTCGTCGGAATTCATGGACGATGAGTATGCAGAAATCAACATGGTCGAAACGCGAGCTTCATCAGCTTCACAAGGTGCTCCTGCAGCCGCAGAAAGAGAGGAGCCGGAAGTAATGAGGAGGCAGCTTCAAGAGAAAGACGATACGATCGCACAAATGGCGAAAAGGATGGAAGAGATGGCTGTAGCCCTAGCCACTCTCCAAAGTCAAGTGCAACCCCAAAGAGAGACACCCCCGCAGGTCATTCACATTGTGGACGGAGGAAAGGAGATTACATCCGTCAACGGGGATGATCACCAAAGAAAGATACAACACAAAGTATGATTCCGTAAAAGATATCAAGAGCTTGGTGGAACGACAGAGTGCGAGAAGCCTTAGCACAATCAAAGAGCGGGACATCCATTCGGACGGGTAGACCTTACCCGGAAGAATTCGACGCCGTCTAGTACCCAAAAGGCTTCGTACCACCTCTCGTTCAAGACCTCCGATGGAACCGGAACCCCCGACAAGCATGTTGCACACTTTCGTGCCGCTTGTTGCAATGCCGGCGGGAGCGATGCATTACTCTTCCGACGGCTCGTCGGCACTCGTCGTGGATCGCCTTTGATTGGTATGCGGAATTACCGAATGGTTCGGTGAAGACGTTCTCGAACTAGAAAACCTCTTCATCAAGCGATTTGCCGGAGCTCAAGCACCACATCACTATAGGTGATTTAGTGGTAGAGAAGCGTAGCCGAACGAAACTTTGGTGGATTACATACTTCGATGGAGGAATCTAAGTATGAAATGTGAACTACAACTACAAGAACAACATGCAATTGGCATCTTACTTAAGAGCATTCACGGCCCGATAGCACTTCTCCTCAAGGGATTTACTATTAAGACTTTTGAGAAGTTGTTAAGCAAGGCCGGGAGCTTGCAAGAGGAGGCGAACCAATTAAGTTTCGCCGACAAGACAAACAAGCAAAAGCCTGTGAAGACTTTTGAAAAGAAATCCGAGATTGTTGCAGCAGTCGACAAAGGCAAGCAACCGATACAAATATCGTCCGAACGGCCACAACGAACCTCAACGAATTATCAACAACCCCGACCTAGCTATCGATCATCTCCACAAGTATGAACAACCGCCTCGTCCGCAACGTACATTAAGGGAGCTTTTGAGCGTGGAATATCCATTCAAGAATGAGGCAAGCACTAAAAATGTTCCGTAGTCCGATGAAGACTCCAGATTTCCAACTGCCGAGCCTAAGAGACCGAAGAAGTCAACAAGAAAGGAGATCCCAACTTTTGCCCTTACCACCGGATGCTTGGGCACAAGATAGAAGATTGCATTACCTTCAAAAGTTGGCTCAACGACAACCTTCGGAAAGGGAATATAACAATCCCGAAGGAGTACATGAAGGAACCCCAGAAAGGAGGTTCCGTCAATGTTGTCTCAACTGATCTCATTGTTCCGATAGATCCCTATGCAACTGACGATGGATGGACTACCGCTTGGACGAGGTCTTCAAAAAAGATTTTAGACAGCATCCAAACCGCCTCGGTATGAGCTTCAATTCAAAGTTCGAAACCTGTCAAGTCGGCACTATCACTTGTGATAGAAGAACCACCTCAAGAGGAGACGATTGAAGGGAAGAAGAAAATCGATGAAGAAGAGAGGACCGAGGCTCCTAAGGCTAGACTAGGGGCTGCTTATCCTAGGATAGTTGTTTCGGATTCGGGGGAAAAATCCCTCGAACCTCTGACTCTGTATGATTATCTACTCACTTCGGTGGGATCTTATAATGATAAGGGTGATGGCGTTGGCTACGTTTTGACTGTTTCTAATGATTACGTAACTAGCGACAATCCAGACATCGATTTCGATACCATTGACAATTCTCAAATCATACACAATCTCGACCATCGCAATGACGAAGAAGACATCCATCAAGGAGGCTACGAGAGTTCAACAAGCAATGAATCTATTTGCGAGTTTCGAGGAGCTCCAGTCACAATAGAATTAGAGCCTTCAAACTCTGAAGTTAATCAAGAAGAACCTGTCATTCCGATTCAGGAAGAAACACCAGCAAACTCAACACTAGATTCAGAAGAAATTACAGAAGTTAACTTAAGAAGTGGAAGAGTTCTACCTCCGAGAATGGGTCCAAAGGACAAAGGAAAGCAGGTGGTTGTTCAAGAAGAGCCAACCCCGGCAGAAGAAATACCCATTCGGGAAGAAGCCGAGACACATGGAAATAAAGTGGACTACAACGTACTAGCCCATCTTAGGAAACTACCAGCCAAACTGAGCATCTACGACGCTCTCATCTTATCAAAGGAGATGAGAGAAGCTCTGATCAAGGCCTTACTTGATCCAGAAATTTGCTTAGCTCAAATGGCCGGAGATTCCTTAGATGAGGTTTGTTCGTTAAAGGAACAGTGAGGTGTTACCTTCACGAACAATGATCTATTACTTGGAACAGCAGACCACAACCGACCATTGTACATTTCGGTTACAATTGGGAAGTTTACACTCTCAAGAGTATTGGTGGATCCAGGAGCATCAATCAATATAATGAGTCATCGAACACTAGCATACTTGGAAATTGATGCTCGCGAGCTCGAAGCCGACAAAATGTTATTAAGAGGATTCAACCAGAAAGGAGAAAGAGCCCTCGGATCAATAACACTACTAATGAAGACCGGTGACTTAGCAAAGACAACCGCAAAATTTCACATAATTGATTCGAAACGTCGTTCAACGCTCTACCGGGCCGACCATGGATACATGAAAACCGAATGGTACCATCATCTCTACATCGGTGCATCAAGTACTACGATGGAGGGGAACAAGGTGCATCAAAGGTGACTTACGGCCATTCTCCGTACATGAGATTGGAATCCATGAAGACGCAGACTTATTATGCACCACCGAAGAAAACAATCTTCTCCGGAGATACCATAACAAATGAAGCAAAGAAAGTTCGAGACAACGAAGAACCCGAAGTTCTAGTCCACCAGCCACTCACCACTCCCTTACGGCGAGATGGTGAAGGTTTCTCCACAACTCGCATCCGAGGTCGAGGCCGGGGATGAGGTCGTGGCAGAGACGTTAGGACGATTGGACAGAGGAAATCAACCATCAATGTTGATTGGGAAGATAGTTCTGAAGAAGAAAAAGAGATCAAGTAGGAAGCAGCGACAATAAGTCGGAAGAAGCCGCAATTCAAGATCTCTCTCGAAGATGAAAAGAATGAAGAATATAAATCAATGTACGAGAAGATTAATCACAATGTACATACTATGACCCTAACCCCAATCCATTCTAATAAGATCGAGGGTATGGTGGTTAAAGAGGTACATAGCGGCGGTACAAAGCCCATCAAATTCTACCGTGGTGCTTCTTCCTCCAAAACTGAAAATAATGTACAATTTGAAGATGTCACTTCATCATAATTAATGGAATTACCTTTTGAGTGGTACTCTCCCTGTGTCCAAAATTTAATTCAGCGTGGTTTCTTACCTCGACAATGGACAAAAGGTCAATCACAAAATTTTGAAAAATTATGGAATAACTCCGGTCGTCTACCCAATTCAAAGCATGGTCTCGGATTCGGCACATTAGGATCAGTTGACGATACTGAATTTTGCTTGGTTGTCACTTGCGAGTCTAATGAAAACTGCTTGGAAACTACAGAAGAATTTGAAGATTTACAAATTGGAGACGCTCCACCAGAGTTCGAAGAAGAAATTAAATCTACAATAGATGAGTTAACGGAAGTTAACTTAGGTACTAGCGAAGAGCCTAGACCTACCTTTGTTAGCTCCTTACTCAATAAAGAAGACTCCGAAGAAATAATCAAGTTATTAATGGAATTTAAAGACTCGTTTTGCTTGGAACTATGACGAGATGCCGGGATTAGCTCCGGAGGTCGCAATCCATAAGCTAGGAGTGGATCCTACTTCGTCCCGCCGGACAAGGTCCTAGAAGAATGCGTCTAGAAATTGAACAACAAGTCATAACCGAAGTTAAAAAGCTAATAGACGCTAAATTTGTCCGTGAAGAACAATACCCGACTTGGTTAGCCAATGTGGTGCCGCTAGAAAGAAGAATGGTCGGATCGAATTTGTGTGGACTTCGGAGATTTAAACAAGGCATGTCCAAAAGATGAATTCCCTCTACCGATCCCGCAATTAATGATCGACATTGCTTCAACGCATGAAATATTCTCATTCATGGATGGATCTTCGTGGATACAACCGGATAAAATGGCTCCGGAAGATGAAAAGCTTACAGCATTCGAACGCCGATCGGAGTATATTGCTACACAAGTGATGCCATTCGGATCGAAGAACGCAGGAGCAACATACCAGTGAGCGATGACAAGAATTTTTGATGATCTCATCCACAATCAAGTCGAATGCTACGTGGATGATGTGGTCATCAAAAGCAAAGTAAAGGAAAATCACTTGTATGATTTGAGAATTGTTTTCGAACGATTAAGACAATTTAATCTTAAGATGAATCCCTTAAAATGCGCCTTCGGCGTCACCTCCGGGAAATTCTTAGGATTCGTTGTCCGACATCGTGGAATTGAAATCGACCCGGAAAAGATTAAAGCTATCTTGGAAATGCTGCCTCCCAAAACCTTAAAACAACTACGATCCTTTCAAGGTAAGCTAGCATATCTTCGACGCTTTATCTCAAACTTGTCAGGTAGGTGTCAGCCTTTCTCGGCACTAGTTAAAAAGGATGCCAAATTTATTTGGGAAGAGAAATGCCAGAAGGCCTTTGAGGACATTAAGCAATATCTAATGACACCTCCTGTCTTAGCAGCTCTGAGTCTCGTGTAAACCGTCGATAATTTATACCGCGGCTTTAGACGACTCTCTCGGAGCCCTGTTAGCCCAGGTCAATGATGAGGGTAAAGAAAATGCTCTTTACTATTTAAGCCATCATTTACTTCTGACGGAAATAAGGTATCCCGCAATTGAAAAGCATTGTTTGGCCCTGATCTTCGCCGCTCAAAAGCTCAGGCACTACATGCTTTTTCATAAGGTCAACCTGATCTCAAAATTTAATCCATTGCAATACTTGATGACCCGTCCAACGCTTTCCGACAGACTTGCCAGATGGTCAATGATATTATTGCAATTCGATATAACTTTCGTGCCTCTCCGTGCCGTAAAGGGACAAGTCCTAGCAGACTTCCTCGCAGCACACCCCTTGCCTGTAGGATCTACTCTCAATGACGACTTGTCAGACGAACAAATAATGAGCCTAGAAGACCCTGATGATCGACGTTGGGAATTATACTTCGACGGAGCATCTTCAGCACACAAAGACGAAGAATCGCAAGTGATAGTGCCCAGTAAGGCAGGAATCGGATTAATCTTTATAACACCGGAGCGGGGGATGTTAAGATACTCCTACCACTTGACAGAGCCGTGTACAAACAACGAAGCAGAATACGAAGCCCTCATAACAGGACTGGAATTAGCTATTCAAATGGGGATAACGGACATCAACATCTACGGGGACTCGCAGCTAATCATTCAACGGATCGCCGGACGATACGGAATTTTAAAGCCAAGACTCGAGCAATACTTCCAGTATGCCATACAGTTGTTGGAACAGATTCCAAATGTGACGATCTACAAAATTCCCAGGAAAGAAAATGATTTAGCAGATGCGTTAGCTCGCCTCACAAAAGAGTTTGCCTGTTTGCAAGATGAGTCAGTGGAAGTGTCAGTTCACGGACGTCAGGTCCTATCACAGCTTGACATAGACACAATACACAAATCAGGAAAAGGAGACGAATCAGTTGCAACAGTGACAGAGAACACGAAGATCGGCGACGGCCATTAATGGACTACCTACAAACAGGAAAACTACAAGACGATAGGTCGCTAGCCCATCAGATCAAGAAAAGAACTCTGTCTTACGCATTAATAAACAACACGTTATACAGAAGGTCTTTCGATCAAATGTGGCTAAGATGCCTAAGCGGGTCCGAGGCCCGTGAAATTGTTAAAGAGGTGCATTCCGGACTCCGTGGCGCTCACCGGTCGGGTCCGAAGATGAAAATGAAAATTAAAAGACTAGGGTACTACCGGCCCTCGATGATGATCGACTGCATGAAAATCACCAAGAGCTGTCACCAATGCCAAGTGCACGGAGTGGTTCTACACCAACCTCCAAATGTGTTACATCCGACAATTGCATCGTGGCCATTTGAATGTTGGGGCACAGATATAGTGGGTCTAATAGAACCACCGTCTTCAAAAGGACATCGCTTCATTCTTACGGCTACAGATTACTTTTCCAAGTGGGCAGAGGCAGGTCCACTCAGAGAAGTGAAAGCACACCACGTGCTACGGCTTTTCAAGAACCAAGTTGTCTACCGTTTCGGAGTGCTGCGCGAGATCATCTCGGATAATGGGTCGGCATTCGAAGCACGCAAATCAACAATTTTGTCAGGAGACACATAATCGACTGGCGATATTCAACAATTTACTACCCAAGAGCAAACGGCCTGGATGAGGCTTTTAATAAAACTCTTGTTCAAATCTTAAAGAAAACCTTGGACGATAATAAGAGAATTTGGCACGAGAAATTATTAGAAGCCTTATGGGCCTACCGGACAACCTTCGAACTCCTACTCAAGCTACACCTTACGCTCTGGTGTATCGGTCCGAGGCAGTGTTACCTTTAGAGGTTCAGCTTCCTTCACTTAGACTTGCTGTTGCAAACAAGATCACGACAGAAGAAAATGCCAGATTACGACTGGAGGAATTAGAAAGCCTGGAAGGTAAAAGACTTGCAGCGCAGCAGAATTTAGAATTATACCAAGCTAAGATGGTTCAAGCCCATGACAAATTGGTCCGCCCGAGAACCTTCAAAGTTGGTGACTTAGTTCTCGTTCTCAAAAGACCTATCCTTGCACACCGCAAGATAGGAGGAAAATTTGAACCCACTTGGGATGGGCCATTTGTGATCGAGGCGGTCTACTCGGGAGGCTCCTACCGACCTAGTGAATTGCCAAGGAGAACGACATATGCTTCCGATCAATGGACGATACTTGAAAAAGTATTACGCTACCTGATGTTTCGAAGGAATGAATTCTTTATCCTTAGAAGCACGAGCGAAGTAATTACTTATGACTAGGTCCAAACCCAAAAATAATAAAAAATGTGCTAAGATAAATAAAATCATGATAATAAAGTTTTCCTTGTTTTCTTTTCCAAATCAAAATCTCTTTCCTGATCTTATCCCACTTCATTCCTGTTAAATTTAAAAATATAAGAGTAATAAAAAAAATTGTCTTTAATAAACATTTTCTTAATGTTCTTGTTCTTAGTACAGCCCCTGATCCTTTTCCTTATCTTTTCGCAGGGAAATGTCGAACGGGCGGTTGGTCCCGAACTTTAGAAATGGCGTAAGCCTCGCACTCGATGAAAAGAGGTGAAAGATGGAGCGATAATCGAGATTGACTCGGACTTCGCACCGGCAGGCCTACGATACGAGGAAAGTGACCGGGTCCCGACTGACCGAGAAGAACCGCCCGGACGATACGATGATGAAAGTGGGTGGCCCAAGCCACCAATCCAAAGTAGCAAGAAAAGAAAGGCAAACACCGAAGAAGACAAGAAAATCAAGTCCGTAGTCGCTACGGCAGAGGGCGAGCTTGTCGCCGCCGCTCCCACGGAGATTCAAGAAGTTCGAAGAGCTACTCTCACAAGCAACGCAACGAAGAAATAAAAATCGCCGTATCCGCAAGATGTTAACCAAACTAGTCGCGGACCGGCGCGACGAGGCGAGCTTGCTACGCCGATACATACACTTCAAGGGCACCGGTTCACCAGGAACCTGAAGAAAGGAGGCCCGCTCCTAGGATAACAGAAAGGACCAGGAAAATCTCACGAAGATCAGAAGAAAGAAGGCTACCAAGCTACCAGATAGAACCACCAGTAATGCATGACCTTGTTGCAGAAGCAACCCCGGGGGATGTCCCAACGGACATCATCCCCGAGGAGCCGAGGTATGCAGGAGAACGTGAAGGGATTGAGCCGTATATCCCACAATACGTCACCGGGCCTCGCCATTTGCAAATTATTCCGCAGTACGAGCTGGAAAGAATGCGGAATGTCGAAAAGAAAACTTTTGAATACTTCGAGAGAATCGGAGGCGAAGGATCAATATACTAGAAGGCCTCGAGCTACATACAGACGTATTCTCAGAATATGAACAACAACAAATCGTGGATTGCATCCGGGATTTGAAAAGAATGGGCCGAGCGGGCCGCCTAAGGGAAACACCTACTCAGAACCCCGGAGATGGATGCCAGGGAAGGGAAGAATTACAATACAATGTGGATGATGTTACAACTTTGCGGAAGACATGAAGGGAAACCCACCAGGGATACTCCGTCATGGCCAAGTGGATCCAATGCCATTAGTCATCAAGAGAATGGTAAAGAGGTTGATAACATGGAGGGTACGCGCGCCAGATTGCATATCCAATAGCTGCATTATTAACATCTACAAGCAGGGTGATCGCATACCCCCGCACATAGATCACCACGACTTTGTCGGACCTTTCTGCACAAGTCTCTTTCCCGAACGAGTGTAACATCATGTTCGGATCCGACCTCCGGATAGCGAGGCCCGGGTGAGTTCCGAGGGCCGGTGAAAATACCTTTACCGGTAGGTTCCGTCATGATACCGAAGGGCAACGGAGCGGATATCGCTAGCATTGCATACCGGGAGTACCGAGTGAAGCGGATCTTAGTTACTTTCGGAGGGATGGACGACGAGAAGACACCTTACCACTTCCAGCCGGACCCGGAGCTAGAGAGCCTCCGGCCTTACGAGCTGTGAGTTACATGGAAAATATCACACCTCCAACGTACATCCATACGGCACCCTTGCTAAGGATGGCTTGGAAGGTGATGTTATTGACCATGTACCCCACTATTCAGACATAGATTTTTGACAGATGCTTCTTTGGATGGATTGATAAAGATCGTACATAGTCCATTTTGAGTCTACATGGATTGTATGAGATGTATTCCAGATCGAGTTGTATGATGTATCTTCAACATGATTGGAATGAAAGTGACCATGTCACATTTTTGGCCTTCACCTCTTTTGTGCAAATTGACTGGGAAACGCCATTAAAGTTAAATGAACTTCGAACAAAGAACAGAAAAGAAACAAAAAGAATAAAAAAAAACTTTCCGTAAAAATCTAAAAATGACGAACACCAAATTCACATGAACATTAAATAAACGATAAAATAAATTTGAATCGTTAAAGGACAGACAAAATGAACACAAATTTCAAATCAAATTTTAAATCAAATTTCAAATTCAATCTTTCCAGATTCCAAATCAAATCTCAATCAAATTCCAAATCCAATCTAAATTAAATTCAAATTCAATCTTTCCAGATTCCAAATCTCAATCAAATCTCAAATTCGATCTTTCAGATCTTAAATCAAATCTCAATCAAGTTCAAATTCAATCTCCCAAATCTAAAATCCAATCCGTTTTACCCTCTCCCTGGTCTGGGATGGAAGCGGTTGATTCCATTGACACGGATCGAATCTGATGGCGAGGAATTATACCCAATCCAAACCAGCAACTTTCGATTAACTCTTTTGAACGGGGTGTGTAGCATCTACATATTCCCTCCTAATCTATTTCCTTCATGAAAGTCTTTTACAACTTTCATGAAATTCTCGAAACACCAAAATTCCACACCTTTCAAATAAACACTACAGATCTTTGCAAAGTCAATGACTACATCAAATTCAAATTCTTGGAGTTGAGGATTTTTACATCCGAGACTGCATTGCTTTAGGATTCTTTCCCTATCGCAATGAAATACATCAAAATTAAAATTCTTGGAGTTGAGGATTTTTACATCCGAAACTGCATTGCTTTAGGATTCTTTCCCTATCACAATGAAATACATCAAAATTCAAATTCTTGGAGTTGAGGATTTTACATCCGAGACTGCATTGCTTTAGGATTCTTTCCCTATTTCAATGAAATACATTAAATTCAAACTTTTGGAGTTGAGGATTTTACATCCGAAATTGCATTGCTTTAGGATCCTTTCACTATCGCAATGAAATACATCAAAATTCAAACTTTTGGAGTTGAGGATTTTACATCCGAGATTGCATTGCTTTAGGATTCTTTCCCTATTGCAATGAAATACATCAAATTCAAATTCTTGGAGTTGAGGATTTTACATCCGAGACTGCATTGCTTTAGGATTCTTTCCCTATTGCAATGAAATACATCAAATTCAAACTTTTGGAGTTGAGGATTTTACATCCGAGACTGCATTGCTTTAGGATTCTTTCCCTATTGCAATGAAATACATCAAATTCAAACTTTTGGAGTTGAGGATTTTACATCCGAGACTGCATTGCTTTAGGATCCTTTCCCTATCGCAATGAAATACATCAAAATTAAAATTCTTGGAGTTGAGGATTTTACATCCGAGACTGCATTGCTTTAGGATTCTTTCCCTATTGCAATGAAATACATCAAATTCAAACTTTTGGGGCTGAGGATTTTACATCCGAGACCGCATTGCTTTAGGATTCTTTCCCTATTGCAATGAAATACATCAAAATCAAACTCTTGAGGTTAAGGATTTTACATCCAATACCGCATTACTCTGAGATCTCTCCTCACTGTAATGATTCAATCCAATCGATTCAATTTTCTTTTGAGGTTGAAGATGTTACATCTAAAACCACAAAATTCCAATTTTCATTTCAAGTTCAAATCCCTTCAAATTAATCTTGACAAAACTTCAATCTAAATTGAAACTCCAAACTAAAATCTAAGCTCACACATCAAAACTTAAACTAAAACAAAATAAAATCTAAGTTGAAATTCTCCCAGATTATGTGATCTGGAATTCACTTCCTTTTCCTTTCCCCAGCAAGAGTTCAGGAATCTCCAGTCTCAGAGATATACTTGACACTCCCCAGCGGAAACTCTTCTACTTTGTCCTAAGTTTGTCACTTGGACATCTGTGTTGGTTTTGTTGATCTCTTCGGTCAACGCTAATACGCGCGGTGTGCTTGGTTAGCTCACCACACCTATTGGGGGTCCATTTGCTTGGTTAGCCAATCCCTTCTTTTTAGTACTTAGGATCTAGCCTTAGGCTTTTACTTTGACTATCTTAGAGGACTAGAATTGGGACCCACCACTTAGAAATTCAAACTACTTCTTAACTCCCTGCAAACTCCACAAACTTGATTGTAAACCCCTAATCACCTAGAGGGTAGAAATCAAATGTGGAAGTTTAAAGGATGAGTTCCTATAGGACTCTTTGGCCTTAGGACTGCCCTGGGTGGCCTAGTTTGGTGAAGGGCTGACTTACACACACTACACCTATACACTACACTTTCACACACCTATACCCAACTTGACCTCCTGACTCATGTAGGTGATTCACATGGATGGTCCTTAACCCCTAAGCCCTTGGCTAAGAGGGTTAGGAACAACATAGTGGATGCCTCAAATGTGTCCCTTCATGGCTCATGTGGGCTTGATATGGCTTGATGACTCAACCAAAATGATTTCATTCCACTTACATTCACCTAATCTTCAATTTTCCAAATTTTCAATTTTTGACCCCCGGGACCCTACACCCGCCTAACCTACCCAAAACCCTTGAAATCCTCCAAAATTCCCAAATCACCCAAAATTCCTCAAAACCAATCCCAAACATTTCCACATTACTCAAATTGACCATCCATACCCAAAAATATCAAAAATTCTAAGAATACCTCCCAATACCCTCCAAATACCCAAAATACCCCTCTTGACCCAAAAATCCAAAAATTCAGAAAATTCCCAGAAAACTCCAAAAAATCCCAAATATTCCCAATTTCATTTTGTTCTACTACACCATGGGCTAGTTTTATCAATTTACCCTACTTTTGTCAAAACCCCCAATTTGACCCATTTTAACCCAAAGTGAACCCAATGTCAAACCAAACCTACCCAATTGACCCAAATTCTGGTCCAATTCAATTCTAAACTTCAATTCAACATTCCCAACACCAATCTAAACCAAATCCAAGTCCAATTTGATTGACATTTGGATCCAATTTCACTTTTGGCCTTAAAGCCCAATTCGGACCCATCACCCAAACCTAACCCAAACTCACCCAATTCAACTCCAATTAACCCCAAATCTTTTCTAAATCTTCCTTAACATCCCTAAAAACAAAAAACTAACATGATTTGCCCAACATTTAGACCCAAACACCACTCAAATTCAACCCAAAGCTAAAAGGCCTAATTTTGACCTAAACCCAAACCTAACCCAAATAAGCCCAAACCCCAAAATCAAAGCCCAACCAAGGCCAAAACCTCTTTGAAACACTCCCATAAACATTTCCCAACACTTATTTTACATCAATTTCAATCCTAGCCCAACATTGGCCCAAGTTAGCCCAATTTGACCTACATTGGCCCATTCACCAAAGAGGTCCAAATCCAACCCAAACCTAGCCCAAACACTTCAAGTTTATTCCAAATCATTCATGAAACATTCTCAAACTAAATTCAACACTCATGGGATCCAATCCTTTGCAAAATTTACATCCACCAATTTGTTTTCAAACCTAAAGGCCCACTTTCATAAACCATTCTAAAAGCCCATTTCCACCAAATACAAAAGCCTAAAATTGGCCCTAAAGCCCACATGGCAATTTCTTTTCATCATACCTTTAATTGATATCACCCCTAAGTTTCAAAATCATCATTAAACCATTCCAAATCAAGCTTCATACAAATTCCCATCAAATTACCAAAATTTCTAAAATCCATTTTCATGAAATTGACCAAGCTTTTCCCCAAGCCAAAGACAAGCCATGCAAGCCATGGACAAGCCACATGAAGCCATGGAAGGTTTGACAAGTGATCAAGCCATTAATGGCAAAAGGAGGAGCCTCTTATAAGCCCCCTTAAAAAGATTTTAACCCTTTTAATGCTTCACCTTAATCCATGATTAATCAAAATATTCATGGATGGTGACTTCTCTACCCTTTTCTAGCCGATTCACCCGATCCTCTCTCAGCCCAAATCGACCATGGAAGGGTGCACCAAACCCAAAATGGTGGGTTGACCCATTTGGACCCAAAATGAGCCTCTCCCCATACCCTTTTGATTCAAACCCTTTACACATGTCCATGGCCAATCGACCGCACAAACCTCCATATCCGACCCACTCGGACCCGAGGGTGACCCATGCCCGCCGGCCACCGCCCGGGTCGCCGGAAAACACCATGGCCGAGACCTTGGGAGGAGCCAAACTTTGGAATTCCACCTTACTGAGCTGCCCCATGTCCAATGGCCACCATGGCTATTCTTCTCATGCCCAGAGCAGCTGATCCCAACCCTTGGCCATCCCTGTGAGGCCCTCCAGCCACCTCTATTTAAACCCGACCCCCTCACGGCCATGAGAAGAGAGTTGCACAAACCTTGCCGAAACTCTGCCAAAATTGTTCCAAACCCTTCTCCATCCTTAGAGCAGTTGATCCCCAGTGTCAATTTGCCCTAATCCTCACCAACAGAATCCAATTTCTCAACCGAAATTTCACCCAAAACTAGGACACTTCTCCAGAGTGGATCAATCCTCAAATTGATTGGTCCTACACCTTCACTGGACCAAGAGGAGACGTTCCTCACTGAAAGCCCCATCTCCAGGCCACCCAGTTGCTCCAGCCTCTAAGCTTTGTGATCGGGCTTGGTCGAAATCATACCTAGGAGATTCATTAGACCAAAAGACTTCATCTGGAGCTTGCTGGGATCCAATCGAAGGTGACACAACCCTCAGATCGAAGCCACACTTCTCTGAGCAAAGGTATGAGCTAATTCTTCATCCTGAGCTTCTGGAGATTCTCCATTTCAAATGCTTTAATTTTAATGCATGATGACCGTATAGATGTATTCGTCTCTTCAAGACGAATCCATAGAGCATAAGAACACGAAAATCCATTGAGTATTGAGCGAGATATTAGGGATTTAGTGTGGACGGCTCTCGGGTAAGCACGCCTGGGGATGATGAACTGATGCCGTTCATTTAATACACGCGCGGAAGGAAGGCCAGGATCGCGTCGGATCAGGAGATGGAAAGACACAGCGGGGCCCCGGAGCGCTGAGTCAGATGGCAGCGTCGAACCAGAAAACGCCGCGTGGCCTTTCGGAGCTGCCGAGGTTGACGCGGCGCCGCGTGGATAAGTAGGAAATTAAGGTATTTTTTGACTTATTTAATTCCCTAAACTTCAAAAATTCATAGCTTTGTGTAGGAAAATCAGAAAATAAAATAAAAATACCCTCTTGCTCAGTGAACAGAGGAGAATAATGTGGAAAAGAAATCATTTAATTTCATCAAGTATTTTATTTTTAATGATTTATTTACCCTCTGCATTATTTTAATTCTCCATGCATATAGGAAATTCACCATGGCATGAGACCATAGGGCTTTTGAAGCCTCTGAATTTGGGAACATTCCCTAAATTTTCCAAAGTCAGAGGCCATCCATATGAGAAGTTATTGATTTTTCAAATTCATGTAGCTGTTTTAAGTATTTTAATTCCAATAATTAGAATGTTGTGAAATAAATTCTAGAAAAATTTGGTGATGTCTCTTATGACCAGAGGACCCTAGGAAAAATAGATTTTGGATTAATTCATTTAAAATAACCCTAATTGGCTTAAACACCCAAAATAGCTCATTAATTAATTAGAGTTAACCATATATCAAATTGGCTTAAAATCAATTCTCCACTGACCTTTAGGATCATAAGAACCCACCATAAAAATTTGAAGTCAATTGGACTTGGTTAGCCCTACTAAATGGGTTGATTAAGCCACTTAGTCATTTTAAAGTTTAAAAATTCATAACTTTCAAAATACCTTTCAAAAATTCACCAAATTGGTTTTGAAGCCTCTCTGATATCAGGGGAATTTATGGAAATTAAAATTTTAATTTTCTAAAAAATTTAATTTTTTGCATTATTTTAATATTTTAATAATAAAAAAATAATAAAAAACACAAAAATAATAAAATTCACCAAAATGTCACATTTTGAATTTTAATCACCAAGGAGCAAACCCCATATTTTTCTTAGGTCTATTTAATGAGATATTAAATTTTAAAGCCCTAGGGTAATTTTAAAATTAAAAAAATGTATTTTCTAGCATTTTCATTAAAATAATTATAATAAATCAAAGAAAAATCAGAAAATTGCAAAAATTGATTCTCTGATTTCCTTGATATCAGAGAGATTTTTGAAAAATATAAATTTCATTTTCAACCTTTACTTTATTTTTAAATTAATTAATACTCCAAAACTTAAAATAATTATAATAAAAATAATATAATTCAGACAATCACCAAAATTGGTCCAAGTGGTCCTCTGGTCATTAGGAATGTCCCATAATTTTCTTAATTACAGAAACTTTCCCTTGGTCAAATTATTAAATTTTCCTTGGAAATTCCTATTTTCCACTAAAAATAATTACATAATTAAATTAAATACAGAAAAATGACATTTTCTCCTCTCATGTCTTTATTGACATATGAGTGAAGTCACATAAAAATTTCAAGTTCATTTAAGCTCAATTTAGTGTGTTATGGAATTATTAAGCTTGAAGGGCAAAATGGTAATTAAAAATTTTAACCCTTAATTAAAACTTTAGGTTTAATAAAATTAACAAGTAAAATATTTGATCTTAATCTGATTTGGATGATTGAAATTTAAATAATTAAAGGGTAGAAACCTACTAAACAATTTAAGATAATTAAAATAAACCTTAATTAAATAATTGATTAAATTTGGAAGAATAATAAAATTAGAATTATTAAAATAGGGATATTATTAGGAAGAGATTTATTCTTTAATTTAAAAATCCCTAAATTAATCATCTCAATAATATTTAATTCCTAATTAAAAATGATAATTCAAATTTAAGTTTTAAAATGTTAAAAGACTTAATCATTAAAATTAAATTAAAAAGTTAAATTATTAAACTCTTTTTAAATTTTCAATTAAATTAAAATTAAAAATAAAAAAAATTAAATTAAAGATTAAATTAAATTAAATCAAACAAATTAAATCAAATAAATTAAATTAAATTAAGTAAAATTAAATTAAAATTATAATAATAATAATAGTAATAAATAATTAAATTAAATTAAGTTAAATTAAATTAAATTAAATTAAATTAAATTAAAGCATATTAAATTAAATTAAATTAAATTAAATTAAATTAAATTAAATTAAAATGAAATAAAATCAAATAAAATTAAAATTAAATTAAAAAAAATTAAAATTAAAATTAAAACTAAAATTAAAAAATTAAAATTAAATTAAAATTAAAACTAAACCAAGTTAAATTAAATTAAAGTTAAATTAAATTGAATTAAAAAACATCACTTAAGACATAAAGAAATTAAATATAAAGCAACTTGAACACTATTCCAAATTTAAACCCGTTAATTGAAGTTAAACTAAATCATAAACCATTTGAACACCAATTTGCCCTCGAGAGCTTTGGTTATCATAACTCCTAAACGAACGTTAAATGAAATGCTACTTCACCTATAGGATATTCAAATGTCCTAGTTCACCGAGCAAGATAACAAAACTTGAATTCTCGGACGATTAATTCATTTGTATGATTAAATTCATTTGGACTTAAAACAATATTATCAATATTGAAAAGATGTTTAAGATTCTTCTTAAGCACTTCCTCGATATGATAGGATATTTATAAGAATAATTGAACTTAATTGTTCTTTGATGAAGAAAATCGTCCTCAAACCAAAACACAAGGACTCAGACGTCATAGGAAATGACTAGTTATAGGATTAGGAATTTGGTAGAAAACCATAACCCTTCCCTTAGCTTTACCTAGGAACTTGCTTAAATATTCTAATTGTGTTTAAGTGCAGCTTGGGATGACGGGAAGACCCTCCAGGTACGCTTTTATTTTGTTGCAATTTACCTTATTGCAATTTATTTAATCGCATCGCACTTACTTTTCTTGCATGATAAACAAATGTTGCATGAAAACCCACACCTTTAGGATAGTCCCTAAAGCCGAAACCAAAACTAAATTAAAAGTCATTGCAAGATAAAATTTACCGCCACAACATTTCAAAATATAAAATAACTCAAAATTTAATCACAAACGGAACACAAAACTACAATTACAACTAAATTAAAACATCCTGTTGGATGATCGGGAATACCTCGGATGATGTAACCTACGTGTTGCTAACAGGATTTCCCACGGTCTAAATGAAAGTGTGGAACTCATTTAGTTGAGTTTAGCAAATTCATCTGGACTAAGTGAATCCGATAAAAATAACGATGCCGGAAGGATGGAACCGTGGGATCTTAACCGGTGTTGTTATAATCAACTTTAAGATTTGTTTTAATTAAAACATAAAAAAAAACACTTGGAAATTAAGATTTTCTCTAAACCAAAACACTTTTCTCATCTCCTGATTTATGACTTCTAAAACTAAACCTCTGTAACAACAAGGAGCTCAGAGCATGGTGGGCAACACGGCCATCGTCGTCAGCAAAACCTGAGTCTACTTCAGCAAAACCTTCTTAGAATTAAACAACAAAGCCATAGGACTTCGAGGTAGTTTGCCTAGTGTAACATAAATCCTCAACCTTTTGATAGGCATTTGCATTGCAAATTAAGCCCTAACCGGACTTAGGATTCGGAGGTAGTCATTCCGTACGACATAATCCCTCATAACTTCAAGGCTATTTGTATGATTCTATCATATAAATATAAGTCCTAATTAATTAAAATTGGCAAGATAAAAACATTAAATAGATATTAGGATCTTCCTAAATTCAAGCCAAACAATAGGATAGCCGGGAAATTACCGCAGTTCGCTTCGAATCCGTAATTTCTCCTACCTTTCTTCCTTTGAAATCCCAAAATAAAATCTTCCAAATTTGATCCACTCCCTATTGAAATTCTAAAATTCAATCCCTTGAAAACTTAAAGTTTGAGATTCTTGAGAGCAGAACTACTGATTATTATCGAGAGTTTTCTTAGGTGATTCTCGTCACTTAAGATGTTATTAACTATAGGGGCTTGCCCTTATAGGGAATTTTAAGAACCCAGGTAATATAAACCCTGCTTAATTCATTTATATTAAGCAGGGGAACTTGTCGGCTTATAAAATTGGTTCGCAAACCAAATGGATGTCACAAATCTTCTAAGTTTATTTAATCGAGCCACATCACCAAACAGTGTGTCTATTCTTCGAGATAGATACACAGTTTGTGATGCGGTGCTCATTTATATAAACTATTCAGGATGTGACATCAGTTTGATTTCATATCTTAAAATTTTCAAATTTAAAATTATTTTCAAAATAAAATACTACTTTTCAAATTATTTATTTAAATTAAATCTAAAATTCGCCGACAATTTCTATAGGTGACCCTTTTTCAAAAATACAACACATAACCTAAAAATATGCCGACAGGTACCATCATCCCTACACCAGTGCATCAAATACTACGATGGAGGGGAACAGTGCATCAAAGGTGACTTACAACCATTCTCCGTACATGAAATTGGAATCCATGAAGATACAGCTTATTATGCACCCCTGAAGAAAATAATTTTCTCCAAAGATACCATAACGAATGAAGCAAAGGAAGTTCGGGACGACGAAGAACCTGAAGTTCTAGTCCAGCAGTCACTCACCACTCCCTTACGGTGAGATGGCGAAGGTTTCTCCACAACTCGCATCCGAGGTCGAGGCCGGGGACGAGGTCGTGGCGAGACGTTAGGACGATTGGACGAGAGGAAACCGACCATCAATATTGATTGGGAAGATTGTTATGAAGAAGAAAAAGAAATCAAGCAAGAAGCAGCGACAATAAGTCGGAAGAAGCCGCAATTCAGGATCCCGCTCGAAGATGAAAAGAATGAAGAATATAAATCGATGTACGAGAAGATTAACTACTATGTACATACTATGACCCTAACCCCGATCCATTCTAATAAGATCGAGGGTATGGTGGTCAAAGAGGTACGTAGCGGCGGTGCAAAGCCAATCAAATTCTACCGTGGTGCTCCTTCCTCCAAAGCTGAAAATAATGTACAATTTGAAGATGTCACTTCATCAGAATTAATGGAATTACCTTTTGAGTGGTACTCTCCCTGTGTTCAAAATTTAATTCAACGTGGTTTCTTACCTCGACAATGGACAAAAGGTCAATCACAACATTTTGAAAAATTATGGAATAACTCCGGTCGTCCACCCAATTCAAAACATGGTCTCGGATTCGACACAGTAGGATCAGTTGACGATGCTGAATTTTGCTTGGTTGTCACTTGCGAGTCTAATGAAAACCGCATGGAAACTACGGAAGAATTTGACGATTTACAAATTGGAAACGCTCCACCGAGTTCGAAGAAGAGATCAAATCTACAATAGATGAGTTAACGGAAGTTAACTTAGGTACTAGCGAAGAGCCTAGACCTACCTTTGTTAGCTCCTTACTCAATAAAGAAGACTCCGAAGAAATAATCAAGTTATTAATGGAATTTAAAGACTCGTTTTTCTTGGAACTACGATGAGATGCCGGGATTAGCTCCGCAGGTCGCGATCCATAAGCTAGGAGTGGATCCTACTTCGTCCCGTCGGACAAGGTCCCGGAAGAATGCGTTTAGAAATCGAACAACAAGTCATAGCCGAAGTTAAAAAGCTAATAGACGCTAAATTTGTCTGCGAAGAACAATACCCGACTTGGTTAGCCAATGTGGTACCAGTTAGGAAGAAGAATGGTCAGATCAGAATTTGTGTGGATTTCAGAGATTTAAACAAGGCATGTCCAAAGGATGAATTCCCTCTACGGATCCCGAATTAATGATCGACATTGCTTCGACACATGAAATATTCTCATTCATGGATAGATCTTCGGGATACAACCGGATAAAAATGGCTCCGTGAAGATGAAAAACTTATAAGCATTCGTAACGCCGATTGGAGTATATTGCTACACAGTGATGACATTTGGACTGAAGAACGCAGGAGCAACATACCAGAGAGCGATGACAATAATTTTTGATGATCTCATCCACAATCAAGTCGAATGCTACGTGGACGATGTGGTCATCAAAAGCAAAGTAAAGGACAACCACCTATATGATTTGAGAATTATTTTCGAACGATTAAGACAATTTAACCTTAAGATGAATCCCTTAAAATGCGCCTTCGGCGTCACCTCCGGAAATTCTTAGGATTCGTTGTCCGACATCGTGGAATTTAAATCGACCCGAAAAGATTAAAGCTATCTTAGAAATGCCGCCTCCCAAAACCTTAAAACAACTACGATGTTTTCAAGGGAAGTTGGCATAACTTCGATGCTTTATCTCAAACTTGTCGAGTAGGTGTCGACCTTTCTCGGCATTAGTTAAAAAGGACGCCAAATTTATTTGGGAAGAGAAATGCCGAAGGCCTTTGAGGACATTAAACAATACTTAATAACACCTCCTGTCTTAGCAACCCCGGTCTCGGGAAGACCGCCGATACTTTATACCGCGGCTTTAGACGACTCTCTCGCAGCCCCGTTAGCCTGTGTCAATGATGAGGGTAAAGAAAATGCTCTTTACTACCTAAGCCGTCGTTTACTTCCGACGGAAATAAGATATCCCGCAATTGAAAAGCATTGTTTGGCCTTGATCTTCGCCGCTCAAAAGCTCAGGCACTACATGCTTTCTCATAAGGTCAACCTAATCTCGAAATTTAATCCATTGCAATACATGATGACTCATCCAACGCTTTCCAGCAGACTTGCCAGATGGTCAATGATATTATTGCAATTCGATATAACTTTCGTGCATCTTCGTGCCGTAAAGGGACAAGTCTTAGCAGACTTCCTCGCAGCACACCCTTTGCCGGCAGAATCTCCTCTCAATGACGATTTTCCAGATGAACAAATAATGAGTTTAAAAGACCTCGATGATCGACGTTGGGAATTATATTTCGACGGAGCATCTTCAGCACACAAAGACGAAGAATCGCAAGTGATAGTGCCTGGTAAGGCAGGGATCGGATTAATCTTTATAACACCGGAGCGGGGGATGTTAAGATACTCCTACCACTTGACAGAGCCGTGTACAAACAACGAAGCAGAATATGAAGCCCTCATAATAGGACTGGAATTAACTATTCAAATGGGGATAATAGACATCAACATCTACGGGGATTCGCAGTTAGTCATTCAACAGATCGCCGGATAGTACAGAATTTTAAAGCCAAGAATCGAGCAATACTTCCAGTATGCCATACAGTTGTTGGAACAGATTCCGAATGTGATAATTTACAAAATTCCCAGGAGAGAAAAAGCATTAGCAGATGCGTTAGCCCTCCTCGCAAAAAAATTTGCCTGCTTGCAAGATGAATCAGTGGAAGAGTCAGTTCACGGACGTCAGGTCCTATTGCAGCTAGACATAGACACAATACACAAATCAGAAAAGGAAGAATCAGTTGCAACAGTGACAGAAAACAAAGAATATTGGCCACAGCCATTAATAGACTACCTGTAAACAAGAAAACTACCAGACGATAGGTCGCTAGCCCATCAGATCAAGAAAAGAACTCTGTTGTTCGCATTAATAAACAACACGTTATAAAGAAGGTCTTTCGATCAAATGTGGCTAAGGTGCCTAAGCGGGTCCGAGGCCCATGAAATAGTTAAGGAGGTCCATTCAGGACTCTGTGGTGCTCACCAGTCGGGTCCGAAGATGAAAATGAAAATTAAAAGACTAGGGTACTACTGGCCCTCTATGATGACTGACTGCATGAAAATCGCCAAGAGCTGTCATCAATGCCAAGTGCACGGAGTGGTTCTACACCAACCTCCAAATGTGCTACATCCGACAATTGCGTCTTGGCCATTTGAATGTTGGGGCACGGATATAGTGGGTCCAATAGAACCACCATCTTCAAAAGGACATCGCTTCATTCTTGCGGCTACAGACTACTTTTCCAGTGGGCAGAGCGGTTCCACTCGTAGAAGTGAAAGCACACCACGTGCTACAGGTTTTCAAGAACTAAGTTGTTTACCGTTTCGGAGTGCCGCGCAGGATTATCTCAGATAATGGATCAGCATTTAGAAGCACGCAAATCAATAATTTTGTCAGGAGACATGGAATCGACTGGCGGTATTCAACAATTTACTATCCAAGAGCAAACGGCCTGCCTGAGGCTTTTAATAAAACTCTCGTTCAAATTTTAAAGAAAACCTTGGACGATAATAAGAGAAATTGGCACGAGAAGTTATTAGAAGCCTTATGGGCCGACCGGACAACCTTTAGAACTCCTACTCAAGCTACACCTTACGCTCTGGTGTATGGGTCCGAGGCAGTGTTACCCTTAGAGGTCCAGCCTTCCTTCACTCGAATTCGTCGTTGCAAACAAGATCACGACGAGAAGAAAATGCCGGATTACCACTAGAGGAATTAGAAAGCCCGGAAGGTAAAAGACTTGCAGCGTGACGAGAATTTAGAATTATACCAAGCTAAGATGGTTCAAGCCCATGACAAATTGGTCCGCCCGAGAACCTTCAAAGTTGGTGACTTAGTTCTCGTTCTCAAAAGACCTATCCTTGCACACCGCAAGATAGGAGGAAAATTTGAACCCACTTGGGAAGGGCCGTTTGTGTTTGAGGCAGTCTACTCAGGAGGCTCATACCAGCTAATGAATTGCCAAGGAGAACGACATATGCATCCGATCAATGGACGATACTTGAAAAAGTATTACACTACCTAATGTTTCGAAGGAATGGATTTTTTTTTTCATCCCTAGAAGCACGGGTGAAGTAGTTACTTATGACTGGGTCCGAACCCAAAAATAATAAAAAATGTGCTAAAATAAATAAAATCATGATAATAAAGTTTTCCTTGTTTTCTCTTCCATATCAAAATCTCTTTCCTGATCTTATCCCACTTCATTCCTGTTGAATTTAAAATATAAAAGGAATAATAAAAAAATCTGTCTTTAATAAACATTTTCTTAATGTTCTTGTTCTTAGTACAGCCCCTGATCCTTTTCCTTGTCTTTTCGCAGGGAAATGTCGAACGGGCGGTTGGTCCTGAACTTTAGAAATGGCGTAAGCCTTGCACTCGACGAAAGGAGGGTGAAAGATGGAGCGATAATAGAGATTGACTCAGACTTCGCACCAACAGGCCTACAATACGAGGAAAGTGACTGGGTCCCAGTCAACCGAGAGGAACTGCCCAGTCAGACAATAATGAAAGTGGGTGGCCCAAGCTACCACTCCAGCAGCAAGAAAAGGAAAACAAGCACTGAAGAAGACAAGAGAATCAAGTCTGTAGTCGCTACAGCAGAGGGCAGGCTTGTCAGCGCCGCGCCCACGTAAATTCAGGAAGTACGAAGAGCTACTCTCACAGCAACTCAGCGAAGAAATAAAAATCGTCGTATCCTCAAGATGTTAACTAAACTAGCAGCGGACCAGCGCGACGAGGCAGGTACTACTGCCAGTACATACACTTCAAGGACGCCAGTTCACCAGGTACCTGAAGGAAGGAGGCCAGCTCCGAGGATAACAGAAGAGACCAAGGAAATCTTAAGAAGAACAAAAGAAGGAAGGCTACAACGCCACCAGATAAAGCCACCGCAATGCATAACCTTGTTGCAGAAGCAACCCCGGAGGATGTCCCGACGGACACCATCCCTGAGGAGCCGAGGTATGCAGGAGAATGTGAAGGGATTGAGCCATATATCCCACAATACGTCACCAGGTGTCGGCATATTTTTTAGGTTTGTGTGTTTTATTTTGAAGAGGGGTCGCCTACAGAAAACTGTCGGCAAATTTTTAATTTAGTTTAAATAAATAATTTTGAAAAGTAGTATTTGATTTTGAAAATAATTTTAAATTTGAAGGTTTTAAGATATGAGATTAAACCGATCTCACATCCCAAATAGTTTATATAAACGAGCACCGCACCACAAACCGTGTATCTATCCCTAAGGATAGACACACTCGCTTGACGGTGGGGCTCGATTAAATAAACTAGAAGATTTGTGACATCCGTTTGGTCCGCGAACCAATTTTATAAGCCGACAAAATTCCTCCGCTTAATATGAAAACATTAAACGGGGTTTATATTACTCGGGTTCTTCAAAATTCCCTATAAGGGCAAGCCCCAATAGTTAATTACATCTTAAGTGACGGGAGTCACCTAAGAAAACTCTCGATAGTAATCAATAATTCTGCTCTCAAAAATTTCAAAGTTTAAGGTTTTCAAGGGATTGAAGTTTTGAATTTCAATAGGGAATGGATCAAGTTTGGAACATTTTGTTTTGGGAATCCAAAGGAAGAAAAGGTAGGAGAAATCACAGATTCGAAGTGAACTTCGGTAATCTCCCGACTATCCTATTGTTTGGCTTGAATTTAGGAAAGTCCTAATGTTTATTTGAATGTTTTGATCCTGCCAATTTTAATTAATTAGGGCTTATATTTGTATGATAAAATCAAACAAATAGCCTCGAAGATGTGAGGGTTTATGTCGTATCGGACGACTACCTCGGAATCCTAAGACCGGTTAGGGCTTAATTTGCAATGCAAATGCCTAACGAAGAGTTGAGGATTTATGTTGCACTAAGCAAACTACCTCGAAGTCCTATGGCTTTGTTGTTTTAATTCTAGGAAAGTTTTGCTGATGTAGATTCAGGTTTTGCTGATAACGATGGCCGTGCTGCCCACCATGCTCCGAGTTCCTTGTTGTCACAGGGGTTTAGTTTTAGAAATCATAAATCAGGGGATGAGAAAAGTGTTTTGGTTTAGAGAAAATCTTAATTTCCAAGTGTTTTTTTATGTTTTAATTAAAACAAATCTTAAAGTTGATTATAACGACACCGGTTAAGATCCCACGGTTCCATCCTTCCGGCATCATTATTTTTATCGGATTCACTTAGTCCAGATGAATTTGCTAAACTCAACTGAATGAGTTCCACACTTTCATTTAGACCGTGGGAAATCCCGTTAGCAACACGTAGGTTACATCATCCGAGGTATTCCCGATCATCCAACGGGACGTTTTAATTTAGTTGTAATTGTAGTTTTGTGTTCGTTTGTGATTAAATTTTGAGTTGTTTTATATTTTGCAATGTTGTGGTGGTGAATTTTATCTTGCAATGACTTTTAACTTAGTTTTGGTTTCGGTTTAGGGTCTATCCTAAAGGTGTGAGTTTTCATGCAACGATTGTTTATCATGCAAGAAAAATAAGTGCGATGCGATTAAATAAATTGCAATAATGTAAATTGCAAGAAAGTAAATCGCAATAAAATAAAAGCGTACCCGGAGGGTCTTCCCGTCATCCCAAGCTGCACTTAAAACACAATTAGAATATTAAGCAAGTTCCTAGGTAAAGCTAAGGTAAGGGTTATGGTTTTCTACCAAGTTCCTAATCCTATAGCTAGTCATTTCCTATGACGTCTAGGTTCTTTGTGTTTTGGTTTGAGGACAATTTTCTTCATCAAAGAACAATTAAGTCCAATTGTTCTTATAAATGTCCTATCATATTGAGAAAGTGCTTAAGAATAATCTTAAACATCTTTTCAATATTTCTAGGATTGTTTTAAGTCCAAATGAATTTAATTATACAAATGAATTAATCGTCCGGGGTTTCAAGTTTTGTTAACTTGCTCAGTGAACTAGGACATTTGAATATCCTATAGGTGAAGTAACATTCCACTTGATATTCTGTTTAGGAGTTATGATAACCAAAGCTCTTTGAGGCAAATCGGTGTTCAAATGATTTAATTTAAGTTAATGGGTTTAAATTTGGAATAGTGTTCAAGTTATTTTAGATTTATTTTGAATTCTTTATGTCTTTGGTGATGTTATATTTAATTCAACTTAATTTAATTTAATTTAATTGCGTTTTAATTTAATTCAATTTAATTCAATTTAGTTTGATTTGATGTTACATTAATTAATTTGGTTTGATTTAATTTTAATTTAATTTGATTTAATTTAATTTAATTTAATTTAATTTAATTTAATTTAATTTAATTTTATTATTTTATTTTATTTAATTTAATTTAATTTAATTTGTTTTAATTTAATTTAATTTAATTTAATTTGATTTAATTTAATTTAATTTAATTATTTTAATTTGTTTGTTTTGTTTATTTTAATTTGATTTATTTATTTAATTTAATTTAATTTAATTTGATTTAATTTAATTTAATTTTTAATTTGATTTAATTTAATTTAATCCAATTTAATTTATTTAATTTACTTTAATTTTTAATTTAATTTTATTTTTAATTTTAATTGAAAATTTTAAAAGAGTTTAATAATTTAATTTTAGTTTAATGATTAAGTCTTTTAATGTTTTGAATTTGAGTTATCATTTTAATTAAGAATTAAATATTAATGAGATAATTAATTTAGGGATTTTTAAATTAAAGAATAAATCTCTTCCTAATAATATCCCTATTTTAATAATTCCAATTTTATTATTCTTCCAAATTTAATCAATTATTTAATAAAGGTTTAATCATTTTAAATTGCTTAATGGGTTTCTACCCTTTAATTATTTAAATTTCAATCATCCAAATCAAATTAGGATCAAATATTTTACTTGTTAATTTTTTTATTAAACCTAAAGTTTTAATTAAGGATTAAAAATTTTAATTATCACTTTACCCTTTAAGCTTAATAATTTCATAACTCACTAAATTGAACTCAAATGAACTTGAAATTTTTATGTGACTTCACTCATATGTCAATAAAGACATGAGAGGAGAAAATGTGATTTTTCTGTATTTAATTTATTTATATAATTATTTTTGGTAGAAAATAGAGATTTCCAAGGAAAATTTAATAACATGACCAAGGGAAAGTTTCTGTCCTTAAGAAAATTAGGGGACATTCCTAATGACCAGAGGACCACTTGGACCAATTTTGGTGATTTTTTGAATTATATTATTTTTATTATAATTATTTTAAGTTTTGGAGTGTTAATTAATTTAAAAATAAAATAAATGTTGAAAAATGAATTTTATATTTTTCAAAAATCTCTCTAATATCAAGGAAATCAGAGAATCAAATTTTACAATTTTCAGATTTTTCTATGATTTATTATAATTATTTTAGTGGAAATGCTAGAAAATACATTTTTTTAATTTTAAAATTACCCTAGAGCTTTAAAATTTAATATTTTACTAAATAGACCTAAGAAAAATATGGGGTTTGTTCCTAAGTGATTAAAATTAAAAATGTGACATTTTGGTGAATTTTATTATTTTTGTGATTTTTATTATTTTTTAATTATTAAAAATATTAAAATATTATTAAAAATCAACTTTTTTAGAAAATTGAAATTTTAATTTTCTTATATTCCCCTGATATCAGAGAGGCTCCAAAACCAATTTGGTGAATTCTTGAAAGGTATTTTAAAAGTTATGAATTTTTAAAGTTTAAAATGACTAAGTGGCTTAATCAACCCAATTAGTGGGGCTAACCAAGTCCAATTGACCTCAAACTTTTATGGTGGATTCCTCTGATCCTAAAGGTCAGTGGAGAATTGATTTCAAGTTAATTTGATGCATGGTTAACTCTAATTAATTAGAGACCTATTTTGGGTGTTTAAGCCAATTAGGGTTATTTTAAATGAACTAACTCAAAATCTATTTTTCCTAGGGTTCTCTGGTCATACGGAACATCACCAAATTTTCCTAGAATTTATTTCACAACATGCTATTTATTGGAATTAAAATACTCAGAACAGCAACATGAATTTGAAAAATCAATAACTTTTCATAGGGATGGCCTCGACTTTGGAAAATTCGGGGAATGTTCCCAAATTCGGAGACTTCAAAAGCCCTATGGTCTCATGCCATGGTGAATTGTATACATGCATGGAGAATTAAAAGTATGCAGAGAGTAAATAAATTATAAAAAATAAAATACTTGATGAAATTAAATGATTTCTTTTCCACATTATTCTCCTCTCGTTCACCGAGCATGAGGGTATTTTTATTTTATTTTTCTGATTTTTCTACACAGAGTTATGAATTTTTGAAGTTTAGGGAATTAAATAAATAGAAAAATACCCTAATTTTCTATTTATCCACGCGGCGCCAACTCATCCTCGGCATCTCCGAAGCGCTGCGTGTCGCGCTCCCATTCGATGCCTCCATCTGACTCAGCGCTCCGGGCCCCGCGGTTCTCGTACCGTCTCCTGGTCCGACGCCATCTGAACCGTCCGTCCGCGCGTGTATTGAATGGACGGCATCCGTTCATCGTCCCCGAGCGTCCTCACCCGAGAGCCGTCCACACTAAATCCTTAAGATCTCACTCGATACTCAATGGATTTTCATGTTCTTATGCTCTATGGATTCGTCTTGAAGAGACAAATACATCTATACGGTTATCATGCATTGAAATTAAAGCATTTGAAATGGAGAATCTCCGAAGCTCGGGATGAAGAATTAGCTCATACCTTTGCTCGGAGAAGTGTGGCTTCGATCCGAGAGTTGTTGCACCTTCGATTGGATCCCAGCAAGCTCCGGATGAAGTCTCCTGGTCCAGTGAATTGTCTCAGATGTGATTTCGACCAAGCCCGACCACAAAGCTTGGAGGCCGGAGCAACCGGGTGGCCCGGAGATGGGGCTTTGCTCGGTGGACACCTTCCCTCGGTCCGGTGAAGGTGTAGAACCAATCAATTTGGGAATTGGCTCACCGTGGAGAAGTGTCCTGGTTTTGGGTGGAATTTCGGTTGGGAAATTGGATTTTATCGATGCGGATTAGGGCAAATTGACACCTGGGGATCAACTGCTCTAAGGGTGGAGAAGGGTTTGGAACAATTTTGGCGAGTTTCGGCAAGGTTTGTGCAACTCTCCTCCATGGCCGTGAGGGTGAGGGGTTTAAATAGGAGAGGCTTGAGAGCCTTCCGGGGGAGTCGAGGCATGGGATCGAGCTGCTCGGTGAGGAGAAGAACAGCCATAGTGACCATTTGGCATGGGGCAGCTCAGCAAGTGGGAATTCCAAACTTTGGCTCCTCCCAAGGTCTCGGCCATGGTGTTTTCCGGCGATCCAGGCAGCTGGCCGGCAGGCATGGGTCACCCTCAGGTTCAGGTGGGTCAGGGCTGGAGGTTTGTGCAATCAATTGGCAATTGCCACGTGTAAAGGCTTTGAATTAAAATGGAATGGGGAGGGGGTCATTTTGGCCTTAATTTGGTAAACCCATTGGTTTGGGTTGGGTGCACCTCCCCATGGCCTCGATTTTGGGCCGAGAGGATCAGTTGGGTCGGCCAAGGAGAGTGGTGTGGTCTCTATCCATGATGAGGTGGCTAAACATGGTTTAGTGTGTGACATGCTTAAGGTAAAAAAGGCTTAATGAAAGATTAGGAAAGGGGCCCCTCCTTTTACCATTAATGGCATGGTCGCATGTCAAGCCTTCCATGGCTTCATGTGGCTTGTCCATGGCTTGCATGGCTTATCTTTGGCTTGGGGAAAGTTGAGTCAATTTCATGGAAATGGGTTTTAAGAATTTTGGATATTTTGGTGAAAATTTGCATGAAGCTTGATTTGGCATGGTTTAATTGATGATTTTGAAACTTAGGGGTGATTTTGATTAAATGGATGATGAGGGGAAGTGCCATGTGGGCTTTGGATGGATTTGGGCTTTTGAATGTGGTGAAGTGGGCTTTTAGGAAAGTTTAAGGGGAATGGGCTTTTTGATTTTAGGATGGGCATTTGGGTGAAGATTTTGTGAATGAATTTGTCAAATAAATGTCATAATTGGTTTAGGGATGTTCTATGAAGGGCTTGGAGTCAATTTGGTGTGATTTGGAGTTGAATTGGTTTGAATTTGGGTTTATTTGGTAAGTGGGCCTATATGGGTCCAAGTGGGCCAAGTTGGGCTAATGTTGGGCTAGGATTGAAATTGATGTAAAATCAATGTTGAGAAATGTTTATGGGAGTGTTTCAAAGAGGTTTTGACTTTGGTTGGGCTTTGATTTTGGGGTTTGGGCTCATTTGGGTTAGGTTTGGGTTTAGGTCGAAAATGGGCCCTTTAGCCTTGGGTTGAATTTGAGTGGGGTTTGGGTCTAAATTTTTGGCAAATCATGTTAGTTTTTTGCTTGTGGGGAGGCTAAGGAGGATTTAGAAAAGGTTTGGGGTTAATTGGAGTTGAATTGGGTGAGTTTGGGTTAAGTTTGGGTCATGGGTCCAAATTCGGCTTTAAGGCCAAAAGTGAGATTGGATCCAAATGTCCATCAAATTGGACTTGGATTTGGTCTAGATTAGTATTGAGGATGTTGAATTGAAGTTTAGAATTGAATTGGACCAAAATTGGGGACAATTGGATAGGTTTGGTTTGACATTGGGTTCACTTAGGGTTAAAATGGGTCAAATTGGGGGTTTTGACAAAAGTAGGGTAAATTGACAAAATTGGCCCATGGTGTAGTTGGACAAAATGAAATTGGGAATATTTGGGATTTTCTGAAATTTTCTGGGAATTTTCTGAATTTTTGGATTTTTTGGCCAAGAGGAGTATTTTGGGTATTTGGAGGGTATTGGGAGGTATTTTTGGAATTTTTGGTATTTTTGGGTATGGATGATCAATTTAAGTGATGTGGAAATGTTTGGGAATGATTTTGGAGAATTTTGGGTAATTTGGAAATTTTTGAGAAATTTGGGTAATTTCAAGGGTTTTGGGTAGGTTAAGCGGGTGTAGGGTCCCGGGGGTCAAAAATTGAAAATTTGGGAAATTGAAGATTGGGTGGATGTATGTGGAATGAAATCATTTTGATTGTGCCATGAAGCCATATCAAGCCCATATGAGCCATGAAGGGACTCATTTGAGGCATTCACTATGTTGTTCCTA
Source organism: Papilionanthe hookeriana x Papilionanthe teres (assembly GCA_022702705.1). NCBI lineage: Eukaryota > Viridiplantae > Streptophyta > Magnoliopsida > Asparagales > Orchidaceae > Papilionanthe > Papilionanthe hookeriana x Papilionanthe teres. The sequence continues at coordinate 151,578,648 of CM040427.1, read as the reverse complement.
ACCCTCTAGCCGAGGGCTCGGGGGTTAAGGACCATCCATGTGAATCACCTACATGAGTCAGGAGGTCAAGTTGGGTATGGGTGTAGTTTTAGGAGGTATGTGGAAGTGTAGTGTGTGGGTGTAGTGTATAAGTGTAGTGTGTGTGTAAGTCAGCCCCCACTGCACCGAGCCACCTGTAGGCGGTCCTAAGGCCAAAGAGTCCCATAGGAACTCATCCTTTAAACTTCCACATTTGATTTCAACCCTCTAGGTGATTAGGGGTCTACGATCGAGTTTGTGGAGTTTGCGAGGAGTTAAGAAGTGGTTTGAATTTCTAAAAGGTGGGTCCCAATTCTAGTCCTCTAAGATAGTCAAAGGAAAAGCCTAAGGCTAGATCCTAAGTACTAAAGGGAAGAAGATAAGACCTCATCAAAAATGAGGTCAACACCAGGCCTCGCCATTTGCAGATTATTCCAGAATACGAGCTAGAAAGAATGCAGAATGTCGAGAAGAAAACTTTTGAATACTTCGAGAGAATCAGAGGCAGGAGGATCAATATACTAGAAGGCCTCGAGCAACATACAGATGTGTTCTCATAATACGAACAAAAACAAATCGTGGACTGCATCCAGGATTTGAAAAGAATGGGCCGAGCGGGCTGCCTAAGAGAAAACACTTACTCGGAACCCCGGAGATGGATGCCAGAGAAAGGTAGAATTACAATACAATGTGGATGTCTGCTACGGCTTCGCGAGAAGACAGGAAGGAAACCCACCAGGAATACTCCGTCATGGCAAGGTAGATCCAATGCCATTAGTCATCAAAAGGATGGTAAAGAGAATGATAACATGGAGGGTACTGCCGGCAGATTGCATACCCAACAGTTGCATCATTAACATTTAAAAGCAGGGTGACTGCATACCCCTGCACATATATCACCATGACTTTGTCAGACCTTTCTGCACAGTTTCTTTTCTGAACGAGTGTAATATCATGTTCAAGTCCAGTAAAGATACCATTACCGGTAGGTTCCGTCATGATACTAAAGGGCAACGGAGCAGATGTCGCTAAACATTGCATACCAGGAGTACCAATGAACCTGATCTCAGTTACTTTCAGAAGGATGGATGACGGAAAGCACCTTACCACTTCCGACCGGACACCGGAGCTAGAGAGCCTCCGGCCTTACGAGCTGTGAGTTACATGGAAAATATCACACCTCCAACGTACATCCATACGGCATCCTTGCCAAGGATGGCTTGGAAGGTGATCTTATTGACCATGTACCTCACTATTAAGACATGGATTTTTGACAGATACCTTTTTTTTGGATGGATCGGCAAAGATCATACTTAGTCCTTTTTGAGTCTATATGGATTGTATGAGATGTATTCCAGATCGAGTTGTATGATGTATCTTCAACATGATTGGAATGAAAGTGACCGTGTCACATTTTTGGCCTTCACCTCTTTTGTGCAAGTTGACTGCGAAACGCCATTAAAGTTAAATGAACTTCGAACAAAGAACAGAAAAGAAAGAAAAAGAATAAAAGAAAACTTTCCTTAAAAATCTAAAAAAAATGATGAACACCAAATTCACATGAACATTAAATGAATGATAAAATAAATTTGAATCGTTAAAAGACAAACAAAATGAACATAAAAAAAGGGGGGAAAGAAAATGAAAAAGAAAATGAAAAAGAAAATGAAAAAGAAAATTAACGAAAAATCTTTTAAAAATCTGAATGTCAAAACGAACTCCAAATTAACATGAGCTCTAATTAACTAGAAAATGAAATTGAATCACTAAAACAAAATGAATCTAAATCTCAAATTGAATTTCGATCTGAATCCTCTGATTCGAACCTTTCAATTCTTCTCTCAATCAAAATCTATTTGGAACTCTTTTGAAATTTGAATATTTTTCTCGATTTATTGCTAAGTCAAGTCTTTTCAGCTTGGTACACTTACCAGCTCCTTTCATTTCTCTTTCTTCTGTGTCTTAGAGGATCGACTAGTTATATTGACACGGAGTCACGAACTTTGTTCGATTTGGTTCTTATGGCATGAGACTGGGTCCCTCTTCATACATTACAACTTTCCGAGGCTGGTACCTAAATTCCAGTTCTCTTCCTTCGAGGACGGTACCTAAATTCCGACTCTCATCTGAGATCGATACCTAAATTTCGATTCTCTTTTGAATTGAAACCTAAATTTCAATTCAGGATTTCGAGGCTGGTACCTAAATTCCAGTTCTCTTCCTTCGAGGTCGGTACCTAAATTCTGACTCTCATCTGAGATCGATACCTAAATTTCGATTTTCTTTCAAATTGATACCTAAATTTCAATTCTAAATTTCGAGGCTGGTACCTAAATTCCAGTTCTCTTCCTTCGAGGTCGGTACCTAAATTCCGACTCTCATCTGAGATCGATACCTAAATTTTGATTCTCTTTTGAATTGAAACCTAAATTTCAATTCTGGATTTCGAGGCTGGTACCTAAATTCCAGTTCTCTTCCTTCGAGGTCGGTACCTAAATTCCGGCTCTCATCTGAGATCGATACCTAAATTTTGATTCTCTTTTGAATTGTTACCAAAATTTCAATTCTAAATTCCGAGACTGGTACCTAAATTCCAGTTCTCATTCCGAGATCAGTACCTAAATTCTGATTCTCATCCTTTTCGAGGTTGATACCTAAATTTCGACTCTCTTTCGAGATTGATATTTAAATTTCAATTCTCATCCCTTTCGAGATCAGTACCTAAATTCTGATTCTCATCCTTTTTCCGTCGACACTTAAACTCTGATTCTCACTCCGAGGCTGGTACCTAAATTCCAGTTTTCCTTGCAATCCCGAGGTTGGAACCTAGGTTTCAATTCTCATTTCAAATCCAAATTTCCTCAAATTGATTTTAAATCAAACTTCAATCTAAATTAAAACTCAAAATCTAAACTTACACATCAAAACTTGAACATGAAATGAAACTGAAATCTAAATCGAATTCCCCAGATCTTGTGATTTGGAGTTCACCTCCTTTTCCATTCCCCAGCGAGAGTTCAGGAATCTCCAGTCTTTGAAATATACCTGATACTCCCCAGCGGAAACTCTTCTACTTTGTCCTAAGTTTGTCACTTGGACGTTTGTGTTGGTTTTGTTGATCGCTTCGGTCAACACCAATACGCGCAGTGTGCTCCGTCATCTCACCACACCTATTGGGGGTCCATTTGTTAACCTCATTTTTGATGAGGTCTTCTCTTCTTCTTTTTAGTACTTAGGATCTAGCCTTAGGCTTTTCCTTTGACTATCTGAGAGGATTAGAATTGGGACCCACCACTTAGAAATTTAAACCACTTCTTAACTCCCTGCAAACTCCACAAACTTGATTGTACACTCCTAATCACCTAGAAGGTTGAAATCAAATGTGGAAGTTTAAAGGATGAGTTCCTATAGGACTCTTCGGCCCTAGGATCGCCACAGGTGGCCTGGTCTGGTGAAGGGCTGACCTACACACACACTACACTTATACACTACACTTTCACACACCTCCTAAAAACACACCCATTCCTAACTTGACCTCCTGACTCATGAAGGTGATTCACATGGATGGTCCTTAACCCCTAAGCCCTTGGCTAAGAGGGTTAGGAACAACATAGTGGATGCCTCAAATGAGTCCCTTCATTGCTCATGTGGGCTTGATATGGCTTAATGGCTCAACCAAAATTATTTCATTCCACTTACAATTACTCGATCTTCAATTTTGCAAATTTTCAATTTTTGACCCTCGGGGACCTACACCGCCTAGCCTACCCAAAGCCCTTGAAATTAGCCAAATTTTTCAAAATTTCTAAATCACCCAAAATTCCCCAAAATTAACCTTGAACATTTCCTCACCAATCAAGTTGATCATCCATAGCCAAAAATACCAAAAATTCCAAAAATACCTCCCAATACCCTCCAAATACCCAAAATACCCCTCTCGACCCAAAAATCCAAAAATTCAGAAAATTCCCAAAAAATTCCAGAAAATCCCAAATATTCCCAATTTCATTTTGTTTAACTACACCATGGGTCAATTTTGTCAATTTACCCCACTTTTGTCAAAACCCCCAATTTGACCCATTTTAACCCTAAGTGAACCCAATGTCAAGCCAAACCTACCCAATTGACCCAAGTTCTGGTCCAATTCAATTCTAAACTTCAATTTAACATTCCCAACACCAATCTAGACCAGATCTAAGTCCAATTTGATTGACATTTGAATCCAATTTCACTTTTGGCCTTAAAGCCTAATTTGGACCCACGACCCAAACCTAACCCAAACTAACCCAATTCAACTCCAATTAACCCCAAACCTTTTCTAAACCTTCCTAAACATCCCCACAAATAAAAAAATAACATGATTTACCCAAAATTTAGACCCAAACCCCACTCAAATTCAACCCAAAGCCAAAAAGCCCAATTTTGACCTAAACCCAAACCTAACCCAAATAAGCCCAAACCCCAAAATCAAAACCCAATCAAAGTCAAAACCTCTTTGAAACACTCCCATAAACATTTCCCAACATTAATTTTACATTAATTTGAACCCTAGCCCAACATTCACCCAAGTTAGCCCAATTTGACCTACATTGGCCCATTTACCAAAGAGGTCCAAATCCAACCCAATTCAAGCCCAAACCACTTCAAATTTATTCCAAATCATTCATGAAACCTTCCTAAATTAAATTAAACACTTATTGGATCCAATCCTTTACAAAATTATCAACCTAAAATTTGTTTTGAAATCCAAAAGCCCATCTTCACTAAATTTTAAAGGCCCAAAATTCATACAAAGCCCACATGACACTCTTCTTCATCATGACTTCAATTAAAACCATCCCTAAAGTTCCAATCAAATATGAATTTGTTCTAAATCAAGCTTCATGTAAACCTCTCATACATTTATCAAAAATGTCAAAATCCATTTTCATACAAGTAAGCCAAGCTATGTGCAAGCCAGAGGCAAGCCATGAAGCCATGCATGAGCCCCATAGGAGCCATGAGAGCCATGGAATCCACTTTCCACCTCACCAAACCATTAATGGCAAGAGAGGGGATCTCTTTCTTAAACCTTTTTAAAATCCTTTTTTACCTTAAACATGATACATTCTAAACCATACTTTGCCACCTAATCCTTGATGTGGACTTCACTACCTTTGGTAGGTTGACTCACATGATTCTCCCAGCCCATAACCAGAACTTGGAAGGGTGCACCAAACCCAAAATGGTGGGTTGACCCATTTGGACCCAAAATGAGCCTCTCCCCATACCATTTTAATCCAAGCCCTTTACACATGTCCTTGGCCAATTGACTGCACAAACCTCCAGCCCTGACCCACCTGGACCTGAGGGTGACCCATGCCTGCCGGCCAGCCGCCTGGGTCACCGGAAAACACCATGGCCGAGACCATGGGAGGAACCAAAGTTTGGAATCCCACCTGCTGAGCTTCCCCATCCCCAGTGGCCATTGCAGGTGTTCTTCTCTTGCCAAGAGCAGCTGATCCCAGTCCCTAACTCCCCCTGGGAGGCCCTCCAGCCTCTCCTATTTAAACACCCCCTCTCTCGGACATGGGAGAGGTGTTGAACCAACCTTAAGTAAACTCTACCAAAATCATTCCAAACCACTCTCAACACATAGAGCACTTGATTCCCACTGGATTCCAGCCCCAATTCCCTCTAGCTGAGCTCAATTTTGAGTTCAAATTTCAGCACAAAACTAGGACACTTCTTCACAGTGGACCAATCCCCAAATTGATTGATCCTAAACCTTCACCAGACCAAGGGAAGAAGTCCACCAGCAAAAGCCCCCTCTCCAGGCCACCCATCTGTTCCAGACTCCAAGCTTTTGTAATCGGTTGTGGTCGAAATCCTACCTAAACAATTCACCAGGCCAGGAGACTTCATCTGGAGCTTGCTGTGACGCAATCGAATGTGACACAACCCTCTGATCGAAGCCACACTTCTCTGAGCAAAGGTATGGCCTCACTCTTCTACCCGAGCTTCTGAACATTCTACATTTTTATTGAGTCAATTTCATGCCACATAAACTGTATGGATGTGTTCGTCTTCTCGAGACAAATCCATAGAGCATAAGAACGTTCAATTTGGTCAAGTATCGAGTGAGATCTTAGGCCTAGAAGACGGACGGTTCTCGGGCTCGGAGACTTGGGGACGATGAACGGATGTCGTTCATTCAATACACACGCGGACGGACGGCTCAGATAGCGTCGGACCAGGAGATGATACGTGAACCGCAGGCCGAGTGGTGCTGAGTCTGAAGGCGGCGCCGAATGGGAGCGCGCCGCGTGGCCGTTCGGAGAAACCGAGGATGACAGGGCGCCGCGTGGATAAGTAGGAAATTAGGCTATTTTCCTATTTATTTAATTACCAGAACTTGAAAAATGCATAACTTTGTGTAGAAAAATCATAAAAATAAAATAAAAATACCCTCTTGCTCAGTGAACAGAGAAGAATAATGTGGAAAAGAAATCATTTAATTTCATGGAGTCTTTGATTTTTAATAATTTATTTACTCTCTGCACATTTTCAATTCTCCATGCATGTATACAATTCACCATGACATGAGACCATAGGGCTTTTGAAGCCTCTGAATTTGGGAACATTCCCTGAATTTTCCAAAGTCAGAGGCCATCCCTATGATGAGTTATTGATTTTTCAACTCTAGGTTGCTAGTTTGAGTATTTTAATTCCAATAATTACCATATTGTGAAATAAATTCTAGAAAAATTTGGTGATGTTTATTATGACCAGAGGAACCTAGGAAAAATAGGTTTTGAATTAATCCACTTGGAATAACCCTAATTGGCTTAAACACCCAAAATAGTTCCTTAATTAATTAGAGCTAATCATACATCAAATTAACCTGAAATCAATTCTTCACTGACCTTTAGGATCAGAGGAACCCACCATAAAAATTTGAAGTCAATTGGACTTGGTTAGCCCCACCAAATGTGTTGATTAAACCATTTAGCTAATTTAAACTTTAAAAATTCATAACTTTCAAAATACTTTTCAAAAATTCACTAAATTGGTTTTAAAGCCTCTCTGATATCAGGGGAATTTAAGAAAAATAAAATTGCAATTTTTCAAAAAAGTTGATTTTTTACATTATTTTAATATTTTAATAATTAAAAAATAATAAAAATCACAAAAATAATAAAATTCACCAAAATATCACATTTTAAATTTTAATCACTTAGGAACAAACCCCATATTTTTCTTAAGTCTCTATAATGATATATTAAATTTTAAAGCCCTAAGGTAATTTTAAAATTAAAAAAATGTATATTTTTAGTATTTCCACTAAAATAATTCTAATAAATCAAAGAGAAATCAGAAAATTATAAAAATTGATTCTCTGATTTCCTTGATATCAGACAGATTTTTTTAAAATATAAAATTTATTTTTCAACCTTTATTTTATTTTTAAATTAATTAATACTCCAAAATTCAAAATAATTATAATAAAAAGAATATAATTCAAAAAATCACCAAAATTGGTCCAAGTGATCCTCCGGTCATTAGAAATGTCCCATAATTTTCTTAAGGACAGAAACTTTCCCTTGGTCATATTATTAAATTTTCCTTGGAAATCCCTATTTTCCACCAAAAATAATTACATAAATAAATTAAATACAGAAAAATCACATTTTCTCCTCTCATGCCTTTATTGACATATGAGTGAAGTCACATAAAAATTTCAAGTTTATTTAAGCTCAATTTAGTGAGTTATGAAATTATTAAGCTTGAAGGGCAAAATGGTAATTAAAATTTTAACCTTTAATTAAAATTTTAGGCTTAATAAAATTAAAGAGTAAAGTATTTGATCCTAATCTGATTTGGATGATTGAAATTTGAATAATAAGGGTAAAAACTTATTAAACAATTTAAAAAAAATTGAAATAAACCTTAATTATTTAATTGATTAAATTTGGAAGAATAATAAAATTGGAATTATTAAAATAGGGATATTATTAGGAAGAGATTTGTTCTTTAATTTAAGAATCCCTAAATTAATCATCTCAATAATAATTAATTCCTAATTAAAATGATAATCCAAATTTAAGATTTAAAATGCTAAAAGACTTAATCATTAAATTAAATTAAAGTTAAATTATTTAAATTAAATCCTTTTAAAATTTCAATTAAATTAATACTTTAATAATTAAAATTAAATCATCTTTAAAACATAAAAAAAATAAAATATTAAATTAAAATTAAAAATAAAATTAAATGAAAATTTAAATTAAATTAAATTAAATTAAATTAAATCAAACTAAATTAAATTAAATCAAATTAAATCAAATCAAATTAAATTAAATCATATTAAATTAAATTAAATTAAATTAAAGTTAAATTAAATTGAATTAAAAAAAAAACATCACCTAAGACATAAAGAAATTCAAAAATAAATATAAAGCAGCTTGAACACTATTCCAAATTTAAACCCGTTAACTGAAATTAAATTAAGTCACAAACCATTTGAACATCAATTTGCCCTCAAAAGCTTTTGTTGTCATAACTCCTAAATAGAAATTTAAGTGAAATGTTATTTCCCTCATAGGATATTCAAATGTCCTAGTTCACCGAGTAAGATAACAACAAAACTTGAATTCGGACGATTAATTCATTTGTATAATTAAATTCTCTTGGACTTAAAAATAATCCTAGAAATATTGAAAAGATGTTTAAGACTCGTCTTAAGCACTTCCTCGATATGATGGGATGTTTATAAGAACAATTGAACTTAATTGTTCTTTGATGAAGAAAATCGTTCTTAAACCAAAACACAAGAACCTAGATGTCATAGGAAATGACTAGTTATAGGATTAGGAACTTGGTAGAAAACCATAATCCTTCCCTTAGCTTTACCTAGGGACTTGCTTTAAATGCTTAAATATTCTAATTGTGTTTTAAGTGTAGCTTGGGATGACGGAAAGACCCTCCAGGTACGCTTTTATTTTATTGCAATTTACCTTATTACAATTTATTTAATCGCATCGCACTTACTTTTGTTGCATGATAAACAACTGTTGCATGAAAACCCACACTTTTAGGATAGTCCCTAAAACTGAAACCAAAACTAAATTAAAATTCATTGCAAGATAAAATTCACCGCCACAACATTTCAAAATATAAAACAACTCAAAATTTAATCACAAACGAATACAAAACTACAACCAGAACTAAATTAAAACGTCTTGTTGGATGATCGGGAATACCTCGGATGATGTAACTTACGTGTTGCTAACGGGATTTCCCACAGTCTAAATGAAAGTGTGGAACTCATTTAGTTGAGTTTAGCAAATTCATCTAGACTAAGTGATTCCGATAAAAATAACGATGTCGGAAGGATGGAACCGTGGGATCTTAACCGGTGTTGTTATAATCAACTTTAAGATTTGTTTTAATTAAAACATAAAAAACACTTGGAAATTAAGAATTTCTCTAAACCAAAACACTTTTCTCATCTCCTGATTTATGACTTCTAAAATTAAACCTCTGCAACAACAAGGAGCTCGGAGCATGGTGGGCAGACGACCATCGTCATCGCAAGAAACCCGAATCCGCTTCAAAGAAAACTTTCTTAAGAATTAAATAACTAAGCCATAGGACTTCGAGGTAGTTTTCCTAGTACAACATAAATCCTCAACCTTTTGTTAGGCATTTGCATTACAAATTAAGCCCTAACCGGTCTTTGGATTCTGAGGTAGTCGTCCGATACGACATAAACCCTCACATCTTCGAGGCTATTTATATGATCATGTCATACGAATATAAGTCCTAATTAATTAAAATTGGCAAGATCAAAACATTAAATAAATATCAGGACTTTCTTAAATTCAATCCAAACAATAGGATAGTCTGGAAATTACCGGAGTTCGCTTTGGATCTGTGATTTCTCCTACCTTTCTTCCTTTGGATTCCCAAAATAAAATGTTCCAAATTTGATCAATTCCCTATTGAAATTCCAAAATTCAATCCCTTGAAAACTTAAACTTTGAGATTCTTGAGAGCAGAATTATTGATTATTATCGAGAGTTTTCTTAGGTGATCCCCGTCACTTAAGATGTAATTAACTATAGGGGCTTGCCCTTATAGGGAATTTTAAGAACTCAGGTAATATAAACCCTGCTTAATTCATTTATATTAAGCAGGGGAATTTTTCGGCTCATAAAATAGGTTCGCAGACCAAACGGATGTCACAAATCTTTTAGTTTATTTAATCGAGCCCCACCATCAAGCAATGTGTCTATCCTTAGGGATAGATACATGGTTTGTGGTGCGGTGTTCGTTTATATAAACTTTTTGGGATGTGAAATCAGTTTGATTTCATATCTGAAAACTTTCAAACTTAAAATTATTTTCAAAATCAAATGCTACTTTCTAAATTATATATATATATTTAAATCAAATTTAAAATCTAAAATTCGCCGACAATTTCTGTTAGGCGACCCCCTTTTCAAAATAAAACACACAACCTAAAAATATGCCGACAGGAAGTACATCATCAGTGTCTCCTGTGAAAAATCTCATATGTGCATCATGATAAGCTATCTCATATTCTCTCCACCGCACTTGATAATCATCATTAATTTTGTTCCTCAGTTCTAGTCCCTTTACTCTGGTGTTTAACATTTCCAATTGATCCATAACATCATGCAGAGTAGGCTCCCTAGATGTAGATGATCTATCTCAACTAGAAGAAGGTTCATCAGCTCTCTTACTCCATTTTCATTCTACACAGGCTTCATAAGTCTCAGATTTAGTTTAGTAATAGGCTTCAGGGGGTGGACTACCTCAACATTATCTTCAATCACTACACCTACATGAATACATAAAGCATGAATGAGACTGGGGTGTCCTAGTCCTCCTGTAGTCTCTCCTTTTGAGCTTGTCAAAATACTTTTATGAATAACAGCCCTAATATTTATATTCTTCATGTTCTGAATATTGTAATTCAGAACAGCTCTATCAACAGTAACATCACTGTGATGTTTGGTAGGTAACAGTCTTGCAGAAATGAAATAATGTCAGGCTTTTGATACAGGATTCAAAGTAGAAAAGGGAAAATTAACTTTCATTCTCTATTTAGTTTTCCATTCCTCTTTTCCATCAGTTAAAAAGTTTATAATATCATCCAATGCTTGATTCGTGATAGAAAAATTTTCATATTCACAATGGTAGGGTGCTCTCAACTGATAAAATGCATTTATGCTGGCAGGGGTAAATTCAACCATTTGGCCTCAAACCAGAATAAATTGACTCTCAAAATAATACAGATTAGCATAAAATTCTCAAACAATATCTAGCATTGCTTCAGTAGTGAAATAACAGAAAATCTCCCATTGACGATTAGCAATCAGCTCTTCAAGCATTCCTCCAGGATTTTCAAAGGCTCTTTTATGAATACATTTCTTATTGCTAAGAAACATACTAAAACATGAATAGGTTTTGAAATTCACAAATTTTCTTTGATCATAATCAAATTTCCTCTTCCCCTTATCTAATCTTGGAGCCATTTATCTAAAAATATCAAATTTTTCCAAATCAATTTTAAAATGACAACGCAATTGACTCCATGGCAAATTTAAATAGATAAGAACTCAAAATTTATGAAAAATCTCCAAAGTTTCTCCAAAAACATCAAAATTCCAAATCTTCCTAATGTAGGAGATTTCCAAGGTCAAAATAAAAAATTTTTAGGTTAAAGTGTAGCTCTTACCAAGAGAAGATGAAATCCTAACTTTTCCGGCCACGAAATCACTTCAAATCCAAATACTAGTAAGCTCTAGGTGTGATAGTCTTCCTTGGCTGGAGGTTGAAGATAAAGATTTGGGGAAAACTTCACAATGTCATCCTAGGTGTGAAAGTCGCCCTCTGACTTTTAGCGCTTTCTAGCACTGGTGGCAGCGACGTTCGGCGCCAGTTCAAAAATTGGGTTTCTGACTTTCTTTTGTAATTTTGATCATTTCAAGCCCGCTCCAATGTCTAATTAATCTAATTAAGCATAGAATAACATCCTAAAGCCTTGGCAATTGATAGTTTTTAACACAAACAACACATAATATTACTTTCATATATAAAATCCATGAGTCATACACATACACACAACACTAAACATTACATATTTTCAAGCCATATAATCTCAAATTTAGTGTCGCACACGACCACAACACAATAACGCTGAGAACTAAACAAACAATCATGTCCAAATATAACATTCAAACAAAATAAAATAAAGTTAAGCAAAGCAATCTGATACACAAACACATAAATACACTAATCAAGTTTCATTCTTCCTCCGAACTATCATCAATTCTAAAATCTCTCATCGATTGAGAATGGACAAATAAATTGTAGAATGGACGAAACGGGAATTCTTTAGTAGAATCCTCTTCAATCCAACCTTATCTTCTCATCAATCGAGTCAAACTTCCTTCAAGATATCCAGAATGATCAAAGTGCTCCTTCATTCTCAAATCCAGATGATCAAAGAAATTAGAAAGATTGTTGATTGCATTCATTAGATATTGTACTTCCTTCTCCAATTTCTTGATTTTCTTCAAGATGATCTGTGAACTTTCAGGAAAATAAAAAGGAATAGGTGCTAAACTTTGAGATGGTTGATCTTCAATAATGCTCATATCATTCATATCACCAATTGCTAGGTTATTATATGCATATACTGTGTCTATAGGGTTCCAAGGTAGAAGTACTCTTTCCCAGTTCTCATATGGCACTTGTGATTGACTGCAGAGGAGAAAAATATTGGAAGGATTTCCAAGCCCATACTTTGATACATGAACGATCAATCCGAAAACAGACTTAACAAATTATTGAACCAACATCAATAGGCATTTTCATTTGAAAACAATAATTCAGAATAGTACACTCCTTAGTTACCTTACTGATTTTCATTGTTGGGAGCAATTTTACATAAACGAAGTAATGCAAGTGTTTCGACGTAGGATTTAATATTGTGGTAGAGAAACGTGCATACCTCTTATCTCTTATCTCCCATTCATCACTTTCATCTGTCAGATATCTGTATATGTCATTTATATTTTCCTTCGTTGGAGCAAAATTTGAATAGTAGCAGATTCGCACATTCTCTATCATGTATAAATCATTAACCTTTGCAGGAGTAAATGTGACAAACCTACCTTGCACATAAACTGATCCTTTGTTGATTCCATGAAGATTTTCATAAAACTCCTTCACAACCAGAACAACTACAGTGGTAGTAGTTTAACACAATACTTCCCAACATCTCTAAACAATAATTTGATTAATTCAATTTATAGGAGAATTTGTACCTCAATTTACAAAGCCTCGCTCCTTCATCAATCTCATTTTCGAGATATCTTTTTGAAAAGTTGTGGCACCTCAAAACTTACGAACATTCTACAGTTGAACACTTAAAATCTTTGAATTTTCATCGAGTTGGAATCCATTTAGACAAGAATTTGGGTCTTCCTCTTCATTCCTTTGGAAGTTCCAGCGTCCATTGGCAGTTTTTGGAAGTTCTGATGGAGGAGTTACCACTTAGAACTGCCAAAACATGGATTTTAAAGACGAGAAATGAATTTCTGAACAGCAGCACTGTACGGCACTGATATCAGCGCCATTCAGCACTAGTTCAAATTCGCCAAACTTCACCTCGTTCAAATTTTTTTCAAATTTATTCGATTCATTTCTTAAATATTACTAATAATAATTAATAAAGAATAAGACTTAATTAAGCAACAATCAAATACAAATAACATATGAAACAAAGCAAACACCCACTAACTGTGGGTTGCCTCCCAAAAAGCGCTTAGTTTAACGTTGTCAACCCGGCATAACTTTCAGTTATTCAGGTTGATCTACCATTAAAACCTCTTTAAAATTAGGTTTATTGCCTTCAAAATATGGTTTTAATATTTGGCCATTAACTTTGAATGTTCTTCCAGATTTAGGGTCTTCGATAATCACAGCTACAAATTAATACACTTTTATGACAATGAAAGGTCCTGTCCATCTAGATTTCAGTTTCCCAGGAAATAATTTCAATCTTGTATTGTATAATAAAACTTTTTGTCCTGGTTCAAATTATTTTTTTACAATCTTCCGATCAGGTCATATTTTTCTTCTTTCCTTATATATTATATCATTATCATATGATTCATTTCTGATTTCTTCCAATTCATTTAATTACAACAGTCTCTTCTCACCAGCATCTTTCAAATTAAAATTAAATTTCTTTATCGCCCAATAGCTTTATAATCTAATTCACTGGCAAGTGACAGGTTTTTCCAAAGATTAATCTTTAAGGGGACATTCCTATAGGAGTTTTATAAGCAGTTTTGCATGCCTATAAAGTAGTATCTAATCTAGCTGACCAATCTATTTTTCAGGATTAATGACTTTCTCAAAAATTCGTTTAATTTCATGATTAGAAACCTCTTCTAAAACATTAGTTTGAGAATGATAAGCTGTAGAGATTCTATGCATAATTTTATATTTTTTCACCAATCTCTGAATCAGATTATTTTTAAAATGGGATCCTCCATCAGTAATGACTACTCTAGGCATTCCATATCTTGTGAAAATATTTTTCATTAAAAACCTCGAAACACTTTTGGCATCACACCTAGGTAAAGCTATTTCCTCGATCCATTTTGATACACAGTCCAGAGCAATCATTATATGAATATTTCCAAATGAAGGCATAAATGATCCTATAAAATATAATCCCCATGCATCAAAAATTTCAACTTCCAAAGAAAAATTAGGAGGCATTTCATTTCTTCTAGATATATTGCCTATTCTCTGACATCGATCACAAGTTTAGATAAATTTATAAACATCTCTGAAAAGTATAGGCCAATAAAATCCAGATTGCAAAATATTATTTGCAGTTCTATCAATTCTGAAATGTCCTCCAAATTCAGAGTCATGACATTCTCGAATAATTTTTCAGTTCCTTCATAAGGCACACTTCTCCTAATAATAAGATCTTTACATTGCTTGTACAGATAACGATCGTCCCAAAAATAAAATTTAGCATCATGCTTAAATTTTTTCTGTTGTTGCACTGTTAAATCAGGTGGTAAAATATTACTAGCAATGTAGTTGAAAATATTAACATACCATGGCAAATTTCTTTCAATAACATTGTATAATTGCTCATCAGGAAAAGTTTCAGTAATTTCCTTTTTAAAATCATCCAAATTAGGTTGTTCAAGTCTAGATAAATGATCAGCTATTTGATTATCGACCCATTTTCTATTAACGATCTCAAAATGAAATTCTTGTATTAAAAGCATCCATCGAATCAGTCTTGGTTTAGCATCATTCTTTTGCATTAAGGATTTAATAGCAGAATGATCAATATGCACTAAGCATTTAGCTCCGATTAAGTAAGATCTAAGTTTTTTAAAAGCATATACAATTGCTAATAACTCTCTCTTAGTAGTAGTGTAATTAGTTTGAGTACCAGTAAGAGTCTTACTAGCATAGTATATAACTTTAAACATTTTATCATGTCTTTGCCCTAAAACGACCCCAATATCAAAATTGCGAGCATCACACAATAGTTCAAATGGTTTCTCCTAATCAGGTGAAACTATTATAAGTGCAGCAATTAATTTTTCCTTCAATAGATTGATAGCTTTGTTCGACTTATTTTTTAATTTAAATTTGATAAGTAATTTGAAAAGTAGTATTTGATTTTGAAAATAATTTTAAATTTAAAAATTTCAAGATATGAAATCAAACTGATCTCACAACCCGAATAGTTTATATAAACGAGCACCACACCACAAACCGTGTATCTATCCCTATAGTTAATTACATCTTAAGTGACAAGAATCACCTAAGAAAACTCTCGATAATAATCAGTAGTTTTGCTCTCAAGAATTTCAAAGTTTAAGTTTTCAAGGGATTGAATTTTGGAATTTCAATAGGGAATGGATCAAATTTGGAACATTTTATTTTGGGAATTCAAAGGAAGAAAGGTAGGAGAATTCATAGATTCGAAGCGAACTTCGGTAATTTCCCGACTATCCTATTGTTTGGCTTGAATTTAGGAAGGCCCTAATGTTTATTTAATGTTTTGATCTTGCCAATTTTTAATTAATTAGAACTTATATTCGTATGATGTGATCACACAAATAGCCTCGAAGATGTGAGGGTTTATGTCATATCGGATGACTACCTCGGAATCCTAAGACCGGTTAGGGCTTAATTTGAAATGCAAATGCCTAACAAAAGGTTGAGGATTTATGTTGCACTAGGCAAACTACCTTGAAGTCCTATGGTTTGGTTATTTAATTCAAGGAAAGTTTTGCTGAAGTAGACTCGGGTTTTGCTGATGACGATGGCCGTGCTGCCCACCATGCTCCGAGCTCCTTGTTATTGCAGAGGGTTTAATTATAGAAGGTGAAAATCAAGAGATGAGAAAAGTGCTCTGGTTTAGAGAAGCCTTAAAATCCAAGTGTTTTAGTTAAAACAAATCTTAAAGTTGATTATAACAACACCGGTTAAGTTCCCACGGTTCCATCCTTCCGGCATCGTTATTTTTATCGGATTCACTTAGTCCAGATGAATTTGCTAAACTCAGCTAAATGAGTTCCACACTTTCATTTAGACTGTGGGAAATCCCGTTAGCAACACGTAGGTTACATCATCCGAGGTATTCCCAATCATTCGACAAGACGTTTTAATTTAGTTGCAATTGTAGTTTTGTGTTCTGTTTGTGATTAAATTTTGAGTTATTTTATATTTTTGAAATGTTGTGGTGGTGATTTTTATCTTGTAATGATTTTTAATTTAGTTTTGGTTTAAGTTTTAGGGACTATCCTAAAAGTTTTGGTTTTCATGCAACAGTTATTTATCATGCAAGAAAAGTAAAGTACATTTGCAATAAAATAAATTGCAATAAAATAAATGCGTAGTTAGAGGGTCTTCCCGTCATCCTAAGCTGCACTTAAAACACATATTAAGGCATTCAAATATTTCATCAAGTACCTAGGTAAAGCTAAGGGAAAGGTTTTGGTTGTCTACCAAAGTCCTAATCCTATAGCTAGTCATTTCCTATGACGTCTAGGTTCTTGTGCTTTGGTTTAAGGACGATTTTCTTCATCAAAGAATAATTAAGTTCAATTGTTCTTATAAATATCCTATCATATTGAGGAAGTGTTTAAGACGAGTCTTAAACATCTTTTCAATACCTCTAAGATTATTTTAAGTCCAAGAGAATTTAATTATACAAGTGAAATTAATCATCTAGGAGTTTAAATTTTGTTATCCTGCTCAGTGAATTAGGACGTTTGAATATCCTATAAGTGAAGTAACACTTCATTTAATACTCCATTTAGGAGTTATGACAACGAAAGCTTTTAAGGGCAAATTGATGTTTAAGTGATTTGTGATTTAATTTAATTTTAATTAATGGGTTTAAGTTTGGAATAGTGTCCAGGTTGTTTTAGATTTATTTTGAATTCTTTTACGTCTTAGGTGATATTATATTTAATTTAATTTAATTTTAATTTTAATTTAATTTAATTTGGTTTAGTTTTAATTTTAATTTAATTTTATTTATTTATTTAATTTTAATTTTATTTTAACTTGATTTTTATTTTTTTATTTAATTTAATTTAACTTAATATGTTTTAATTTAATTTAATTTTATTTAATTTAATATGTTTTAATTTAATTTAATTTAATTTAATTTAATTTTAATTTAATTTGATTTTAATTTAATATTTTATTTTTTATGTTTTAAAGATGACTTAATTTAATTGTTAAAGTATTAATTTAATTGAAATTTTGGAAGGATTTAATTTAAATGTTTTAACTTTAATTTAATTTAATGATTAAGTCTTTTAACATTTTAAATCTTGAGTTTGGATCATCATTTTAATTAGGAATTAAATGTTATTGAGGTGATTAATTTAGGGATTTTTAAATTTAAGAATAAATCACTTCCTAATAACATCCCTATTTTAATAATTCCAATTTTTCATTATTCTTCCAAATTTAATTAATTATTTAATTAAGGTTTATTTTAATTATTTTCAAATTATTAGGTAGGTTTCCACCCTTTAATTACCTAAGTTTCAAACATCCAAAAATCAACTTAGTATCAAATATTTTACCCACCCTTTTAATTAACCCTAAAATTTTTAATTATAGGTTAAAATTTTAATTACCATTTTGCCCTTGAAACTTACTAATTTCATAACTCACTAAATTGAGCTCAAATGAATTTGAAATTTTTATGTGACTTCACTCACATATCAATCAAGACATTAGGGAAGAAAATGTGATTTTTCTGTTTTTAATTTATTTATGTAATTATTTTTGGTGGAAAATTGGGATTTTCAAGGTAAATTCAATAACATGACCAAGGGAAACTTTCTGTCCTTAAGAAAATTATGGGACATTCCTAATGACCAGAGGACCACTTGGACCAATTTTGGTGATTTTTTGAATTATATTTTTTTATTATAATTATTTTGAGTTTTGGAGTATTAATTAATTTAAAAATAAAACAAAGGTTGAAAAATGAATTTTATATTTTTCAAAAATCTCTCTAATATCAAGGAAATCAGAGAACCAATTTTTATAATTTTCTGATTTTTCTTTAATTTATTAGAATTATTTTAGTGGAAATGCTTAGAAAATACATTTTTTAATTTTAAAATTACCTTAGGGCTTTAAAACTTAATATCTCATCATAGAGACTTAAGAAAAATATGGGGTTTGTTCCTAAGTGATTAAAATTCAAAATGTGACACTTTGGTGAATTTTATTATTTTTGTGATTTTTATTATTTTTTAATTATTAAAATATTAAAATAATGCAAAAAATCAAATTTTTTAGAAAATTGTAATTTTAATTTTCATAAATTCCCCTGATATCAGATAGGCTCCAAAACCAATTTGGTGAATTTTTGAAAAGTATTTTGAAAGTTATGAATTTTTAAAGTTTAAGTTTGGCTAAATGGCTTAATCAACCCATTTGATAGGGCTAACCAAGTCCAATTGACTTCAAACTTTTATGGTGGGTTCCCCTGATCCTAAAGGTCAGTAGAGAATTGATTTCAAGTCAATTTGATGAATGATTAGCTCTAATTAATTAAGGTTCCATTTTGGGTGTTTAAGCCAATTAGGGTTATTCCAAGTGAGTTAACTCAAAACTTATTTTCCCTAGGGTCCTCTGGTCATAAGAAACATCCTCAAATTTTTCTAGAATTTATTTCTCAATATGATAATTATTGGAATTAAAGTACTCAAAACAGCAACATAAATTTGAAAAATCAATAACTTCTCATAGGAATGGCCTCTAACCTTGGAAAATTCAGGGAATGTTCTCAAGTTCAGAGGCTTCAGAAGCCCTATGGTCTCATGCCATGGTGAATTTCCTAAATGCATGGAGAATTAAAACAATGTAGATAGTAAATAAATCATTAAAAATAAAATACTTAATGAAATTAAATGATTTCTCTTCCACGTTATTCTCCTCTGTTCACTGAGCAAGTGGGTATTTTTATTTTATTTTTAGGATTTTTCTACACAAAGTTATGAATTTTCAAATTTCTGGGTATTTAATAAATAAAAAAATCCCTATTTTTCTATTTATCCGAATCGGCGCCGCGTCAACCTTAGCATCCCCGAACAGCCACGCGGCGCTTTCTAGTTCGATGCCGCCATCCGACTCAGCGCTCCAGGGGCCCGCTGCATCTTTCCGTCTCCACATACGACTCACTCTGGATCGTCCACCCGCGCGTGTATCAAATGGACGACATCCGTTCATCGTTCCCAAGCCTCCTAACCCGAGAATCGTTCACACTAAATCCTTAATATCTCACTCAATACTTAACAGATTTTGGTGTACTTGTGCTCTATGGATTCATCTTGAAGAGACGAACACATCTATACGGTGATCATGCATTGAAATTAAAGCATTTGAAATAGACAATCTCCAGAGGCTCGGGATAAAAAGTTAGCTCATACCTTAGCTCAGAGAAGTGTGGCTTCAATCTGAGGATTGTGTCACCATCGATTGAGTCCAAGCAAGCTCCAGATGAAGTCTCCTGGCCTGGTGAATTGTCCAGGTATGATTTTGACCAAGCCCGATTTCAACCTTTGGAGTCTGGAACAGATGGGTGGCTTGGAGAGGGGGCTTTCACTGGGGAACTCCTTCTCTTGGTCTTATGCAGGTGAGGGTGAGTTTAATTTGACTTTGGTGGAGGATTTGGGAGTGTCCTATTCTGGCCTGAGAATTGAGCTCCAAAATTGAGCTCAATTAGTGGGGATTAGGGCAAGAGAACAGTGGGGATCAAATGCTCTAGGTGTGGGGGAGAGTCTGGAGTGATTTTGGCAGAGTTTCCTTAAGGTTGGTTTAGCACTTCTTCATGGCCGAGAGGGGTGAGGTTTAAATAGGAGAGGTCGGAGGGCCTCCTGGGGGAGTTAAGGACCGGATCGAGCTGCTCTTGGCAAGAGAAGAACAACCGCAATGGCCACCGGGCATGGGGCAACTTAGCAAGGGAGAATTTCAATGCTTGGCTCCTTCCAATGTCTCGGCCATGGCGTTTTCCGGCGACCCGGGCGGTGCGCCGGCAGACATGAGTCACCATCTTGACCAGGGAGGTCAGGGCTTGGCAATGGTGAAGTCAATTGGGTTTGGACATGTGTAAAGGAGTTGGATGAAAGTGGCATGGGGGGCATGGCTATTTTGGCTCTAAATGGGTCAACCCATCCTTTTGGGCTAGGTGCACCACCCAAGACTTGGTTTAGGCTGAAGAGAAAGTGATTTGGCTTAGCTTGATTAGTGGGGTCAAGTCACAATCCAAGTACAATTAGAATTAAACATGGTTTAGGGGAGACATGGAAATGGTTAATCATCTTAAGGGAATGTGTAAAGGATCTCCTCCTTTTGCCAATGTGGTAAGGTTACATGTGAACAACTCACATGGCTTGCATGTGGCTTAAGAGTGGCTTCAAGGCTTATATATGGCTTGGGAAAAGTGGGCTTGGTTTCATGAAAGTAGGTTTAAGGAATTTTGGTGTTTTAGTGGACAAATTTCATGAAGCTTGATTTGGAATTATTTGGTCATTGATTTTGGAACTTAGGAAGTGTTTTAAATTATGGGTATGATGAGAGAAATTTCATGTGGGCTTTTGGAATAAGTTTTGGGCTTTTAAATTTGTTTTGGGTGGGTTCTTTAGGAAGGTTTAAGAAAATGGGCTTTTTAATCTTGGAAATAAATTGGTGGATGGGAAATTTGTAAAAGTTTGGGCCAAATAATTGTTGGGTTTGGTTGAGAGATGTGTCATGAGTAATTTGAAACAAATTTGAGGTGGTTTGGGTTTGAATTGGGTTGAATTTGGGCTTTTTGGTAAAGTGGCCAATGGTAGGCCAAATTGGGTTAACTTGGGCTAATGTTGGACTAAAGTTTAAATTGGTATAAAATTAATGTTGAGAAATGTTTGTAGGGCTGTTTCAAAGAGGTTTCAACTTTTGTTGGGTTTGGATTTTGGGGTTTGGGCCTATTTGGGTTAGGTTTAGGTGTAGGCCCATGTAGGCCCATGTAAGGAGTTTTGGCTTTGGGTTGAATTTAAGTTGGGTTTGGGTTCAAATTTTGGGCAAATCATGTTAGTGTTTTGTTTGTAGGGATGTTAGGGAAGGTTTAGAAAAGATTTGGGGTTAATTGGGGTTGAATTAGGTTACTTTGGGCTAAGTTTGGGTCATGGGTCCAAATTGGGCTTTAAGGTCAAAAGTGAAATTGGATTCAAATGCCAATCAAATTGGGCTTGGATTTGGTTTAGATTGGTGTTGGGGATATTGAATGGAAGTTTAGAATTGAATTGGACCAGAATTTGGGTCAATTGGGTAGGTTTGGTTTGACATTGGGTTTACTTTGGGTTAAAATTGGTCAAATTGGGGATTTTGACAAAAGTGGGGTAAATTGACAAAATTGGCCCATGGTGTAGTTGAACAAAATGACATTAGGAATATTTGGGATTTTCTGGAATTTTTTGGGAATTTTTAGAAATTTTTGGAGTTTTGGGTCAAGAGGGGAATTTTTGTAATTTGGAGGGTATTGGGGGTATTTTCTGGAATTTTGGGTATTTTGGGTAAAAATGGTCAATTTGAGTGGTGGGAGAATGTTTAAGATTGATTTTGAGGAATTTGGATGATTTTGGAGAATTTTTGAAAATTTAGGTAATTTCGGGGTTTTGGGTAGGCTAAGCGGGTCCGGGGTCCCGGGGGTCAAAAATTGAAAATTTAGAAAATTGAATATTGGGTAAATGTAAGTGGAATGAAATCATTTTGGTTGAGCCATGAAGCCATATCAAGCCCACATGAGCCATGAAGGGACTTATTTGAGGCATTCACTATGTTGTTCCTAACCCTCTCGCCCAAGGGCTTAGGGTTAAGGACCATCCATGTGAATCACCTTCATGAGTCGGGAGGTCAAGTTGGGTATGGGTGTGGTTTTAGGAGGTGTGTGAAAGTGTAATGTATAAGTGTAGTGTGTGTTTAAGTCAGCCCTCACCAGACCAGGCCACCCAGGGTAGTCCTAAGGCCAAAGAGTCCTATAGGAACTCATCCTTTAAACTTCCACATTTGATCTCAACCCTCTAGGTGATTAGGGGTCTACAATCAAGTTTAGGGAGTTTGCAGGGAGTTAAGAAGTGGTTTGAATTTCTGAGTGGTGGGTCCCAATTCTAATCCTCTAGGATAGTCAAAGGAAAAGCCTAAGGCTAGACCCTGAGTACTAAAAACAAAAAAAAGGAAGAGAAGACCTCATCAAAAATGAGGTCAACAAGCTTTTAAACATTCATCATTAAAATCAAACTTTCTCTCTTTTTCCAAAAGTTGGCATAGATGCTTAGAAATTTTTGAAAAGTCTTTTATATTTTGCCTATAGAATCCTACATGTCTCAAAAAGCTTCTTTCCCCTCTCACAGTTGTTGGAGGTAGTAATATTTCTATAAGGATCTACTTCCATGCGATATTCAGATATTTTATGCCTAAGCACAATTCCTCCTACAACCATAAATTGACACTTTTCCTAGTTTAGGACTAAGTTTGTTCTCTCTCATACCTCTAAAACTTTTTCTAAGTTGCATAGACATGCATCAAATGAATCTCCGAATACTAAGAAATCATCCATAAACACTTCTATTCCATCATCAATTAAATTGATAAATATGGATGTCATACATCTTTGAAATGTTGCAGGTGCATTACATAATCCAAAGGGCATTCTTCTAAAAGCAAAAGTTCCATAAGGGCTAGTAAATGTAGTTTTCTCTTGATCCTCAGAAGCAATAGGTATTTGGTGATAACCAGTATATCCATCTAGAAAGCAATAGTACTTGTGTCTAGCAAGTCTATTTTGCATTTGGTCTAAATAGGGTAAAGGAAAGTGATCTTTTTTGGTAGTGGTATTTAATTTTCTATAATCAATACATATTCGTCAACCAGTGACTTATCTTGCTGGTATAATTTCATTCTGATATTTTACATCAACAGTCACTCCTCCTTTCTTAGGAACACAATGAATTGGGCTCACCCAAATACTATCAGAAATAGGATATATAATTCTGGCATCTAACCACTTTAATATCTCTTTGTAACCACTTCTTTCATTATTGGGTTTAGTCTCCTTTGTGGATCAAATCTTGGTTTGTGTTATTCATCCAATAAAATTCTGTGCATACATATCGAAGGACTGATTCCTTTAATATCAGCTATGGACCAATCAAAAGCTTTTTTGTATCTTTTTAAAGTTTTCAATAATTTTTTCTCTTGATATTCATTTAAATTTGAAGAAACAATGACTGGTAAAGTAGATGTTTCTCCCAAAAACATGAACTTTAAATGATTAGGAAGAATTTTCTGCTCAAGTTCAAGGGGTTTAATGATAGATGGAATCAAAATTTTATCTTCATTTTCCACAGCATCCAATCTTTCAGAATTTTCCTAAACAAAGTCTAACTTTTCATTCTTCATATTATCCAAATCATCTCCATTTTCACTTTTATTTTCATCCTCACATTCAAGATTTTCTTCAAACACTTCTTTAAAATAATCTTCTCTCAAATAATCACATACTTCCATCGATAACACTCATCATCTTTTTCAGTTGAAGGGTACTTCATAGATTTCAGAGTATTAAAAGTTACCTCTTGGTCATTAACTCTCATAGTTAATTCTCCTTTCTGGACATCAATCATAGCTCTCCCAATAGCAAGAAATGGTTTTCCCAAAATAACTGGAATTTCTTTACCTTCTTCCATATATAATACAATAAAGTCTATAAGAAAGATAAATTTATCCACCTTCACTAATATATCTTCTGCAACTCCATTAGGATAAGTGATAGAACGATCAGTAAGTTGAAGAGTCACAGATGTACGTGAAATTTTTCTTATTCCCAATCTTTTGAAAGTTGATAAAGGCATAAGATTAATATTAGCTCCAAGATCACATAAAGCTCTTCCGAAAAAATTTTCACCTATAGCTCACGAGATAGTGAAACTACCTGGGTCTTTAAGTTTTTCAGGAAGCTTTTTCTGGATATTTGCACTACACTCACTGCTAAGTGCAACAGTCTCGTGGTCTTTAAACTTTCTCTTCCTTTTAAGAATATCCTATAATCTGGCATCTGCCTTAATGCTTCAACAAAGGGAATATTAATCGTTAATTCTTAAGAATTTCCAAAAATTTTGTAAATCTGTTATCCATGTTCTGTTTCTTTAGTCTTTGAGGAAAAGGAGGTGGTAGTTTTTCAACAGTTATCTTCATTGGTTCTATTGGATATTCATCTGGATATATCTTATTAGAACCTTTTTCAATGTTCACTTCCTCTCTTTCAACTTCGACTTCTTTATGAACTCTTGATTCCAATTCTTTTCCACTCCTTAATTGAATAGCATTAATTTGCTCTTTATTTTGATCTTTCGGCTTGATCTCAACATTGCTAGGAAGATTCTCATAAGGTCTATTATTAAGCACAGCAAAGATATGTCCCAATTGATTTTCAATGTTCTTCATCGCAACATTTTGAGCTTGAATTTGATTACCCATATTTAAAATCATTTCTTCAGTAGACAACTTCTTTTCCTTAAATTGTTGATTAATATTAAAACTAGGAGGATAAGAAGGTCTAAAATTGGTATTTCCTTGGTTGTTCGGATTTCCAACTGGATTCATAGGATTATTTCCCCATTAAGGGTTAACACTAGCAATGGTATTATTCTAGTTAAAGTTTAGATGATTCCTCCAACTAGGATTATATAATTCAAATAAGGATTATTGACTTTATTATGTATATCATTCAAGGTTTTATAAGACATTTGAGAGTCCATCATCTGTCCTGATGAATTTTCTTCTAACACTGGGGGTGTTTGAGAATAATTCATTTTATATTGATTTATTTTCTTAGAAAGTGCAGCAATTTGAGATACTATCATAGTTATCGCATCAGAATCATGAATATTGGCTACTCTCTTAGGATTTACCTGCTCAGAGGGTCATTGAAAATTATTAGTAGTCATCTCTTAAATTATTAGTAGCCATTTAATGATCCTACTTATCCATTATAGAAGGTTTGAATTATTAATCAGTCTGGTAAAGCATCGTGTGGACACTTCCTCATAAGATCTTTAAATCCTTCCCAAGATTCATATATGGATTCTCCATCAAACTGACTAAAAGATGTGATATCATTTCTTAACATAGAAGTTTTGGAAGGAGGAAAATACTTCGATAGAATATTTTGTGAAAGCTCTCCCCAAGTTCTAATAGATCCAGGTGACAATGAATTTAACCACGCCTTAGATTTATCCCTAAGTGAAAAAGGAAAATGTCTAAGTCTAACAGCATCGTTCGACACTCCATCGTTTTTAAAAGTAGCACATAGTTCTAGAGAACTAGCGAGATGTAAGTTAGGATCTTCATTAGTTGTTTGTCCAAATTGATTATTTTGTACCATTTGGAAAATAGCAGTTTTAAGCTCAAATGAATTAGCAGCAACATCAGGATTTTGAATAGTTAAGTGAATTTTATATGTTGTTAGATTAGCATAATCTTTTAATGGTCTTGGTATATTTTCATTTTAATTTTTTAAATTATTTGCAGTTTTGTGAGGATTTGTAGATTGTTTTGTTGTTTTCGAATTTTTCTAATAGTGCACTCTAATTCAGAATCGTAAGGTACTAAACCTATAGATCCGATACTACACATACAAACACATTAAACACACACTAACAATAAACAGACACACACGACTATGACTTGCAATTCAAATATATGTTTTCCAATACTACAAAAATAAATTTTAACAGTTTTTTTTTACCTTGCCTCCCGGCAAAGGTGCCAAAAACTTGGTGCGACTTTTTAAATTTGCAAAAATTAATGAACTCAGATTTAGATATATATATTGACTTAAATGATATTGAGTCACACAATTAAAGCAAGTATACTTATTGCTCAAGTAATACAGGGCTCTAATGGAGCCCTAGAATATTGATCCCACAGGGAGGCTTTACTTTTATGGCATAGTAGAGAAATCTCTTATTTAATTACAACACAATTGCAAGTGGTTTAATTCTTAAAGTAAAGACAAATAGGTTCCTTTACTATATCTACTAAAGCACGTTCAAAACTCTAGCAAGTTAAACTAACACAAGACTTAATTTATAACAAAGTTTTAGTTGTAAGAAAGAGACTTCCTCCTTTCCATTCATAATGAGATGATTATTGTGACATATATCAGTGATGTAAATATATTGTGCCAAATAGGAGCATTCCTATTCTTTACCCTTATTTTAGCGTATAAGGAACATTGGCTAATCCTAAATTTAGTCCCCAAATCCGTGCTTAGGCTGGGAGGATACTGGCTCTCACTCCAGAGCTCCCACTTCCCTTCACCTGAAGGCTACCTCTCGCTTCAGTTTCTAAACATTAGGACCAAAATAAGGATTTCAGCCTGTCACTCTGAAATCTCCAATTCTACTCCCATCAAAGTATATTTCCTTATTTATTTGCACTCAACCCCCATGAACTTCACCATTCATGGAATTTGAATGTAACCTTCACTTTTTTTGTGGAACTCATACTCCTTTTGGAACATATGTTTCCCAACAAGTTTTAACAATTCAATAGGCTAGATCAGTAAGTAAATGAAGTTCTAAGTGAAAAGATCATCACAAATTCTTCATAATAAATTGACAAATCATCTCCATTTCACAACATCAACACATCACATAAAAAGGAGAAAAACAAAGAAATCTACTCAAGACTCATAAGGAAAAGATGACAAAACATAGATTTCATATATAAAAACAACGTCATACAAACAGAGTAAAGTTAAGACTACTTATCTCAAACCATTCCCCAAGCAAATCTTAAGGAGTTCCTTTCACTCCTCTTCTTTCTTCACAACAACACACAATTTTCTCTTTAGAATAGTAAGGAAGAAGAAATCTCTCGCTTTCCCTCTCTTCTCACACTCCTTAGAAGAGTAAAACACAAACCTAACTTCCTACACACAATGGAAAGAACTCACTCTCTAAACTCTAAACTCTTCTCTTCCTTTCTCCCCCCTTTGAAATTTGGCTCCAAAAGTGTTTAAATTCGTCCAAAATTGAATTCTCAAGAGTTTCCTCAAGCAACCTTTAAAAATCCGGCCAAATACATTGAATCTCGTTTAAAATTGAGAAAGGGCACAATCCAGTGCTGGTAGGAGCACCGTTCGACGTATTATTCTGCCAAAACATCGAAACTCTCTGGAAACTGGTGCTGTCCGGTGCTGGTCACAACGTCATTCGGCGCTAGTTCAATAAAATGTATTTTTGTCCTTTTTCGCTCTAAATTGTCTTCCTTTTGCTCCAAAGACCTAAAATCATTTTACCTGCAGTAAAGCATCAAAATTACCTTTCTTTAAAGTGCAATATCATCAAAAACATGTATGAAATGAATAGTAAAAAACTATCATATTTTCAGTGGATCAAGCATCATGATAAGTTATATCATATTCCACTCTTCTGCTCTGATAATCATCATTGATGCTATTTCTTGCTTCCAATCCATCAATCCTGCTATGATGGCTCGTAATATCACCTTGTTGTATCATCAGCCCCTCCATAACATCAAAAATAATAGGAGTTCTGGAGGTAGAAGGTATGACATGACTACTAGAGGGAATCTCACTACTCTTACTCCAAATCTCCATCCTACATGAGATTCATAAGTGCAAATGTTGGCCTTGCTAATAGCCTCTAAAGGATGAAACAACTCTTCACTACTTTCAACCTCAACTTTTGATAGTACACATAATGTGTAAATTAGGGTAGGATGTCTCACTCTTCCAATGGTTTACCCTTTAGCTATAGTTTGAATACTTTTATGAATAATTGTACCATGTCAATTATTCTCATGTTTTGGATACAAAAATTTAGTATAGCTCTATCTCTTAAAACTTCACCATGAGGAGACATAGGTAGTAGTCTTGCAGAAATAAAATAATGTCGGGCTTTATATGCGACATTTCGAGTAGAAGCAAGAAAATTTATCATTTGGCTTTGCTTTTTTTTCCACTCTCCATTTCCATCAGTAATAAAAGTAATTACCTAATTTAAAGCAACATCCACATTAACAAAAGATTTATACTCACAACATGGATTATCTCTCAACTGGTAGAAAGCATTGATTTGTGTAGGAGTGAATTCTACCATTTCTCCTCAAACCAAGCACATATTCTTCCTCAATACACCGTAAGTTAGCATAAAACTCACAGACTACATCGACAATGAAATAACAAAAAGTTTCCCAGTTCGGATCAGCAATCACCTGCTCCATAACTCCATCCAGATTTTCAAATTCTTGATCCTATATATACTTTTTACTTCGGAGTGTAGAATTAAAGTAATATTATGCATTGATAATCAAAAATTTCCTTTCATCAAAATCCACCTTTCTCTTTCCCTTAAACACCCTTTGAGCCATTTCAAGTTTTATATAAAATGTGCAAATAAATCCCAATAAATTCCAAAATTGCAATGTAATAGACTCCAAAGTTAAATCCAATAGGTAAGAGCATTTCACCATGGATTATCTCAAAGTTTTTATCAAAAACCTCAAAATTTTGGATTTCTCCAATGTATGAGATTTGCATGGTGAAAATCAAAAAAATTTAGTTTAAATTACAACTCTTACCAAATGAAGATGAGATCCAACCTTAAAAAGCCTCGAAATTTCCTTAAATCTAAATTCTAGAAAGCCTTATGAGTGTTTTCTGGCCTTGGCTAGAGGTTGAAGTGGTCAAATGTCGTCAAAGGCTTAAAATTGCAAATTTAAAATGTTCAAGTTAAGTTTCGTGTTTCGGGCACCGTCGGCAACCATTTTTGGCACCAACGGCGCCAGACTGATTTTCATGGTTCCAAAAATTTTGAGATTTCAATAATTTCAAAGTTATGACTACATCTAATTAGCCATTTTAAGCTTATTTTTTCATAATTAACTGATGAACTATTTCAAATATTAAACAAACAACATAAAAAATCACTTTTATATATAAAATCCACAATTACAAACTTACATATATAAATCATTCTACCACATCAATAATTCAGCATCACAATCAAACCACAACACTCTAACGCTGAAAACATAACATAAACTCAAATCTCAAGAATTATAAGTTTGAATTCACACCATAAGAAAGCCAAATACAAAATACAATTAAGCATATAAAGTTCAAATACTAAACAAAATAGAGAATCGCTACACCTCATCAATTTCAGTGTTAACTTCTCTGATATCTCCCATGAATTGGTGCTGCTCAAAAAAATTTTAGAAGGGTCAATACAAGAATTCATCAGTCGAATCCTCTTCAATCCAAGCTTTTTTCTTGATCAAACGTATCAATCCTTCTTCCATACGCCCAGTATGATCAAACTATTCCTTCATTCTCCAATCTAGAAGATCAAATAATTTAGATATATTGTTAATTGCATCTATAAGATTTTGTACCTCTTTTTCTAGTTTCTTGGTATTCTTCAGAAACAACTACGTATTTTTATGAAAACGAGGTTGAATAGGTAGTAAACTCTGAGTTTGTTGGTCTATAGTTATGCTCAGATCATTTTCATCCCCAATTGTTGGACAGTCATAAATATTATTTGGGTCCATGGGATTCCATGGGAGAAGTACTTTTCCCAACTTTCATAAGGTACTTGTGACTAGCTGCAGAGGAGAAATATAGTGGGATGATGTCCCAAACCATAATCAGATCCATGCACAATCAAACCTAAAACATATTTCACAATTATGGGTTAATATCAACAGGCCTTCCAGTTTGAATGCAACGGTGCAAAATTGAACTTTCCTTTGTCACTTTTCAAATTTTCATGGTCGGGAGTAATTTCAAAGATATAAATAAACAAAATTTCTTTGACACAAGATTCAATAAGGTAGTAGAGAAATCGACATACCTGTTGTCTCTTATCTCCCAATCTTTGCCTTCATCAATCAAATTTCAATAGATTTCATTCATGTTATCCCTAGTAGGGTCAAAATTGGTGTAATGACATATTGGCACATTATCTATCATATAAAGTTCATTAATCTTGGAAGGAGTGAATGATATCCACCTACCTCGCACATAGACGACTCCTTGGTTGATTCCATGAAGATTTCCATAAAATTCCTTCACCACAGGAATGACTAATGCGGCATTAGTATAATAAAACACTTACCCTTACCTTTGCATAATAATTTCTTCTTCTCAAGTACTAGTAACATTCATACCTCGATTTACAAAGCCTCGTTCCTTGATAAGCCTCCTCTTTATAAGAACTTTCTCACAAAGCCGTTACATCTTGAAACTAATAAAATTTCTCCTGTTGAAAACTTTAAATCTTGGATATTTAAAGAAGTTGGAAGCCATGGAATACAAATTTTTGGACAACTCTTTCTTTTTATTGAAGTTAATGGGTTTTAAAATGAGTTTGGCGAGTTATAAGGGTGAAACTCCTGCTCAAAATTGTCAAAATCTACTATTTGAAAATAAAAAAAATAGCTACGCGGCCATCAGTGTTGTCGATGCTAGATAGAGTGACGTCAGCGCCCAAGCTCCAAAAATTAGCATCCTTCTCTGGAAAAACTCACGGTCGGCGCCTGATAAACCTATATATAGTGTTTTTAAATACATTTTTATACCTATTTTTAATTATATTGCACTTTAATGGAATGTATATTTGTGTTTTTCTTGTAGGTATGATTAAAATGACTGACCCTGATGAAAGATGCAAAAAAGATCAAATTTAGAGAAAAAAATTGAGGAATGAAAAATTTGACCTGTGGCGCTAAGCGTCGGACCCTTGGCGCATAGGCGCAACACTTAAAAATATGAATTAAATCAAATTTGGTGTTATTTTTAAGGGGTGTTTGAAGCAACTTTTGATGGTAACATCCTTAACTTCTTTTAGGCAGCAGATTTGAACGAAGAAATGCATTCTTTGGTAGATACATTGAATTTGGACATGATTTGAAGAGACACTAAGGTACCTTTTGGAAAATTTTAAAAAGAAGATTTGAAGCTCAGAAAAATGGATGTTTTTGGAGGGTTTGATTACTGTTAAGAGTAAAGTTTATCTTAGAGAGTTATTGAGAGCACACCTTTCCACTTCTCCACTTTTATTATCAATTGTATCTAGTTTTTATTGAGAGTAGAATAGAGATTCAGAGTCAACGGAGTTGGGCGCTAACCTCTATTGTATCTTCTAAAGGGAAAGCAAAGTTTCAAAGGAACTTCAAGTTTCTTGTGGAGAGGATTTTTAGATAAGTGTTTATCTTCGTT
This sequence comes from Papilionanthe hookeriana x Papilionanthe teres, assembly GCA_022702705.1. Taxonomy (NCBI): domain Eukaryota; kingdom Viridiplantae; phylum Streptophyta; class Magnoliopsida; order Asparagales; family Orchidaceae; genus Papilionanthe; species Papilionanthe hookeriana x Papilionanthe teres. Next base: position 151,546,745 of record CM040427.1, on the reverse strand, counting down.
TTGCATTTGGTTTTAAAGTAAGACTTGTGTTTTCACTATGAATTCTACTTTCAAATCAAGTTGTGATTGTGTTTTTTCCATGAGTTCTGAGTAGTTTTCTTTATCTTTTTCTTTTAAATGATGAAGCAATTAAATTATGGAATGAAGTTGTGTGAAGCAAAGGATTTCAATGTTGGAAGAAGTTGTGATGATTCACTACCTTCACTTCATTTACCTCTTGATTTGAACAATTAAAATGTTAAAATTTGTTGTGAGAACATGTAAGAATCAATGTGGAATTATCTCAATTAACAATTGGAAAGAATCACATGCAAATGTATGGGTGAGAATTGTAGTCCATATGGTTGGGTGCAAATAAATTGGAAGATATGTTTTTAATGGGTAGTAAAATTAGAGGACTTTAGAGTGACAGGCTAAAGCCCCATAATTAGTTTGATGTTTTACATTTTGTTATGTGATCTTAGCCCCTAAGTGGAGGGAATACAGGGAACTCTAGAGTGAGAGTTAGTATCTTCCCTGCCTAGCCCATCTACATAATTTCAAAACTTCAAATTAACCAATGTTCTTTATAGAACCATTTAAGGGTAAAGAATATAATTGCTTCTATTTATTACAACACACTTAGATAATTCCATAACAAAATTTCATAATTATTACTGGTTCATTGAAAGAGGAAAAGGATATTTTATTCTCATTTGCTTTCATACTATCTTATAGTTGTGTTAATTTTACTTGTTTTGCTTTACTTTTTATTCAGAAAATACCAAAAATAAATTTTAAAAACTTTATATTTTAAAACATACTTTAAAAAACTATTTTAAAAATTTAAAAGTTTTTTTTCTTATTTCTTTAAAATTTTAGACGTTTCCCTGTGGGTTTGATATCTTGGGTTAATAAAAAAGTCCTATATTACATGATAAACTATACGTATACTTGTGTAATATCCCATATTATAAATAATTAAAATATATTTATTATTTGCTTAGGAATCAAGTTTTTAGAGTTGTTGCAAAGAAAGAGATAATATCATTGGAAAGAAATACAAATTGAAAAACATAAGGGTAAATATTTGGGGATCAAGTTTTTGGCTTCGTTGCTGGGGAAATTAAATAAAATATAATTTAAAGAAAATTTAAGAAAAATTAAGTTTTTACTTTTCATTATTTTTGTTACTGTGTTTTATTTTATTTTGTTAATTGTGTATGTGTTGTTCAGGTTCTGAGGGACTTGTACCTTACGATTCTGAATTAGAGAGAACTATCAAAAAAATCAAAAAAATAAAAATACAAAAAAAGATAAAAATATTCAAGAATTGGCAAATCAAGAGCATCAAAATGTTAAAATCCATCAGAATTTAGACCTTTAAATGATTATGCTAACCCTACAAAGGATGAACTTCATGGTAGTATTCAACACCCTGCTGTAGCTGCTAATTCATTTAAACTTAAACCTGTTATTATCCAGATGGTTTCTAATAATCAGTTCGGGGGAGCACCAACTGAAGCTCATAATTTACATTTTGTCAATTTTCTAGAATTATGCGCTACTTTTAAATACGATGGTGTTTTGGACGATGTTATTAGACTTAGACTTCTCCCTTTTTCACTGAGGGATAAAGCTAAGATTTTGTTAACTTCGTTAAGCACTCTGGATCTATCGTAACTTGGAGCGATTTAGCACCAAAATTCCTTGCTAAATATTTTACACCATCGAAGACTCGTGAAGCTTAGAAATGATATTACATCTTTTTTTTCAGTTTGAAGGGGAATCTATATATGAAGCATGGGAATGTTTTAAAGATCTCCTAAGAAAGTGTCCACATTATTTGATACCGGATTAGTTATTAATTCAAACCTTTTACAATGGATTAATTGGATCTCTTAGATCTATTATCAATGTCGCTGCTAGTGGGTCATTGATGTCTAAACTGTTTATTGATGCTTATGCTTTAATTGAAGAAATGGATACTAATAATTTTCAATGTCCTTCTGAAAGGTTAAATCCTAAAAAGGTAGCCAACATTCTTGAAAATGATGCTTTTGCGATGCTAGCAAATCAAGTTGCAGCAATTTTAAGGAAGATAGACCAAATTGGGATGAATTTTTCTCAGCAAACTTTCATGATTGAAGAAAATTCTTTAGGCTAAATGGTTGATTCTCAAACTTCATCGGAAACCTTGAATGCTATAAGTAAGCATAATAACCCATATTCCAATTATTATAACCCAGGTTGGAAAAACCATCCAAACTTTAACTGGAATACCAATAATCAGAGTGGTAGTAATTAACAATGGGGGAATAACTAAGTAAACCCATTAGGAAACTGAAATAACCAAGGGATTAATAATTATAGACCAACCTATCCTCCAGGTTTTAACAATGCTTAACAATTTAAGGAGAAGAAGTTGTTTATAGAAGAAGTGGTGTTCCAAATAGGACATTAATTACAAAGTCAAGGAGCTACAATCAGAAATATTAAGAATCAATTGGGACAGTTTTCCAATTCATTAAGTAATAGATCCCAAGGAATGCTTCATAGTAATACTAAAGTAAATTCAAGAGATAAGACTAAAGAGCAAGTACAAGTTATTCAGTTGAGAAGTGGAAGAGAGTTGGAAGGTAGAGTTCAAAAAGAGACTGAAGTACAGAAAGAAGAGATTAATAAAACAAAAGAGGACACTCAAAAAGGTTTGGAAAGACCTATTTCTCCACCTAAGGTTGATTTAGAAAAGCCACCATTTCCATTTCTTCAGAGACTTCGACAACAAAAATTGGAAAATCAATTTTCAAAATTATTTGAGATATTTAGGAAACTTACAATCAATATTCCATTTACTGAAGCCTTAGAACAAATGCCAAGCTATGTGAAATTTATGAAGGATATTCTCAACAGAAAGAGGAATTTTGAAGATAATGAAACTGTTGCACTTAGTGAAGAGTGTAGCACTATAATTCAGAAAAAAAGCTTCCTGAAAAGCTTAAAGATCTTAGAAGTTTCACAATTCCATGTGCAATCGGAGACAAATTTTTTAGAAAAATTTTATGTGATTTGGGTATAAGCATTAACTTTATGTCGTTATCAATATTCAAAAGACTGGGATCAGGAGAAATAACCCCTAATATTGTAACTCTGCAATTAATTGATCGTTTGAGCACATATCCTAAAGGAGTTATAGAAGATGTTTTGGTGATAGTGGATCAATTTATCTTTCTTATTGTTTTCATTGTGTTAGATATGGAGGAAGATAAAGAGATACCCATAATTTTTGGGTGAACTTTCCTAGCCACAGGTAGAGTGATGATAGAAGTGCAAAAACGGGAATTAACAATGAGAGTTAATGATCAAACTGATACATTCAATATTTCAAAGTCAATGAAATATCCTACAAGAGCTAAAAATGATGAATGTTTTAGGATGGATGTTATCAAATATTTGACTGAATGCCATTTCAAGTCAACCTATGAAAAGAAATCTAAAAGTAAATAATTGAAACAAAAAAAAGAAGAGGAATTATAAGATTCTGAAGATTTTCATGAGGAAGATTTAAATTATGTTCATGCAAATTTTGAAATGATGGACATGATTGAAAATAATGAATCTTTTGGTCCATCAATTGAAAAACCTTCTAAACTTGATTTAAAGATGCTTCCTAATCATTTAAAGTATGCCTTTTAGGTGATTCCATAACTTTGCCAGTTATAATTTCCTCTCAATTAACTTAAACAAAAGAAGAGAGTTTCTTAAGATTTTGAAGAAATATAAGAAAGCCTTTGGATGGACAATAGCTGACATTAAAAGAATCAGTCCTTCAATTTGTATGCATATAATCCTTATGGAGGATAACTACAAACCTCAGGCTGATCTTAAAAGGAGATTAAATCCTATCATGAAAGAAGTTGTAAAGAAAGAAATCTTAAAGTGGTTCAGATAGTGCATGGGTTAGTCCTATTCACTGTGTAGTTATGAAAGGATGAGTTACTGTGATTGTGAATGAAAAGAATGAAATAATACCAGTAAATCAAGCTACAGGGTGGCGAATATGCATTGATTATAGAAAATTAAACCTTGCCACCAAGAAAGACCATTTTCCACTTCCTTTTCTAGATCAAATGTTGGATAGACTAGTTGGGCATAAATACTTTTATTTTCTAGATGGATATACCGGTTACCACTAAATTCAAATTGCTCCTAAGGATCAAGAGAAAACAATTCTTATGGTACATTTTCTTTTAGTAGAATGTCCTTCGATTTATGTAATGCCCCTACTACATTTCAAAGATGTAGGATGGCAATTTTCTGTGATTTAATAGAAAAAGGAATTGAAATTTTTATGGATGAAATTTCAGTGTTTGGAATTTCATTTGAATCATGTTTAGAACTTCTATCTAGAGTTCTGAAACGCTGTGAAGAAACTAATTTGGTCCTTAACTGGCAGAAATGCCAATTTATGGTAGCAGGAGGAATTATTTTGGGACATCGTATATCAGAAAATGGTATGGAAGTAGATCCTACAAAAATTCAACTGATTTCTAATTTATCTTGCTCAACAAATGTAAGGTTAACTAGAAGTTTTCTGGGACATGATGAATTTTACAGGCATTATATTAAAAACTTTTCACAACTTTCGAAGCCATTATATCGTTTACTAGAAAAGGATGTGATTTTTAATTTTGATGATGATTGCCTAAAAGCTTTTGAAACTTTAAAAGAAAAATTAATCACTGCACCAGTTATAGTTTCACCTAACTTGGAAAAACCTTTTGAATTAATGTGTGATGATAGTGATTATGTTATTACAGTTGTCTTGGGTCAGAAATATGATAAGATTTTCAAATTGATTTACTATGCTAGTAAAATTCTTAATGAAGCTCAAATTAATTATACCACTACTGAGAAAGAGTTATTACCTATAATATTCGCCTTTGATAGATTCAGATCATATATGTTATTAACTATTTAATGAAGAAGAAGGATGCAAAACTAAGATTAATTTGATGGATTCTTCTTTTGCAAGAATTTGATTTTGAGATAATAGATAGGAAGGGTGCTGATAATCAAATTGTTGATCATTTGTCCATGCTTGAAACTAAAAAATCTCTCTGTGATGCTGAAAAAATTAATGAACATTTTCCTGATGAAAAATTGTTCACTGCTAATGAGTGGTGTGTTCTGCGATATGCCGACATTGTAAACTTTATTGACAGTGATATTTTACCCTATGGTTTGACATAACAGGAGAAGAAGAAATTTTTATCTTAAGCTAAGACTTATATTTGGGATGACCTATTTTTATATAAACAAGGAAACGATCTGATTATTCGAAGATGTGTGCCTTTAGAAGAAACTTATGAAATTAATCCAAAATATCATAATTCTGATTATGGGGGACATTTTGAAGTTAATAAAACTGTTTATATTAAAAATTGTGATCAATTTCAACATGTAGGCAATATTTCTAGAAGAAATGAGATGCCCCTCAATTATATGTTGGAAGTTGAAATAGTTAATGTTCAGGGATTGATTTCATGGGACCATTTATACCATCTTTCAGAAATACTTACATTTTAATAGCAGTAGACTATGTATCTAAATAGATAGAAGTTGTTACTTTACCTCGTTGTGATGCTCAAAGTGTTGCAAAGTTTTTGAATAAGAATATATTTTGCAGGTTTGGAATACCAAGAGTAATCATAACTGATGGGGGAAGTCATTTTAGGAATATGAATATGGAGAAGTTAGTAAACAAATATCATATTAACCATTGCATTGCTATCGGTTATCAACCATAGAAACTCGGTTTGGTTAAATTATCCAATCGTAAAATTAAAAGAATATTGGAAAAGTCTTTTAGTCCAAATAGAATGGATTGGTTAATCAAATTGGATTATGCTTTGTGAGCATATAGGATCGCTTACGTAACTCCTATAGGAATGTCCCCATATAGGCTAATTTTTGGAAAAGCTTGTCATTTACCAGTTGAACTTGAGCATAAAGCATATTGGGCTATTAAAGAGTTCAATTTTAATTTGAAAGATGTTGAAGAAAAGAGATTGCTGCAATTAAATGAGCTTGAAGAGAGAAGGAATGAATCCTGCCAAAATGCTAAGATTTATAAAGAAAAGATGAAGTTGTAGCATGATCGGAAGATTCTTACTAAAAATCTTAATCCAAGACAAAAATTTTTACTATATAATGCTAGATTGAGAATTTTTGCCGGAAAACGTAAGTCCAGGTGGATGGGCCCATTTATTGTGATGAAATTTTATTCATATGGAGCTGTGGATATTAAAGATCCTAAGACTGGAAAATTTTTTTAAGTGAATGGTCATAGACAAGCCTTGCTTTTCAGTCGATTAATCTAAATTTGATAAGAATCTAATATTAGGTCACTCAAAATAAGCTCTGGGTATGTTATGCTGATGACGTTAAACCAATTGCTTTGTGGGAGGCAACCCATATTTATCTATGTACTTTGCTTTATATTAGCTTTGTGTGCTTTTATTTGGTTTGACTTGAGAAATATGGAAGCATTTTGGAGTTTTTATGTTATAGTGGTTTTTCTTTAACCTTATTTGATGACTTAAAGGAGTTAAAATGAAGATTTCAAAAATGTGCACTAGCCGCTATACGTCGCTGGTTGGCGCATAGGCGCCATAGTTATAAAAAATGTGAAAAATGAAGTTCTAGAAGCCTAAATCGTGGGTTAGTAGTTTTTGGAGTTATTAAGGAGCATTAACACGTCTAGGGTCAGTTGTAATGCTTCCTAAGTCTATTAAAAGGCTCTGAATTTATGAGATACTTGGCCAGTTCTTATTTTTATTCCTGAGTCTTAAAAAGAGTATTTTGAGTGCAAAAATGTCTTCTTGGGAGAGCGAAGTTAAGAAGAAAGAGGATGCCAACAAGAAGTTTATTTGTGATAGTGCACAAGAGTTATATAATGGATTTCTGGCTGTGAGTATCCAAGGAATAGCAAAAAGGATTATGAAGATCGAAGTCAATGTAGAGTCCATTGATGTAAAGGTAAATGAAATTAATGCACTTTTAGCACACATTGGATGGCGACTCAAAATGCAATTTAGTCAAACAAGTCACGTGAAAGAAGCGGATAAAGCGATGCTTCTGAAGAACAAATGGATTGAAGAAGAAGATGTAAGAGCTTTCAATCATCGCCCGTTTTATCAAATTTACCTTCTAGATGGTTCAAATGTAACTAATGGTGGTTCTGGATATAATCCACCTAATGGAAATTGGAATTAAATTAAGTGTGGTCTTGTGGTTATATGTGTTTAGTGTTTTAAGTGTGTGGTTATTTTTTCTAATGTTTGTGTTTGTTGCACTTTACATGAGTTTGCTACATCTCAATGATGTAAATTTATGTTTTATTACATGTGTTTGAACTTATGTATTGGGGAATTTTATCCAAAGTGTTTGGATAGAAATTTGTAGTTTGTATTAAGTGTGTTTTGATATTTAAATAATATAAGTTTTTGTTTGTGTGAGATTTGTGTGGAATCATTGGAGATTAAAGTGTACTTTTAGAGTATTAGATGAGTTTATGGGGAGTAATAATTATTTGAAGTTATTAAAGTTGATTAACTCAAATTTTTTATGGAGTTAACTTAATTGCCAAAATTTGGGCTCTAGCACCTAAGAGCAAAACGGACGGCGCATAAGCGCCAGATTTCACGGCTAAGCGTCGAATGCCTCGAGCATAGGCGCCGGTTCGCAAAAATAAATTTTATGTAGTTAAAAACCAAAAATTTGCCATTCTTAACACCCCTATCACCTTCAAACTCACAGTTTCACGAAATTGAAGCCTAGGGCATCACTAAATTGGATCATTTTAGAGTCGATTTCATCGAAATTTGTTGGATTTAAATTCCTTTTGGTATGATCACTACTCATAGGTAAACAATTTTTATTTTCACCATGTATTTTGAGTACATTATTGAAAAATTCAAAAATCACTTTTCATGTTGAAAATTTAAGGAAAAACATGAGAAATTGCTTAGGTTGAGTAGAGTTTACCTTTGAAAGTTGAGTTAACAAGTTTAGTTTAAATTTTGAATTTATGGTGACGTTTTTGTGAATTTTTAGAGATGACTCCAAAGTCAAAAAGCTCAAAAGAAAAGGCAAAATTTGATTCTGACAAATTTGTCAATTCTCGAGCAGAGAATCGTTACGTCGATGCACTCGCATCGCAGAAATTGATTCTGAAATGACTTTTTTAGCAAGCTAGGAGGAGATAATGAGGAGATGATTGCTAGAATGAATTGGGAAAAATACTGTTGCTTCTCTATTGTTGTGGTTATTTCTATGGTGAGAGAGTTCTATGCTAACTTGCCAGCAGCTGAGGAAAATTTGGTGCTAGTTTTAGGGTCACAAGTGGATTTTTCACCTATGGTAATTAATACTTTTTATCGATTACCTCCTGCAATGTTTTGTTTTTAGGTGAATTATCATCCTTCTAAGGGAGTGTTAGATGAGATTATGGTCTTTCTTATTGATAAAAGAGGTTTATGGAAAATTACAAATGAATGAAGAGTGAATTTTCAAGCCTCTAAGTTAGATGCACTTCAAAGGCATGACATTACTTCATGTCATCTAAGCTTCTACCTTCAAGTCATGTCAGTGAAGTTACAAGGGAGAGAGCTGTTCGGAACCATTGCATTTAGTAGGGAAAGCCGTTCCATATTGGAGCTATTATTTTTTATTATATTTTGAACTATGCCAAAGTTCGTACTACTGTAGGTATGGGATTTCCTTCACCAATTCACTCAATTTGTGAGTAGTTTGGTGTTAAGTCTGAAACATGGGAAGATGTTTTTCAGCCACTTAGACCTACTACCAATGTAAATGTGAACACTTACACTGTACATTCAGTATTTTGCTGGAAAGGAGGATCTGTTGAGCTTCCAGTGCTTCTGCTTCTGTTGCTTCTACTTCTTGTGCTTCTACTGCACATGCATCATCCTCCAAAGATTCACAAACTGGATTACTACAGAAGATTTTAAAGAAGGTGAGTCTTATCAGAGAGCATATTAGAGATATGGATGGAAAGGTAGAGAATATTGAGAGGTATATTGTGAAACATGATGAGTATGAGAAGAATTATCAGCAGTACATAGATAGAATGATTAGAGGAGATCATAGTGCTGAGATGCCCCCTCATCCTTTTTATATACCTTATGTGTCATCCAGACATTGGAATGAGAGAGATGATGATGAGGATGATGAGTAGGATTTGATTTTTTTTTGTATTGTTGAGTTTGTTATGTTTGTATTTGTGTTGTATGATGTATGGATTTTTATTTGTTGTTGTGTTTTGATATGAACTTTGATGTTGTGTAGACTTTAATTGAACTATTTCTTTTATGCACATTCAAATGTTTTATGATGTATGTTTGTGATATGTATGTGGTAGTAAATGTTTTTACACATTTCTAGTGTTTGAGTTTTTAATAGTGTCTAATTTAATTCTTATAAATATTAAAAAGATTTAGAACACTATTAGAAACCACTATTTATATAGCATGTTTAAACTTTTCAAAATTTGCTACCATTTATTTTCAAGTATGTTGTGATTTGTGTTATGTTAAGTTGGTGTGTATTTCCTTTGAAAAAATCCACTATTGTAGATGTCTTTCAAAATTTTGAAATTTCTATTTTATGAAAAAAAAAAACTGAATTTGATCTACTGTTTACTTCTGTTTTTAAACCGTTATACTTGCATATTTAGATTGTTAAGATTATTGCAAGCATGTTATTCTACTTTTTAAATTCTTACACATGTATTATTTTTATGCTTAAATTTTTTATCCAAATTAAAAATTAATGTTTGGGGGGAATTTAAAAACAAATTTTCAAAAACTAAAATTTTATTTGTTCTCAAGAATACTTAAATAAAATTTGAATTTTGATTGAAAATAATTTTGTATATTAAATTATATTAGGAAAGCAAAATTTTGAATATAGAAATGAGTCAAAATTTAGTTAAAATTTATAGTAATGATAAAAATTTTAAAGTTAAAATTTTCTTAGTAAAGAAATGTTAAATATAGTTAAACCATCATTAGTAAGAAGTGTTGTATTTTTGGATAAATAGAAGATTTGACTTTTATTTTTCAAAGCTTAAATTTCTTTTATTGAAAAATAATTTTCAACACTATTATTATGATTTTTAAGTGAAGGATATATATAAGACCTTTGTTGTAAATGAAAAGATGGAATTCAAATCATTAAAGACCTACCAGATACAGTAATCCTTGCCTCATAAAAAGAAGAAAAAATAAAAGAAAAATAAAAATAAAAAGAAAAGGAAAAGAAAAAAAAGAGATAAAAATAGTATGTAAAAGGGAAGGAGAAGTTTGAGGATTTAAGGCCCTAATCAAAAATTGGTTCCATATCTAAAGTTTAAAAAATAAGTTTTGAGAAATTCTAAAGCATAAGGTTATAATATAATAAGTAAAATTATTTCCAAATGAAAATTTTTAAGTGAGGAAGATGAAATGTTTGAATCTTATATTTTGAAAAATCTATAAGTATTTCTGAATTATATATGAACTAATATTTTTCATTATCCTTTACTTATGAACGTTCTAAAATTTAAGTTTTTCTCATTTACTAAAATTTTTTCTAAATTGGTAATTCATTTCTAGAACAAAATTTTGAAACCTTCTTAAAGAAACTCATTTACATAATTTGCATGTTAAGATTTTCTATGTGATTTTGTGTCACTTGAAGACAATATTTTAAATTTGGATGATTTTGATACACCTAAAATATATAGTGTTTTTAAATACATTTTTATACCTATTTTAATGATATTGCACTTTAATGGAAGGTATATTTATGTTTTTTTATAGATATGATTAAAATGACTGACCATGATGAAAGGAGCAAAAGAAGATAAAATTTGGAGCAAAAAAATGAAGAATGAAAAATTTGACCTGTGGCGGATAAGTGCAGGACCCTTGGCGCATAGGTGCGACAGTTAAAAAATATGAATTAAATCAAATTTAGCGTCATTTTCAAGAGGTGTTTGAAGCAATTTTTGATGGTAACATCTTTAACTTCTTCTGAGCAGCAAATTTGAATGAAGAGATGCATTCTTTTGTGGATACATTGAATCTGGACATTATTTGAAGAGACACCAAGGCACCTTTTGGAAAATTTTAAAAAGATGACTTAAAGATTAGAAAAATGGTTGTTGTTAGAGGGTTTGATTCGTGTTAAGAGGAAAGTTTATGTTAGAGAGTTATTGAGAGCACACCTTTCCACTTCACCACTTTTATTATCAATTGTATCTAGTTTTTATTAAGAGTAGAATAGAGTTTTGGAGTCAACGGAGTTGAGCGCCAACCTCTATTGTATCTTGTAAAGGGAAAGCAAATTTTCAAAGGAACTATAAGAGTCTTGTGAAGAGGATTTTTAGATAAGTGTTTATCTTTGTTTTACATTTGGTTTTAAAGTAAGACTTGTTGTGTTTTCACTATGATTTCTACTTTCAAATCATTTTTGATTTTGTTTTCTCCATGAGTTCTGAGTAGTTTTCTTTATCTTTTCCCTTTTAAATGATGAAGTAATTAAATTATGGAAGGAAGTTATGTGAAGTATAGGATTTCAATATTGGAAGAAGTTGTGATGATTCACTACCTTGCACTTCAGTTACCTCTTGATTTGGCCAATTAAAATGTTAAAATTTGTTGTGAGAACATGTAAGAACCAAAACGGTACTATCTCAATCAACAATTGGAAAGAATCACATGAAATTGTATGGGTGAGAATTGTAGTCCATATTTTTGGTGCAAAGAAATAGGAAGATATGTTTTTATAGGGAGTAAAATTAGAGAACTTTAGAGTGACAGGCTAAAGCCCCATAATTTGGTTTGATGTTTTAAATTTATTTATGTGATTTTAGCCCTTAGATGGAGGGAATAGAGTAAACTCTAGAGTGAGAGCTAGTATCTTCCCTGCCTAACCCATCTACATGATTTCAAAATTTCAAATTAACCAATGTTCTTTATAGAACCAAGTAAGGGTAAAGAATATAATTGTTTCTATTTGGCACAATATACTTAGATACTTCCACAACGAAATTCCATAATTATTAGTGATTCATTGAAAGAGGAATAAGATATTTTATTCTCATTTACTTCCATACTATCTTATAGTTGTGTTAACTTTAGTTGTTTTGCTTTACTTTTATTCAGAAAATACCAAAAACAAATTTGAAAAACTTTATATCTTAAAACATACTTTACAAAATCATTTTAAAAAGTAAAAAGTTATTTTCTTATTTCTTTAAAATTTTAGACATTTCCCAGCGGGTCCGATATGCGGGGCTTCATCAAAAAATTCTTATATTACTTGATAAACGATATGTATACTTGCGTAGTATCCCATATTATAAATAATTAAAATATATCTCTTATTTGCTTAGAAATCAAGTTTTTGGTGTCGTTGCAAACAAAGTGATAATATCATTGGAATGAAATATAAATTGAAAAACGCAAGAGTAAATATTCGGGAATCAGCGCCCATTTTGGCGCCATCGAACCCAGAGCACAGTTTTGCTCCAACAACATTTTCATCCAAATAAACTCTGAATCAGTGATACAATTCAATAATTATCACCATTTAGGATATTTATGAGTGGGTATGGCTCAATTATACAACTATCTAATAATAATATTATCTATAACCAAATCAAATAATCTAAACAACAAAGATAACTATGTGTTGCCTCCATAAAGCGTTTGGTTTAACGTCGTCAGTCCGAACATTAGTTTTATTTAGGATGACTTAACATTAAAACCTCTTTAAAATTTGCTCATGACCCCTCAAAATATGGTTTTAATCAATGCTCATTAACTTTAAATATTCTTCTAGTTATAGGAACTTCAATATCAACAGCTTTAAATTGATAAACTTTTATAAAAGTGAAATTTCCTATGCACCTAGACTTTAGTTTTCCTCAAATTAATTTCAACCTTCTATTATATAACAAAAATTCCTATCCAGGTTCAAATCTCTTTCTCATAATCTTTCGATCATGCCATATCTTCATTTTTTCCTTATAATTTCTATCATTATCATAAGATTCATTTCTAACTTTTTCCAATTCATTAAGTTGTAATAATTTTTTTCTCACCAGCATCATTTAAATTGAAATTGAACTCTTTAATCACCCAATAAGCTTTTTGTTCCAATTCAACAGGTAAATGGAAAGTTTTTCAAAAAACAAGTCTATAAGGAGACATTCCTATAGAAGTTTAATAAGCAATCCTATATGCTTATAATGCAATATCTAATCTTGCAGACCAATCTAACTTATGGGGATTTACAGATTTCTCCAAAATTAGTTTAATTTCACGATTAGATAATTCAGGAAAACCACTTGACTTGGGATGATAAACAGTTGAGATTCTATGCATAATATTATACTTTTCAATCAACCTTGAATCGGATTATTTCTAAATTAGAGATCCACAATCAGTAATGATAACTCTCGGCATTCCATATTTTGTAAAAATATTTTTCATTAAAAATTCTAAAACACTTCAAGCATCACATTTAGGTAAAACTATGGCTTCAATCCATCTTGATACATAATCTACTGCAATCAATATATATATATTCCAAATTGAAGGAATAAATGGTCCCAAAAAATATAATCTCTAAACACCAAAAATTTCAACTTCTAATGTAAAATTTAAGGGAATTTCATTTCTTCTAGAAATATTACCTACTCACTGACATCGATCACAAGTTTTAATATATCTATTTACATCCCTAAATAGTGTAGGCCAATGAAATTCAGGTTGTAAATTCTTATGTGCAATTTTATCAGTTCCAAAATGTCCTCCAAATTCAAAATCATGGTATCTCTGAATAATTCTTTAATTTCTTCATAAGGCTCACCTCCTAATAATTAGATCTTTACATTATTTATATAAATATGGGTCATCCCAAAAATAAAATTTGGCATCATATACAAAATTTTTCTGTTGTTGCTTAGATAATTCAGATGGTAAAATATCACTTAAAATACAGTTCACACAATTAGCATACCACGGTAAATTCCATTCCTTAATATTATAAAGTTGTTCATTAGAAAAAGATTCTGTAATTTCATCTTCAGAATTAGATATATCATGTTGTTCCAGCCTAGATAAATGATCCGTTATTTGATTGTTAGATCCTTTTCTATACACTATAATGAAGTCAAATTCTTGCATTATAAGCACCCATCTGATTAATCTTGGTTTAACATCCTTCACTTAAATTAAGTACTTGATAGCAGAATGGTTTGTGATCCCCGATAGATATAAGTGCAACAGTTGCCAAAAACTTGACTCCGCTGGATATAAGTGTATTGATGATTTAAGATATAAAAATTATGATTTTATAATATGGGATACTACGTAAGTATACGTATCGTTTAACAAGTAATATAGGACTTTCTGATTAAGCCCCGAGATATTGAACCCTCAGGGAAAAGTTGAAAATATTTAAAGGAATTTAGAAAATTATCTTTTTACTTTCTTTAATTGTTTTTGAAATAGTATGTCTTGATTTTGAAAAGTTTTAGAAAGTTGATTTGTCTTTTGAAATTTTCTTAATAAAATGCTAAGCAATGAAAGTAAAGGTTTCAATAACTAATAACACTGGATGTAAAAATACTATTAACTAAAATATCTTTTTGTTTCATTTCATGAAGTAGTAATAACTCTTAAAGTATTATTTTGGAAGTATTTAATTTTGTTGTGAAAGATAGAAGCAAATGTGTTCTTTACCCTTACTTGGTTCTATAAAGAACATAGGTTAATTTAAAATTTATATTATTTTAAACATGGTTAGGCAGGGAAGATACCAGTCTCTCACTCTAGAGTTCCCTCGATTCCCACCATTTAAGGGCTAACTTCTCATAAAAAAAATCAAAACTTCAAACCAAATTAGGGGATTTTAGCCTTTCACTCTAAAATCCTCTAAGTTTACTCCCTTCTATAAGAATATCTTCTAATATTACATTCACTTATATGGACTACAGTTCTCACCCATATAATTGCATGTGATTCCTACTAACTTTAATGAGATAATATCGCATTCGATCTTACATAATCTCAAGAAATTTTACACCTTAACAGGCCAAATTATGAAGTAAACAAAGTTCTCAGAATCAATCTTCACAACTTCTTCCAACTTTTAAACACTGATACTTTCCACAACAATTCTCTTTAAATTATTTACTTCTCCATTTTAAGAAACCAAAAGATAAAGTAAACTACTCAGAATGCATTGGGAAAATATAAAAACACATTGATTTGAAATTAAAAATGATAATAAAAATAATAAACGAAAGCAAATTTTGATAAACAAAATAAAAGTAAACACTTATCTGAAAATCCTTTCCACAAGACTAAGGAAGTTCCTCTGAAACTTTGACTCTTCGCTAAAATACTCCTCAGAGCAAGTCTCCAAACTCCGATGACTGAGAATACAGACTTCAAACTTCAATAAAAACTAAACTAAAAGAAAGAAAAGAAGTGGGAGAAGAACTCTTAACTCTGACCCTTTTCTCCTTTCTACTCTCTACTCCTACTCTAAATAAAAACTTAAAATGCAGTGGAAGAATCTCCTAAATTCCTCTCTTCAAAATACAGTGAAGCACCTCTTCAATTATTCACTTCTTCACTTCTAAGACTCTCTTTAAATAGTGAACCAAAAGGTGTCTTAGTGTCTCTTTAAAATGTGTCCAGATTCGATGTATCTACCAAGGAACGCACCCCTTCATTCAAATTTGCCGCCCAAAGGAAGTTATGTACGTTACCACCAAGTTCGATTAAAGTTCGATTTATAACTGTGGCGGCTAAGTGCCGGCCCAGCGGCGCTTAGCCGCTAGTGCCAAATTTTTTATTTTTCATTTTTGTACTCCAAGTTTGATCCAATTTTGCTCCTTTCATCATGACCATCTATTTTCAGCATACCTGCAAGAAAAACACAAAATACCTTTCATTAAAGTGCAATATCATTAAAAATAGGTATAAAAATATGCATAAAAATACTATATATTTTAGGTGTATCAAAATCCCCCAAACTTAAAATGTTACTTGTCCTCAAATGACAGTTAATATCATAAAACATTTATTATGCAAATT
This sequence comes from Papilionanthe hookeriana x Papilionanthe teres, assembly GCA_022702705.1. Lineage (NCBI taxonomy): Eukaryota > Viridiplantae > Streptophyta > Magnoliopsida > Asparagales > Orchidaceae > Papilionanthe > Papilionanthe hookeriana x Papilionanthe teres. Next base: position 151,530,585 of record CM040427.1, on the reverse strand, counting down.
ATGTAATGAGTTTCTTAGGAAGATAACAAAATTTTGTTCTAGAAATGGAATAGTCCAATTTAGAAAAAATTTCAGTAATTAAAACCAACTTAAAGTTTAGAAAGTTCTTAAGTAAAAGAAAATGATAAATATAAGTCTCTATCTATTTCAGAAATATTTGTAGATTTTTCAAAATATATGATTCAAACATTTATTTTTCTCACTTATAAATCTTTATTTGAAAAATAAGTTTTCTTAATATATTACAACTTTAAGCATTAGATTTTCTCTGATCTTATATCTTAAACTTTAGGTATGAAACCAATTTTTGATTAGACCCTTAAATTCTCAAGCTTCTCCTCCCTTTTCATATACTATTTTTCACTTTTTCTCTTCTCTTTTTTTTTTTTATAAGGTAAGGATTACTATATCTGGATAGGCCTTTAATGATTTTGAATTCCACCCTTCCATTTAAAATAAAGGTCAGATATACACCTTTCACTTAAAAATCATAATAATAGTATTTGAAAATTACTCATCAATAAAATAAATTTAAGCTTTGAATAATAAAAGTCAAATCTTCTATTTATCCAAAAATACAAAACTTTTTACTAAAGATAGCTTAATTATAAAAATTTGGGTAATGGCGGCTAAGCGCCAGAATGCTGGCGCTTACGTGCCAGATTTCGCGGCGAAGCGCCGATAGTTCCCGCTTAGGTGCCAGTTCGCGAAAATTGATTCCCCAAAGTTAAAAACATGAAAATTGCCATTTTCAATCGCCCCATTGACCCGACCGCAAATAATGCAGTAATTTATGCTTCCAAAAATATTTTATAACCAATACTTTAACCCAAATAATAATAGTGGCTAGTGTATATAAATATAATTTTATGAAAAATATTTTACACAGCAGAGGTACTACGAAAGTATACGTATCGTTTCAAGTAATATAAGGCTTTAAATAAAGACCCCAGTATCGATCCCACGAGGAGGTTTATAGATTTTTAAGTATTTTATTTTTATTTTTATGTATTTCTTTTAAAGTTATAAATTTAATATTTAATTTACTAAGTGCATAAATAAAGCAGTACTAAAATAATGAGTGATTTAAATAATAATAAGTAAACAACTTTCTTCCTTCCAATTAATCCAAGACTTTTTAGATAATGTAATATTCGTGGAGAATATAAATTTATGGTATTGTGCCAAATAGAAGCATTCATATTCTTTACCTTCGTTCGATAGTATAAAGAACATTGGTTATTCTATAGATCAGGTCTGGACGCATTGTTAGTAGAATGGGTTAATCTAAGCTCACACTACTAGATGTCCAAGGGTGGCTATGGTCGGCCCTACTAGTGACCCGTTCTTTTTCTATAAACCAAATTAGAAGAATTTAGTCTGTAACTCTAAAAACTTATTAATTCTACGCCCATTGAATAATATTTTCCTATTTATTTGCACTTCACCTTGAATAACCCGCCCAAGGCCTTTGACTACCCAAGGATTCATGTGACGTCTACTAGTTAAGAATTCATCTCCTTCTAGGTCTCAAAATTCTTCAATAGATTTTAACAACTTAAATGGCCAATTTAAATAGTAAATTAATATCCGGTATTAATATCATCACAATATTTAAACATATTTAGTTTTTTAATTCTGCAACGAATTTTATATTATCTTATTTATATTTTCATAATTGAAAGGAGAAAGTAAAGTAACTACTCAGAACACGTTGAATTTAAATAACAAAATATATAAATAAAACTTTGAATCAAATTACAAATATTTATCTCAAGTGTTTCTCGAACTGAACCTCTGATTCTTATTGACTCCAAAGTGAAATAGACTTCAAAAGCACCAACTCTTCCAAACTCTCAATACAAACTCTAAATAAAATAAACTTACTAATTTATGAAGGAAAGCGAACTAAAAGTGTGGCCCTATATTTAAAATTATCTCTCTGATTGGGAGCCTCTTTTTCTGTATAAATGGCCTCCTATTTATAGGCTTCAAGGGTTGCCTAAAGCACCTCTTCAAAATGTGTCCAAGTTCAATGAATCTTCTAGAAACTGTGTCTGGCGCCTAGGCGCAGGACACTGCGTCCAGTTCTTTACACCTCTTCACTTTGGATCGCACCTCTTCACGATCCAAACCGTTTCCAAGCATCTAGATACAATGTATCACATGTCCTATAATATAGGAATAACTGCCAATCTTCTATAAGGTCCAATAACTGCTCTAACTATCAAAATAACTTCCCAAAGTAGTTACAAAATTGTAACTATTTTGGTATTGAGCTGGCGCTTAGGCGCCAGACCCATTATTTTGGCAATTTTGCATTTTGGCTCCATTTTTGCTCATTTTTGCTCCTTTTTACTCCTTTTTCATCCTTTTTCATATTTTTTTCTTTTTGAACATTTTTACATCACCTGCATCCAAAAACATAAAAAAATACCTTTCATTAAAGCATAATATCTTTAAAATTTTAATAAAAATCAAGGCATAAAAATAGGTATTTTTTTCATGGATCACCCATCGTCTTCTACCTTTGCTTTACCGCGAAAGAGGAACCTAGGGTATCATATTGTGGATGATTTAAGACCCGATCTCAATAAAAATTGTTAGATTTGGATTCCTTGAGGTAAGAGCACTACTCTAAATAGAAATTTTTGATTTTCACCATGTATTTTGAGTACATTATGAAAAATCTTAAAATCATTATTCATGGTGAAAATTTGAGGAAAAGCTTGATAAATTGCTTGGATTTAGTGAAAATATCTTTTGGAAGATAATTTAGCAAGTTTAGTTTGATTTTGAAATTTATGGTGAATTTTTCGTGGATTTTTAGAGATGGCTCCAAAGTCAAAGCGCGCTCGAGATAAGACGAAGTTTGATTCTGACAAATTTGTTAGTTTAAGGGCTGAGGAACGATACGTCGATGCATTGAAATCATGTAAGTTGATTCCTGAGTGAGTGTTTAGTAAGCCAGGAGAGGTGATTGAAGATATGATTGCAAGAAGAAACTGACAGAATTACTGTTGCTTCTCCGCTGTTGCTGTTGTTTCTGTGGTAAGAGAATTTTATGCAAATTTACCTACTGCAGAGGAAAATCAGGTGATGGTTAGGAGGCATGAAGTAAACTTTTCTTCAGGTGCAATCATTACCTTTTATGGACTAACTCCTGACATGTTCTGTTTTTATTCTTACTATCATCCTTCGGAAGGAGAATTAGATGAGATTATGGAGTTTCTGACTGATGGAAGAGGATTATGGAAAATTACAAATGATAGAAGAGTGAACTTTCCTGCTTCCAAATTGAATGCCATTTCTAAGGCATGGAATTATTTTATATCATCTAGGTTTTTACCTTCAAGTCACACTTGTGAAGTGACGAGAGAAATAGTGGTGTTGAACCATTATATTCAGCATGGGAAGCCGATTGATATTGGAAGCATAATTTATGATTATGTTTTGAACTATGCTAGATCAACCATGACTTTAGGTATGGGATTTCCTTCCTTGATTCTATCACTTTGTGAAAGATCTGGAGTGAAATTTGAAACTTGGGAAGAGGCACTTCAGCCATTGAGACCAATTACTAGTGTAAACATTGGTGCTTACACTGTACATTCAGAGTTTGGTTGGAGAGGAGGATTTGGTAGGGCTTCTACTGCTTCTGTTTCTACTCTTCTACTTCTCGTGCTTCTACTTCATGTGCTTCGTCATCTACTGATTCATAGACTGGTTTATTAAGAAAGATTTTGAAATAAGTGAGTCTTACTCGAGAGCATGTGAGAGATATGGATGGTAAGCTGGATAATGTTAAGAGATATATTGTAAAGCATGATGAATATGAGGAGAATTATTAGCAATATTTGGATAGACTGATTAGAGGAGATCAGAGTGTTGAGATGCCACCTCATCCATTTCATCCAGAGATTGGAACGAGCAAGACGTTTTTTATAACTGTGGCACCTAAGAGCCAACTAGTCGGCGCTTAGCCGCCAGTGCACAATTTAGCTTAGGTCCCCTAAGTGTCCAAATTTTCATTCTGACTTCTCTAAATCATCAATTAAGGTTGAATAAACTCTACTTAAGTTTAAAAACTCCAAATTACTATCATTTAAAATATAAAAACAAACCAAACAAAGCAAACAAAACACACAAAACAAACATAAAGCAAAGCACACAGATAAATATGGGTTGCCTCCCACAAAGCGCTTGTTTAACGTCTTCAGCCTGACATACCCATAACTCATTCTGAGTGACCCAACATTAAATTCTCATCAGATTTAGATTTATTGATTGAAAAATATGGTTTAAGTCTATGTCCGTTAACTTTAAATATTTTTCCAATCTTAGGATCTTGAATATCTACAGCTCCATAAGAATAAACTTTTATCACAATGAATGGACCCATCCACCTGGACTTAGGTTTTCCAGAAAATACTCTCAATCTTGCATTATACAGCAAAACTTGTTGTCCTGGTACAAAATTTTTGGTAAGAATCTTCCGATCATGTCATAATTTCATCTTTTCCTTATAAATCTTAGTATTTTCATAAGATTCCTTCCTTATTTCTTCATGCTCATTTAATTGCAATAATCTCTTTTCAGCAGCATCTTTCAAATTATAATTGAACTCTTTAATAGCCCAAGATGCTTTATGCTCAAGTTCAAAAGGTAAATGACAAGCTTTTCCAAAAATCAGCCTATATGGGGACATTCCTATAGATGTTCTGTAAGCGATCCTATAGGCCCACAAAGCATAATCCAGTTTAATTGACCAATCCTTTCTATTTGGATTAACAGTTTTTTCCAATATTCTTTTAATTTTTCGATTGGATAATTCAACCAAACCACTTGTCTGCGGATGATAAGCAATAGCAATGCGATGATTAATATGATATTTCTTCGCTAACTTCCCAATAATTGAATTTCTAAAATGAATTCCCCCATCAGTTATGATTACTCTTGGTATTCCAAATCTGCAGAATATATTCTTTTCTAAAAACTTTGCAACACTTTGAGCATCACATCGAGGTAAAGCAATAACTTCAATCCATTTGGAAACATAATCTACTGCTATCAAAATATACACATTTCCGAAAGATGGTGTAAATGATCCCATAAAATCTAATTCACAAACATCAAATATTTCAACTTCCAACATATAATTGAGGGGCATCTCATTTCTTCTAAAAATATTGCCTACACACTGACATCTATCACAATTTTTAATATAATCATTCACATACTTAAAAATTGTAGGCCAATAAAATCCTGATTATAATATTTTATATGCAGTTTTATCACTTCCAAAATGTCCCCATAATCAGAATCATGACATTTTTGAATAATTTCATAAGTCTCCTTCAAAGGTACACATCTTTGAATTATAAGATCCTTTCCTTGTTTATATAAAAATGGGTCATCCCAAAACTAAGTCTTAGCATCAGATAGAAATTTCTTCTTTCCATGATATGTCAAACCATAGGGTATAATATTACTAACAATAAAGTTTACTATGTCTGCATAACACGAAACATTCATTTCTTTAATAGTGAACAGTTTTTCATCAGGAAAATGTTCATTAATTTCTTCAATATCACAGAGAGATTTTTCAATTTCAAGCCAGGACAAATGATCAGCAATTTGATTATCGGAACCCTTCCTATCTACTATTTTAAAATCAAATTCTTGCAAAAGAAGAATCCAACTTAAAAGTCTCAGTGTTGCGTCATTTTTCTTCATTAAGAATTTGATAGCAGAATGATCAGTATGCACAACACATTTAGTTCCAATTAAATATGATCGAAATTTATCAAAGAAAAATACTATAGCTAATAACTCTTTCTCAGTAGTGGTATAATTAATTTGAGCTTCATTAAGAGTTTTACTAGCATAATAAATTACTTCAAAAATTTTATCATATTTCTGACCCAAAACAACACCAATAGCATAATCACTAGCATCACACATTAATTTAAAAGGTTTTTCATAAATTGGTGAAATTATTACAGGTGCAGTGATTAATTTTTCCTTTAATGTTTCAAAGGCTTTACGGCAGTTATCATCAAAACTAAAAATTGGATCCTTTTCCAGTAAACGGCATAAATGTTTTGTAATTTTTGAAAGGTCTTTAGTGTAACGCCTGTAGAATCCAGCATGTCCTAAAAAATTTCTAATTCCCCTTACATTGGTTGGGCAAGGTAAATTAGATATAACATAAATTTTTGCAGGATCTACCTCCAAACCTTTTTTTGAAATCTGATGTCCCAAAATAATTCCTCCTGCTACCATAAATTTGAATATTTCCCAATTAAGGACCAACATAGTTTCTTCACAGTGTTTTAAAACTTTAGATAGATGTTCTAAATATGATTCAAACGAATTTCCAAACACTGAAAAGTCATCCATAAAAATTTCAATCCCTTTTTCAATTAAACCACAAAAAATAGCCATCATACATCTACGAAATATAGCGGGGGCATTACATAAACCAAAGGGCATTCTTCTAAAATCAAACATACCATAAGGACTGGTAAACGTAGTTTTCTCTTGATCCTCAGGAGTAATTTGAGTTTGGTGGTAACCAGTATATCCATCTAGAAAACAAAAGTATTTTTGCCCAGCTAGTCTATCCAACATTTGATCTAGAAAAAGGAGTGGAAAATGATCTTTCCTTGTGGCAAGGTTTAATTTTCTATAATCAATGCATATTTTCCACCCTATAACTTGTCTTGTTGGTATCATTTCATTTTTTTCATTAACAGACATAGTTACTCCTCTTTTCTTAGGAACACAGTGAATAGGACTAACCCATGCACTATTTGAAATAGGGTAGATAATTCCAGCATCCAACCACTTTAAAATTTCTTTCTTAACAACTTCTTTCAAAATAGGATTTATTCTCCTTTGGGGATCAGCCCGCGGTTTGCAATTATCCTCTATAAGAATTCTGTGCATACAAATTGAAGGTCTGATTCCTTTAAAATCAGCAATTGTCCATCCAAAGGTTTTCTTGTACTTCTTCAAAATTTCAAGTAAACTCTCTTCTTCTTTTTTAGTTAATTGAGAGGAAATTATAATAGGCAAGGTTGAGGATTCACCTAGAAAACATACTTCAAATTTTCAGGAAGCATTTTTAACTCAAGTTCAGGAGGTTTTTCAATTGATGGATCATAAGATTTATCTTTCTCAGTCATATCCAACAATTCAAAATTTTCATGAACATACTTTAAATCTTCCTCTTGAAAATCTTCAGAATCAAATAACTCCTCTTCTTGCTTATATTCAAATTCTTCTCTTTCAACATTCTCTTCATAAGTTGATTTGAAATGACATTCACTTAAATAATCAATAACATCCATCCTATAACACTCATCTTCTTTACCTCTTGCAGGATATTTCATCGATTTTGAAATATTAAATGTAACAGTCTAATCATTAACCCTCATCGTTAATTCCCCTTTTTGCACATCTATCATGGCTCTACCTGTAGCTAGAAAAGGTCTCCCTAAAATTATGGGTATCTCTTTATCTTCCTCCATATCTAACACAATGAAATCCACAGGAAAAATAAATTGATCCACTTTTACCAAAATATTTTCTATAACTCCTTTAGGATATGTGATTGAACGATCTGCTAATTGC